>CM064484.1:34969519-35212019 GCA_032716605.1 Paralithodes platypus
AACGACCTTGCCGGAAATACCACCATCCCCTCTACCACTACCCTCTGTCCTGTACAGTATACACTTGGATCGTGTACAGTTGGTTGGCAACATTTCCATCTGGCCCAGGGTTTCTTATATTTATGGTACTTAACCCCTTTTGTACCGCCGACGTCTTTTTAATTTGATTCTAGTTGTATTTGGAGGATGTTGTGCAGTTTAATAAGGATGTGTGGTAGTAAATATGGTTAAGGGAGATAGTTCCAAACCTGGTCATTGCTGGAGCCCCTTTATAAACTGGATAACATTGTATAATAGTAACTGAAATCAAATAGAAATATGTCGTCGGTACAGAAGGGGTTAAGCTATTTACAAATGTAGGAATGAGATATGCAAAACACGAAAATTAACAAATATGAGGTTAAAGGGAGATTTCCACTTGAGGGATTTTTTCACCCCTTTCTCCCTCTTGTTTAGGTCCATTACTTTTGAGATTTTAAGACCCAATAGTTTGGCGATTTAAAGAACTTTCGCCCCATGTCTGTCAATTTTAAGATCTTTCGTGCCATTTAGGTGCGAGCCTGTAATTTTAGAGGGGGGACATTTTTTCTACCGAAAAATGTACAAATGTATCTTGAAAGGGGCTCAAAGGAGGGGGGGGGGGGGTAAATTTAAACTTGATGGAGGTGTAGGGAACAAAGTAAAACCCTCCCTAAAGTCTGTATATATTTGTATTACCATATTACTCTAATACTCTATAATAATCCAGGGTTACTTTTATTTATGGTATATAAGCAAATTTATGGTATAATTATAAGCAAATTTATTTAGAGATAAATTTGTACAATTTTCGGTAGAAAAATTTTCCGGCCAAAATCGGTGTCTCCTAATTTACAGGCTCGCTATCGCTCGCCAGGAAAAAAACTCGACACCTATATAAATGGCATGAAAGGTCTGAATATTGACAAAGAAATTAGGCGCAAGGTCTTAAAATCCCCAAACTAATGGGCCGAACGTCTTAAAATCTCAAACCTACAGGGGCATAACATGAGGGAGAAGGGGGGGCGGGGGGGATGGGGGGGGGCAGGGTCTGACTGAAGGACCTCTGGCCAACCTTGCCAAGTAAGCAATGTGGAGGTCTGGTCTATTGAAAAACGTGGAACTGTTAAGGGAGCCCACCTCGCTTTTTGTTTTCTCTTTCTCTCTCTCTCTCTCTTTGGCTTGTATCCATTCGGCCCCATTCAGCCTACTGTTTTAAGACGTATACCCCCATCCAGGTGTCAATATTTTCCTGGCGAGCAGTAGCGAGCCAGCATATATATATTTTTGTTTTGACAGCAAGCTAAATTTATAAATTTTTCGATAGAAAAATTTCTCCGGCGAAGCCGGATTTCTCCATACAATGCTGGCTCGCTATCGCTCGCCAGGAAGAAATCGACATCTGGATGGGGATAAACGTCTTAAAACAGTTAGCTGAATGGGGCCGAATGGATACAAGCCAACCTTGCCAAGTATGCAATGTGGATCGGGTCTATTGCAAAAACTGGAAGTGAATTATACAAAGACGACCTCAAGGGGGGAGATGGGGCCGCTTTCTAGGCCCCCTTCTCCCTCATGTTTACCCCCATTAGTTTTCAGATGTTAAGATGTTTGCCCCATTAGTTAGTCGATTTTAAGACCTTTCGCCCTATTTCTTCGTCAATATTTAGACCTTTCGTGCTATTTAGGTGTCGATTTTTTCCCTGGCGAACGATAGTGAGCCTGTAATGTTGGAAGAACCGACCTTCAGCCGGGATATTTATCTACCAAAAAATGTACAAATCAATCTAGAAGGGGGATCTAATGGATGTGTTTTTTTTTTTTTTTTTTTTTTTTTTTTTATGGAGGTCTTGGGAGGAAATTAAAACCATATATATATAAAGATACACAAATGAGGCAATAAAGACGCTTACCCCCCCCCCCCCCCCTAAATAATCATTGTACTAATCAGCTAAGTTACCCACTGAATAAGAAACTCCTCTCGTAATGCAACCATGCGCATTACATTGTAGGTAAAAAGTGAATTTATAACTGTCCACAATTTAACTATTCACTTTGACCGCCTTCATACATCGCATTTAGTGGATACCTTATATTGATTATTATGCAGGTATTTCTAAGTATCTATATATATATATATATTTTTATTTTTATTTATTTTGTATAACTGTCTTAGTGGGGCAATGCATAAGGTGTTGATTTTCGGTGTGAGCGTCCTGGGTTCGAATCCACGGACTGCCACATGTGTTTGTAATATATATATATATACATTAAGAGAGTAGTGGTTATGTTTTGGTCTACTCATGTATGTATGTATGTATATATGTTATAGTTTCCTCGCTAGAACTCTACCAAGCTAAACAAATACAATAAAATAACACTCCCATAGGCCTAGACCATTATAATTTAGATTTCAATCATATTAATTTGTATTCCATTTCAACTTCTAATTAAATCACAAATTTTTTCCCTCCATAACTGTCTTGATAGCGTAATGCATAAGTGCGCGGAATTTCGATGTGAGTATCCTAGGTTCGAGTCCTTGGAGTGCCACATGTATTTGTTGATTTCATTAATTAAGATTAGAGGTAAAGTTGGTTGGTGGAAAAAAATAAAAAATAATAACACATATAAACATTGGGTGCCTGCGAATGACTGTGGGCAACTGTACACTAAACGACCTTTGTACAGTAAAGCCGGGATCACACCAGCGCTTTTTCACTCAACATGTATACTCAACACTGGTCTGGCAGCTTATGAGGTCAACATTTACAATATTTCGGTTACCTAAATTTATCTACCAACAGTCTAAATTTCCGATACCAGTACAAAATAGTCCAGAAATGTTGCCAGAAAAATGTTGATCATCGAATGTTGACTATAAAAGCTCTCGTGTGATACCGGCTTAACATTGATGAAGTAGCTAATACCAGTTTATTTTTATTTTTATTATATAGTGTCATTTTTGTTTGTTCATGTTTTGTTATTGATATAACACGTTCTCTGGCATGTTCTCCTTGGATGTCTGCTTTGTTAAAGTTTATTTTTGTTTTAGTGTTTTTTTTAATAGAGGATTCTAAATTGAAGAGTGAAGTAAGGAACTTATGTGTAAGGAGTGGAAGAATCTCTCTCTCTCTCTCTCTCTCTCTCTCTCTCTCTCTCTCTCTCTCTTTCTTCTTCTTCTTCTTCTTCTGTCTATTTGGATGGGCATATTTTCTGCAACGTTGCATGGCACTTAATATTGGTATCAACAATTATATTGAAGGTCGAATATTTAAACTTGCCAAATCATGTTGATATATTTGGGAAACTTCCAGACCAGAGTTGCCCTCAACATTTGGCGATTTTTGTCTTCATATGACTTAGGTAAAATAGGACTTCAGAGGCTATCAACCCTTCTGGATTATTAAGCCAGCACACTGTAAGTCAAGAATAACGTCAGGACTGGAGCCCCTTTTCGAGAGTTCCAGTCCCTTGCATATGACTCTCCAGCGAGATCTCCCTGGCAACGCTGAGATTCCTCATGTTTACAAAACAAACTTCACGTCGACTTGTCTGAACACTTGGTATATCTTCTTCTTCTTCTGTCTTCTTCTTCCGTCTTCTTCTTCTGTCTTCTTCTTCTTCTCCTTCTTCTTCTTCTTCTTCTTCTTCTTCTTCTTCTTTCGTGTCTTCTTCTTCTTCTTCCCGGTCTTCTTCTTCTTCTTCTTCTTCTTCTTCTTCTTCTTCTTCTTCTTCTTCGGTCTTCTTCTTCTTCTTCTTCTTCTTCTTCTTCTTCTTCTTCTTCTTTTTCTTCTTCTTCTTTCTTCTTCTTCTTCTTTTTCTGCTTCTTCTTCTGTCTGCTTCTTCTGTCTGCTTCTTCTGTCTTCTTTTTTTTCTTCTTCTACGTTCTTCTGTTTCTTCTTCTTGGGTTGATATACACAATCACACACACTCATACCCCGTCCGAAAGTGTGCTAAGACTCTTTTTGCCTTTTAAGGGGAGGTGTGTCGTTTTTTCTGGACCCCCTTCGCCCTCATGTTTATCCGCATTAGTTTTGAAATTATATGATGTTCGTTCAATTAGTTTGTCGATTCTAAGACCTGTCGTGCCAATTAGGTATCAATTTCGGGAATTTCGGGCCGGGAAATTTTTCTACCGACAAATGTACAAATTGATCTTGAATGGGGTCTTTGGGATGTGTTTTTTTTAAAGCTTGATAGAGGTGTAGGGAACAAGCTAAAACTTCCCTTACGATGGGGATGAGTCAATTTGTCGCTAGTTTTAAAAGAACAGGCTATAGGTCCCTTAACCCTTTCAGTACCGGTGCCGTCCTTTTTAACTTTATTCTGGTTACTATTAGACGATTTTATTCAGCTTAAAAAGGGCCTCCGACCATTAACAGGGTTCTAACTATCTCACTTAACCCTTTTTACTACCTCAGATCCTTCTTAAACTGCACAAAATCATCCAAATAAAGCAAGAATATAACTAAAAAGACGTACAGAAGGGGTTAAGGGGGGGGGGGGGGGAGGAGGGGCGCATTTATTTGCTCATTCGTGCATCTTTCTACTATTTTTACTATTTTGTTAGTTTCCGTAGACCTCCATCAAGCTTATAAAAACACCCGCCCAAGACCCTCCTTCAAGATGAATTTGTACATTTTTCGATATCAAAATATCCCGGTCGAAGGCCGATTCCTCTTAAGCTACAGGCTCGCTATCGCTCGCCAGGAAACAATCGATACCTAAATGACACGAAGTCTTAATATTGACAAAGAAATGGGACGAAAGGTCTTAAAATCGCCAAACTAATGGGCTGAACGTCTAAAAGTCTCAAAACTAATGGGGGCTAAACACGAGGAAGAAGGGGGACCAGAAAAACGACCCACCTCCCCTTAAATGTATGCTAAAGACGTGGCCACAACTCGGACACCCCCCCCCCCCACTCCTATGCATCACTCGTCCGAATGTCCCGATCGCTTGTGTACCTCCTTCACCCAACTCAAACACACACACACCATCGTCCATAATAATTCATATACTCTGTTCATTAAACGTCGGCCAGCCATCCTCAACCTCTAACCGCTGTAAATTCATAAAGGGCTGGAGCAAATGGGGCTGTACATAATTATCTATCTCCACACCTAATCTCCCTGATGTTGCCTGACTCTCATCGATAATTTGCTCCCTGTAACCCTAGACCTCAATCAAGCTTGAAGGGGGGATGGGCAGGTTTTCTGGGACCCCCTTCTCCCTCGTGCTTAGTCCAATTAGTCTTCAGATTTTAAGAAGTTAGACGGATTAGTTTGGTGATTTTAAGACCTTTCACCCCATTTATTCGTCAATATTAGGACCTTTCGTGCCATTCAGGTGTCATTTTTTCCTGGAGAGCGATAGCGAGCTTGTAATTGTAGGAGGAGCCGGCCTTCGGCCAAGACGTTTCTCTTCCAAAAAATGTACAAACTTATGTTTTTTTTTGTTTAAGTTTGATGGGGATATGGGGAGAAAACTAAAGAATAATATATAAGATAAATACATTTGTAAATATATAGCCCATCTCCCCTTAAACCACACACACACACACACAACACACACACACACACACAACACACACACACACACAACACACACACACACACACACAACCCCCTTTCGAGATAAAGTTGTACATTTTTCGGTAGACAAATGTCAAGGCTGGTTTTTCCTAATTTACAGGCTCTATCACTCGCCAGGAAAAGAAATCGACACATAAATGGCACGAAAGGTCTTAATATTGGATAAAGCGATAAAAAACAAAAACAACAATAAATGCCCTTGAACTGAGCTACATGCTGAAGGCCACATACTGTAAATGGATCATGTAATGCGCAGTTACTGACCAAAATACCTGGCTACACTTCATCTTCAGTGTAATTAAATGCAGGCCTGAGTTCCTTAAGGGGAGATATCCACTTGAGGGATTATTTTCTTGGCCCCTTTCTCCCTCATGTTTAGCCCCATTGCTTTTGAGATTTTAAGACGTTTGCCCCATTATTTTGGCGATTTTAAGAACTTTCGCCCCATTTCTGTCAATGTTAAGACCATTTGTGCCATTTAGGTGTCGATTTTATCCTGGCGAGCGATAGCGAGCCTGTAATTTAAGAGGAACCGGCCTTCGGCCGGGAAATTTTTCTACCGAAAAATTTACACATTTATCTTGAATGGGACTCAAGGGGGTGTAATTTTAAGCTTGATGGAAGTCTAGGGAACAAACTAAATACCTCCCCTTAATAGTTTGGTGATAAAAGAATTGCCCTTGTTCACATACTGCTATTCAGTTTGGGTATTATCTTCTGTGTGTGTGTGTGTGTGTGTGTGTGTGTGTGTGTGTGTGTGTGTGTGTATGGAAACTTTTATTATTGTTTTGATTGTTGTGTTCAGCATGCATTTGAGCTAAGTCGTCGAGTTATATATATATATATACAAAATAATACTTGAAGGACAGATGGAGGGAATTAGCAATCTTTCTAGCGCCGTATGATGTTGCTAGAATAAGGTTGCTGACTGAAATGTGAGAGAAGGGTTGTTCGTTTCATGTTAACGTCTTTTTGACTAAACTAAAGCCCGGTCCGCCAGCCGAACACAACCCAGCCTACGCAGCACCAGCACCAGCAACAACAACAACAACAGCCCCTCCACCCCCCCCCCCCCCCCCCCCCACCGGGTACAGGCTTGTGACGAGCACTTATCAGGGGCACTATCCCTACCTTACGTATTTTAGGCTTCCAGACCTCAGCTGTGGATTTCGTAATATCACCGACCCATAAATTAACTTACAAATATAACCTAATTAAGGAAGCCCACCTCGCTTTTGTTTCTCTTTCTCTCCCTCTCTCTCTTTGGCTTGTATCCATTCGGCTCCACTCAGCCTACTGTTTTAAGACCCCTCATCCAGGTGTCAATATTTTCCTGGCGAGCGGTAGCGAGCCAGCATATTTATATTTTTTGTTTTACAGCAAGCTAAATTTTTAAATTTTTCGATAGAAAAATGTCTCCGTCGAAGCCGGATATCTCCATACAATGCTGGCTCGCTTACGCTAGCCAGGAAAAAATCGACACCTGGATGGGGATAAACGTCTTAAAACAGTTGGCTGGATGGGGCCAAATGGATACAAGTCAGAGAAAAAGAGAAAGGGAGAGAAAGATAAAAAAAAAAGCAGGTAACCCCCCTTAATGAAACCAATTAAATGAATGAACACGTGAGGCACTCCCAGGACTGGAACCATGGATACTCACACAGAAATGCAACGCACTAACCATTACGCTATCAAGAATAAGGTTTAAGCACTCTCTCACGACATATTATCCTAGAAGTTAAAGATATATTCCCAATCTTTCTTCTATTCAACAGCTGAACTCTGGAACTCTCTCCCTGAATCCATCTTCCCCTCATCCTATGACTTAAATTGCTTCAAACTCCGTGTGTCCAGGCATCTTGGCTAGAACATTCCTTGATTTTGGACCTGTCACTCTTTCAACTCTGGGGGCGGCACTCGTCACAGACAGTTCTTTTGTCTCCCTCATCTACATAGGAAAAAAATATTATTTGGGGTTAGCTACAATATGATCAGGTTATGTATTACAAATTAAATTAAATGATAGGCAAGCTTTTGAATTAGCTATCAAACCAGCCGATCAGACAAGGACAAGTAAGTATATGACAAGGTAAGATAAAGAAATACACACACACACACACACACACACACACACACACACACACACACACACACAATACACACAATCACACACACACACACACACACACACACACACACACACACTCACACACACACACACAATCACGCAGAGAGAGAATGTATGTGAAAACTGGATGCCCTGATATATTTTTGGGGTTTCATTTACAAATATATATAATTATACGGTGCACGGGGTATGTGTGTGTGTGTGTGGGGGGGGGGGGGGTATGTGTGTGTGTGGGGGGGGGGGGTTAAGAGAAGAGGGAGAAGGGGGAGGGGGGGGGGGCGGGGAGTAGAGGATCAAGCTTAAATCCACAATTACCACCACCCAAACCCTAGAACCTAACCATACCATAAAATGCAAATCGTACAGTACCTGCAACCCCCCCCCCCCCTCCCCACCTCTACCCTACAAACAAACAAACACACCCCACCAACTGGCTCCCCCAAGGTTGGCTCTTGCCCCAGGGGTAAATATAAGATGAAGTCATGAGCCATTTCCACATACGCGTTGCTCTTAACTGAGGGTATTTCTGGACCCCCTTCTCCCTCATGTTTAGCCCGAATAGTTTTTTTATATTTGAAGACAATCGCCCCATTATTTTGGTGATTTTAAGACCTTTCGTGCACATTATGTTGACGATTCTAAGACCTTTCGTGTCATTTAGTTGTCGATATAATTATTTTCTAGCGAGCCTGCAATTTAGGAGGAACTGGCCTTTGGCCGGCGCCCTTTTCTACCGGCAAATATATAAATTTATCTTGAAGGGGGTCTTAGGGATATTTTGGTATTGTACATGCTTGATGGAGGTCTAGGGAGGCACACCGCAGTACAACAATACCACCCCACCCCACACCACACAATACCACCCCACCCCACACCACACAATACCACCCCACCACACTACAGCAACATAACACATTAATATAACACCATACCACCTCACCAACACCACCTTCACACCACACCATACCACCCCTCTACAGCAGCACCACACCGCACAATACCACCTCACACCATCACCCAACCACAACACACAACACCCCACACAATACCACCCCAGACCCCACAACACACCAACCCACCCCACACAATACCACCCCACCTCACACAATACCACCCTACCCCACCCTACACAATACCACCACACGCAATACCACCCCACTCCACACAATACCACCCACTCCACACAATACCACCCCACCCCACACCACACAATACCAACCCACCACACACAATACCACCCCACCTCACACAATACCACCCTACTCCACACAATACCACCCCACCCCACCCTACACAATACCACCACACACAATACCACCCCACACCCCACAATACCACCCCTTCCCACACAATACCACCCCACCCACCCTACACAATACCACCCCACCCACCCTACACAATACCACCCCACCCCAACCTACACAATACCACCTCACTCCACACAATACCACCTCACTCCACACAATACCACCCCACACCACACAATACCATCCCACACCATCATACCACCCCACCCCATACCACTACCACTCCAGCACACCAGCCCGCTAGTCATCACGGAAGGCGGAGTCTGCCGGGCCTGTTTTCCTTGTCAGGTTCACCCTGTTCAACCCTGGAATGTCTGGCCAAGAGAGGAGAGGAGAGGAGAGGAGGAGAATGGAGGGAAGGAGAGAAGAGGAGAATGATGGAGGGAAGGAGAGAAGAGGAGGAGAATGGAGGGAAGGAGAGAAGAGGAGGAGAATGGAGGGAAGGAGAGAAGAAGAGAAGAGAATGGAGGGAAGGAGAGAAGAGGAGCAGAATGGAGGGAAGGAGAGAAGAAGACAAGAGAATGGAGGGAAGGAGAGAAGAGGAGGAGAATGGAGGGAAGGAGAGAAGAGGAGGAGAATGGAGGGAAGGAGAGAAGAATGGAGGGAAGGAGAGAAGAGAAGAGAATGGAGGGAAGGAGAGAAGAGAGAGAAGGAAGGGAAGGAGAGAAGAGAGAGAAGGAAGGGAAGGAGAGAAGAGAGAGAAGGAAGGGAAGGAGAGAAGAGAGAGAAGGAAGGGAAGGAGAGAAGAAGAGGAGAATGGAGGGAAGGAGAGAAGAGAAGAGAATGGAGGGAAGGAGAGAAGAAGAGGAGAATGGAGGGAAGGAGAGAAGAGAAGAGAATGGAGGGAAGGAGAGGAGAGGAGGAGAATGGAGGGAAGGAGAGAAGAAGAGAAGAGAATGGAGGGAAGGAGAGAAGAGGAGGAGAATGGAGGGAAGGAGAGAAGAAGAGAAGAGAATGGAGGGAAGGAGAGGAGAGGAGGAGAATGGAGGGAAGGAGAGAAGAGAATGGAGGGAAGGAGAGAAGAGGAGGAGAATGGAGGGAAGGAGAGGAGAGGAGGAGAATGGAGGGAAGGAGAGAAGAGGAGAGGAGAGAGGAGAAAGGAGGGAAGGAGAGGAGAGGAAAGGAGAGAAGAGAAAGGAGGGAAGGAGTGAAAAGGAGAGAATAAAGAGGAGTAGAATGGAGGGAAAGAGAGGAGAGGAGAGAAAAGGAGGAGAATGGAGGGAAGGAGAGAGAGAAGCAGAATATAGGGAAGGAGAGAAGAGAAGAGAGAGGAGAGAAGAGAGGAAGTGAGAGAGATTGATACAAGGAGAGAAGGGAGGAAAGAAAATAGAAAAAGAAAAGAAGAGATGGAAGGAGTAGAGAAGAAGAAGAAAACAAGAGGAATGAAAAAGAAGAGAAGAGAGGAGATGCAACAGAACAGAGGGGGTAGGTAGGGGGGGGGGGCTAGAGGAATAGAGAAGAATTAATAGAAGACCAGGAGAGCAGAGGAGAAAATACGAAGACAGGAGAAGAATGAAGTAAGAAGAAGGAAGAAAAGGAGAGCATACAGCGGTTGATAAAAGGAGAGAGAGAGAGAGGGAGTAAAGGTAAATCAGATAAAACAAACGTGAGGTAAGTGAAGAACAAAACACACACAGGAAAATTAACAATAAAGGAGCGAAAAATGTTGAGGAAAAGGTTAACTGGAAATATAATAAAATAAACGAAAATATATACCGTATTGTGTGTGTGTGTGTGTGAGAGAGAGTGTGTGTGTGTGCTTAGGCAGGTTAGATGAGTGAATGTGTGTGTGTGTGATGAGACAGGTGAGGTGAGTGAGGCTGCAGTAGTCACGTCTTAAGCCTCCACCTCCACCTCCTCCACCACCACCACCATCACCACCCCCACCCCCACCAATACTACCCCCACCATTACTATCAGCTGAGGCCTGGAGCGCTGTCTGCTTCTTGTGAGTCCAAAACCACCACCACCACCACCACCATCATCTCCATCACCACCACCCACCACTACCACCATCACCATCACCACAACCACCACCACCACCAATACTACCTCTAATCTTTACTACACTCACCTTACTCAAAACATAACCTCTCCTCCATCAATACCTCTGCTTGTGGGTCCTCCTTCCCCACCACTACCACTTACACTACTACCACTACCACAACCCCTACGACCACAACTACGAATACCACCACTACCACTTCCATTTATTTGTACTACCACTTCCACTACCACTACCACTACTCCCACTACCACTACCACAGTTCAGTCTCGAACACTATTCCCCACCCAAATTCCTGGGCACACTTCAGTACCTCTCGTCTCATCTACATGACCATTTTTTGTATACCGTCACCCCCACTTCTCTCCTACATGTAACGCCCCCACCCTCACCCACAGCACCCACCCAGCACCCACTCCCCCCCACACATACACACACCCACACCATGAGAGCCAGTCAAGGGCGGTACACATGAAAGACAACTCCACTATACCCTGTTCCAAATAGGTAGGCCACAAATCCTGAACCCCAACCTCTGTAGCTCAAAAAGGGCTTGAGCATATAGGCTGTACATTTCCGCACCAATTCCTTGGCTGACCCTTCCCAAATGGTAGACCTATTAGCTCTAGTCGTTTGTGAGTTATAGAGGTTAATGGTCAAGAGTTTGTGCCTACTTACTTGGAACAGGGTATAGCTAACCAAATGTTATGGGGGATGGTCATTATTAAGCTTTGTTCAATCAGAAGTGATTATTTTGATACATAATTTGCAAATTTCAATGTTATTGCACTTCGCACATGTTTGCTGTTTGGGTACATTTATTATGATTGCTAGAATGCATGTACATCCATATACTGTATGTATCTGACAAAAGCCACCAGCGCTGGCGCATGAAATAAAGCACACAAACAAACACACATACCCACACACACACACACACACATACCCACCCACACACACACACATACAAGTTCACGCACACATCCCCTCACAAACACACTCACCCACCCACACACACATACCCACCCACCCACACACACATACCCACCCACACACACATACCCATACACACCCACCACACACACACACACACATACCCATACACACCCACCCACACACACACACACATACAAGTTCACGCACACATCCCCTCACAAACACACTCACCCACCCACACCCAAATACCCACCCACACACACATACTCACACAAGCCCCCCCCCCCCCCCCCCTCCCACCACACACACACTTTAGAAGTTTAGAATGAGAAAGCGGCTATTATGTAGAACAAATCCTGGCCAGGGACAGACACGGTGTACGTAACGGGAACAACACCCAACATCCTTCACACTCACATTATTCTTATTCTTATACTGTATAGGTCCTTCATCATTCAGCATTCTCTAATCATCCTCTTCCTCCTTCTTTTCTTCTTCTTCTTCTTCTTCTTCTTCTTCTTCTTCTTCTTCTTCTTCTTCTTCTTCTTCTTCTTCTTCTTCTTCTTCTTCTTCTTCTTCTTCTTCTTCTTCTTCTTCTTCTTCTTCTTTTCTTCTTCTTCTTCTTCTTCTTTTCTTCTTCTTCTTCTTCTTCTTCTTCTTCTTCTTCTTCTTCTTCTTCACGCTATACTCCCTCCTCAACACACTCACAGTCTTCTGAGTGATGGTGATAGTGGTGAAGATGATAGTGATGATGGTGATGGTGGCGAGGATGATGGTGATGATGGTGGTGGTGATGGTGATGATGGTAGCGATGATGGTGGTGATGGTGATGAAGATGGTGGTGGTGAGGAGGATAATAGTTATTTTATCTTCGTTGTTGCTGTATCATTGGTGCCACTTTCACTCTTATTGACTTCTCATGGCTTCTCCTTCTCCCCCCCCCCCCCTCTCTCTCTCTCTCTCTCTCTCTCTCTCTC
The DNA here is from genome assembly GCA_032716605.1 of Paralithodes platypus. Taxonomy (NCBI): domain Eukaryota; kingdom Metazoa; phylum Arthropoda; class Malacostraca; order Decapoda; family Lithodidae; genus Paralithodes; species Paralithodes platypus. The sequence continues at coordinate 34,982,488 of CM064484.1, forward strand.
TCTCTCTCCCTTTCTCTATATATCTCTCTCAAACACACAGTAAACACACACGCACGCACCTACACACAGCCCGTAGCCTAGTAGGTAGAGCTCTCGTCTCACACACGAGGGGTCGGGGGTTCAATCCCCGGCCGGGCGGAGACAAATTGGGCTTGTCTCCTTTCATGTGTTAGCCTCAGTTCACCTAGCTGTAAATAGGTACCTGGAATAAGTGGACGACGTTGTGACGTCCCATCTGGGGTTGGCAAAAATGGTACAAGGCGAGATGGGTATCATATGGTTCACCTAAGCTGATGGCTACGTAAGCCTTCGGGCGAGACGGTACCGTCTATAGTGAGAATGGTACCATACAGATCCACCCTAAGCCTTCGTTTCCGATGTCGCCAATTGGCTAAAATACAGACTACACACAGATCCACAGCCATTTCAACAGTACATAAAACACTTAACATGCATTTCACGCAATACATTCCCAGTTAAGGAGGCGCGATAATAATGAGCTTAGCTCGCATTGCGTGGATTCCCCTTGACGAACAAGTAACTGAGTAACTGAGTGAGTAACACACACATATCCTAATGTTCCTGGTCTCCACACAATTAGTAACACAGCACAGTTCCTCAATACACACATCTTCATTACACACACACAGATACACGCCTATGCACACATTCAGACACACACACACACACACAACACACATACATACACCTACACACACACGCCTACACACACACACACACACACATCTTCATAATCATCACATGTCTTATACAATTTGAAGGACCATATACATTTTGTAAACATAAATATTCCCTTAGGGATTATGACGCACTTTGACATTTTACATTAGACTATTTTATTCAGCTTAGGAAGGGTATATGCAAGACCAATGGTACTAACGGGTCATCCCATACAAGGGCATATTTGTGTCCCGCTCACGCACACCTTCATACCGAGTATAAACCTTACTTGGCCAGCTGTGAAGAGTCAAAAACATACTAACTCTCTGTAAGCTATCCTAATTAAGAAAATGCATGGTTTGGAGTACATATTTGCAATTACCAAAACGAATTATTGGAAAAAATATAACTGTGAACTCGTATTTGTGTCTGTTTTTATGGATGATTGCGTTTGCGGTCTGTATGACCATGTGTACGTGTTTATACAGTTGGACGTGTGTGTGTGTGTGTGTGTGTGTGTGTGTGTGTGTGTGTGTGTGTGAGTGAGTGAGTGTGTGTGTGTCAATGTGCAAGTAACCAATTAAGTTGATAGTATTATTTACAAACAGTTAATAATGACATAGCCTACTTCAGGAGTTCTTATCTTGAAGGGCATAATTAAGGGAGTCCACCTCGCTTTTTTGTTCTCTTTCTCTCCCTCTCTCTTTGGCTTATATCCATTCGGCCCCATTCAGTCTACTATTTTAAGACGTTTACCCCCATCCAGGAGTCAATATTTTCCTGGCGAGCGGTAGCGAGCCAGCAAATATATATACTTGTTTTGACAGCAAGCTAAATTTGTACATTTTTCGATAGAAACATGTCTCCGGCGAAGCCGGATTTCTCCATACAATGCCGGCTCGCTAGCGCTCGCCAGGAAGAAATTGACACCTGAATGGGGATAAACGTCTTAAAACAGTTGGCTGAATGGGGCCGAATGTATACAAGCCAGGGAAAGAGAGAAAAGAAAAGAAAGATAAAAAAAAGTCGGTGACCCCCCTTAAGATCTCCTGAAAGTAACAATACACACACACACACACACACACACACACACACACACACACACACACACACACACACACACACACTCTATACTGTTCCCAAGATAAGCTCACATTATTCTAAAACATTGGTACACTCTCACGCTAAGGATTAGTAAAGACATGATCAATCTTTATTAAGGGGAGGTTTCCACTTGAGGGATTTTTTTCTTTACCCCTTTCTCTCTCATGTTTAGCCCCATTGCTTTTGAGATTTTAGGACGTTCGCCCCATTAGTTTGGCGATTTTAATAACTTTCACCCCATTTATGTCACTTTTAAGACCTTTAGTGCCATTTAGGTGTCGATTTTTTCCTAGCGAGCGATAGCAAGCCTGTAATTTAAGAGGAATCGGCCTTCAGCCGGGACATTTTTCTACCGAAAAATGTACAAATTTATCTTGAAAGAGGGGTCAAGGGAGTGTAATTTCATGCTTGATGGAAGTTTAGGAAACAAACTAAAAACCTCCCCTTAAAATGAAGAGTACATATAATGATCTGTAGAGTGTTAACCCATCCAGTACCAGGGACGTCCTTTTTAAACCATCCAGTACCAGGGACGTCCTTTTTAAACCATCCAGTACCAGGGACGTCCTTTTTAACCCATCCAGTACCAGGGACGTCCTTTTTAACCCACCCAGTACCAGGGACGTCCTTTTTAACCCACCCAGTACCAGGGACGTCCTTTTTAACCCATCCAGTACCAGGGACGTCCTTTTTAAACCATCCAGTACCAGGGACGTCCTTTTTAACCCATCCAGTACCAGGGACGTCCTTTTTAACCCACCCAGTACCAGGGACGTCCTTTTTAACCCATCCAGTACCAGGGACGTCCTTTTTAACCCATCCAGTACCAGGGACGCCCTTTATCCCATCCAGTACCAGGGACGCCCTTTATCCCATCCAGTACCAGGGACGCCCTTTATCCCATCCAGTACCAGGGACGCCCTTAACCCATCCAGTACCAGGGACGTCCTTTTTAACCCATCCAGTACCAGGGACGTCCTTTTTAACCCATCCAGTACCAGGGACGTCCTTTTTAACCCATCCAGTACCAGGGACGTCCTTTTTAACCCATCCAGTACCAGGGACGTCCTTTTTAACCCATCCAGTACCAGGGACGTCCTTTTTAACCCATCCAGTACCAGGGACGTCCTTTTTAACCCACCCAGTACCAGGGACGTCCTTTTTAACCCATCCAGTACCAGGGACGCCCTTTTTAACCCATCCAGTACCAGGGACGTCCTTTTTATCTTAGTCTGGCAACTATTAGACGATTGTATTAAGCTTAGGAAGGACCTCTAACAATAATAAGGTTTCAATATATCTCAACCAACCCCTTTAACTACAAACAGATCCTTCCTAAGCTGCACAAAATCATCGAAATATAGCTAGAATATAATTATGCACCCGTCGCTGGTACTCAGAGGGTTAAGGGGAGGTTTCTAGTTTGTTTCCTACTCCTCCAGCAATCTTAAAATGTCACCCCCTTGACCCCCTTTCAAGATAAATTGGTACATATTTCGGTAGAAAAAATTTCCGGCCAAAGGCCGGTTACTCTTAAATTACAGGCTCGCTATCGCTCGCCAGGATAAAATCGACACCTGAATTGCACGAAAGGTCTTAATATGGGGTGAAAGTTCTTAAAATCGCTAAACTAATGGGGCAAACGTTTTATAATATCAAAAGCAATGGGGCTAAACATGAAGGAGAAAGGGGTCAAGAAAAAAATCCCTCAAGTGGAGACCTCCCCTTAAATACATATGAAATTGTGAATATCTCTTACAATAAGATAATATATTCCCTGAAACACCACATATTTCCTGAAGGTTAGAACACACATTAGAGAGGACTCACTGACACTCCTAAAGAGACTATAGAAGGGTTACCACATCAAGTCCGCTAGATAGTAAATAAATGTCGACAATTACAAGAATAAGAACATAAGAAAATGGGAGTCTGCAGAAAGCCGATTGGCCCACACAAGGCAGATCCCTGTCACACCCAACCCTAATTATAAGGCATAATTAAAAGCCCAGGTCACTAACACCATTAGGACTGACCCCACCAAACGGTCAGAGGTCAGAAAACGGGGGTCTGCAGAGCGCCGATTGGCCCACACCTGACAGATCCCCCTCACACCTAACCCAGCTCGTCCATATGCCTATCTAATTTGTTCTTAAAGCTCCCTATTGTTCTTCATCCCACTATAGCACTTGGTAGCCTATTCCACCTGTCTACAACTCTGTTACCAATCCAATATTTTCCTATATCTTTTCTGAAACGAAATTTATCTAATTTGAAACCATTGGTTCGAGTATTTCACTATCAAAAGACAATATCTACACTATATCTCTAAAATAGTTCAAATATCCAGAGTATCGTTAGAATTCATGTCACTAGATGTAAAATTTGGCTCTAAATCGAAGTATATACCTCTACATCTAGCGGGAAAGTCGCTAAATTGGGAAGACTGGGAACGATAATACAGATGTGGTGAGTGAGGGGCATGATCCAGAAACAGAGCTTCCCCAAAATGTGAGGGGTGGAGGGGTGATAGTGAGGGGTGGAGGGGTGATAGTGAGGGGTGGAGAGAGGAAGAGGGGGAGTGGATAAGGGAGGATGTAAGAGAAAGGTGGAGAAGGGTGTCGGGGTCGAGATATTAAATAGTGGAGGGATATACATGTTGAAGGGTGGAAGAGTGTCATATTAGAGAGGTTTAATAGTGGAGGGACAAACAATAAACTGAAGAAGTTTCATTATAGATAGGCCAAAAATATTGACCACTGCCCTCTATAAAGCCGGTATCATACGAGCGCTTTTCCCCTCAACATTTACCCTCAACACTGGTCTGGCAGCTTATGAGGTCCACATTTATAATAGATCTGTCACCTAAATTCATCTATCCCCAGTCTAGTTTCCGATACCAGTGCAAAATATTCCAGATATATTGCCAGAAAATGTTGATCATCGAATGTTGACTATAAAAACTCTCGTGTGATACCGGCTTAGCTCACAAACGACCGGTAATCAAGATAATATTGCTACCATTTGGGAAGAGCCAGCCAAGGAACTCCAAAACAGTATGAATCGTATGAGTGTGGAGCCTAGAGGATGGTTGGAGGTCTTAGAGAGGGACACATGATCCACAAGCATGCAGCAATGTCACCTTAAGGGGGTACCAGTAGTACTCGCTTTTTCTGTACCCCCTTCTCCCTCATGTTTAGCATATTAGCTTTGATGTTTTAAGATATTCGTTTCGTTAGTTTGGTGAATTTGAGACCTTTCGCCTCATTTTGTCATCAATATTGACTTTGCGTGCCCTTTAGGTGTCGATTTTTTTTCCTGGCGAGCAATAGCGAGCCCCTAATTTTATAAGGAACCGGCCTTCGGACGAGAAATTTTTCTACCGAAAAATGTACAAATTTATCTTGAAAGGGGGTCTAGGGGGTGTTTTTCTAAGCTTGATGGAGGTCTAGCGAGGAAACAAAAAATAAACAAATAAATAAATATATAGACCAAAAACCAAGCACTATCCCCGTAAGGTTTTCGACACAATACTCCCACAGGGGCAAGGTTGAGGGGGAGTGTTAGGGGGATTGCGGGGGGGAGGGGTAGGGAGGGAAGGGGGAAGTGCTTGGGGGGAGGGAAGGGAAAGGGGAGGTGTTGGAAGGGTAGGGGGTGGGGGGGGGGGGGTGAGTGCTAAGGGTAAGGAGAGGGAAGGGAAAGTATAGGTGATGGAAGGTGTTGGGTATATATAGGTGATGGAAGGTGTTGGGTATATATGGGTGTGCAGGTATTATAGCTCATCATTACTATACAACCCCTATCCAAATAAAGTGACGTGCATATCATCATCTAGTGTGGCAGAAAGGAAGCTACCAACACCTTGAAGCTCCACTGTCACCATGTAGTGCGACACATATGAAGCACCCAACATCTCCAAGCTTCAATCGATAATCTCGGGGCCTCGTATGAATTACAGGCTACTGAACAGCCTACAGTCCCGAGGTTGAAACACAGGATACAAAATATATAGCAATGAAGCATATGATGATAGGAACCCCAAACTAATTATTATGTTCTATCCAACAACCAACTCTACTCCTAAAATCGATTAATGAAATTTAACAAACACATGTGGCAGCCCGTGGATTCGAACCCAGGACGCTCACACCGAAAATCAACACCTTATGCATTGCGCCACGAAGACAGTTAAAGAATGGTGGACACTGCCTACGATTTATTTTGCAACTTCGAATCCTGCATATCAATCTAAGCATGTACACACATCCCAACTGCAACTCACGTAGGCTATGCATATGTGAATGGAAAGAGCAATTAATGGGGCCTTAACCACTAGGGAAGTCCTCTCGATAAATTACTCCTGAACCAATATAAATTATTATGTTCCTTCCAACAACCAACTCTACTCCTAAAATCGATTAATGAAATTTAACAAACACATGTGGCAGTCCGTGGATTCGAACCCAGGACGTATTAGAAATGTGTTACCCGGTAATCCTACGTATTGACCTAAACAAAATATTTACACGAAAGTTCCCAAGTGGAGAGTCCCAGGTGAAGACCTTGGGACAGCCAGACTGTGGCTGAGGCGTCAGCAGGAAGATCTACTGGTGTCTCCCTCTCACATACTTGCTCAAGGGGGACAACAACAACTTTAAGCGGGGTCACCGGCTTTTTAAAAATCTTTCTCTCCTTTTTATCTCTTTCCCTGGCTTGTATCCATTCGGCCTCATTCAGCCGACTGCTTTAAAACGTTTATCCCCATCCAGGTGTCGATTTCTTTCTGGCGAGCGCTAGCGAGCCAGCATTGTATGGAGAAATCTGGCTTCGCCGGAAACATGTTTCTATCGAAAAATGTACAAATCTAGCTTGCTGTCAAAACAAAAAATATATATATGCTGGCTCGTTACCGCTCGCCAGGAAAATATTGACACCTGGATGGGGGTAAACGTCTTAAAACAGTAGGCTGAATAAGGCCGAATGGATAAAAGCCAAAGAGAGAGGGAGAGAAAGAGAAAAACAGCGAGGTGGGCCCCCTTAAGTGAAGTGAAAATACTCCAAGATGCCAACCACTAAATCAGCGAGTTGAAGACGTAGAAGCTTGAACTGGATGAGTGTGAGAGTGGAGGAGGGGTGTGGAGGGGTGTGGAGGTACTGCACACGTGGAGGAATTGTGTAAGAGGGAGGAGGGATGGAGAGAGGGAGGAGGGATGGAGAGAGGGAGGAGGGATGGAGAGAGGGAGGAGGTGTAGCAAGAGGGGGTAGGACATGATTAAGGGGGGTTACCTGCTTTTTTCCTCTCCTTTTCTCTCTTAGGCCTACTGTGGCTTGTATCCATTTGGCCTCATTCAGCCTACTGTTTTAAGACGTTTATCCCCATCCAGGTGTCGATTTTTTCCTGGCGAGCGATAGCGAGCCAGCAATACATGAAGAAATCCGGCTTCGCCGGAGAAATTTTTCTATCGAAAAATGTACAAATTTAGCCTGCTGTCAAGAACATGTTTAAATATGATGGCTCGCTACTGCTCGCCAGGAAAGAATCGACACCTGGATGGAGATAAACGTCTTAAAACAGTTGGCTGAATGGTAGAGAATGGATACAAGCCAGAGAAAGAGAGAAAAGGAGAGAACAAAGCAGGTCACCCCCTTAATGGAAGTACGGCCTTGTCAATATACTGTATACCCGCCCACCAACGTACGTGTGTGTGTGTGTGTTAATGGAAGTACGGCCTTGTCAATATACTGTATACCCGCCCACCAACGTACGTGTGTGTGTGTGTGTGTGTGTGTGTTAATGGAAGTACGGCCTTGTCAATATACTGTATACCCGCCCACCAACGTACGTGTGTGTGTGTGTGTGTGTGTGTGTGTGTGTTAATGGAAGTACGGCCTTGTCAATATACTGTATACCCGCCCACCAACGTACGTGTGTGTGTGTGTGTGTGTTAATGGAAGTACGGCCTTGTCAATATACTGTATACCCGCCCACCAACGTACGTGTGTGTGTGTGTGTTAATGGAAGTACGGCCTTGTCAATATACTGTATACCCGCCCACCAACGTACGTGTGTGTGTGTTAATGGAAGTACGGCCTTGTCAATATACTGTATACCCGTACCCGCCCACCAACGTACGTGTGTGTGTGTGTGTGTTAATGGAAGTACGGCCTTGTTAATATACTGTATACCCGTACCCGCCCACCAACGTACGTGTGTGTGTTAATGGAAGTACGGCCTTGTCAATATACTGTATACCCGCCCACCAACGTACGTGTGTGTGTGTGTACGTGTGTGTACGTGTGTGTACGTGTGTGTGTGTGTACGTGTGTGTGTGTGTACGTGTGTGTGTGTGTGTGTGTGTGTGTTTGTTAATTTCACTCCGGCGCTTGTGGGAAGTTCCCATCCAATAACTATCATTCATTTCGCTTAAAAGCCAGTTCGCTTGCAAGTCTTTTCGCCCACCTTCACGTCGTTCCAACTCCACAATTTGAAGTGAGTTAAGATAGGTTTGAGTAAAGGTTGCCACCCCCCCCCCAAAAAAAAAAATATATTAATCAATAAATAAATAAATACAAAAAATATAAATAAATAAATAAATAAATAATAATAATAATAATAATAAATAAATAAATAAATAATAATAATATAAATAATAATAATAATAATAATAATAATAAATAAATAAATAAATACAAATAAATAAATAAATAAATAAATAAATAAATAAATAAATAATAATAATAATAATAATAATAATAATAATCATAATAAAAATAATAATAATAACAATAATAAATAATAAGCGGATAAACCTAATACATTACGCTAATGAACTGTGACTGTGAGCCAAGTAATATAACTGGAGAAAAGGACATAGACGAAGTGCCCCAGTGTGCGAAACGACCCCCCAACTCCCCCCAGAACGCACTGCTTGTATTGCCAAACCCGCCACCCTCCCCCCCACCCCCACCCCCACCCACCCACCGACTGTAACCAATGTATCATTAATAGGGGTTTGTTTGCCTTTTTTCTCAAGTTCAAGGCCGGACCTCCACGTGATCAACCATGTTACAGGTACAGTATAATATATGTTGGTAGAGTCAGTCAGTCAGTCAGTCAGTAGCCAACCCTTATTCTCACAACGGGTAGGGAGGATCAGCAAGAGACTCGAGAAAGGAAAAGAGGTGACAGGAGAACACATATACCAGTTCGCCCACACACACAAGTCCCTCCTTCAAGATACATTTGAAATTTTTTCGATAGAAACATTTCCCGGCCGAAGGCCGGTCGGTTCCTCTTAAATTACAGGCTCGCTAACGCTCACCAGGAAAAACATTACACCTAAATTACAAGAAAAATCTGAATATTGACAGAGAAATGGGGTGAAAGGTCTTAAAATCGCCAAACTAATGGGCCGAACGTATTGATATCTGAAAACTAATGGGGCTAAACACGAGGAAGAAGGGGGACCAGAAAAATCGACCATCTCTCCTTAACTCTTTCAGCCTTTTTACCATTTAATCTGGCTTAAGTTAGACGATTTTACTCAGTTTAAGAAGGCCCCATGTGATGCAGAGGGTATATTGAGATAATATTAAGAAGGCCCCATGTGATGCAGAGGGTATATTGAGATACTATTAAGAAGGCCCCATGTGATGCAGAGGGTATATTGAGATACTATTAAGAAGGCCCCATGTGATGCAGAGGGTATATTGAGATACTATTAAGAAGGCCTCATGTGATGCAGAGGGTATATTGAGATACTATTAAGAAGGCCCCATGTGATGCAGAGGGTATATTGAGATACTATTAAGAAGGCCTCATGTGATGCAGAGGGTATATTGAGATACTATTAAGAAGGCCCCATGTGATGCAGAGGGTATATTGAGATACTATTAAGAAGGCCCCATGTGATGCAGAGGGTATATTGATATACTATTAAGAAGGCCCCATGTGATGCAGAGGGTATATTAATATACTATTAAGAAGGCCCCATGTGATGCAGAGGGTATATTGATATACTATTAAGAAGGCCCCATGTGATGCAGAGGGTATATTGATATACTATTAAGAAGGCCCCATGTGATGCAGAGGGTATATTGAGATACTATTAAGAAGGTCCCATGTGATGCAGAGGGTATATTGAGATACTATTAAGAAGGTCCCATGTGATGCAGAGGGTATATTGAGATACTATTAAGAAGGCCCCATGTGATGCAGAGGGTATATTGATATACTATTAACCCCTTTGAGTGCTAGGGGTAGATGATAAGCTAAAGTAACACCCTCTAATGGTAACCAGAATATGATGAAAATAACGTCATCGTACTGAAGGGGTTAAAGGGGGGGGGGGGGGGGGGGGGGGGGGGGGGGGGGGGGGGGGGGGGGGGGGTCGCGGGGGGGGGGGGGGGGGGGGGGGGGGGGGGGGGGGGGGTTTCTGGACCTCCTTCTCTCTCACGCTTAGCCCTATAAGTGTTCACACTTTACGACATTTGTCCTATTAGTTTGGCGGTTTGAAGACCTTTCGTGCCATTTAGTTGTCGATTTTTTCCTGACAAGCGATAGCGAGCCTGCAATTTAGGAGGCACCGGTCTTCGGCCGGGAGATTTTTTGTTTTGAAAAATGCAAAACATTATCTCTTGGAGTTTTTTTTTTTTTTTTTTTTTTTTTAAAGCTTGATAGAGGTCTAGGCAGCAAAGAAAAATAAATAAATAAATAAATAATTAATAGATAAAAAAAAAAAATAAAAAAATAAATGTTCTAAGTACCCTTATAGAAATAGTGTTATGTCGGAGTCACACGAGCCGTTTTTAGAGCAATTTTTACGGGCAATTATGGTCTGGCAGCTTCAAAAATTACACTTGATCAGAATTCAGCCGCCTAACATACTCTACTTTCAGTCTAGTTATCGATACCAGTGCAAAAAAGTCACGAAATATAACGAAAAAAAACTTGCTCATGGAAAATTGACGGAAAAATCGCTCGTGTGACAGCGGCTTTATACGGTACCGCTAAACGCCCCCCTCGTTGACTAAGTAATATTGTAGGTAATAATTGAGAGTGGCGGCGGTGGTACAAAGTACAAAGGTACAAAGGAGTACAAAGGAAATCAAGCAACAACAGGTCTAGTGACCCTTCTAGGTTGCTTGTCCTCCAAAACACTGAGGATCAAGTGTCCAAACAGTGGTTTAGAGTGGGTAAGGGAACATTGGAAAGGGAACTACTGCCCTGCCACTAACGTGGCAGGACTAGGAAGTTAGTAGGGGACATATGGGTTAGTAACTGAGGGGAGGATAAAGTTATTCATTTACAAACGCAGTCAGTCGCGGGTTTGATGCGAGATATTTGTCTAGGCGGAATTTAAATGAATCAACGGTGCTGCAGTCTATAACGTCTCGGGGAAGCCCATTCCACAAGTTGACAAATCGATTGAAGAAGAAATTCTTAGATTCGTGCGAGTTAAAAGATTTACCAATAATTTTGCAACCGTTTCCCCGCGTGTAATTAGATTGGTCGATAGTGAAGTACTTACTACAGTTCATATTGTCGATGCCTTTGATGATTTTGAACACTTGAATTAAGTCGCCTCTTAATCTGCGCTGGGTTAAAGGAAATAGATTTAATTCTCTAAGACGCTCTTCGTATGGTTTGTTCTTTAGGCTAGGTATCATTTGGTAACTCTACGTTGAACTCGTTCTAGCTTGTTTATATCTTTTTGGTAATAAGGGCACCAGGATTGAACGCAGTATTCCAGAAGAGGGCGGACTAAGGAATTGTAAAGGGTTAGGATAACTTCTTTGGATTTATGCTCAAATGACCTGCCTATAAAGCCAATTATTTTGTTTGCCTTCTTAACAACTTCTGAACATTGTTGACTCGGTTTTAGGTTACTCGATATTGTTACTCCCAGATCAGTTTCTCTGTTTACATTCTTAAGCTGAGTGCCATTCATCGAATAGTTTGCTTTCTCATTTAGGTATCCGACATGTAGTACTTTACATTTATCCGCATTGAAACTCATTTGCCAAATTTGGGCCCAACATGACAATTTATCTAGATTGTGTTGCATATCGTCAACTTGTTCTTTTGAGAGTACGCTATTTGCAATTTTTGTATCGTCAGCAAATTTTGAGATTGTGCAGGTGAGACCCTCATCTATGTCGTTGATGTAAATTAGAAAGATAATTGGTCCTAGTACCGATCCCTGGGGTACCCCGCTACTTACATTGGTCCATTTAGATGCCTTACCGTTTATGACTACCCTTTGCTTTCTGTTGCTGAGCCAATTTTCTATCCATTTCAACACCGTCTTGTATTCCATGCGCTTTTAGTTTTAGCAGTAAACGTTTGTGGGGAACTTTGTCAAAGGCCTTTTGAAAATCAAGGTATATAATATCTACAGCTTATATCTGGTGGTGGTGGTGACGCGGGGGGGATCGTTTACGGGACAATGTAATAATGGCCGTGAGAGGAGGAGCCCTAATTTGGGAGGAGGCGTGCGACCAATTTACCGGACGTTATTAATACCTGGACAATACTGTGAGAGAGGGGGGGGGGGGGGAGGTTGTGTACAGGGCCGGATGATACACACACACATACATACATACATATTATGATAGAGAGAGAGAGAGAGACTAGGAAAATATTACGATGGGAACGGAAGTATTACGGGTAACGTTTTGTATGGAAAGTTATAGAGGGTCAGATTATACTGTATATATAGGGTATACATATATATATATATATATATATATATATATATATATATATATATATATATATATATATATATATATACCGGTATATATATATATATATATATATATATATATATATATATATATATATATATATATATATATTGTTTTTTTCTTGCGGCCGGGACGGTTCCTCTTAAAATTACAGGCTCGCTTTCGCTCGCCAGGAACAAATCGACACCTAAATGGCACGAAAGGTCTTGCATTGACAACGAAATGGGGCGAAAGGTCTTAAAATCGACAAACTAATGGAAGGAAGGTCTTAAAATCTCAAACTAATATGGTAAACATGAAGGAGAAGGAGGTCTATAAGAAGCGAGTAGTACCGTACCCCCTTAAAGGTTCTAATGTTCCATTTGCTGTAATCTTGGCGTATACTCACGTCTGCTAAATTTGCCTAATAACAGCCAGTCAGTTAGTAGCCAGCCCTTACTCCCACAAGGGTTAGGGAGGATCAGCAAGAGACACAAGAAAGGAACAAGAGGAGGTGACAGGAGAAGAACGCACTTAACAGTTCGCACTAACATAATTATCAATATCATATGCTTTAGAATATGAAATAACTTACAAGAACAATACACAACTAAATTAGTCTGGCATGCAAGGTATTGTATGTATGTATGTATGTATGTATGTATGTATGTATGTATGTATGTATGTATGTATGTATGTATGTATGTACTCAGGCCCAATTCAATTTTTTTTTTTCTGCTTAGTGTCACCAAACATGAACTTTTAGGAAATTAGGCCTATGTCGAGTTGAATAAAACCTAAAGTACACTCGGGTGCCATAGTCTCCAGCCCACTCATTAGGATTCATGGACCCCCTATATGTTCGTCTGTATACAATGGTAACATAGTCCGTAGAGCGTCGGCTGCTGATCAAAGGGTCGGCTGATCGAACCCCCCACTGTCAAAATATTAAAGGTAGATGTCAAGCTCGGGCAACTTGACCTAGAAATTCGTGACAAACGCCTAATTCATGGCCACCCCTTCTCGGGATTTACGGCGTCTGGCAAAAAAAAAAAAAAAAAAAAAAGAAAAAAAGAGAGAACAAAAATATCTGGATTGATTGTTGGATAGAACTTGCCTTTCAATACAAAATATATATGTATTATGTAGGTGGTGCATAGAAAATTATATTCATACATTCATTTCCAGAGATATACTTCCATAATTATACATAGGTGAGGTAAAGGACTATTTATGGGAGGGTTATGGACTATGGCACCCGAGTGTACCATGCAGAACAGGGAGGTTAGTGGCTCGTGCATACAGGACACACCGGGATTTGTGAAGGGAGGATGGGCTGGTTTTTCTGGAACCCTTCTCCCTCGTGTTTAGCCCATTGTTTTTTTTTATTTTAAGACGTTCGGCCCATTAGTTTGGTGATTTTAAGACTTTACGCCCCATTTCTTTGTCAATATTAAAATCTTTCGTACCATTTAGGTGTCGACTTTTTCATGGCGAGCGATAGCGAGCCTGTAATTTTAAGAGTAACCAGCCTTCGGCTGGGAAATTTTTCTACCGAAAAATGTACAAATGTATCTTGAAGGGGGGGGGGGGGGGGGGTCTAGGGGGTGTTTTTTATAGGTTGATAAAGTTTTAGGGAGAAAATTGAAAACAAATTATACAACAAATAAAACAATAAGCAAATAAATACGCCCATTGTCCCTTAACTATTATATAATTACAACAGTGGGCGGGGCTTACCACGTGCTGTATGAGAGAGAGAGAGAGAGAGAGAGAGAGAGAGAGAGAGAGAGAGAGAGAGGTGGAGGAAACGTAGAATTGATAAACAAAAAGATAGAGATTGATAGATAGATATATAGTTCAATATACAGTATAGGTAGATGGATGGATGGATAGATAGATAGATAGAGAGAGAGAACGAGAGAGAGGGGAGGGGGGGTCACCAATGGCACATCACTTGTTATGGTGACAATAACACGACCGGAAGTACACATATCCGCTCAACCACCTGTCTCTCTCTCTCTCTCTCTCTCTCTATATATATATATATATATATATATATATATATATATATATATACCTACCTACCTACCTATATATTTATCTATTAATCGATCTATATATCTATGTATCAATTTTACGTTCCCTCCACTTCTCTCTCTCTCTCTCTCCCCCCCCCCCCCCCCCCCCCCCATCTCTCTCTCTCTCTCTCTCATATATGTCCCGGTATGAATGAATGTTATCCGGCCCTACATACATTACCCACCAACTCTATAACGCTAACACAGAATACCATTAACCCATATAATAATTCCAACTGCATAATATATATTTTACCTTATTATTTTTTCCCGTATATATTTGCTCATATATGGATAGTTTAATTATATAGTTCTTTTAGTTTTCTCCCTAAACCTCAATCAAGCTTAACCCCCATGAAGCTCCCAGGGGTTTCTCCACGTGAGCTCTCCCAGGCCGCGGCTCGGTCCAAGCACAGTCTACATCTGTAGACTGTGGGTCCAAGTAGTTCCGATATGAATACTAGACTAGTTACGTGATCACCATCCCCCCCTTCCTCTGCTCTCTCTCTCCTTCCACTTCCCCTCTCCCCCCTCTTCACTTCCCCATCAGTTCCCCCCTTTCACTTACCCTATCCCCCCCTTTACTTCCCCCTCTCTCTCCCCTTCACTTCCCCATCAGTTCCCCCTTTCACTTACCCTATCCCCCCCTTTACTTCCCCCTCTCTCTCCCCTTCACTTCCCCATCAGTTCCCCCCTTCACTTACCCTATCCCCCCCCTTTACTTCCCCCTCTCTCTCCCTCACTTCCCCTCTCCCCCCCCCTTCACTTCCCCCTCCCTCTCCCCTTCACTTCCTCTCTCCGTCCCCTTCTCTCAGTCAACTCCCCCCCCCCCCCCCCCGCACACACAGGCACGTTAACTACTGTGTACCGTAAACGCTCCCCCCCCCCTCCTTTACCACCACTGTCCCCGTATCTATGTCAACGCCACAATGTACCTCAATTATTACACCTCTACACCATCAGTACAAACATATTTAATCCTTTAATTCTGCATAGATCCATATACCGGAAGATACGTGTGTATATATATATATATATATATATATATTAGTGAGGAAGCAAAATACAATCAAATAATAATAATAATCATCTACTATAACGGTATGCCCAAAATACCAAGGGCAACGATAACACCATTTGTCGCCACTAATACTTCTAATCTTACTAACACTTCTACTTTACTACAGTGTTCATCTCCGTGTAGCCTTGTGGATCCTGCGATAGGGACACACTAACTTGGTACACACGGGTGACGCATTATCTAGGTCACCACACTTTACCTTTGACGGGCTGCTAGCTTAACTCAACACGTACCTGAAACAAAATAATTATATATTAATGACTGCACAAATAAACGTAATGTAAACTTAATAACATATTCGCTTCAATACCGGTATATAATAATTGCATAGTGAAAGTCACAGGGTGGTTTTAAAACATATGGCCTAGATTATAAACTCGGCTGCCATACCCTCTAACCCACTCGTAAGAATTCGTGGAGTCCCTATGCTTTTCTTTAAGCAATTATGAATTTTGGGGTAAAATTTGCTTGTTAATAAATAGACCTCCATCAAGCTTATAACCCCCCCCCCCCCCACCACCACACACACACACACACCAGGAGGAAACTAAAACAAAAATACATTAATACATAAATAAACTACCAACTAAACCCTACCCCTGCCCTACCGCCTTGACCACCCTGTCATCAAAGTCACCAAAGTGTCTAATAACGTAAGGTAGGGAAGGTGTAGGGATTGAGTAGCCTTGAAACATGATGACATGGTTTGAGGAGTACGGAAGTAGGGTGGTGGTGGTGGTGGGGTCTAGGAATGTAGGGGAGGTAAGGTGGTGGTGGTGGTGGTTGTCTAGGAGTGTAGGAAAGGTAGGTGGGTGGTGGGGTAGATGGGAGGTGGGTGATAGCACTGGTAGATAGTAGGTGGTGGGGAGGTAAGGTATGATGTATGGAGGTAAGGTAGGTAGGTGGCTTGGGTTACCGCAGTAGTGATATTCGACCTTCACATCCCCCCTTCCTTCCTTCCTCCCTACCAACCACCCTCACCCGTGTCTTCCTTCCGTACCGCATACATTCCACAGCTATTATGTCTTTTATTACCATTAACCATTTCAGTACCGGTGCCGTCCATTTAAGGGGAGATGGGACGTTTTTCTGGACCCTTTTCTCCCTCGTGTTTAGCCCCATTAGTTTTGAGATAATAAGACGTTTGGCCCATTAGTTTGGCGAATGTAACACCTTTCGCCACATTTCGTTGTCAATTTAAAGACCTTTCGTGCCATTTAGGTGTCGATTTCTTCCTGGCGAGCGATAGCGAGCCTGTAACCTTAAGAGTAACCGGCCATCGGCCGGGACATTTTTCTACCGAAAAATGTACATATTTATCTTGAAGGGGGGTCTATTGGGTGTTTTCTTGAAGGGGGGTCTATTGGGTGTTATCTTGAAGGGGGGTCTATTGTGTGTTTTTCTAATCTTGATGGAGGTCTAGCGAGGAAACTAATGAATAAATGAATTAATAGAGCAATAAACCAGCCAATAGCCCCTTAACTCTATTCTGGCTGTTGTTAGACGATTTTGCGGGGGAGATTATACACAAATAATGTTTTTTTAATAATAACAAAATATATTTTAAAAATAAGATTACATACAAATAAAAATCATATCAATCCAGCAGGACAATACCTAGGGGAGGCCTCATATGCATTTTTTTTTTTTTTTTTTTTTTTTTTCAATGTGAATGAGGGAGGCAAAAGGCATAACTGCGTGCAACGAGTGCCTCCCCCAGATTTCAAAGAGTGACAGGGCCGAAATCAAGGGACGTTCGAGCTAAAATGCCTGGACACACGGAGTTTGAAGCAATTTAAGTCATAGGAAGAGGGAAATACTGATTCTGGGAGAGAGTTCCAGAGCTCATCAGTTGAATAGAAAAAAGTCTGAGAATAGCGTTTCACTCTTGGGTTGGAGAGCTGCACAGAGTAGGGGTGGGATTGTGTTGCAAGGCGTGTACTACGTACCCTACGTAGAGGAGGTGGTATACACTGGGAAAGCTCCGAGGAACACTGATTATTGTAGTAGCGATAGAATAGAGAGAGAGAGATGCAACATTGCAGCGAAGAGAGAGAGATTGGAGAGAGTTGGTGAGTGGACGGGAGTTAATGATACGAAAGGCTTTCCTTCCTGGAACCCCTGTTTCTTTTGTATGGCCTCCCTCACTGTTTATGTTTGTTTCTCACCTACACAGAGAGTAATCCAGCTAGCTCTCACAAACACCAACTTCTATTAATTTCACTTTAGGTTTACTAAACAAGCACACCACACTTCTTTCCAATACACCAAATAACAAACCATTACTCTCTGTCACTCTTTCAACTTTGGGGGAGACACTTGTTACAGGCAGCTTTGCCTTTTGTCTCCTTCATGAAAACAGGCCAAAAAAAAAGAAAAAAAAAAGTACTGACTGGTTATGGCTGGTAAACTTAAATGGTGATCTCTTTTGTCTGTATTAAGGGGGGATGGTTCACTTTTTGGGCGATTTTTGCATGTATTCATTATTGTTCTAGTTTCCTCCCTAGACCTCCATCAAAAAAAAAAAAAACGTCCATTAGATTCCCATTCTACATTAATTTGTAAATTTCCCGGCCGAAGGTCGCTTCTTCCAACATTACAGGCTCACTATCGTTCGCCAGGGAAAAAATCGACACCTAAATAGCACGAAAGGTCTAAATATTGACGAAGAAATGGGGCGAAAGGTCTTAAAATCGACTAACTAATGGGGCAAACATCTTAAAATCTGAAAACTAATTGAGCTAAACATGAGGGAGAAGGGGGTCTAAAAAAAGCGGCCCATGGATGTCACCTTAAGTTTATTGACTTATGAATGTGAAATTAATGTGATGATTGTGGGTAGGAATATAATATCTCTGTATGGAAATATTTGTATGGTCTCTGTGAAAAATGTACAACACAACTTTAATGTGATCTACGTGACTAATAAAGTATAAATATTTAATTTTTATTGGATTACTCTTTATTTGTGTACCGTACTAGTCCACCGATGTTTGTGATGTTATTTCTCTTTATTATTATTATTATTATTATTATTATTATTATTATTATTATTATGTTATTATTATTATTATTATTATTATTATTATTATTATTATTATTATTGTTATTATTGTTATTATTATTATTGTTATTATTATTATTATTATTGTTATTATTGTTATTATTATTATTATTAGTATTATTATTGTTATTATTATTATTATGATTATTATTATTATTATTATTATTATTGTTATTTATTTCTTTATTATTACCCTTCCACTCTCACTCACCTGTATTTCCCTTCCTTCCCCATATACATTCCTCGGTAATGACCAGGTACGTGTTATGTTATCCTCCACATGACTGGGATCCTAATAGGCAGAACACAACAATAACTCTGGCCCACATTAACCCCTTCAGTACCATGACGTCTGTTTACCGGTGATTCTGGCTAAATTTTGATAATTGTATGCAGTTTAAGAAGGACCTATGTCACTAAGAGGGCTTATTGAGATCGTATTAACCCATTTGAGTCGTATAGGTAGATTACAAGCTAAAGAAAATCGGCTAATGGTAACCAGAATATGATGACAATTACGTCATGTTGCTGAAGGGGTTAAGACAGATGAGGAAAACAAATATATATAAAATCCATATAAGGTCCCAGTACGGTAGCGGACAAAAAAAAAATCCTCCCCCTAAAAAACTTAATGGCGAGGATGACTCAGGTGTAAGAAGGATCGGACATATTTTTCTGTGGACGCCATTTTGGTGACGTAAATATCGAATGAGAAGTTGATATTTAATGCGCAAAATTTCGATGTCAGTATCCTAGGTTCGAGTCCTTGGAGTGCCACATGTATTCGTTGATTTCATTAATTGAGTTTAGAAGTAAAGATGGTTGGTGAAAAAATATGAATCAGTATTACCGAATGTTTATTATGGGTACCGGTATGGGTGTATTGAGTGTAAAGTGAGGTATATTATGACACCCGTGGCACCAATATGGCGGAGGTTGGCCGATCACTGTTACAAAAGGGGATGTAAGGGAACCACACACACACATACCTACACATACATACACACACACACACACACATACATACATACATACATACACGCACACACACATACACGCACGCACACACACACATACCTACCCACACACACACACGGAAATAATGGCTAATGAGTCTCACCACATTTCAGGAAGTATAATTTATATTTAATGATCTCATTATATTTACCCCTTCCTGGCGTATATGGGAGGAGGCTTAATAAGTTATTTATATACAATCCTAATTTTAACTCTCCTTCCACGCGAATTTCACAAGATCCAGTTACAAAATTTAGTATAATTTGCGTTTAGTCTATGTTTTCATAATCTAGTAATATTATTGTACACATTTTTACAGTATTACCCATTAAAGTTTTTCTCAATTAATAGATTTTTTTTTTTTTTTTTTTTTTTTTTTTGAGGCTTGTTGGCTCTAAAATACTTGGAATATATATTACTTAGAATATACCCTACATCACTTGGAATATATATAACTAGGAATATATATTACTTGGAATATACCCTACACCACTTGGAATATATATAACTAGGAATATATATTACTTGGAATATACCCTACATCACTTGGAATATATATTACTTGCCTTGGAATATATATTACTTGGAATATACCCTACATCACTTGGAATATATATAACTAGGAATATATATTACTTGCCTTGGAATATATATTACTTGGAATATATATAACTTGAAATATATATACATTGAAATATATATCACTCGGAATATATATCATATATATTACTTGGAATATATATAACTTGGAATATAAATTACTTGGAATATATATCACCTGTAATATATATCACCTGTAATATATATTACCTGTAATATATATAACTTGGAATATATATCACCTGTAATATATATCACCTGTAATATATATCACCTGTAATATATATCACCTGTAATATATATTACCTGTAATATATATCACCTGTAATATATATTACCTGTAATATATATTACCTGTAATATATATCACCTGTAATATATATTACCTGTAATATATATAACTTG
Source organism: Paralithodes platypus (assembly GCA_032716605.1). Taxonomy (NCBI): domain Eukaryota; kingdom Metazoa; phylum Arthropoda; class Malacostraca; order Decapoda; family Lithodidae; genus Paralithodes; species Paralithodes platypus. The sequence goes on from CM064484.1 coordinate 35,003,249, forward strand.
TATCACCTGTAATATATATCACCTGTAATATATATCACCTGTAATATATATTACCTGTAATATATATAACTTGGAATATATACCACTTAAGAGTACATAATTATCACCTGGTCATATCGCTATCCTCGAAACTTAACAATCACGGTTTCGAATTATTGGTTATAGGCCTATATATAGTACGGTACCTTGATATTGCGAACAACAGTATCACGAAAAGCCACAACAAAAACAACACCAGAAACAATAACAACAGAAGCAATATCAACATAAACAGAAACAGTAATGACATGAACAACAGAAAAACAGCCACGACAGCAGCAACAATACCAGCTACGGCAACAACAATAACAGTAACAACAGAAACAGCAAAACAGAAACTACAGCAACAGCACAACAACAATAACAACTACAGCAACAGCAATAACAGTAACAACAGAAACAACAGCAGCACCAATAACAACATTAACAACTACAGAAACAATAACAGTGACACAACAACAATAACAGGAGCAACAGCAACACCAAAACAATAATAACAAAAACAGCAACAGAAAATATAACACACAAAAGCAACAATAACAACAACAACAACACTAACATCAACAACAACAACAACAACAACAATAACAACAACACTAACATCATCAACAACAACAACAACAATAACAACAACACTAACATCAACAACAACAACAACAACAACACTAACAACATCAGGAACAACAACACAATAACAACAATAACATCAGGAACAACAACACAATAACAACAACAACTACTACTACTACAACAACACCAACAACAACAACACTAACAACAACAACAACAACAACAACTACTACTACTACTACTACTACTACTACAACAACACCAACAACAACACTAACAACAACAACAACAACAACTACTACTACTACTACTACTACTACAACAACACCACCAACAACAACACTAACAACAACAACAACAACAACAACAACAACAACAACAACAATACTACTACTACTACTACAACAACACCACCAACAACAACACTAACAACAACAACAACTACTACTACTACTACTACTACTACTACTACTACAACACCAACAACAACACTAACAACAACAACAACAACAACTACTACTACTACTACTACTACAACAACACCACCAACAACAACACTAACAACAACAACAACAACAACAACAACAACTACTACTACTACAACAACACCAACAACAACACTAACAACAATAACAACAACACACCATGACCTGCTTTAAAGTGACCAGGAATTCGGCATACTTTTTGTCGGTGACAGAAATTCCTTGTGGGTCCATCAAAACAAAGGCAGTGGGATTTCTCAAGGGGAGACAGACCGTTTTTCTGGACCCCCTTCTCCCTGTTTAGCCCCACTGGTTTTGAGATTTTAAGACGTTGGTTCCATTAGTTTGGGGATTTTATGACCTTTCACCCCACTTCTTTGTCAATATTAGGATCATTCGTGCCATTTAGGCGTCGATGTTTTCCTGGCGAGCGATAGCGAGCCTGTAATTTTAGGAGGAATCGGCCTTTGGCCGGGGCATTTTTCTACCGAAAAATGTACAAATCTATCTTGAAGGGGGGTCTAGGGGGTGTTTTTCTAAGCTTGACGGAGGTCTAGGGAGGAAACTAAAAATATATATGAATAAATGAATAAATAGACCAAACAAACAGCCACTGTCTCCTTAATACCGTGTACCGTATTAATATACGGTATCGGTACAGTATAAACACCTGGTACGGTATTCAAATATAGATAGTTTATTAGTTACTGTATTGAGCTTACTGAAGCGTATGTAAACAAAGTAATAGTCTCTCTCTCTCTCTCTCTCTCATAACATACACACTAATTATGGTAGTCCATCGTAGTCCGATGATGACGCGGAAACCGCCAGGACGTGACCCCAACGTCTGCTGTTCTCTCAGGGTGTGCTCCCCTAGCCTTTGTCTTACTAGACTAAACCACAATGCAGTGGGTGTGTGCGGTTGTTGGTAGATGACAAGGATGCACATCATACCTCTGGGGGCCACCGCATGCCCCGAGATCCCCTATTGATTTAGCCTGGGGTCGCAAGACACCAGACACTAATATGCACAAACACACACACACACATATACCGGTAAATTAATAAATATATATCGATACCGTATTTATATATATACCCGGTATATATATATATATATATATATATATATATATATATATATATATAATATACCGGTATATATATATATATATATATATATATATATATATATATATATATATATATATATATATATATATATATATATTTATATATACCGGTATATACCGGTACAGTATATGAGTATTCCTATTTACTCCTTGTGACCAAAATGTACTTTCTACCCTGAATAAACTCGTGAGTCGGTAGGCTAAATGGCAAGAAACTGACTGTAGACCTAAGTCTGAAACACCAAGAAAATATCCCCCCTAAAGATAATATTCCTCTTAAAGATAATATTCCTCCTAAAGATAATATTCCTCTTAAAGATAATATTCCTCCTAAAGGTAATATTCCTCCTAAAGGTAATATTCCTCCTAAAGGTAATATTCCTCCTAAAGATAATATTCCTCTTATCCTAAATATAATATTCCTCCTAAAGATAATATTCCTCCTAAAGATAATATTTCTCTTAGCCTAAATATAATATTCCTCCTAAAGGTAATATTCCTCCTAAATATAACACTCCTCCTAAAGATAATATTCCTTCTAAATATAATATTCCTCCTAAAGATAATATTCCTCTTAAAGATAATATTCCTCCTAAAGATAATATTCCTCCTAAAGATAATATTCCTCCTAAAGATAATATTCCTCCTAAAGATAATATTCCTCCTAAATATAATATTCCTCCTAAAGGTAATATTCCTCCTAAATATAATATTCCTCCTAAATATAATACTCCTCCTAAAGGTAATATTCCTCCTAAATATAATATTCCTCCTAAATATAATATTCCTCCTAAAGATAATATTCCTCCTAAATATAATATTCCTCCTAAAGATAATATTCCTCCTAAAGATAATATTCCTCCTAAAGATAATATTCCTCCTAAAGGTAATATTCCTCCTAAATATAATATTCCTCCTAAAGATAATATTCCTCCTAAAGGTAATATTCCTCCTAAAAATAATATTCCTCCTAAAGATAATATTCCTCTTAGCCTAAATAGAATATTCCTCCTAAAGATAATATTCCTCCTAAAGATAATATTCCTCCTAAAGATAATATTCCTCCTAAATATAATATTCCTCCTAAATATAATATTCCTCCTAAAGATAATATTCCTCCTAAATATAATATTCCTCCTAAATATAATATTCCTCCTAAATATAATATTCCTCCTAACCATATTCTTCCTCCTAAATATAATATTCCTCCTAAATATAATATTCCTCCTAAATATAATATTCCTCCTAAGATAATATTCCTCCTAAATATAATATTCCTCCTAAAGATAATATTCCTCCTAAATATAATATTCCTCCTAAATATAATATTCCTCCTAAATATAATATTCCTCCTAAAGGTAATATTCCTCCTAAAGATAATATTCCTCCTAAAGATAATATTCCTCCTAAAGATAATATTCCTCCTAAATATAATATTCCTCCTAAAGGTAATATTCCTCCTAAAGGTAATATTCCTCCTAAATATAATATTTCTCCTAAATATAATATTCCTCCTAAATATAATATTCCTCCTAAATATAATACTCCTCCTAAAGATAATATTCCTCCTAAATATAATATTCCTCCTAAATATAATATTCCTCCTAAAGATAATATTCCTCCTAAATATAATATTCCTCCTAAAGATAATATTCCTCCTAAAGATAATATTCCTCCTAAAGATAATATTCCTAAAAATATAATATTCCTCCTAAATAATATTCCTCCTAAAGATAATATTCCTCCTAAATATAATATTCCTCCTAAAGATAATATTCCTCCTAAAGATAATATTCCTCTTAGCCTAAATAGAATATTCCTCCTAAAGATATTCCTCCTAAAGATAATATTCCTCCTAAAGATAATATTCCTCCTAAATATAATATTCCTCCTAAATATAATATTCCTCCTAAAGATAATATTCCTCCTAAATATAATATTCCTCCTAAAGATAATATTCCTCCTAAATATAATATTCCTCCTAAATATAATATTCCTCCTAAAGATAATATTCCTCCTAAATATAATATTCCTCCTAAATATAATATTCCTCCTAAATATAATATTCCTCCTAAATATAATATTCCTCCTAAAGGTAATATTCCTCCTAAAGATAATATTCCTCCTAAAGATAATATTCCTCCTAAAGATAATATTCCTCCTAAATATAATATTCTCATAAAGGTAATATTCCTCCTAAAGGTAATATTCCTCCTAAATATAATATTCCTCCTAAATATAATATTCCTCCTAAATATAATATTCCTCCTAAATATAATACTCCTCCTAAAGATAATATTCCTCCTAAATATAATATTCCTCCTAAATATAATATTCCTCCTAAAGATAATATTCCTCCTAAATATAATATTCCTCCTAAAGATAATATTCCTCCTAAAGATAATATTCCTCCTAAAGATAATATTCCTCCTAAATATAATATTCCTCCTAAATATAATATTCCTCCTAAAGATAATATTCCTCCTAAAGATAATATTCCTCCTAAAGGTAATATTCCTCCTACAAATAATATTCCTCCTAAAGGTAATATTCCTCCTAAAGATAATATTCCTCTTAGCCTAAATAGAATATTCCTCCTAAAGATAATATTCCTCCTAAAGATAATATTCCCTCTAAAGATAATATTCCTCCTAAATATAATATTCCTCCTCCTAAAGATAATATTCCTCCTAAAGATAATATTCCTCCTAAATATAATATTCCTCCTAAATATAATATTCCTCCTAAATATAATATTCCTCCTAAATATAATATTCCTCCTAAATATAATATTCCTCCTAAAGATAATATTCCTCCTAAATATAATATTCCTCCTAAATATAATATTCCTCCTAAATATAATATTCCTCCTAAAGATAATATTCCTCCTAAATATAATATTCCTCCTAAATATAATATTCCTCCTAAATATAATATTCCTCCTAAGATAATATTCCTCCTAAAGATAATATTCCTCCTAAAGATAATATTCCTCCTAAATATAATATTCCTCCTAAATATAATATTCCTCCTAAATATAATATTCTCATAAAGGTAATATTCCTCCTAAATATAATATTCCTCCTAAATATAATATTCCTCCTAAATATAATATTCCTCCTAAATATAATATTCCTCCTAAAGATAATATTCCTCCTAAATATAATATTCCTCCTAAAGATAATATTCCTCCTAAATATAATATTCCTCCTAAATATAATATTCCTCCTAAAGATAATATTCCTCCTAAATATAATATTCCTCCTAAAGATAATATTCCTCCTAAATATAATATTCCTCCTAAAGATAATATTCCTCCTAAATATAATATTCCTCCTAAATATAATATTCCTCCTAAATATAATATTCCTCCTAAAGATAATATTCCTCCTAAAGATAATATTCCTCCTAAATATAATATTCCTCCTAAATATAATATTCCTCCTAAAGATAATATTCCTCCTAAATATAATATTCCTCCTAAATATAATATTCCTCCTAAATATAATATTCCTCCTAAAGATAATATTCCTCCTAAATATAATATTCCTCCTAAAGATAATATTCCTCCTAAAGATAATATTCCTCCTAAATATAATATTCCTCCTAAATATAATATTCCTCCTAAAGATAATATTCCTCCTAAAGATAATATTCCTCCTAAATATAATATTCCTCCTAAATATAATATTCCTCCAGTAGTAATAACGTAATCAGTGTTTAAGGGGGTATTGGTTATTTTGTAGTCTATATAATTATGTATTAACTTATATAATTATGTATTAACTTATATAATTATGTATTAACTTATATAATTTATAGTTTCCTCGCTAGACCTCCATCAACCTTAACAAGACAAGCCCCATTAGTTTTTGAGATTTTAAGACGTTCTCCCCATTAGTTTGGCGATTTTAAGAACATTCACCAAATTTTGTTGTACATGCTAATACCTTGCATGCCCTTTAAGGGGAGATTTCCACCTGGAGGATTTTTTTCTGAACCTCTTTCTCCCTCATGTTTAGCCCCATTGCTTGTGAGATTTAAAGACGCTTGCCCCATTAGTTTGGCGATTTTAAGAACCCTCGCCCCATTTCTGTAAATTTTAAGACCATTCGTGCCATTTAGGTGTCGATTTTTTCCTGGCGAGCGATTTAAGGGGAACCGGCCTTGGGCCGGGACATTTTTCTACCGAAAAATGTAAAAATTTATCTTGAAAGGGGGTCAAGGGGGAGTAATTTTAAGCTTGATGGAAGTCTAGGGATTCAACTAAAAGCCTCCCCTTAAGAGTCTATGTATTCTGGCCAGCGAGAGCGAGCTTGCAATGTAGGGGGGGGGGGGGAACCAGCCAAGAAAAATAAAATAAAATAAAATAATAATAATAATAATATTAATAATAATAAAATAAAATAAAAATAAAACAGTTATCTCGCAATATATATATATATATATATATATATATATATCTGGCCTTAAAAGCCGGATCGGTTTTTTCCGGAGTGAGGACGTCGGTTGGCATTTCCTGGACCCGAGGCTTGTAGTGTGTGTGTGTGTGTGTGTGTGTGTGTGTGTGTGTGTGTGTGTGTGTGTTCCAGGCTCTTCCTCTACTTTATTATGGCTACCACTAGACGATGTTTGCCAGTAGACTTAAGGGGACATGGGCCGGTTTTCTGGACCACTTTCTCCCTCATGTTTAGCCCCATTCATTTTCAGATGTTAAGATGTTTGTCCTATTAGTTTGTCGATTTTAAGACCTTTCGCCCCATTTCTTGGTCAATATTTAGACCTTTCGTGCTATTTAGGTGTCGATTTATTCCCTGGCGAACGATAGTGAGCCTGTAATGTTGGAAGAACCGGCCGGGACATTTTTCTACCGAAAAATGTACAAATTAATCTAGAAGGGGGATCTAATGGATGTTTTTTTTTGTTTAATTTGATGGAGGTCTAGGGAGGAAACTAGAAAAATAAATGAATACCGGTACATGCAAAAATCGGCCAAAAAGTGAACCATCCCCCCATAACTAACTCTTTCTCATCCCGTACTGTACTAAGATTGACTGTATTCTGGCTACCACTAGACGACGTTTGACAGTAGACTCACCCTAACTCCTTCCCAACCCTTTCTGCATTATAGATGATGGAGCCGCCGCCGAACCCGTTTCTCTCCTCCTCCTCCAGCAACCAACCAACCTTTCCACTATCATGACTCATCTTTGGAGTTCATTCCGGCTTAAAGGGCAGATGGCTCGCTTTTCCTCCCCTCCCCCCCCCCCCCCCCTCCCCCTTCTCTCTCATGTTTAGCCCCATTAGTTTTCATGTTTGATGATGTTCGGCCCGTTAATTTGGCGATTTTAAGATCCTTCGCCCCATTTCTTTATCAATATTAAGACTTTTCGTGTCATTTAGGTGTCGCTTTTTTCCTGGCAAGCGATAGCGAGCCTGTAATTTTAGGAGGAATCGGCCTTCGGCCGGGATATTTTTCTACCGAATAATGTAAAAATGTATCTTGAAGGGGGAGTCTAGGGGTGATTTTGTAAGCTTGATGGAGGTCTTAGGAGGAAACTAAAACATACAATACAAAATAATAATATATTTAAAAATATATATAATAAATAAAAGGAACGACCAAAACATAAACCCTATCCCCTTAAAACTGACCCCCGTCCATTTTATCACAACCAACAACCACCACCACTACTACCACAACCACCACCACCACAACCACCACCACCACCACCACTACTACCACCACCACCACACACCACCACCACCACCACCCCCACCACGACCACCACCACCACCACCACCACCACCACCACCACCACAACCACCACCACAACCACAACCACCACCACCACAACCACCACCACCACCACCACCACCACCACCACCACCACCACCACTACCACCACCACCACTACCACCACCACCACCACTACCACCACCACCACCACCACCACCACCACCACCACCACTACCTTCTAATATAACTAAAGTATTTACAGAAAAATTTCTTTTAAGTCAACCTCCAAATAATCCTAACGCCGAGCGAGACTTCTTAAATGATATTAAGCAAGCGTGACCTGAAGGTAGAAAAATGCGTTTAAAGCTCTCTAGTCACACTATAAAACAATGGTTAATGCGTCTTAACTCGGGTGAAGGTCATGATTTTATTCACACAATTTTTTGAAAGAATGCCTCTTGGTCTTTTTTGGAAAATATTGGTAATTTTGTCAATACTTGTTTTATCCACTGCTATCTCCCTGGTGACTTGCTGAAGGGTACTATCACACCTATTAAGTTATACAAGACAGTAGGACCAATATTTGATGTGACGACATATTTTTATTATGGTATATGATGGGGTTTCTTAGTATACCTTCCTGCAAATGGAACTATTGATTTATGTAAAATGAGTATTCTCAAAGCTAATATTCGTAAAAAAACAAAAACAAAACAAAATAATTGTATTTGCTGATGAATGTTTAATATTAAATCCTAGTGTACTGTATAATTATATACTCTTATAGCTACGGTGGTGAACACAGGTCTTTACTAATAGGATGAACATTCATTGTTTGTTCTTTTAAATTATTTTTAGTTTCTTTTTATATCATTTTGCAAATATATCAAGTTACATAAAAAAAAAAAAAAAACTTATGTATTAGATATGGCATGTAATAAAACTATATGTAATCTCGTATTACGAAATAAAATTGATTGATTGATTGATTGATTGATTGAATATTACAGAGTCAGATAATTACAGACCCATTATGCAGTCCTCATGCCTTTTAATACTATTTGAATTATTTATTTTAGATATTTTATCTGAAAAAGTGGTTCTCAACTTTAGACAATTCGGGTTTAAATCAGGGTCTTCAACCACTTGTTTTATTCTTTAAAGACATTATGAAAAAATACTCGAATTGTAAGAACAGTACAGTAGCTACATTTATTGACCTAAGTAAAGTTTTTGATAGGGTAGACCATTATATTTTAGGGAACACATTATTAGAATTGTCACTACCAGTAGATGTAATATTAATTTTAATGCATTACCTAAGGAATCAGAAAGCGAATGTAAGATGGCAAGACTCTTATAGCAACTATGTTTATGTTGAGAAAGGTGTGAGGCAAGGTGGAATACTCTCACCCTTTCTATACAATTTATACATGGACAAAATTATAAATGAAGTGGCTGGAACTAATGCAGGATGTAAATATGGAGATGTGAGATGCAACATATTAGCCTACGCTGATGATATAGTCCTCCTGGCTGATTCTTTTCACGATATGGATATATTATATAGCAAATTATGTTCTTGTATTGATCAACATTTACTTAAAATTAACAGAGATAAATCTAAATGCATGATATTTACTACCAATAATAATCAGCAGACGCGGAGCATTGAGCTGAACGGAGATACCTTGGAGGTGGTGAAGGCAATCAAATATCTGGGCCACAATATTTTATTTTATTTTAAAGACTCAGATGACATAACTTTTAGAATAAATAATTTTTCTGGATCTTTTAATATTATTTTTAGAAATTACAAACAAGTGAACAAAGATACAATGTTATTTCTTTTTAATTCTTACTGTCTACCAGATTATGGACTTCCCCTATGGAATCACGACAGTTCTTTTAATTCTAATGGTTTTAAAGCATTTTCAGTTGCATTTAATAAATCCCTTAAACGTATTTGTGGCGTACCTCCCTACGCCAGCAGCCATATCACGGCAGCTCGATGCAAACAATTGCTACTCAATCATCATACAGCATTAGTTCAAGCCCGATACTGCAAAAGAGTATTAAGGTCTCAAAATCCTATAATTAGGCATAATATTCCTATTATTAAAGAAGGTTTCATGGTTCAAAATGTGGTAAATTTGTTTCGAAAAACTTATAATGTAGATGTACTAGGAGAACACTTATAATATAGATGTACTAGGAGAACACTTATAATGTAGATGTACTAGGAGAACACTTATAATGTAGATGTACTAGGAGAACACTTATAATGTAGATGTACTAGGAGAACACTTATAATGTAGATGTACTAGGAGAACACTTATAATGTAGATGTACTAGGAGAACACTTATAATAGATGTACTAGGAGAACACTTATAATGTAGATGTAGGAGAACACTTATAATGTAGATGTACTAGGAGAACACTTATAATATAGATGTACTAGGAGAACACTTATAATGTAGATGTACTAGGAGAACACTTATAATATAGATGTACTAGGAGAACACTTATAATGTAGATGTACTAGGAGAACACTTATAATATAGATGTACTAGGAGAACACTTATAATGTAGATGTACTAGGAGAACACTTATAATGTAGATGTACTAGGAGAAAATCTAGATGTTTTGAGAGCCCGGATTGAGTGGGTACAAGGGCATGAGGACAGGCGAGGTCCATGTTTCTATGATGGGTTTTAGCTCTAGAAGGGCGTGACTATTATTTGTTAACAGCGGTTATATGCAACAAATACGTTTTAGAAATTGCATTTTAATTGTATTCCATAATTTCATTATCGCATGACTTCCATCCTCATAATTGAGTTTTGAATGCATATATTTTTTATAATATTTTATTTGATGATTTCATCCTGACTATCAGAAGCTAATATTGTAAATAGTTTGTATATATAAAATAATGTTGAATGTTTAATACATTTTTATTTAACTTTACTATAATTTGTATTGGATTATGAAATGTGTGTGTTTTGTACTGTGTACTGTACATATGTATTGCGAAATAAAGGAATTTAATTAATTTAACTACCATCACAACCACCACCACTACCATCACAGCCACTCACCACTACCATCACCACAACCACCACCACCATTTCCGTGTTCCCAGTGTTTTCAACATACTTCCCCTGCCGTAAGTCTCTCGTTACAGTGATGATGGTACTGTATTTTTTCAGGGAACCGTACATCCTGGACTAGTGCCGGGACATACCAAAGGAATTACCGTACGTAAACAATAAAAAACACATAAATAACAACACAAACGTGAGATTATGAAATTAGATATATATATATATATATATATATATATATATATATATATATATAGTTCTTTTTCCATCGACTGTCAAAAATATTCCAGAGGCGACGTAGGAGGCTAGGTTGTTTGACTACATAAAGCGGGGAACATCGGGGCTTGAGTGTGTGTCAAGAGGGGTAGTTCTCGTGCCAACATTTTCCTAAGTTCGCCATAACTAACTAATTTCCTATTCCTACTCTCTCTCTCTCTCTCTCTCTCTCTCTCTCTCTCTCTCTCTCTCTCTCTCACACACATACTAAGCTGGAGTTCAATTAGGTCGACGTGAATTAATGCGCAGTGGGAACACGTTATTTGTGTTTTTTAATGTTTGTGGGAGGATGGCAACAAGTATAGGGTGGACAGAGTGGGAGGGGAGGGGGAGGAATAGAAGGCTTTATACTGGAAGGAAGGGAGGAAGTGAAGGACGGAGGAAGGATGGAATGAAGGAAAACAGGAAGGAAGAAAGAGGATAAAGAAAGAAAGAAAAAGAAACGAAGGCGGGTTCCTCTTAAATTGCAGGCTCGCTATCGTTCGCAAGGACAAATATCGACACCTAAAAGGCACGAAAGGTCTTAATAATCGCCAAAATAATGGGGCAAATATGTTAAAATCTCCAACCTAATGGGGCTAAACATGAGGGAGAAGAGAAGAGGGTCCAGAACCCCCCATCCTTCCTCTTAACCCCTTCTGTACCGGTGATGTACTTTTCATTATATTCTGGCAACTATTAGACGATTTCGTTCAGCTTAGGAAGGATGTCTACCCATTAAAAGGCTACAGACTGTCTCAATTCATCTTTTTGGATATATTTGTTCACCAACCAACTTAACTTCTAAACTCAATTAATGAAATCAACAAATACATGTGGCACTCCAAGGACTCGAACCTAGGACACTCCTAAGCTTCATAAATTCGTCTAAATGTAGTTGTAATCCAATATAAAAGCCGTCGTCGGTACAGAAGGGGTTAATACATATATTATTTTTATTAATCTCACCACCACACCCCCAATGAAATTAATTAAAGTATATATGATCCACCGGGATTCGAACCCGGGTTATATATAACATAATGAGAACACACCTTATACCAATACACAGAAGAATAACACACCAAGAGATAAAGAGGAAGAAGAGGAGAAGGAAACAGAACAAGGGGAACAAGGAAACATGAGTCAGCATTCATTAAGGGGAGGTTTTTAGTTTGGTCCCTAGATATCCATCAAGCTTAAAATTACACCCCCTTGAGCCCCTTTCAAGATAAATTTGTAAATTTTTCGGTAGAAAAATGTCCCGGTTCCTCTTAAATTACAGGCTCGCTATCGCTCGCCAGGATAAAATCGACACCTAAATTGCATGAAAGGTCTTAAAATTGTCAGAAATGGGTTGAAAGTTCTTAAAAACATCAAACTAATGGGGCGAACGTCTTAAAATTAGAAAAGCAATGGGGCTAAACATGAGGGAGAAAGGAGTCAAGAAAAGACTCCCTCAAGTGGAAGTCTCCCCTTAAAGGGCTAGTGGTTATGTTATGGTCTATACAGTACCGGTATTCATTTGTTTAATTATATAGTGTTATCCCTTTCACGCTCATATGACGCAGAGGTTGCCAGATTAGCAATAAGAGATAGAGTTCTCTCACTCTTATAATTACCTCTCCAAAATTAGTTTTCTGCCCACAGCTAACTCAAAGACAACTGCAGAGGTTGAAGTAACTAAACCAAAGGTTTCTAAATACCCCTGATGGTAACAAAGGCTTTAAAGTATCCCTAATAGGCTCAAAATCGCGTCATATATCTGAGAGGGTTAAGTTTCCTCGTTAGACCTCCATCAACCTTAAACAAAAAAAAACGCCCCAAAAGACACTCCTTCACATTTGCACATTTTTCGGTAGAAAAATGTCCCGGCCAAAGGCCGATTCCTTTTAAAATTACATACAAATTAATTAAGGCCGGAAAAATTTTCTCCCGAAAAATGTACAAATTTATCTTGAAGGAGGATCTTTTGGGGCGTTTTTTGTTAAGGGCAGATCTCCACTTGAGGGATTTTTTTCTTGACCCCTTTCTCCCTCATGTTTAGCCCCATTGCTTTTGATATTATAAAACGTTTGCCCCATTAGTTTAGCGAATTTAAGAACTTTCACCCCATATTAAGACCTTTCGTGCCATTCAGGTGTCAATTTTATCCTGGCGAGCGATAGCGAGCCTGTAATTTAAGAGGAACCGGCCTTCGGCCAGGACATTTTTCTACCGAAAAATGTACAAATATATCTTGAAAGGGACTCAAGGGGGTGTAATTTTAAGCTTGATGGAGGTCTAGGGAACACACTAAATACCTCCCCTTAAGCTTGATGGAGGTCTAGGGAGAAAAATATATACACATACATAAATCCAAATAATACCAATACAGGGAAGAATGACCGAACAAGGGATAAAGAGGAAGAATAGGAGAGGGAAGCAGACCAAGGCGAACAAGGAAACACAAAGGAGCATAATTATATTATATTAAGGAGAGATTTCCACTGGAGGGACTTTTTTCTTGACCCCTTTCTCCCTCATGGTTAGCCCCATTGCTTTTGATATTATATGACGTTCGCCCCATTAGTTTGGCGATTTTAAGAACTTTCGCCCCATTTCTATCAATTTTGAGACATTAATGTGTTGATTTTTTCCTGGAGAGCGATAGCGAGCCTGTAATTTAAGAGGAACCGGCCTTCGGCCGGTAAATTTTTCGCAAATTTATCTTGAAAGAGGGTCTAGGGGCTGTAATGTTAAGCTTGATGGAGGTCTAGCGAACTATCTAAAAACCTCCCCTTAACACCGATCATAATGTTATACCAGTAATTATGCCGGATATAATGAAGGTCTATCATAATGTTATCGATACATAATAATAGGCAGTATAATATAAAGTATAGCAAGAAGTATAGAGCATATAAAGTATATAAAACAAAACAAAACTAGATGTGTGTGATTTTTTTTCATTGTTTTCTGTTGTGTTGTTCCTATTCGGGCTCTGTCTTGATTTTTTTTTTTTTTTTTTTTTTTTTTTTTAAAGTTTGATAAGAGGTTTAGAGAGCAAGCTAAACCCCCTTGCTCCTTAAGGGGAGATTTCCACTGGAGGGATTTCTTTCTGGACCCCTTTCTCCCTCATGTTTAGCCCCATTGCTTTTGAGATTTTAAGACGTTCGCCCTAGTAGTTTTGACATTTTAAGACATTTTGCCCCATTTCTGTCAATTTTAAGACCTTTCGTGCCATTAAGGTGTCGACTTTTTCCTGGCGAGCGATAGCGAGCCTGTAATTTAAGAGCAACCGGCCTCCGACCGGGAAATTTTTCTACCGAAAAATGTACAAATTTATCTTGAAAGGGGGTCTAAGGGGTGTAATTTTAAGCTTGATGAAAACGTAGGGAACAAACTAAATACCTCCCCTTAAACCATCGAGCCGAACCAGTAAATTAAGCTGCACAATACCGTCTGGGCTCCCTTAATATTACCGGGTATAATAATGCAAGCTATTAAAACAAAACAAAAATTATAAATCAAATAATGCCGATATTAATAAAATGTACTGACACCGTATTTTAGCTGGTCATTCTGCTTAATAACGATGTCCACAGCTCCAACTTCCTTATTATAGCCTGAAACCCCCCCCCCCCCCCCCCAGACAGGAAGTAGTGATGACCTTGTTATGTAAACCACTAGTTAAGGGGAGGTATTTAGTTTGTTCCCTACGTTTTCATCAAGCTTAAAATTACACCCCCTAGACCCCCTTTGAAGATAAATTTGTACATTTTTCGGTAGACAAATTTTCCTGCCGGAGGCCGGTTGCTCTTATATTACAGGCTCGCTATCGCTCGCCAGGAAAAAAACGACACCTTAATTAATGGCACGAAAGGTCTTCAAATTGACAGAAATCGGGCAAAATGTCTTAAAATGTCCAAACTACTAGGGCGAACGTCTTAAAATCTCAAAAGCAATGGGGCTGAACATGAGGGAGAAAGGGGTCCAGAAAAAAATCCCTCAAGTGGAAAATATCTCCCCTTAATAAGAGAGCTGTAGCGGTTTCAAATATACAGTATCTAAATTAGCTGTGTTAATGGAGCCAATTTCCACTTGAGGGATTTTTTTCTTTACCCCTTTCTCCCTCATGTTTAGCCCCATTGCTTTTGAGATTTTAAGACGTTCGCCCCATTAGTTTGGCGATTTTAAGAACTTTCACCCCATTTATGTCACTTTTAAAACCTTTAGTGCCATTTAGGTGTCGATTTTTCCTGGCGAGCGATAGCGAGCCTGTAATTTAAGAGGAACCGGCCTTCAGCCGGGACATTTTTCTACCGAAAAATGTACAAATTTATCTTGAAAGGGGGTCAAGGGAGTGTAATTTCAAGCTTGATGGAAGTCTAGGGAACACACTAAAAACCTCCCCTTAACAGGGATACTATAATATTATTTGGCATATAACCCGTTCAGTAGGGTTTATTTATGGGGAGAATTGTTTTACCTTTATTATTATTATTTTTGGTTTTTAGTTTCTTCCCTAGACCTCCATCAAGCTTCAAATAACATCCCCAGAAAAATGTCCTGGCCAAAAGCTCGCTTTCGCTCGCCAGGAAAAAATCGACACCTAAATGGTACGAAAGGTCTTTTTATTTATAAAGAAATGGGGGTGATAAGTCTTAAACATACCCAGCAAACTAATGGGCCAAACGTCTTAAAATTGGATAACTAATGGGGCTAAACATAAGGGAGAAGGGGGCCAGAAAAATCAACCCTCTGAGGATCGATGATGCATTTTTTTGTTTTGCTATTATTAGACGATATTATTCAGCTTAGGAAGGGTGTATATGGAAGCCAAGAGGGTTGAATGAGATAGTGTTTACCCTCACAATCAATGCTCGCAGATCCTTCCGAAGCCCAGCAGGTGGTGGTGGTCTGGCACGTGATAATAGCAAGAAGGCGGTGTTACATGACCACATCTTCATCCAACTTTATATCAGTAGTTTCTTCTCCTGGGAACGTAACATTTAATTTGTTTTCATTTCATCTCTCTTTCGGTCTCTCTGGGTCTGTCTTTCTCTGTCTCACTCTCGTTCACACACACTCTCTCTCTCTCTCTCTCTCTCTCTCCAGGTCAGCGCTCTCCCGGCCTAAGGCATAATACGAAATCCCGAAGGAAGTCTGGCTCTACCTTAACCCTTGCAACAATTTCATTCAGCTTAAAAAGGACATCTACCTATTAAAAGGCTATACAGGCTATCTCAATGAATACATATAGTCCTCCTAAGCTTCATAAAATCGTCTAAATGTAGCTGAAATCCAATAAACACAACGTAATGGGTACTGTATGGAATAACCCTTTGTTTACCACCAGTATGCAGGGCCCGTTTTCTTCCCCCATCTCCCTCATGCTTAGTCCTATTCGGGTTTTTTTTTTTTTTTTTTACGACGTTCGCCCTTTTAGTTTGGCGATATTAAGACCTTTTCGCCCCGCTTTGTATCAATTTTATTCGTGCAGACCCTGCCTTGGTTGCTGTAGTGACCATCTAAGATCAACAAGGTCACTTTCATCTCTCTCTCTCTCTCTCTCTCTCTCTCTCTCTCTCTCTCTCTTTCTTCATTCTACCCATTTTCTCTAAAACACTCGAAAACATCGTCGCAATACAACTACCGTAACAACGTTCTTAAAGTCTAACAAACTGCTCTCTAACAACCAACTCGGCTTTCGACCTAAATTATCTACCGAAACCGCCCTCACGGCAATCACAAACATAATCACCAACAACATGGACAATAAACGAATATCCCTATTAACCCTATGCGACCTCTCTAAAGCATTCGATAGCGTCAGCCAGCCACACCATCCTACTAAATAAACTTCATCAGCTCGGTACAGGTAAGTTTTGGTTTGACAGCTATTTAAACGAAAGAACACAGTCAGTCCGTTTAAGGGGGGTGACCTGCTTTTTGTTCTGTCCTTTTCTCTCTTTCTCTGGCTTGTATCCATTTGGCCCCATTCAGCCTACTGTTTTAAGACATTTATCCCCATCCAGGTGTCAATTTTTTACTGGTGAGTGGTAGCGAGCCAGCATATTTTTTATTTTTGTTTGACAGCAGGCTAAATTTTTACATTTTTCGATAGAAAAAGTTCTCCGGCGAAGCCGGATTTCTTCATATAATGCTGGCTCGCTATCACTCGCCAGGAAGAAATCGACACCTAGATGGGGATAAACGTCTTAAAATAGTTGGCTGAATGGGGTCGAATGGATACAAGCCAGAGAAAGATAGAAAAGGCCAAAACAAAAACAGGTCACCCCCCTTAAATAACACCATCTCCTCAAAACTAAAGCTCGGTTCACACATGCACGAATTAACGTCACGTCCGTCCCCGACCAAGAAAATAGGCAGGACGCAGGACGGCATCAATCTGGAGGCCCCATGTGGCCACGATGGCCACTAGGGCCGTTCCAACGTTTTTTTGCCGGGACACCCACGGGACCCACACGGACACACACGGAAGCAGTCGTCGTCTAGACGCCGCCAGGCTGCGTCTAGACGACGACTGCTCCCGTGTGTGTCCGTGTGTGTCCTGTGGGTGTCCCCGACATAACACGTTTTCTGGCAGTTGCCCCGACCCACACGGACCCTTTTATGCTGCACAAAAAGGACGCCACCTAGGCACGGCGAATTAAGGGATCGGGGACGGACGGGACGTTAATTCGTGCATGTGTGAACCGAGCTTAAAAGTAAAATATGGCGTCCCCCAGGGCTCAATATTAGGCCCATTATTATTTATTCATTATATTTGTAAACGACATGTCTGAAAACATTAATGATTGCACATGAATACAATACGCGGATGACACTCAGTTTCTTCACAGCAACTTGATTAAGAGAAGAATTCCACTTGAGGGATTTTTTTCTTGACCTCTATCTCCCTCATGTTTAGCCCCATTGCTTTTGAGTTTTTAAGATGTTCACCCCATTAGTTTGGCGATTTTAAGAAAATTCGCCCGATTTCTGTCAATTTTAAAACCTTTCGTACCATTTAGGTGTCGATTTTTCCCTGGCGAGCGATAGCGAGCCTGTAATTTAAGAGGAACCGGCCTTCGGCCGGGAAATTTTTCTACCGAAAAATGTACAAATTTATCTTGAAAGGGGGTCAAGGGGGTTTAATTTTAAGCTTGATGGTGGTCTAGGGAATAAACTAAATACCTCCCCTTAACGAGCTTGACACTATTATAAATAAAACTGAAGAAACGTTACGCAAGGCAAACCAGTATTTTCTCAAGAACGTTTTAAAGATGAACGCTATCAAAACTCAATGCATATTTGTAGGGACACGTCAATTGATGTCTAAAATACCAAGCAACACCAAAATACCACTCCACGACAGCACAATCCAACCTACAACATATGTAAACAAATCTTGGCGTATATAATAGACAGATATATGGCGTTTGACATAATAATATACATATTAGTGAAGTAAACAAAAAAGTAACGGGAACACGAATGTTTTTAAATAGAATTAAGGACTATTTTGACAAAGGAACCCGCAAAATCATTGTACAATCACTCGTGTTAAGCATTTTAAATTATTGCAACATAATATGGGGCTCATCAACCATTACTCTTTAATATTATACGGGGCTCATCAACCATTACTCTTTAATATTATATGGGGCTCATCAAACATTACTCTTTAATATTATATGGGGCTCATCAAACATTACTCTTTAATATTATATGGGGCTCATCAAACATTACTCTTTAATATTATATGGGGCTCATCAAACGTTACTCTTTAATATTATATGGGGCTCATCAAACGTTACTCTTTAATATTATATGGGGCTCATCACACATTACTCTTTAATATTATATGGGGCTCATCACACATTACTCTTTAATATTATATGGGGCTCATCACACATTACTCTTTAATATTATATGGGGCTCATCACACATTACTCTTTAATATTATATGGGGCTCATCACACATTACTCTTTAATATTATATGGAACTCATCACACATTACTCTTTAATATTATATGGGACTCATCACACATTACTCTTTAATATTATATGGGACTCATCACACATTACTCTTTAATATTATACGGGGCTCATCACACATTACTCTTTTAAGGGGAGGTTTTTAGTTTGTTTTCTACTCCTCCAGCAATCTTAAAATTTCACCCCCATGACCCTCTTTCAAGATAAATTTGTACATTTTTCGGTAGAAAAATGTCCCGGCTGAAAGCCGGTTCCTCTTATATTACAGGCTCGCTATCGCTCGCCAGGATAAAATCGACACCTAAATGGGACGAAAGGTCATAAAATTGACAGAAATGGGTCGAAAGTTCTTAAAATCGTCAAAATAATGGGGCGAACATCTTAAAAACCCAAAAACAATGGGACTAAACATGAGGGAGAAAGGAGTCAAGACAAAAATCCCTCCAGTGGAAATCTCCCCTTAACAAAAGCTCAAAAACTCAAAAAATGTCGCTGCTAAAAAATTGTAGAGGGTACATCCAACAAAATACGACCATGTGACCCATATTATAAATGATTTAAAATGGCTAACCACAAGAGATACAATATTCCACGACACAGGGGGGGTTACTATCTTCAAATACTTAAATAATATCGACCCTGATCCCCTCCTAAACCTCCTTTCTACACTGTAAACACTGTCACCAGTAGCTCCACAAGAGACAACCATTTAATCTCTACGTTCCCGAGGTTATAAGGGGAGGTCTCCACCCGAGGGATTGTTTTTTCTTGACCCCCTTTCTCCCTCATGTTTAGCCCCATTGCTTTTGATATTATAAAACCCCCATTAGTTTAGCGATTTTAAGAACTTTCACCCCATATTAAGACCTTTCGTGCAATTCAGGTGTCTATTTTATCCTGGCGAGCGATAGCGAGCCTGTAATTTAAGAGGAACCGGCCTTCGGGCGGGACATTTTTCTACCGAAAAATTTACAAATTTATCTTGAAAGGGACTCGAGGGGGTGTAATTTTAAGGTTGATGGAGGTCTAGGGAACAAACTAAATACCTCCCCTTAAAACAGACATTGGTGAAAGATCTCTCTCAGTCAGGGGACCAAAAGTTTGGAACTCCCTACCTCCGTATGTCAAAGAGGCTAACTCATTAACAACCCTTACATTAAGGCTGCAGAGTGTACTCATTGACAAAAATAAATACCCTACATAAATAACTACAATAAGAAATTACATACAATATGTATTCTCTCTCTCTCTCTCTCTCTCACCCTCTCTCTCTCTCTATCTCTCTCTCACCCTCTCTCTCGTTCACCCTCGCTCACCCTCTCTCTCTCTCTCTCGCTCACCCTCTCTCTCTCTCTCTCGCTCACCCTCTCTCTCTCTCTCTCTCTCACTCTCACCCTCGCTCACCCTCCCTCTCTCTCTCTCTCTCTCTCTCGCTCACCCTCGCTCACCCTCTCTCTCTCTCTCTCTCTCTCTCTCTCTCTCACACACACATTTTAGAAGATCATACAGTGTGAGAACTGATCACGTTCTACATATTTGTAATCTATTATTAATCTATTTTATACACGTTTAACGTATTTCTGGCAGGAGTTATTTATCTGTAAACTCTTAACGACACTGTTAATGTATTATGCATTATGTAATTTGTTTAAAATTAATTTATTGTATGAACAGCCGTTGTATATTTAACAGAAGAAAATAATCTGAATCTCTAGGAGCACAGGGAATGGTTAGTATTACAAAGATCCTGCGGTTCATTCCGGGGAGATAGTCTAAGTGTCTATGTATTATGTATTATGTTTAAGATGATACTATTGTATGAACAGCCATTGTATATTTAATGGAAATAAAATAATCTGAATCTGAATCTCTCTCTCTCTTTGTTTCTTTCTTTCTACCCCCCCTCCCCCCCCCCCCCCCCCTCGACCTTCTTCGGACGATAAGCTCTCTCTCTCTCTCTCTCCCCCCCCCGCCTCCCCCCCCACACACACACACACTTATCCTTTTTATGACATATTAAATCCCGTTGCTCCCCCCTTCCCATCCTCACCCCCAATGAAGGGGGGTTGGGGGGGGCCCAACCCCCCTTCACCTGCCTCAAAATAATGTATGTAGTTAACTTTATGTATACGATGTTTGTTGTATGCGTCTACTGTATATGTATATACTGTATGTAAGTGTATATGCATATACATATGTATATATATATATATACACGTGTGTGTGTGTATATGTATGTACGGGTATATATGCACGCATCTCTACAATGTCTATCAATCCATCCATATAATTATATATATTGATATTATTATTATTATTATTATTGAGACATATAACTATTACTATTGTAATAATATAATTAATATTATTATTATCTTATAAATATTAATACTATTGCTATCACTCTCCCTAAAAATACATACTTCGCTCTCATCTCCCCCCTCCCTGACCTGGCCCAAATAACCCACACCTGCATCCCCCACCCCTGCCCTCCACAACTCGATCACCCCCCTCTTCTCTTCTCTAACAATGTAATGTATGTAATTGTTTATATTAACATAATAAGGACGGACAGTTCAATATTAACTGTAAACATGTAACAGGGTTCGCCACTTAGGCAAACATTCTAATAATGTAAATAATGTAACAAGAATAACCACTATTGGTGGAAATAAACTTATTATTAGTATTATTATGATTACTCTCTCTCTCTCTCTCTCTCACTCACACACACACACTCACTCACTCACACCCACACATTCACACACACACTCACTCACTCACTCACACACACACACACGCACATTCACACACACCACACTCTCTCTCTCTCACACACACACACACACACACTCACTCACTCACTCACACCCACACATACACACACACACACACACTCACTCACTCACGCACACACACACACCACACTCTCTCTCTCTCTCTCTCTCTCTCTCTCTCTCTCTCTCTCTCTCAGTGTATACAAGCAAGAAGCCTCTGGTACAATAGAAGGCAGTAAAAGAGTCATTAATGTTTGCTGGGGGAGTTGGCTATATGACAATCCTCTTCTTCCCCTCCCCTCCCATCCCATCCCCTCCCCCTCCTCCCTTCTCCTCTCTTCTTCTTCCCCTCCCCTCTTCTCCTCCTCCCTCTCTTTTTCCTCCCCTCCCCTCCCCTCCCTTCTCCTCCCCCCTCCTCTTCCTTACTTGTTTCCTCTTCCCCCCCCCCCCCCCTTCCTTTTCCCTCTTCCTCCCCTCCCCTCCCTTCTCCTCCCTCCTCCTCTTCCTTACTTTTACCCTCTTCCTCCCCTCCTCTCTTCCCCTCCCCTCCTCTTCCTCCCCTCCCCTCCTCTCTTCCCCTCCCTTCCTCTTCCTCACCCTCTCCTTTACTCGTTGTTTCCTTTCCTTCCCCTCCCTACTCCTTTCCCCTCCCCTCCCCTCCTGTCTTCCCTTCCCTTCCTCTTCCTCACCCTCTCCTTTACTCGTTGTTTCCTTTCCTTCCCCTCCCCTCCTCTCCCCTTAAGCCAATACCATATAATGACACCCAAGATAGCAAACTTAAGGGAGGGTTTAGTTTGTTCCCTAGACCTCCATCAAGCTTAAAATTACACCCCCTTGACCTCCTTTCAATATAATGTTTTCAATTTTTCTGTATAAAAATGGCCCGGCCCAAGGCCGGTTGCACTAAAGTTACAGGCTCGCTAACGCTCGCCAGGAAAATATCGACACCTAAATGGCACGAAAGGTCTTAAAATTGACAGCAATGGGTGAAAGTTCTTAAAATCGCCAAACTAATAGGGCGAACGTCTTAACATCTCAAAAGCAATGGGGCTAAACATGAGGGAGAGAGGGGTCCAGAAAAAGATCCCTCAAGTGGAAATCTCCCCTTTAAGCTGTACCCTGTTCCAAAAAAGTAGGCCAAAACTCATGACCATTAACCTCTATAACTCACACACGGCTAATCCAGCTCATGTGTCCACCATTTGGGAAGGGGCAGCCAGGGAATAGGTGTCGACATTTACCCACCTTCTCCTTCATGTTTAGCCAAATTAGTTCTAAGATTTTAAGAAGTTTGCTCCATTAGTTTGGCGCTGATAAGATGTTTCGCCTCATTTTTTTTGTTTTTTTGCCAATATTAAGACCTTTCATGCAATTTCGGTGTTGAGTATTTCCTGGCGAGCGAGAGCGAGCCTGTAATGTAAGAGCAAATTGTTTATCGAAAAATGTATGAATATATCTTGAAGGGTGGGGGGAGGGAGGGGGGTGAGGGGGGTCTTGGGGTGTTTATTTAACCTTGATGGAAGTCTGGTAAGGAAACTAAAAAAACGAATAAAGATATATATAAATAATCAAATAAATACGCCCATCCCCCCTTAACACTCCACGAGCGGCTAGGTCGGTAACTTCTACTACCTGACAAGCGGGTGGTTTTACCCTAAACGACCTTGTTTCCGTGCTCTTTTTCATGCATAAACAAGAGCCAGAGCGTAATACAATTATGTATCCCTGAAAGGGCGACAATTGAGCTTTCCAATGACACCAGAACCATCCTTCTACGACCACGTGTTCTCTTGCAACGATCGTGCAAGACGAGTGCAAAATCCCTAAAATACGGTAATATCCTTACATAATTCCCTGTGTAGCGAGGCAGTGAGTGTGGATGTGTGTGGAGGGAACGTCAGTAGTCGCGCGGGTCCCGTGCCGAGCGGTCATGAGCTGACCTACGCTCCTCCCATCGCTCGTCTCTCTCTCAGAGCCATTATTGCTCATAAATTGCACACAGACTTAAGTCGGGTCCCGCCACTTAGTCCTTGGTTCTCTAGGCCGACTTAAGTCGGGTCCTGCTAAACAAGGGTTAAAGTCTTACAAAGAAAGTATATGAACCGGTTTCTATCCACTATCCATAAACGCTCACACCATCCCGGGTCAAGCTTAAACTATATTATGGGGATATTTATGCCGCCATCTTGGTTTTAACCCACGCCATGTTGTAGACTTTGGGCAGAATGATATGCGGGGGTTGCGGGAGAAGGATCAGGATAGGATTGATAGAGTTAGAGTTGTAGTGTGCAGTATATGTATATTGAGTTATTGACATATACAGTATAAGTATATGTATACTGTACATACATACATGTATACATACATACCGGTGCATACATACACAAATTTAAAGACCGAATGCTCCACACAAAACGAAGTTCTGGTCTCACGTCCTAATGGTGGCATTCCAGGCAACCCTGTTAAGAGCTGCCTCACTTGTCAGGTTCTTTGATTTAAGATCAGACCTCAATGGCAAAAGTTTTCTAATCATTCCCCAGCCGCAACTTAGTCTGGCGATAGTGACGGCCTCAGCCCCACCACCGGCAGAGATAGTACCGGTATCACCCAAGTAGCAAAACTTGGCCACCATCTCCAGTGCCTCATTGCCAAAGTTAACACTCTCGAGCCGGTCATTGAACACAAGCTCGCCTTTGTATACTATGCATGCACATTTCTCAATTTCAGACTTCTTCCTTGGTAGAGGTCCCTTTATCTATACTGTATAATATTTTCGATTGTCTGTGTGTGTGTGTGTGTGTGTCTGTTCTTCATGCATGGCCACATTTTTTAAGCTAGCGCGTTCATACTTGGTATGCGAAGTAAGGGGGTCCCTAGGCAGGTTTTAGTGAAAAAATAGAATTCCCCAGGGTGAAAGGGACGGAGAAAATGGGCGCGAAATCGGAAAAATCGCTTTTGGTTTTAAAAAAAATGGCCGTTTGGGGCAGAAGGAGGCCTCCGATCGAAAAAGTGTATGGAACGAAAGTTGTTCGCAGCCCCCCAAAATGGGGGTACGGATGAGGTCAGATCCAAAATCGGAGGTTATTTAGCGGCCGAAATCGAGGTCGCCGTTTAATGAGGCACAGGGAGGTCGAGGCCGGTGATTATGGTAGTAGTAGTATTGTGATGATTGTGGTAGTAGTGATTGATGATGGTGATTATGGTAGTAGTAGTGGTGGTAGTAGTGATGTTGATTATGGTGATTACCCGGGCAACGCCGGGTACCCCTGCTAGTTCTAGTATATTACCGGTATTCTAAATCATGTGGGAAGGTTGATGTTTATTCCATATTGAACGAAGATTAAGGAATTTAAAGTTGATCTGTCCAGAAAACTTTATATCAAGGCTAACAAAATGAAATTGAATTCTATAACTAGAGACGAGATCCAAATGTGAAGTTGTATAGGTTTTGCATGACTGTTGATCTTGACTGAACATTTGTCAAGACATATTAAGGGGAGGCAGACTGTTTTTCTGGACCCCCTTCTCCCTAATGTTTAGCCCCACTAGTTTTGAGATTATAAGACGTTCGGCCCATTAGTTTTTCGATTTTAACACCTTTCGCCCCATTTCGTTGTCAATTTAAAGACCTTTCGTGCCATTTAGGTGTCGATTATTTCCTGGCGAGCGATAGCGAGCCTGCAATTTTAACAGGAACCGGCCTGTGGCCGGCACATTTTTCTACCGAAAAATTTACAAATTTATCTTGAAGGGGGTCTAGGGAGTATTTTTCTAAGCTTGATGGAGGTCTAGGGAGGAAACTAAAACAATATATGAATAAATGAATTAATAGACCAAACAAACGGCCAGTCTCCCCTTAACAGGTTTCGTCTGGTATATTATCATGTTTTTACCAAGGGCCATAAACAAACAGTATAGTGTTGTTGTTGTTGTTGTTGTTGTTGTTGTTGTACCCTTTGACTCCCAGGTATCCCCGAGCTGAATGTGATCGTCTGCTGGGGGGGGGGGGGTTACCTATAGTCTATTCGCTGTAAGTAGGCGAGAAATCATGACTTCTATCCTCGGCAACTGAAAAAGGGCTAGAACAAATGGGCTATACGTTTCCACACCTATGCCCTGGCTGACTCTTCCCAAATGGTAGAAATGTTAGCTCGATGACTCTAGTCGTTTTTGAGTTACAGAGGTTATAAAGGTCATAATTCCTTGCCTACTATACAGCGAATAGACTTTTTTTTTTTTTTATAGGATATAGGAGGTCACACCATCACTCTTTGTATAGGATATAGGAGGTCACACCATCACTCTTTGTATAGGATATAGGGGGTCACACCATCACTCTTTTGTATAGGATATAGAGGGTCACACCATCACTCTTTGTATAGGATATAGGGGGTCACACCATCACTCTTTGTATAGGATATAGGGGGTCACACCATCACTCTTTGTATAGGATATAGGGGGTCACACCATCACTCTTTGTATAGGATATAGGGGGTCACACCATCACTCTTTGTATAGGATATAGGGGGTCACACCATCACTCTTTGTATAGGATATAGGGGGTCACACCATCACTCTTTGTATAGGATATAGGGGGTCACACCATCACTCTTTGTATAGGATATAGGGGGTCACACCATCACTCTTTGTATAGGATATAGGGGGTCACACCATCACTCTTTGTATAGGATATAGGAGGTCACACCATCACTCTTTGTATAGGATATAGGGGGTCACACCATCACTCTTTGTATAGGATATAGGGGGTCACACCATCACTCTTTGTATAGGATATAGGGGGTCACACCATCACTCTTTTGTATAGGATATAGAGGGTCACACCATCACTCTTTGTATAGGATATAGGGGGTCACACCATCACTCTTTGTATAGGATATAGGGGGTCACACCATCACTCTTTGTATAGGATATAGGGGGTCACACCATCACTCTTTGTATAGGATATAGGGGGTCACACCATCACTCTTTGTATAGGATATAGGGGGTCACACCATCACTCTTTGTATAGGATATAGGGGGTCACACCATCACTCTTTGTATAGGATATAGGGGGTCACACCATCACTCTTTGTATAGGATATAGGGGGTCACACCATCACTCTTTGTATAGGATATAGGGGGTCACACCATCACTCTTTGTATAGGATATAGGGAGTCACACCATCACTCTTTGTATAGGATATAGGGGGTCACACCATCACTCTTTGTATAGGATATAGGGGGTCACACCATCACTCTTTGTATAGGATATAGGGGGTCACACCATCACTCTTTGTATAGGATATAGGGAGTCACACCATCACTCTTTGTATAGGATATAGGGGGTCACACCATCACTCTTTTCTTGTTACCAACGACATTGGACGGAAGGTTATGTTTCGCTTTCGTTGGCGGGTTTGTTGGTCTAATTGACCTCTTGCGAGTTTCAGGCTATATGGAAGTTGGAGCCGTAAACATCGACATTAAGCAAAAATGCAATAATAATGTAGGTTTCTGATGGATAGAAAGTGCGTTGAATTTGATTTAATGTACCGTATTTATAAATGTTCTACAACCGTATTTTAGCTGGTAATTCTGCAAATATCGATGTCTACAGCTTCAACTTCCTCATAGCCTAAAACTCACAGGTGGTCAATTGACTGTAAACAAGATATCTCACATAGTTACGAACCGATTTTTACGATATTTGGTGGACATATAAGAAGGTATTCACTTTAGGAGGCGATCTGGACCCTATCCTGTGACAGAGCCAGCGAAGGCGGAGGTATGTGCTCCACCAAATGCCCTTCTAGGTTATTAGATACTTATTTATGTACCCGGTACGTACAGTCGCGCCAATAAGTGATGTTTCGGCACCAATTATGTTTTGATCCATAATTGGTGTCAGCAATATTTACACAGATTTATTTATTTATTTATTTTTTTGAGCGTGATATACCAACATGTTCCTACACTTACCCACCCTATTCAACATCTGACAGACATTAATACAGCACAGGGGAAGCCAAACGTAATGACAACTGGGACATGACTTATTAGCGCGACCGTACCTATTATTTGATT
This sequence comes from Paralithodes platypus, assembly GCA_032716605.1. Classification (NCBI taxonomy): domain Eukaryota; kingdom Metazoa; phylum Arthropoda; class Malacostraca; order Decapoda; family Lithodidae; genus Paralithodes; species Paralithodes platypus. Next base: position 35,031,424 of record CM064484.1, read on the forward strand.
ATAATTGTTGTTGTTGTTTTCTTCCTCTTTTGTTGTTGTTATATTTTTTACCTAAGATATATTTTAAAGGTTATTGGCAATTCTAAGTTTGGTTGCATCTAAATGAAAGTGTTACGATCTATTATATTTTATTGTCAATTCTGGTCTGGTTGCTGTTAAATGAAAGTGTTTAAAATAATTCAGCCAGCGTAAGTAATCAAGTTTTACAGTAGTTACCGATAAAAATGCAAAATAGCTCCAAATTAAGGAAAATGGTCCAAATTGGCAGGAGAAAGTTCTCTGATTAAAAGTGTTCTAATTAACTAAGCTAAATTGTCGTGAGTGTGTTTATTTCCTTACTTGATTCCGATAGATCTTGCTAAATGGGATATTTGTATTTATTGATTTACTTATATATATATATATATATATATATATATATATATATATATATATATTATATATAATATATATACATATATATATTATATATATATACCGGTTACCGTATATATATATATATATATATATATATATATATATATATATATATATTATTGTCCTACCTAGACCTCCATCGAGTTGAAAAAATACCCCAAGATCCCCCCTATGAGATAATAGTGTGCCTTTTTCGGTAGAAAATGCCCCAGCCTCCTAAATTGCCGGCTCGCTATTGCTCGCCTAGAAGAAATCGACACCTAATTGACACGAAAGCTCTTAAAATCACCAAACTAATGGGGCAAATTTTTTTTTTTTTAATCTCAAAACTAATGGGGTTAAACATGAAAGAGAAGTGGTTACAGAAAACACTTTCCCCTTAAGGGGGAATGGACCGGTTCTCTGGACCACTTTCTCCCTCATGTCTAGCCCCATTAGTTTTCAGATGTTAAGATGTTTGCCCCATTAGATAGTCGATTTTAAGACCTTTGGCCCTATTTCTTCGTCAATATTTAGACCTTTCGTGCTATTTAGGTGTTGATTTTTTCCCTGGCGAACGATAGTGAGCCTGTAATGTTGGAAGAACCGGCCTTCGGCCAGGACATTTTTCTACCGAAAAATGTACAAATTAATCTAGAAGGGGGATCTAATTGATTTTTGTTTTTGTTTAAATTTGATGGAGGTCTAGGGAGGAAACTAGAAAAATAACGAATACATGCAAAAATCGGCCAAAAAGTTAACCATCCATTCTTGAAAATACAACGATGCCGATAGGTTAAAACTATCTCTCTTAAGGGGAGATGGTTAGTGTTTCTGGTCCTCCTTCTTCCTCATGCTTAGCCCCATTAGTAGCCCGATATTTAGACATGCCGCCCATTAGTTTGGAGTTTTTTCAGACCTTTCGCCCCCTTTCTTCGTCAATATTAAGAGTTTTCGTGTCATTTAGGTGTCGATTTTGTCCCTGGCGAGCGATAGCGAGCCTGTAATATAAGAGGAACCGGCCTTCGTTTTCTCTATCGAAAAACGTGCCAATTTATCTTGAAGGAGGGTCTTAGGAGGGTTTTTTTTTTTTTGTCAAGCTTGATGGAGGTCTAGCGAGGAAACTCAAAAATATATAAATAAAAAAACTACATAAATGAGCCCATAAATACGCCCCCCCCCCCCCCCTTAACCCCTTCAGCACCATCGCGGCTAAAATTATATTATTTTGTGCAGTTTCAGAAGGACCTACGTTACTAAGAGCGTTTATCGAGATCAAAGTTACCCTTTTCAGTCGTCGCGGTAGATTACACACAATCGTCTACAGGTAACCCGAATACAATGAAAATGACGTCATGGTACTGAAAGGGTTAAAGGTGAGAGCCCCAGTCCGTGTTTTATAGTGTGCACTTCATTCATTATTACCTTGATAGCCTCGTTAACCTTAAGAGGCTTTATTACACAGGTATTTACATGATTTAGTCTCGGATCTCGTTAGCCTTGCTTTTAAAATGAGAGAGAGAGAGAGAGAGAGAGAGAGAGAGAGAGAGAGAGAGAGAGAGAGAGAGAGAGAGAGAGAGAGAGGGAGAGGGAGAGAGAGAGGGAGAGAGAGAGAGAGAGTAAGAGTAAGAGTGAGTCAGAGTCTAGTGAGGTCATTTCAGTACCGGTACTGGTAACATTCTTGAGTGGCTGCACCCAGCATGTCTGGACAAAGGGAGCCTATACAAGTTGTTGTTGTTGTTGTTGTTACTGTTCCCAAGGCTGTCTGGCCGAGCAGCCCCAAGGTCCCGAGCAAGGCCAAGGCCATAACCGAGCGCTCCCACAAAACCCTCCCTGCTTACCACTAATAAAGCCCAGGTGACCGAAGGCACTCTAAGGCGGGGAGCTGAGGAGGGTGCGGAAATGCCCGGGAAACCAAAGCCCCACCCAAGGCATTGTGCCCCTCAGCAATAATGAAGGGAAAGTTGAGGGTCAAAGGAAAGATATGACGCTTTGGCTCCCAATCTGCCAACCTCGAGGTTGGCAGTAGGGAGGTCAATCCACGGAAGTGACGCTGTCACTTGAGATCTAGAAAATATATAAGTAAAAGGAACAGTCAGAGTAAGCTATGGGTATGGCAGAGATCGCTCAGCTCTCACTCTGATAGACCAGCCCATCACCACATGACTAGAACCCAATCCTCTCAGCATCAGCTAGGAAAGGCCCTAGAAAGCCGCCTTTGGCGGGGGGATAGGTCACCTATTTCAACTCCTTTCGGGGTTGGGCACCCGCCGGCCTATACAAGTAATATTAAGTGGAGACGGGCCGCTTTTCTGCTCCACTTCTCCCTCATGTTTAGTCCCATTAGTTTGCTGATTTTAAGAAATTTGACCCATTCGTTTGGCAATTGTAAGACTTTTCACCTCACTTCGTTGTCAATATTAGGACTTTTCGTGTCATTTAGGTGTCGAATTTTTCCAGGCGAGCGATAGCGAACTTGTAATTTTAGAAACAATCGGTCTTCGGTCGGACCATTTTTCTATCAAAAATATACACATTTATTTTGAAGGGGTTTCTAGGGTAGTGTGTGTGTGTGTGTGTGTGTGTGCGTGTGTGTGTTTTTTTTTTTTGTTTTTTTTTTGTTTTTGTTTTTTTTTAATAGCTTGATGGAGGTCTAGCGATATTACTAGACACTAAATACATACCGGTACATACATTCGTTCCATTAGTTTGGCGTTTTTTAAATCTTTCGCCCCATTTCTTTGTCATTAGCCTATAAAGACCTTTCGCGCCATTTAGGTGTCTATATTTTCCTGGCGAGCGATAGCGAGCCTGTAATTAGAGGAGGAATCGGCCTTCGGCCGGTAAATTTTTTCTACCGAAAAATTTACACATTTATCTTAAAGGTGTGTGTGTGTGTGTTTTTTTTTTTTTTTTTTTTTTTTTATATTTAGCTTGATGGAGGTCAAGCAATATTACTATAAAATAAAAACCTACATAAATAGAGCCAAAATGAACAACTCTTACCCTCTTAAGAGTACCGGTAGTGAAAGGTTAAAGTACTAAGGTTAATTAAATAGCAAGTACGCCGTAGCCGCCACCAAGACTATTTACAGGTACACACACAGGTATATATTATTGTACAGTTGTTGTTAGCTTCCTGTTCACCTTAAGGGGAGATCTTATCCACTTGAGGGACTTTTTTCTTGACCCCTTTCTCCCTCGTGTCTAGCCCCATTGCTTTTGAGATTTTAAGACGTTTGCCCCATTAGTTTGGTGATTTTTAAGAATTTCAATGCTGGCTCGCGAAAAAATTGACACCTAAATGGCACGAAAGGCCTTAAAATTGACAACGAAATGGGGCGAAAGGTGTTTACATCGCCAAACTAAGGGGGCTGAACGTCTTAAAATCTCACAATTAATGGTGCTAAACAGAGGGAGAAGGGGTCCGAAAACCTGCCCCTTAAGTCACTATAGTTTTTGAATCCAATGCTAAAGAGCCTTAAAATATTTTTATTCTATTTTATAATTATACTCAGGCCAATTTTTTTTTTTTCTTTTATTTTTTTTTTTATTTTTTTTTTTTTGGGGGGGGGGCCGACTCAAGACAGAGCCAGAATAGGGACAACACACCAGAAAACAATAAACACACAAGCACAAAATATAAATTCACACATATCTAGGTCATCCAGGAGAAGACCCAGAGACCAGGGTCACCAAGACTCCAGCACATTACGAAAACAAAATATTGCTCATCGAAAATTGCCAGCGAACAAATCCCTCGTGTGTCACCTGCTCACTATAGTCCGTTTATTCTAGGTTGGGCAGAAATCCTAACCCCTAACCTCTCATAACTCAAAAAGGACTAGAGTAATTGAGCTAATATTTCTACCCAATAGGAAGACTTGGCTAGGGAATAGGTGTGGAAATTAACGGCTCATTTGCTCTAGCCCTTTTTGAGAGGTTACGATTTCTGCCCAACCTAGAATGAACGGACTATAGCATTAACACAATAACACACACAAACAAGAATAAAGCTTGTGTATCGTTATCGTATAGTATATAGTACCGGGTATATCGTATATGTTGTGTCTGTGTGTGTGTGTGTTTGTATGCACGTATGGGTGTGTGTGTTTTACCTGTATACATTATGTATGTACTGTACCGTGTGTGTATGTGCGTGTGTGTTTATATGTACAATGTGTGTGTGTGTCTGTAATTGTATTTGTATGCATGTATGGGTGTGTGTGTGTGTTTGACCTGTATATGTATGTACTATGTGTGTGTGTGTGTGTGTGTGTGTGTGTGTGTGTGTGTGTGTGTGTGTGTTGCATGAACCCTGACCCACTCCAAACAAAGGTCAACAACAAGGTAAGGTCCCCCCAAACGACCTGACTTCACCCCCCTTACACTCTCCACCCCTCCCCCCCTCCCCACTCCCCTCCCTATCTACCTCCATCACTCTCTCCCCTCCCTAACTACCTCCACTCCCTCCCACTCTCCCCTCTCCTCTCCTCACCTAGCTCTCTCCCACCCTCCCCTCCCTAAGCTTCCTCACACTCTCTCCTCTCCCTTGCAATCAGTTTCCCAACTCCATCGGCCCCAGTAATATGTTGGACCTCTTAACCCCTTCTGTACCGGCGACGTCGGTTTCGTTTTATTCTGGCTACTATTAGACGATTTTATTCAGTCTAAAAAGGGCCTCCAGCAATTGACAGGCTTCGAACTATCTCATTTAACCCTTTGTACTACCACAGATCCTTCTTCAACTGCATTAAATCGTCTAAACTTAGCCATAGTAAAATAGAAAAGACGTCGCCGGTACAGAGGGGTTAACTATACTATTTTATGTTGCTATTCAGAACACCTCACTTATAATATTAGCTACCGGTACCTCACATTTAAGAGCATACACCCCCTTCCTACACCAACATTACCTGCAAACATTAGCCCCCATTCAGTCTTAAAGGGAGATGGGCCGTTTTTCTGGGCCCCTTTCTCCCTCATGCTTATCCCCAATAGTTTTGAGATTTTAAGACGTTTGCCCCATTAGTGTTCCGATTTAAAGACCTTTCGCCCCATTTCTTTGTTAATATTTAAACCTTTCGTGCTATTTACGTGTCGATTTTTTTTAACTTTCACATACAAATTACATGTAGGCCTATATATAATTTCTACCTCAAAATTATGTCTCCATTGTGCCTCCACATGACTTGCACCAACACTATCTCTCCGCCTCCAACACACACACACACACACACACACACACACACACACACACACACCAAACAAACCACACCTACCCCCCAAAAACACCCACAACCCCCCCACAAGTCCTATACCCCCCACCCCACACCCCCTCACCCACAATCCCCACCATAGTCCTGAGTGGTGTGGTAACCGTAACAAAAGCCACCCAAGAAGAATTAACAACAAAAATGTGATAACAATGGAGGACAATCGGTCGACGGTGCGGCAGCCATCGATAGTCCACTATTGTGCTGGTTTGATCACAGTCCTCAAGGCCTAGGTGAGACATAGATAAATAGATAGATATAGATAGATAGATATAGATAGATAGATAGATATACATAAATAGATAGATAGATATAGATAGATATAGATAGAAACAAATAGATACATAAATAGATAGATAGATATACATAAATAGATACATAAATAGATAGATAGATAGACATAAATAGATACATAAATAGATAGATAGATATACATAAATAGATAGATAGATATACATAAATAGATACATAAATAGATAGATAGATAGATAGACATAAATAGATACATAAATAGATAGATAGATATAGATAGATATAGATAGAAACAAATATATATAAATAGATAGATAGATAGACATAAACTCTAAAATAGATAGATAGATAGACATAAACTCTAAAATAGATAGATAGATAGACATAAATAGATAGATAGATATAGATAGATATAGATAGAAACAAATATACATAAATAGATAGATAGATATAGATAGAAACAAATAGACACATAAATAGATAGATAGATATACATAAATAGATAGGCTACATAGATAGATTAGTCGACCATTGCGGTGATGTGGTGGGGTAGGTTTGGTCAGAGTTGTGAAGGCCTAAGAGAGAGAGAGAGAGAGAGAGAGAGAGAGAGAGAGAGAGAGAGAGAGAGAGAGAGAGAGAGAGAGAGAGAGAGAGAGAGAGAGTAGATTAACCCGTTCAGTAACGGTACCAGTTCCTTCCTTTTCATTTTATACTGGTTAAGGGAGCCCACGTCGCTTTTTTTCTCCTTCTCTCCCTCTCTCTTTGGTTTGTATCCATTCGGCCCCATTCAGCCTACTGTTTTAAGACGCTTACCCCCATCCAGGTGTCACTATTTTAAGTAAATATATTTGCTTGTCATTCATACTGTTTTAAGACGTTTACCCCCATCCAGGTGTCAATATTTTAAGTAAATATATTTTCTTGTCATTCATATTGTTTTTTTTTTTTTTTTTGTTTTTTTTTTTAAAGAGACAATGAACGGAGGAATGAAAAACACAGATAAAACAAAAAGGTCCATGTGCCCAAAGGCATTCTCCATTCATAAAATTTGTGTAACAACTGGATTTAAACATTTGTAGATTGTAAGTTTGTGGAAAGCAATTCGAGGGAAGTGAATTCCAAAGAGTAATAGCTCTGGGGATAAATGAATTTTGATAAGCAGAAGTTCTGCATTGTGGAGGAGAAAGTGTAAATTCATGGGCGCTCTCAGCTGCCCTAGTTCTACGGGGAAAGATGTGGAGAGGCGGCACAATTGAAGCAAGATCCTCGGAACAATTGCTGTGAAAATATCTGTAGAATAATGCTATAATGCTCTTATGCTATTACAATACCTAACTTAGCGTATAGGATCAAATGTGATCATACTGAAATGTACAGTTGCCCCATAAGTTCTGTTCCTCGTCGAGACCTTGTGTATGAAAGTCAAATGAGTATGCTAATTGCGAGTGTGGTTTCTTGTAATTAATTATCAGTTAACTAATCAGACGAGTTAACCAATACATCAGAAACTACACTCGTAATCCAATCATGCGCCTTGTATTTCCACGTATTAAGGGGAGGTATTTAGTGCGTTTCCTAGACTTCCATCAAGCTTGAAATTATACCCCCTAGACCCCCTTTCAAGATAAATTTGTACATTTTTCGGTAGAAAAATTTCCCGGCCGAAGGCCGGTTCCTCTTAAATTACAGGCTCGCTATCGCTCGCCAGGAAGAAATCGACACCTAAATGGCACGAAAAATCTTAAAAGTGACATAAATGGGGCGAAAGTTCTTAAAATCGTCAAACTAATGGGGCGAACGTCTTAAAATCTCAAAATCAATGGGGCTAAACATGAGGGAGAAAGGGGTCCAGCAAAAAATCCCTCAAGTGGAAATCTCCCCTTAAGTGCACGGCGAGGAACAGAACTTATGTGGGCAACTGTGCAATCATGTACAGTCTGCCAAATAAGTGATGACGCGGCACCAAGTATATTTCGATCCGTAATTTGTATCAGCAATAACTAACCTTTAATTCCTCGTTTCGAGTGAGATATACAACCATGTTCCTATCTTTACACTCCCTATTTAACATCTGACAGACATTAACACAGCCCACAGCGAGCAAAACCAGTTGGCAGCGGAGCCACGACTTATTTGGCCAACTGCACTACTACTGTACATGTACAGTCGCGCTAATAAGTCATGTCTCGGCACATAGTATATTTAGATCAATAATTGGTATCAGCAATATTTAAGCTTCATTTCTTCATATCGAGTGAAATATACAAACATGTTCCCACACTTACCCACCCTATTCAACATCTGACAGACATTAATACAGCACAGAGCGAGCCAAACGTAATGACAGCTGGGACATGACTTATTAGCGCGACCGTACTAAAGGGGTAGTGCTTGTTTTTTGGTCTATATTTGTATGTATTCATTTATGTTGTAGTTTAAATTTGTACATTTTTCGGTAGAACAATCGGCCGGTACCTTCTATAATTACAGGCTTGCTGGCGCTCGCCAGGGAAAAAATCGACACCTAAATGGCACGAAAGGTCTTAATATTGACAAAGAAATGACGCGAAAGGTCTCAAAATCGCCCAACTAACAGAACCAAAGTCTTAAAACCTCAAAACTAATATGCTAAACATGAGGGAGAAGGGGGTCCATAAAAAGCGACTACCTGCCCCTTATTCACCTTGTACTTTCCAAAAGGCGGAAAAGAGTTAGGCTTGAATGGCTGAAAGAGCAGGTGTTGTTCTGGTGGCATGGTAAAACACAATATTATTTAGAGTCCCCAATACAATGTTCAGTTCTTCATGGGTGATGCTCTCTAACTAACTACATCGCAGAGACCAACTTAAAAGACTGCTCCGTTAAAAAAAAAAAAAAAAAAAAAAAAAAAAAAAAAAAAAAAAAACACACACACACACACACACACAACAATTTAATTCAGAAGGATTGATAGTCCTATTTTAACTATCTATCTAACAAAACAAACCAAGAATATTAACTCAAATAATAAGTGGAAAGTAAACAAAGCCTAATGTACAGTTGCCACCATGTGCACCTGAAACAAGCACGGGGTGTTGGAGAGCTCCTTTTGTATCACCTGTAGGGAGCCCACCTCGCTTTTTTTCTCTTTTTCTCTCCCTCTCTCTTTGGTTTGTATCCATTCGGTCCCATTCAGCCAACTGTTTTAAGACGTTTATCCCCATCCAGGTGTCGATTTTTTCCTGGCGAGCGATAGCGAGCCAGCATTGTATGGAGAAATCAGGCTTCGCCGGAGACATTTTTCTATCGAAAAATTTACAAATTTAGCCTGCTGTCAAAACAAATATATATATAAATGCTGGCTCGCGGAAAATATTGACACCTGGATGGGGATAAACGTCTTAAAACAGTAGGCTGAATGGGGCCGAATGGATACAAGCCAAAGAGAGGGGGAGAGAAAGAGACAAAAAGCGAGGTGGGCTGGGTTAATAGTGTTACCTGGTCAATAATACACCTGGATGCTGCCACTGTATCTATTTCTGTAGGGAGCCCACCTCGTTTGTTTTTCTTTCTCTCCCTCTCTCTTTGGCTGGTATCCATTCGGCCCCATTCAGCCTACTGTTTTAAGACGTTTACCCCATCCAGGTGTCAATATTTTCCGGGCGAGCGGTAGCGAGCCAGCATATACTGTATATACTTTTGTTTTGACAGCAAGCTAAATTTGTACATTTTTCGATAGAAAAATGGCTCCGGCGAAGCCGGATTTCTCCTTACAATGCTGGCTCGCTATCGCTCGCCAGGAAGATATCGACGCGTGAATGGGGATAAACGTCTTAAAACAGTTGGCTGAATGGGGCCGAATTGATACAAGCCAGGGAAAAAGAGAAAAGAAGAGAAAGATACAAAAAAGCCGGTGACCCCCCTTAACTCTCTTACGTTAGGCGGCCTCCACCCACTTTCTCTCTCTCAAGCTTCAATATCAGACAATTTTTTCACCAGGTGCATTTTAAGATTTTATATTTTCTGTGCGTGTGTGTGTGTGTGTGTGTGTGTGTGTGTTAGAGTGTGGTGTGTGTGTGTTAGAGTGTGTGTACATATGTGGTGTGTGTGCGGTTTTTTTTGTGTGTGTTAGAGTGTGTGTACATATGTAGTGTGTGTTTGTGTGTGTGTGTGTGTGTGGCGTGAGTGTGTGTGTGTGTTAGAGTGTGTGTACATATATGGTGTGTGTGTGTGTGTGTGTGTGTGTGTGTTAGAGTGTGTGTACATATGTGGTGTGTATGTGTGGCGTGAGTGTGTATATGTGTGGCGTGTGTTTTAGAATGTGTGTATGTGTATGCGTGTGTATTCCTCATAGTATCCAAGGTACGGTAAACCCTAGCTCCAGCACCCTATACTAAGCGAGTAAACAAACATTTATCATCAACATATTACAAACCCCAATGTACTTGAATAAACTAATGAAAGTATAATTATGGTCTCCCCGGGATTGCAACTCGGGACACCACACCCAGAACATAAGCACCTAAACCATTGCACCACCAAGACAGTTAAGAGGGGGTGATCTGCTTTTTGTTAGTTCTGTCCTTTTCTTTCATTCTCTGGCTTGTATCCATTCGGCCCCATTCAGCCAACTATTTTAAGACGTTTATCCCCATCTAGGTGTCGATTTCTTCCTGGCGAGCGATAGCGAGCCAGCATTATATGAAGAAATCCGGCTTCACCGGAGAAATTTTTCTATCGAAAAATGTACAAATTTAGCCTGCTGTCTAACACAAATAAAAAAATATGCTGGCTCGCTACCGCTCACCAGTAAGAAATTGACCCCTGGATGGTGATAAACGTCTTAAAACAGTAGGCTGAATGGGGCCGAATGGATACAAGCCAAAGAGAGAGAGAGAGAGAAAAGGAGAAAAAAAAAGAAAAAAACAAAAACAGGTCACCCCCCCTTAAGCCATTATTCTATAACTACAACCTATATACTACACAGCTGAGCATGGAAGTTGGGACAAACTAATTGTCTTCCCCTACTGATAATAAACCTAGTATAGTGTCTCATCTCTAGTACACGTTTATCTATAAGGGGGTTCTACCGGATTTTTTTTTTTTTTTTTTTTTTTTTTTTATCTATAAGGGGAATCGTCGTTTTTTTTTTTTTTTTTTTTTTTTTTTTTATGGAGGTCTAGGAAGGCCACTAAAACACTAATAAATGCCCCACTGATCAGCAAACCCTTACCCCCTTAACCCCTTCTGTACCGACGACGTCTTTTGTACTTGGTTTCAGGTCTATATATATACATTTAGACAACTCTATTCAGCTCAGGAAGGATATATGGTATGGTAGCCCCAAAAGGAGTCATTAAAATAGTCTGCATCCTTTTAAGGGGAGGTTTTTAGTTTGTTTCCTACTCCTCCAGCAATCTTAAAATTTCACCCCCTTGACCCCCTTTCAAGATAAATTTGTACATTTTTCGGTAGAAAAATGTCCCGGCTGAAAGCCGGTTACTCTTAAATTACAGGCTCGCTATCGCTCGCCAGGATAAAATCGACACCTAAATGGCACGAAAGGGCTTAAAATTGACAAAATGGGGCGGACATTCTTAAAATCACCAAACTAATGGGGCAAACGTCTTAAAATCTCAAAAGCAATGGGGCTAGACATGAGGGAGAAAGGGGTCAAGAAAAAAGTCCCTCAAGTGGAAATCTCCCCTTAAGTGGCAGACGCATAAGAGTAGCATATCGTCTTTTACAATAGAGAGGTACAGTCGGCTACCATAGTTCCCAACCCACTCTAAAACAATGGTGGACTCCCCCATATTTATGACCACTTTTTTGTTTTGGGAGGGGGGGGGGGGGGACTTGCGAGTTTTAGGCTATAAGGAAGTTGGAGCTGTAGACATCGATTTAATAAACAGAAGTGCAATAATAATGTATGGGTAAAGGGTATGTTGAATTGAATTATATGTATTATTTATAAATGAACTAAGAACCGTATTTTAGCTGGTAATTCTGCTAAATAATAATGATATCTAACAACTCCAACTTCCTTATAGAACGAAACTCGCAAGTGGTTAATTATAACTACCTGGATTATTCACGTGTTCATAGATCTCTCTCTTGTCCATAAATAGTATATACCGGTATATATAGTTTTGTAGTTCATGTCAAGACAATTATATTCATAGTTCCATATTCCAGTTATTATCACACGAATTTATGGGCAGCTTAGGCATGACGTGTATTATTATATCTCCATTAAGGGGAGGTTTCTACTTGAGGCATTTTTTTCTGGACCCCTTTCTCCTTCATGTTTAGCCCCATTGCTTTTGAGATTTTAAGACGTTCGCCCTAGTAGTTTGGACATTTTTTTTACATTTTGCCCTATTTCTGTCAATTTTAAGACCTTTCGTGCCATCAAGGTGTCGATTTTTTCCTGGCGAGCGATAGCGAGCCTGTAATTTAAGAGCAACCGGCCTCCGGCCGGGACATTTTTCTACCGAAAAATGTACAAATTTATCTTGAAAAGGGGTCTAGGGGGTGTAATTTTAAGCTTGATGAAAACGTAGGGAACAAACTAAATACCTCCCCTTAATCCGTTGACTACCATAAATCCTTCCTGAACAAGAGAAAAATCCAGGGATTCTTATGAGTGGGTTAGATACTATGACATCCTAGTGTACCGTACCGTAACTATACTTGGGGTAGGTCGTAACTTCTGAACCCGGCCGTACTTCGCCTCGTCCGTGTGGCATGGCCGTGTCGTGCCCGCGAGGTACGGCCCTAATGGAGGTTATGCACGTGAGGAATGCTGGTAGCCTGGGTGTTGTAGGGCACGGAAGGTATGCACGAGACGACAAACTTACGTACAGCCATAATTGAGGTTATGTACGTGACGAATGCTGGTAGGGTGAGTGCTGTCGGGCACGGATGGTATACACGTGAGGACAAACTTACGTACAGTCGGGGCACGAAAGAACAAACGTACGTACAGTCGGGACATGATAGGACAAACTTACGTACAGTCGAGGCACGGCAGGTATGTACGAGAGGACAAACTTACGTACATTCGGAGCACGGAAGGCATGTACGAGTGGACAAACTTACGTACAGTCGAGGCACGGCAGGTATGTACGAGAGGACAAACTTACGTACAGTCAGCAGCCAAAATTCCCGACCATCTTTTCTTTGAGGTTTAGTCGAAGCAAAATTTAGGGGAGGCTTTTTTTCTGGACCCCCTTCTAACTCATGTTTAGCCCCATTAGTTTTGATATTCTTAGACGTTCGCCCCATTAGTTTGGCGGTTTGAAGACCTGTCGCCCCATTTCTTTGTCATTATTAAGGCCTATTGTGCCATTTAAGTGTCGATTTTATCCAGGCGAGCGACAACGAGCATTTTATTTAGGAATCTTTGTCCGAGACATTTTCCTACAGAAAAATGTACAAATTCATCTCGAAGGCGTGTCCTGTTTTTTTTTTTTTTTTTTTTTTTTTTTACTTGATAGAGGTCTAGGGAAAAAATAAGTAACCCCTTCAGTACGGGTGACGCCATTAATCCTTATATTCTGGTTATTATCACACGAATTTCTGCAGCTTAAGAAAGACGTCTAGTAATAAGAGATGTATTGTATCTCCATTAATCCGTTGACTACCATAAATCCTTCCTAAACAAGAGACAAATCGCCTAATGATGGACGGAATAAAAAGTAAAAGAACTTCATGCTTTATAATACAGTTTAGGAAGAGCCTGTGGTAGTTCTAAAGGTTAATTGAGCAAATTGACATAGTTTCATCATCATCATCAGCCTGCGTTAATCCACTGCAGGACAAAAGCCTCTCCCAAACGTTTCCACTCCATCCGGTCAGATATTAGTCTGTTCCATCCCTCCCCAGCAAACTTTCAGAGCTCTTCCCGCCGCCTTCTTATTAATTCGATACCGGTACGGTACCTGATATTTGTATTTCGGAGGGTCCTTTACATTGTCCCAGGGTTAAAAATGTATCAGAATTAATGAGTGCGACTGTACACACACACACACACGCCTCAGCATACACACACACACACACACACGCCTCAGCATACACACACACACACACGCCTCAGCATACACACACACACACGCCTCAGCATACACACACGCCTCAGCATACACACACACACGTCTCAGCATACACACACATACGCCTCAGCATACATACACGCGCACACACACACACACGTCTCAACATATACATATATCGTGTTAAGGTACCGGTGCAGTCTGATTCAACAGTGTTCTAATAATGGCTATTGTATGCATAGATGATGATGATGATGATGATGATGATGATGCACTTGTTAACGCCGTACACTCCCTTCATTGACAAGGTTGGGGCGTACCGGTAACCTTGTTACACGGACTAAACTGGGCATTTAGCATATATCGCAACACCTTAGTGTCCAAACCCCTAACCTCTACCAGTGGCACGGGGTGGGATCGAACTGTAGACCATTCGTTAAACAGTCAGACGAGATACTGACAATGCCATGGCCCGCGGCAGTAGATTGCAATACAGTATATAGCCCTAGATACTAGATAGGCAGCTTGCAATATATAGCCCTAGATACTAGATAGGCAGCTTGCAATATATAGCCCTAGATACTAGATAGGCAGATTGCAATATATAGCCCTAGATACTAGATAGGCAGATTGCAATACAGTATATAGCCCTAGATACTAGATAGGCAGATTGCAATATATAGCCCTAGATACTAGATAGGCAGCTTGCAATATATAGCCCTAGATACTAGATAGGCAGATTGCAATATATAGCCCTAGATACTAGATAGGCAGATTGCAATACAGTATAGCCCTAGATACTAGATAGGCAGCTTGCAATATATAGCCCTAGATACTAGATAGGCAGATTGCAATATATAGCCCTAGATACTAGATAGGCAGATTGCAATACAGTATATAGCCCTAGATACTAGATAGGCAGCTTGCAATATATAGCCCTAGATACTAGATAGGCAGATTGCAATATATAGCCCTAGATACTAGATAGGCAGCTTGCAATATATAGCCCTAGATACTAGATAGGCAGCTTGCAATATATAGCCCTAGATACTAGATAGGCAGCTTGCAATATATAGCCCTAGATACTAGATAGGCAGATTGCAATATATAGCCCTAGATACTAGATAGGCAGATTGCAATATATAGCCCTAGATACTAGATAGGCAGATTGCAATATATAGCCCTAGATACTAGATAGGCAGATTGCAATATATAGCCCTAGATACTAGATAGGCAGATTGCAATACAGTATATAGCCCTAGATACTAGATAGGCAGATTGCAATATATAGCCCTAGATACTAGATAGGCAGATTACAATATATAGCCCTAGATACTAGATAGGCAGATTGCAATATATAGCCCTAGATACTAGATAGGCAGATTGCAATATATAGTCCTAGATACTAGATAGGCAGATTGCAATATATAGCACTAGATAATAGATAGGCAGATTGCAATACAGTATATAGCCCTAGATACTAGATAGGCAGATTGCAATATATAGCCCTAGATACTAGATAGGCAGCTTGCAATATATAGCCCTAGATACTAGATAGGCAGATTGCAATATATAGCCCTAGATACTAGATAGGCAGATTGCAATACAGTATATAGCCCTAGATACTAGATAGGCAGCTTGCAATATATAGCCCTAGATACTAGATAGGCAGATTGCAATATATAGCCCTAGATACTAGATAGGCAGCTTGCAATATATAGCCCTAGATACTAGATAGGCAGCTTGCAATATATAGCCCTAGATACTAGATAGGCAGCTTGCAATATATAGCCCTAGATACTAGATAGGCAGCTTGCAATATATAGCCCTAGATACTAGATAGGCAGATTGCAATATATAGCCCTAGATACTAGATAGGCAGATTGCAATATATAGCCCTAGATACTAGATAGGCAGATTGCAATATATAGCCCTAGATACTAGATAGGCAGATTGCAATATATAGCCCTAGATACTAGATAGGCAGATTGCAATATATAGCCCTAGATACTAGATAGGCAGATTGCAATATATAGCCCTAGATACTAGATAGGCAGATTGCAATATAGCCCTAGATACTAGATAGGCAGATTGCAATATATAGCCCTAGATACTAGATAGGCAGATTGCAATATATAGCCCTAGATACTAGATAGGCAGATTGCAATATATAGCCCTAGATACTAGATAGGCAGATTGCAATATATAGCCCTAGATACTAGATAGGCAGATTGCAATATATAGCCCTAGATACTAGATAGGCAGATTGCAATATATAGCCCTAGATACTAGATAGGCAGATTGCAATATATAGCCCTAGATACTAGATAGGCAGATTGCAATATATAGCCCTAGATACTAGATAGGCAGATTGCAATATATAGCCCTAGATACTAGATAGGCAGATTGCAATACAGTATATAGCCCTAGATACTAGATAGGCAGCTTGCAGTATATAGCCCTAGATACTAGATAGGCAGATTGCAATATATAGCCCTAGATACTAGATAGGCAGATTGCAATATATAGCCCTAGATACTAGATAGGCAGCTTGCAATATATAGCCCTAGATACTAGATAGGCAGCTTGCAATATATAGCCCTAGATACTAGATAGGCAGCTTGCAATATATAGCCCTAGATACTAGATAGGCAGCTTGCAATATATAGCCCTAGATACTAGATAGGCAGCTTGCAATATATAGCCCTAGATACTAGATAGGCAGCTTGCAATATATAGCCCTAGATACTAGATAGGCAGATGTATAGATAGCCAACTAGATATCTGTATATCTACTTGCCTGTCTATCCATCTGCTTAAGGGGACATGGGCTGTTTTTCTGGTCCCCCTTCTCCCTCATGCTTACCCCCAATAGTTTTCAGATTTTATGACGTTCGGTCCATTAGTTTGGCGATTTTAATACCTTTTGCCCCATTTCGTTGTCAATTTTAAGACCTTTCGTGCCATTTAGGTGTAGATTTTTTCCTGGCGAGCGATAGCGAGCCTGTAATCTTAAGAGTAACCGGCCGGGAAATTTTTCTACCGAAAAATGTACAAATTAATGTAGAAGGGGGATCTGATGGATGTTTTTTTTAGTTTGATGGCGGTCTAGGGAGGAAACTAAAAAAAAAAAAAAAAAAAAAAATTACAAAATCTACCAACAAGTAGTGGAACAGTATAGCCAACTAAGTGGAACAGTATAGCCAACTAACTCCCGGACCCTGATCGACCCCAGACCTGTTGTGTGTTCACCGTGGCGCCAACAGAACACAAACCTCTGGCGACGCACCAGAGAAAGTACACGCCGCAAAAAAAAAAAAAAAAAAAATAGTATAAAAACTTGATTTGTTTTTTTGTTTTTTTTTGGTTTGAGAGAGTGGCTGATGATTACTGATGTTGACCATAATGACGGTGGTGTCGTGTGCTACGGTGGGTGTAATTTGCTAAAAAAGCTAACCCATTTTTTTATTAATTTGCGAAAAGGCTGACCCATTTTTGTATTAATTTGCGAAAAGGCTAACCCATTTTTGTATTAATTTGCGAAAAGGCTGACCCATTTTTTGTATTAATTTGCAAGAAGGCTAACCCATTTTTTATATAACATAATACGCTATGCTGCTGTCTTTGGAATGACAGGTAACTCATTCAATTACAAATATTACCCCTCTATCGGTGTCGGTACTTGATAATATAATATTCACTGAAACATAATATCGGGTAGGCTATTTTGGCATGACCATAAATAATGACTGCCCAGCTATTCATCATGTTAAGGGGAGACTGACCGTTTGTTTGGTCTATTTATTTATTTATTCATATACTTTGTTATAGTTTTCTCGCTAGACCTCCATCAAGCTTAGAAAAACACCCCCTAGACCCCCTGCAAAATAAATGTGTACATTTTTCGGTAGAAAAATGTCCCGGCCAAAGGCCGGTTCCTCTTAAAATTGTAGGCTCGCTATCGCTCGCCAGGAAATAATCGACACCTAAATAGCACGAAATTAAAGTCGCCAAACTAATGGGCCGAACGTCTTATAATCTCAAAATTAGTGGGGCTAAACATTAGGGAGAAGGGGGGCCAGAACACCGGCCCATCCTCCCTTAATGCTGCAATTACAAGTACCGTAGGTAATTCTACAGTACGCACGGTACCTCAACTATAATCTCCATTGCCATAACTACAATGCTTCGGATGTATTCCTTTCAGTAACACCGGTTAAATATCTCATGTCAAGCACCGGTACGTTCTTGGAAATGGAAAGCTATAATATTTCACCACCCTATACTTATTGAAGACACGCCACATACGCACTGTGTATTGTGTAGGTTGAAGACCGTCACTTGAAGGTACACATACAGTATATATTGAAGGTACACATACAGTATATATTGAAGGTACACATACAGTATATATTGAAGGTACACATACAGTATATATTGATGGTACACATACAGTATATATTGATGGTACTACATTATAGTGATGGTACACATACAGTATATATTGAAGGTACACATACAGTATATATTGATGGTACACATACAGTATATATTGATGGTACACATACAGTATATATTGATGGTACACATACAGTATATATTGATGGTACACATACAGTATATATTGATGGTACACATACAGTATATATTGAAGGTACACATACAGTATATATTGATGGTACACATACAGTATATATTGATGGTACACATACAGTATATATTGAAGGTACACATACAGTATATATTGATGGTACACATACAGTATATATTGATGGTACACATACAGTATATATTGATGGTACACATACAGTATATATTGATGGTACACATACAGTATATATTGATGGTACACATACAGTATATATTGATGGTACACATACAGTATATATTGAAGGTACACATACAGTATATATTGATGGTACACATACAGTATATATTGATGGTACACATACAGTATATATTGATGGTACACATACAGTATATATTGATGGTACACATACAGTATATATTGAAGGTACACATACAGTATATATTGATGGTACACATACAGTATATATTGAAGGTACACATACAGTATATATTGAAGGTACACATACAGTATATATTGAAGGTACACATACAGTATATATTGAAGGTACACATACAGTATATATTGAAGGTACACATACAGTATATATTGAAGGTACACATACAGTATATATTGATGGTACACATACAGTATATATGGAAGGTACACATACAGTATATATTTCTGTTAGTAGTGACCTTTGGCAGTAGTTAAGTGGGTCAAGTGTGTTATGAATGTGGTGCTTGCGGCCTTCATAGTGAGTCATTGTATACTGTTCATGTCTTCTTAATTAAGGGGAGGAAGACTGTTTTTCTGGACCCCCTTCCCCCTAATGTTTAGCCCCACTAGTTTTGAGATTATAAGACGTTCGGCCCATTAGTTTGGCGATTTTAACACCTTTCGCCCCATTTCGTTGTCAATTTTAAGACCTTTCGTGCCATTTGGGTGTCGATCATTTTCTGGCGAGCGATAGCGAGCCTGCATTTTTAAGTGGAATCGGCCTTCGGCCGGGACATTTTTCTACCGAAAAATGTACACATTTTTCTTGAAGGGGGGGTCTAGGGGGTGTTTTTCTAAGCTTGATGGAGGTCTAGGGAGGGAACTAAAAAATATATATGAATACATTAATTAATAGACCAAAAAAACGGCCAGTCTCCCCTTAATAATGTTCACCCCTTCTTAACCCTTTGAGTACCAGCGGCGTGTGTTATATTATATTTAGACGATAATATGCAGCTTAGGAAGGATCTGTGATAGTTAAAAGGGTTGGCTGTGATAGTATGAAGCCTTATTATTGCTACAAGTCCTCCCTCAGCTGAATAAAATCCTCCAATAGGTGCCAGAATATGATGAAAAGGACGTCCCCGGTACTGAAAGGGTTAATCCTCTTCCCCGCAACATCCTTTCTTCTTCTTCTTCTTCTTCTTCTTCTTCTTCTTCTTCTTCTTCTTCGTGTTTGGTCTGTGAGAAAAGTCTTTACAACGGCCCCCCCTTTAGGTGATGTAAGACACTGCTAGACATGGCTTAGCCAATTGTCGCTTAGCTTAAGGGGGGAAATGCTTGCATGTTCTCCCTCATGTTTTGCCCCATTAGCTTTGAGATTTTAAGACGTTTGGTCCATTAGTTTGACGATTATAAGACCTTTCGCCCCATGTATTTGTCAATATAAAGACCTTTCGTGCCATTTAGGTGAAGATTTTTTCCTGGCGAGCGATAGCAAGCCCCTAATTCTAGGAGGACCCGGCCTTGGACCGGGCACTTTTCTACCGAAAAATTTACAAAAAAATCTTGAAGGAGGGCACGGTATAGGGGGAGTATTTTACAGTGTAATGAAGGTCTAGCGAAGTTACTATAAACTAAATATATGAATGAACAGAGACTAAAACCTAACCACTACCCCCTTAACCCCTTTAGTACGGTACCGAGTTGTCCGTGTCATTATAATCTGGATATTATTAGATTTTATCCGGCTTAGGGAGAATGTATAACAGCTAAAAGGCTTAAAATGATCTCGATGATCTATTATAAATATCACGGTTTCCTCCTAAGCTGCATAACGTCGTCTAAATATAGCTGGAATAACACAAAATACATCCTCGGTCAGGAAGGGGTTAACAATATTATTGTTAGACATTTGCTTAGTCAATTGTCACTATTTATGCTAGATGTGTGAACCCTGAGTCCTAAAAGCTTAAACATCATTCAAATTATATAAACAAGCTAAACAGTATTCTAATTATATAAACAAGCTAAACAGTATTAAAATTATATAAACAAGCTAAACAGTATTCAAATTATATAATTATAATTATATAAACAAGCTAAACAGTATTCAAATTATATAATTATAATTATATAAACAAGCTAAACAGTATTCAAATTATATGAACAAGCTAAACAGTATTATAATTATATAAACAAGCTAAACAGTATTATAATTATATAAACAAGCTAAACAGTATTATAATTATATAAACAAGCTAAACAGTATTCAAATTATATAAACAAGCTAAACAGTATTATAATTATATAAACAAGCTAAACAGTATTCAAATTATATAAACAAGCTAAACAGTATTATAATTATATAAACAAGCTAAACAGTATTCAAATTATATAAACAAGCTAAACAGTATTAAAATTATATAAACAAGCTAAACAGTATTCAAATTATATAAACAAGCTAAACAGTATTCTAATTATATAAACAAGCTAAACAGTATTATAATTATATAAACAAGCTAAACAGTATTAAAATTATATAAACAAGCTAAACAGTATTCTAATTATATAAACAAGCTAAACAGTATTCAAATTATGTAATTATACAGACAAAATTAAAGTTTTCAGACATCATTTATAAATGTAAACAGTATTAAAATTATATAAACAAGCTAAACAGTATTCAAATTATATAAACAAGCTAAACAGTATTCAAATTATATAAACAAGCTAAACAGTATTCAAATTATGTAATTATACAGACAAAATTAAAGTTTTCAGACATCATGCTTGGGTTAAATGTAAATTATGTAAATTATACATATTACAAAATTAATACTTAGATATACCTTACTTATTTAATATAGCAATTTGCATTAGTAATATCAACAAAACACACACACACACACACACACCACTAAGGGTACAACAGAGAAAGCTTAATATGGTATAAGTACATGCCATATTTATCATGAAGCTAATTGGCCCATCCATCTCTAAAACAACAGATCCCTTCACACTTAATATTGGTGACCTTCAGAGAGACACACAGTACGGTAAAAGTAAAGAAAAGATTAAACAAATAAACAAAAAATAAAATAAAATATATACAAATACAATAAATATACAATATACAATACAACAATAATAAATATACAATATACAATACAACAATAATAAATATGCTATATAAGTAATACAAACACTGCTTATTATCCTCCCTATATAGATCTCCACCAAGCTTGACTAAATAACGCCCTAAGAGATAAATTGGTACATTTTTTCGGTAGCAAAATGCCCCGGCCTTCCTAAATTGCAGGTGTGTGTGTGTGTGAGTGCGTGTGTGTGTTAATGTGAGTGTGTGTTAGTGTGTGTGTGTGTGTGTGTACCGGTATGTGTGAGTGTGTGTATGTATGTCTGTGTGTGTATATGTATGTCTGTGTGTGTATATGTGTGGTTATGTGTATGTGTATATGTTTGTGTGTGAGTGTGTGTATGTATGTGTGTGTGTGTGAGTGTTAGTGTGTGTGTGTATGTATGTGTGTGTGTGTGTGTGTATGTGTGGTTATGTGTATGTGTATATGCTATGTGTGTGTGTGTGTGTGTGTGTGTGTATGTGTGGTTATATGTATGTGTGTGGGTATGTGTGTTTGTGTGTGTGGGTGTGTGTATATGTATATGTGTGTGGGTGTGTGTATATGTGTGTGCGTTGACCTATGACATACACACTTCACAAGGCCACTACCACCTACATACATTAATAATGTCAACACCGCTGCAGGATAGACAACTCCTCACCACTCTTGACATTTACAACACATCAACACAAGGACACCAAACAGTACCGTATACCAGTAGTTAGGCTCGCTATCCCACTCGCCAGGAAAAAGTCGACACCTAAATGGAACGAAAGCTCCTAATAATGACCATAAAGTGGGGTAAAATGTCTTAAAATGGAACGATAGCTCCTAATACTGACAATAAAGTGGGGTAAAATGTCTTAAAATGGAACGATAGCTCCTAATACTGACCATAAAGTGGGGTAAAATGTCTTAAAATGGAACGATAGCTCCTAATACTGACCATAAAGTGGGGTAAAATGTCTTAAAATGGAACGATAGCTCCTAATATTGACCATAAAGTGGGGTAAAATGTCTTAAAATGGAACGATAGCTCCTAATACTGACCATAAAGTGGGGTAAAATGTCTTAAAATCGCCAAAATAATGGGCCGAACGTCTCAATATCAACGGGGGTAAACATGAGGGAGAAGGGGGGGGGGGTCCAGAAAAACGAGTCATCTCCCCTTATAATACATCATGATTGGTTAGCCATGCGTCATCCGGGAATCTGAGACGTAATGTTTATAACTTGATAACCCCCCCCCAACCGGTCAAAACACCAACTTTAAGGGTGTGTGTGACCTGCTTTTTGTTATGTCTGTCCTTTTCTCTCTTTCTCTGGCTTGTATCCATTTGGCCCCATTCATCCTACTGTTTTAAGACGTTTATCCCCATCCAGGTGTCAATTTTGTAATGGTGAGCGGTAGCGAGCCAGCATATTTGATTTTTGTTTTGACAGCAGGCCAAATTTGTACATTTTTCGATAGAAAAATGTCTCCGGCGAAGCCGGTTTTCTTTATATAATGCTGGCTCGCTATCGCTCGCCAGTAAGAAATCGACACCTAGATGGGGATAACCGTCTTAAAATAGTTGGCTGAATGGGGCCGAATGGATACAAGCCAGAGAAAGAGAGAAAAGGACAGAAATAACAAAAAGCAGGTCACCCCCCTTAACCCCGAGATGTCTTTTTAGTTGAATTCTACCTCAGTATATATTTAGACGATTTTGTGAAGTTTAAGAAGGATCTGTGGTATTACAAAGGGTTAAGTGCTATTGTTCGAAGTTTAAGAAGGATCTGTGGTATTACAAAGGGTTAAGTGCTATTGTTCGAAGTTTAAGAAGGATGTGTGGTAGTACAAAGGGTTAAGTGCTATTGTTCGAAGTTTAAGAAGGATCTGTGGTAGTACAAAGGGTTAAGTGCTATTGTTCGAAGCTTAAGAAGGATCTGTGGTAGTACAAAGGGTTAAGTGCTATTGTTCGAAGCTTAAGAAGGATCTGTGGTAGTACAAAGGGTTAAGTGCTATTGTTCGAAGCTTAAGAAGGATCTGTGGTAGTACAAAGGGTTAAGTGCTATTGTTCGAAGCTTAAGAAGGATCTGTGGTAGTACAAAGGGTTAAGTGCTATTGTTCGAAGCTTAAGAAGGATCTGTGGTAGTACAAAGGGTTAAGTGCTATTGTTCGAAGTTTCTTAATTGTTGGTTACCCTTTTTAAACTTAATAAAATCGTCTAAGAGTTGCCAGAAAATAGAATGAAAAGGACGTCGCCGGTACAGAAAGGGTTAAGGGGAGATGGGTCATTTTTCTGGTCCCTCTTCTCCCTCGTGTTTACCCCCGTTGATATTGAGACTTTAATACGTTGATAGACAGGAGAGGATGCTGTGAACGCGCCTATTAGCAAGAGTTAAATATCATGACCAATTAAGGGGAGACAGACCGTTTTTCTGGTCCCCTTTCTTCCTCGTGTTTAGCCCCATTTTGTTTTCAGATTTTATGGCGTTCGGCCCATTAGTGTGGCGATTTTAATACCTTTCACCCCATTTCATTGTCAATTTAAAGGCCTTTCGTGCCATTTAGGTGTCGATTTTTTCCTGGCGAGCGATAGCGAGCCTGACATTTTAAGAGGAAGCGACAGAAAAATTAGATTATAGTATATATAGTTTTGTGGTTGGTGGATAGAAAATGATAGTCATAAATTCGTTTCCAGAGATATGCTTCCCTAATTCGAAACAGGCGAGGTCCCTGTTTTTTCCTGAGCGCCTGTACCTACGGGAAGAACGGTAAAAGTGAAGCCGGTGGAGCAAGACAGAAGAGGGAGGTTTGTGGTGGTGGTGGTGGTTGACTGGGGGGGTTGATTAAGGGGAGATTTCCACTTGAGGGATTTTTTTCTTTACCTCTTTCTCCCTCACGTTTAGCCCCGTTGCTTTTGAGTTTTTAAGATGTTCAACCCATTAGTTTGGCGATTTTAAGAACGTTCGCCCGATTTCTGTCAATTTTAAGACCTTTCGTACCATTTAGGTGTCCATTTTTTCCTGGCAAGCGATAGCGAACCTGTAATTTAAGAGGAACCGGCCTTCGGCCGGGAAATTTTTCTACCGAAAAATGTACAAATTTATCTTGCAAAGGGGTCAAGGGGGTTTAATTTTAAGCTTAAGCTTAAGCACCCCTTAACGTGGTGATAGAGATACAGCCAACAAAACTCGATACATCATCAACTCGCTTTAGTAATTTAGTCTGTGTGTGCGTTATATTTGTCATTATTTTTCAGCTGAGGTTAAGTAGAATCCCTTAGCATATTATTTATCGATTCTTGATGTGAAAATATGATACTGCTATGTCTCTGCGTCATATTATTGCCAAAGTGTTCCTAATTAGGTAAGGTGAGGTTAGGTTAGCTTAAGTGAGGTTAGGTTAGGTTAAGTTAGGTGAGGTTAGTGAGTTAGGTAGTATGGAGACAGCACATATATGGTGATATAACAAAACAGAGTGAGAGTGGAAGGATTGTAACAGTAATGGTAGTATGGAGACAGCATACATGGTGATAATAGTTGAAAGATTGTGGGTCTATTGGTGTTGGAATATGGTGACAAGGAGGATGAATGGTGACGTGTCAGGATAACGTGACAGTGGCAGGGTTGTGACAGTGATGGTGACAGGATGAATGGTGATGTGCCAGGATAATGTGACAATGGCAGGGTTGTGACAGTGATGGTGACAGAGGATGAATGGTGACGTGCCAGGATAATGTGACAATGGCAAGGTTGTGACAGTGATGGTGACAGAGGATGAATGGTGACGTGCCAGGATAATGTGACAATGGCAGGGTTGTGACAGTGATGGTGACAGAGGATGAATGGTGACGTGCCAGGATAATGTGACAATGGCAGGGTTGTGACAGTGATGGTGACAGAGGATGAATGGTGACGTGCCAGGATAATGTGACAATGGCAGGGTTGTGACAGTGATGGTGACAGAGGATGAATGGTGACGTGCCAGGATAATGTGACAATGGCAGGGTTGTGACAGTGATGGTGACAGGATGAATGGTGACATGCCAGGATAATGTGACAATGGCAGGGTTGTGACAGTGATGGTGACAGGATGAATGGTGACGTGCCAGGATAATGTGACAATGGCAGGGTTGTGACAGTGATGGTGACAGAGGATGAATGGTGACGTGCCAGGATAATGTGACAATGGCAGGGTTGTGACAGTGATGGTGACAGAGGATGAATGGTGACGTGCCAGGATAATGTGACAATGGCAAGGTTGTGACAGTGATGGTGACAGAGGATGAATGGTGACGTGCCAGGATTATGTGACAATGGTAGGGTTGTGACAGTGATGGTGACAGAGGATGAATGGTGACGTGCCAGGATAATGTGACAATGGCAGGGTTGTGACAGTGATGGTGACAAAGGATGAATGGTGATGTGCCAGGATAATGTGACAATGGCAGGGTTGTGACAGTGATGGTGACAGAGGATGAATGGTGATATGCCAGGATAACGTGAGAGTGGCTGGGTTGTGACAGTGATGGTGACAGAGGATGAATGGTGATGTGCCAGGATAATGTGACAATGGCAGGGTTGTGACAGTGATGGTGACAGAGGATGAATGGTGATATGCCAGGATAACGTGACAGTGGCTGGGTTGTGACAGTGATGGTGACAGAGGATGAATGGTGACGTGCCAGGATAACGTGACAACAATGGCAGGGTTGTGACAGTGTTGGTGACAGAGGATGAATGGTGACGTGCCAGGATAACGTGACATCAATGGCAGGGTTGTGACAGTGTTGGTGACAGAGGATGAATGGTGACGTGCCAGGATAACGTGACAGTGGCTGGGTTGTGACAGTGATGGTGACAGAGGATGAATGGTGATGTGCCAGGATAATGTGACAACAATGGCAGGGTTGTGACAGTGTTGGTGACAGAGGATGAATGGTGACGTGCCAGGATAACGTGACAGTGGCTGGGTTGTGACAGTGATGGTGACAGAGGATAACAATAAGACAGTATATAGTGGTCACATAATAGAGGATAGAATGTGGGTTACGAAGCAACCCACATTCTAACCAAAAACAATTATACTGCATGGTAGGTACTTCACACACAGGTAGTGAATTCGATTACCGGTACTCACAAAATATCAAATACAGGAAATTGCATATCAATCTGGACGGCACCTGATAGCACATAACATATTAAATATAGTACAGTAATAGTACAGTATTATGCATGACACACAAATTAATTATATATGATCACTGCCAATAATAACGGATTGAAAAAAAAATAATAATAATAATAAATAAAATAAAATATAAAATCGGCCCTATACTACTACTTGAAATACAATGGCCTCCATTGTATTTCAAGTAGTACGGTACCTGGAATCAAACTTATTCATCTAACTCTCCACACCTTAACTCCGGCTTCCCCTCAGTTGTGTCTACCAATGAAAAGTGTTCTTCCTTCACCCCACCTGTGTGAGTTAAGGGTGTAGGGTTACTTTTTGGTCGATTTTTTATTTAGCCTATATATATATATTTTTTTTTTACTTTCTTCGCTAGATCTCCAACAAAGCTTAAAAAACACACTCAATTCGAGATTAATTTGTACATTTTTCGGTAGAAAAATTTCCCAGCCGAAGGCCAGTTCCTCCTAAAGTTACAGGCTTGCTATCGCTCGCCAGGAAATGAACCTATGCCTAAATGGCACGAAAGGTCTTAATATTAACAAAGAAATAGGGAATTTTTTTTTATAACCGCCAAACTAATGGATTGAACGTCATAACATCTCAAAAACTAATGGGGCTAAACATGAGGGAGAAGGGGGTCCAGAAAAACCCTATCTCCACCCCCTCCCCCTCCCCTCGTGTACGTGTATGTGTGTATGTAATTGAAAGTGCTTATACGATACAGGCCCATGAGCTTCCCACGAATATGTCGGCTGTTATAGTGAAAGTGATGGTGGGATGACAGTGATGATGACACACACACACACACACACCACAGGCTCTTATATAACACTGACGACCAGGAAGTATACTGTATATATATATATATATATAATTATATATATATATATATAGAGTATATAATTATATATACTGTATATACAGTACAACAAGACAACCAAACCACTAGCAGCTATGAGTAAATTCCATGAGTTAGACACGTTCTTCTATAGCTGAATAAAATCAACCGACTGTCACTATAAGGTAATAATGCCACCTCTATACCTACCTACCTATGTCACCTATGTCACCTCTATACCTACCTACCTATGTCACCTATGTCACCTAATAATGCCACCTCTATACCTACCTACCTATGTCACCTATGTCACCTATGTCTATGTCACCTCTATACCTACCTACCTATGTCACCTATGTCACCTCTATACCTACCTACCTATGTCACCTATGTCACCTAATAATGCCACCTCTATACCTACCTTACCTATGTCACCTATGTCACCTATGTCTATGTCACCTATGTCACCTCTATACCTACCTACCTATGTCACCTATGTCACCTCTATACCTACCTACCTATGTCACCTATGTCACCTAATAATGCCACCTCTATACCTACCTACCTATGTCACCTATGTCACCTATGTCACCTATGTCACCTCTATACCTACCTACCTATGTCACCTATGTCACCTATGTCACCTATGTCACCTAATAATGCCACCTCTATACCTACCTACCTATGTCACCTATGTCACCTCTATACCTACCTACCTATGTCACCTATGTCACCTAATAATGCCACCTCTATACCTACCTACCTATGTCACCTATGTCACCTATGTCTATGTCACCTATGTCACCTCTATACCTACCTACCTATGTCACCTATGTCACCTATGTCACCTCTATACCTACCTACCTATGTCACCTATGTCACCTAATAATGCCACCTCTATACCTACCTACCTATGTCACCTATGTCACCTCTATACCTACCTACCTATGTCACCTATGTCACCTAATAATGCCACCTCTATACCTACCTACCTATGTCACCTATGTGGAGTTCGCCACTCTTGCTAGTGGCACCGAAGAGCGCACCGCCCTTCGTTGTTGTTTGAGAATTGGTGCAGCATATAATGTTAACCCCTTCAGGATTAGGTAGACAAATTTCCCGGCCGAAGGCCGGTTCCTTCTAACATTACAGGCTCGCTTATCGCTCGCCAGGAAAAAAATCGACACCTAAATGGCACGAAAGACCTTAACATTGACGAAGAAATGGGGCGAAAGGTCTAAAAATCGACAAACTAACGGCATGAAAATCTTAAAGCCTCAATACTAATATGCTTAACATGATGAGGGAGAAGGGGGTCCCTAAAAAGCGAGTAGTACCGGTACCCCCTTAAACGGGTGTTGCAGGAAAATAATGCAAGGTGAAGGAGAAAGTGACGGGGGTGGTAATATTCAGACAGTGAGGGAAAGTGGCTCTTGAGATATGATAGTGAAAGTTAAGGGGAGGTATTTAGTTTGTTCCCTAGACCTCCATCAAGCTTAAAATTACACCCCCTTGACCTCCTTTCAAACTAAATTTGTACATTTTTCGGTAGAAAAATGTCCCGGCCGAATGCCGATTCCTCTTAAATTACAGGCTCGCTATCGCTCGCCAGGAAAAAATCGACACCTAAATGGTACGAAAGGTCTTAAAATTGACAGAAATGGGGCGAAATGTCTTAAAATAGCCAAACTAATCGGGCAAACGTCTTAAAATCTCAAAAGCAATGGGGCTAAACATGATAGAGAAAGGGGTCAAGAAAAAAATCCCTCAAGTGGAAATCTCCCCTGGGTGGATTTATATAATGATTTATTTATAATATTAATATTTTCTTAATGTCCTCCCTAGACCTCCATCAAGCTTATAAAACACGCCAAGGACCCCCCTTCAAGACAAATTTGTACATTGTTCAGTAGAAAAAAAAGTCTCCGTCCTAAGTCTGGTTTCTAATAACTTAACAGGCTCGCTATCGCTTGCCAAATCAAACCTTGACACCTAAATGGCACTTGCATGATGAAAAGCACGGGGTGGTTAAGGGGGTTCACCGTTTTTTTGTTTTATCTTTCTCTCCTTTTCTCTCTTTCCCTGGCTTGTATCCATTCGGCCCCATTCAGCCAACTGTTTTAAGACGTTTATCCCCATCCAGGTGTCGATTTCTTCCTGGCGAGCGATAGCGAGCCAGCATTGTATGGAGAAATCCGGCTTCGCCGTAGACATTTTTCTATCGAAAAATTTACAAATTTAGCTTGCTGTCAAAACAAAAATATATATATGCTGGCTCGCTACCGCTCGCCAGAAAAATATTGACACCTGGATGGGGGTAAACATCTTAAAATAGTAGGCTGAATGGGGCCGAATGGATACAAGCCAAAGAGAGAGGGAGAGAAAGAGAAAACAAAAACGAGGTGGGCTCCCTTAACCACTTCTATGCCAGGGACGTCTCTTTAATTCTATTCCTGCTACTATTAAACGATATCATACAACTTAAAAAGGTCCTCCAGCCACGGACAGACTTCGAACTATCTACCTTAACCCTTTTTACTACCGTACCATAGATCCCTTTGAAACAACATAAACTAGTCTAAATAAAACTACAATAAAACCCAGAAGACGTTGCCGGTACCGGTACATCAGGAGCTAAGAATCTAGGTCCAAGAGTGTATCATCACCACTGTTAACATCACACATCACCGGCAATACACCAAATACACCACTACACCATTCATAACAATACACCACTGTCACCATACATCACCACTGCCATCACCACACATCACCACTGCCATCACCACACATCACCACTGCCATCACCACTGCCATCACCATACATCACCACTGCCATCACCATACATCACCACTACCATCACCACTGCCATCACCATACATCACCACTGCCATCACCATACATCACCACTGCCATCACCATACATCACCACTGCCATCACCACACATCACCACTGCCATCACCACACATCACCACTGCCATCACCACACATCACCACTGCCATCACCATACATCACCACTGCCATCACCATACATCACCACTGCCATCACCACACATCACCACTGTCACCATACATCACCACTGCCATCACCACACATCACCACTGCCATCACCACACATCACCACTGTAATCACCACACATCACCACTGCCATCACCATAAATCACCACTGCCATCACCATACATCACCACTGCCATCACCACTGTCATCACCATACATCACCACACATCACCACTGCCATCACCACTGTCATCACCACACATCACCACTGCCATCACCACACATCACCACTGTCATCACCACACATCACCACTGTCATCACCACACATCACCACTGCCATCACCACTGCCATCACCACACATCACCACTGTCATCACCACACATCACCACTGCCATCACCAGTCATCACCACTGTCATCACCACTGCCATCACCACACATCACCACTGTCATCACCACTGCCATCACCACACATCACCACTGTCATCACCACTGCCATCACCACACATCACCACTGCCATCACCACACATCACCACTGCCATCACCACACATCACCACTGCCAGCACCACACATCACCACTGCCAGCACCACACATCACCACTGCCATCACCACACATCACCACTGCCATCACCACTGCCATCACCACTGCCAGCACCACACATCACCACTGCCAGCACCACACATCACCACTGCCATCACCACACATCACCACTGCCATCACCACACATCACCACTGCCAGCACCACACATCACCACTGCCATCACCACATCACTGTGAACACACCAAATACTCCACTCATATTAAGGGGAGACGGTCGTTTTTCTGGTCCCCTTTCTCCCTCGTGTTTAGTCCCATTATTGTTTAGATTTGTAGACGTTCGGCTCATTTGTTTGGCGATTTTAAGACCTTTCGTCCTATTTCGTTATAAATTTTAAGACCTATCGTGCCATTTAGGTGTCGATTTTTTCCTGGCGAGCGATAGCGATCCTGTAATTGTAAGAGGAACCGGCCTTCGGCCAGGACATTTGTCTACCGAAAAATGTAAAAAATTATCTTGAGGGGGGTCTAGGGGATGTTTTTCTAAGTTTGAGGGATGTCTAGCGAGGAAACTGAAAATTTATGAATGAATTAATTTATAGGCCAAAAAAGCAGTCGGTGTCCCCTTAATATCCCTACACCGGTGTCATCACTACACATCACCACACCTGTCACCACACCTCACCACACACATCTGGAGTAAAAGTCTCAAACTAAACCAATTATCTATTAGACAACAACCAACTCTTACTTTCTACACCATAAACCGTATACCGGTAGTGGACGAACACATGCAACTAATTTCACGATCATAATTCAGAATTTTAAGTGTTTATGCAAGTCAGGTTAGACTGGATGTGTGTGAGTTTGTGTTTTTTTATCCGTGTTTATTTTTTGTTTTATGTTGTTTTTTGTGTTTTCCTGTTCTTGCTCTGTCTTGAGTCGGCTACCCCCAAAATGGGGATTGGGCCTGAGCATATATAGAGCATATAGCATATAGATAGGTTAGACAAAATATGATAGTTATGTTGATACTACCAGAAGCTAGATATTATCCTTAATGTGCAATGCCTTTGTTTATTACAATGGAAATTAGCAACACATTTCCATAAACCTTCAGTGAAACTATCTTGATCATAATGTTCATCATCATAACAACCAGTATCATTGTGTTATCATTATCATCAGCCCCGCACCATCATCACCACCACCACCACTATCACTACTTCCATCACCACCATTACTATAGTCTATTCGCTGTAAGTAGGCGAGAAATTATGACCTCTAACCTCTGTAACTCAAAAACGACTAAAGTAATCGAGCTAACATTTCTACCATTTAGGAACAGTCAGTCAAGGAATAGATGTGGAAATTTACAGCCAATTTGCTCTAGTCCTTTTTTTAGTTACAGAGGATAGAGGTCATGATTGCTCGCCTACTTACAGCGAATATAATATAGCACCCTCACCACCACCATCATCACCTTATACATTAACACCATCACCACCTCATTATCATCACCACTACCACTACTACCACCATCACCACCACCATCATCACCTTATACATTAACACCATCACCACCTCATCATCATCACCACCACTACCACCATCACCACTACCATATCCATTGACACCATCACCACCACCATCATCACCTTATACATTAACACCATCACCACCTCATCATCATCACCACCACTACCACCATCACCACTACCATATCCATTGACACCCTCACCACCACCATCATCACCTTATACATTAACACCATCACCACCACCATCATCACCTTATACATTAACACCATCACCACCTCATCATCATCACCACCACTACCACCATCACCACTACCATATCCATTGACACCCTCACCACCACCATCATCACCTTATACATTAACACCATCATCACCTTATACATTAACACCATCACCACCTCATCATCATCACCACCACTACCACCATCACCACTACCATATCCATTGACACCATCACCACCACCATCGTCATATCCATTAACACCATCACCACCAGCAAATCCATCATCATCACCACCAACACCACTCTCATCACGGTAGTACAGTTGGCCGAATAAGTGGTGTCGCTGCTGTCATTACGTTTTGCTCGCTGTGGGCTGCATTAATGTCTGTCAGTTGTTGAATAGGGTGTGTAAAGATAGGAACATGTTTGTATATCTCACTCGAAACGATGAATTAATGCTTCGATAGTGTTGATACCAATTAATGCTTCGATAGTGTTGATACCAATTATTTATCGCAATATAGGCCTACTTGGTGCCGCAACATGACTTATTTGGCCAACCGTACCACAACATCATAAAAGTCACCATAAACCTTCTTATAGAGCGGAGAGAACAAAAGCCGAGATAGCTATAAGGCCTTGAAGAACGTAAATCCACTTTGCATTAAATATCAGTGGTGCAAGGCTTGACCTATATTATATAGTTACTGTATATATTCCGGCCCTGTCCAGACCTATCATACAAGGCAACAAGAGATACAGATATAAAACTCACAGGGATAAACAACAAATAAATAACTACATACATTTATAATATATATTTGTGTGTGTGTGTGTGTGTGTGTGTGTGTGTGTGTGTGTGTGTGTGTGTGTGTGTGTGTGTGTGTGTGTGTGTGTGTGTGTGTGTGAGAGAGAGAGAGAGAGTGAGAGTAGCTCACGTGTATTTGCGAGATTTACTAAATATAAATCTATCTATCTCTCTCTCTCTCTCTCTCTCTCTCATATATATATAAGCAAAACAATAACAAAGCGAGAAAGAAAACTAAATCAAGCAGATAGCCCAAAGAAGAGCGGAATAGCAACAAACAGAATGAACAGGTGGCAAAGACAATGACAAAGGTAAGACAATGACAAAGCAGAATAAACAAGTGGCAAACAAGATAATAACACAACGCCCCAAAGTAGCGAGGAATGACGAGCGACAAGATAAAGACAGCGGTAAGTACAAGGTTAAACAAGATAGGACAGAGGTAAGCAAGATACTAAACAAGCCTGAGGTCAAGCAAGAGAAGGGAGATAAGACAGATTAGAAGGAATTAAGATAGTGACAAAAAACATAAACAACATAGGACAATGGTAAGCAAGATACTAAACAAGCCTGGGGTCAAGGAAGGGAGATAAGATAGATTAGAAGGGATAAAGACAGTGACAAAGAAAATATACCTGAGACAAGATAGAGAGGTAAGCAAGCGAGGAGAGTAAATACAAGATAAACAAGATAGGAAAGAGGTAAGCAAGAGACAAGACAAGCTCGAGGTAAAGCAAGAGAAAGGGAGATAGAACAGAATAGAAGGGGTAGACAAGAAATAGACAATAGGAGATAGGGTGGACAGGAGAGAGAGAGAGGGAGGGGATAAGACAGAATAGAAGGGGTAGACAAGAAATAGACAATAGGAGATAGGGTGGACAGGAGAGAGAGAGAGGGAGAGGATAAGACAGAATAGAAGGGGTAGACACGAGAGATACAATAGGAGATAGGGTGGACAGGAGAGAGAGAGAGAGGGAGGGGATGAGACAGAATAGAAGGGGTAGACACGAGAGATACAATAGGAGATAGGGTGGACAGGAGAGAGAGGGAGGGAGGGGATAAGACGGAATAGAAGGGGTAGACACGAGAGATACAATAGGAGATAGGGTGGACAGGAGAGAGAGAGAGAGAGAGGGGATAAGACGGAATAGAAGGGGTAGACACGAGATATACAATAAGAGATAGGGTGGACAGGAGAGAGAGGGAGAGAGGGGATAAGACGGAATAGGAAGGGGTAGACACGAGATATACAATAAGAGATAGGGTGGACAGGAGAGAGAGAGAGGGAGAGAGGGGATAAGACAGAATAGAAGGGGTAGACACGAGAGATACAATAAGAGATAGGGTGGACAGGAGAGAGAGAGGGGATAAGACAGAATAGAAGGGGTAGACACGAGAGATACAATAAGAGATAGGGTGGACAGGAGAGAGAGAGAGGGGATAAGACAGAATAGTAGGGGTAGACACGAGAGATACAATAAGAGATAGGGTGGACAGGAGAGAGAGAGAGGGGATAAGACAGAATAGAAGGGGTAGACACGAGAGATACAATAAGAGATAGGGTGGACAGGAGAGAGAGAAGGCAGACACAAGAGGGGTAGACACAACAGAATGAACACAAGATTATGCCAGTGACGTATAAGAAAGAATAGGAGAGAGAGAGAGAGAGTGTGTGTGTAAGTGAGAGTTAGAGACGGATAATGAGTAAGAGAGAGATAGAGAGCGAGAGAGAGAGGGAGTGTGAGTGTGTGTTATTTTCGAACCAAGGATACCACATACAGAACTTAAACGCTATAACCATTGTACCACCCAGACAGTTAAAGATTGAGTACGATATATGACTAAGATTATTATCCATTTATCGAATACTGGAAATCAAGCTAATCATCAATATCAATATCAATCTAATATCAGAACTCAGGATTAGTAGCTTGCAGTCACATTACTTTAGTACGGTACACTTATTGTGTTGTATTCCAATCTGCATATTTTACTTAACCTTCCATAACAGGGTGTCACTGTGCTTTATTCTGGATATTGTCTAGTGTAATTCATACATTAACACCATATTAGGAGCAGCACATTATTGACAATGGTTTGCATATAGCTTCATCAGGCCAATGTACCGTATATGCGAAACGTTGTCAATAAAGTGTTCCTCCTCATGTGGTGTTTATAGTCATTATGTCAACTTTTATAATTACCGGTATATTATTATCAAGTGTAATTCCGTCATATCAGACTAGAGAATCAGAGAATAAATAGCTTCAAAACAAAGAACCCTGTGTTTCCGCCTACTCAAAGACTGTGTGGAGGTTGGCCTTTAAATGTGCCGGTGTCAGCTAACTCTGGCACCAAACAACGGGAGACACAGACACAACAGACAACAGGAAGTGGTATATACAACACACACACACACACGCACACACTATATAAGAATTAATGGGGTAGGGTTTATATATATATTTATTTATATATTGTTTTTTTACACTTTTCGATAGAAAAACCGGTTTCTCCAAAATTACAGCCTCGCTATCACTCGCCACGAAAAAAAAACCGACACCTAAATGGAAAAATAGGTCTTGATATTGATACACAAATGTGAATGAAGGAGACAAAGGGCAAAGCTGCCTGTAACAAGTGTCTCCCCCAAGGTTGAAAGAGTGATAGGGCCACTATTAAGGTACGTTAGAGGTAATGTAGGTGTATGGATAGAAGTGTGGTGTGCTTGTTAAGTCTACGATAGTGAAATGAATAGGAGGTGTTTGTGAGAGTTATCTGGATTACTATGTGTGTAGGTGAGACACAAAAACAAAACAATGGGATAAGCCAGGAAAATGAAACAGGATTTCCAGCAACTCCTATATCGTATGCCTATGTGGCCTCCCCTGGGTACTACAATCTCCCCAGCATCCCCAGGATCTCTAGGCCTAAGGTTGTTATAACCTTAGGCTACCTTGTCTTAAGGGGAGGGATGGGCCGGTTTTCTGGACCACTTTCTCCCTCATGTTTAGCCCCCTTAGTTTTCAGATGTTAAGATGTTTGCCCCATTAGTTAGTCGATTTTAAGAACTTTCGCCCCATTTCTTCGTCAATATTTAGACCTTTCGTGCTATTTAGGTGTCGATTTTTTCCCTGGCGAACGATAGTGAGCCTGTAATGTTGGAAGAAGCGGCCTTCGGCCGGAATATTTTTCTACCGAAAAATGTACAAATTAATCTAGAAGGGGAATCTAATGGATGTTTTTTTAAATTTGATGGAGGTCTACGGAGGAATCTAGAAAAATAATGAATACATGCAAAAATCGGCCAAAAAGTGAACCATCCCCTGACCTAGAACCCTACCTGCCATCAGTTACAATGGGGGAGTGGGTTTAGCTTTGATCTATTTATTTATTCATTTATTATTATTATTTTGAGTTTTCTCGGTAGACCTCCATCAAGCTTTAAAAATACACATTCCCAAAGTCCCCTTTCGAGGTAAATGTGTGCAATGTTTGCACAAAAAAACAAAAAATCCGGTTCCTCCTAAATGACAGGTTCGCTATCGCTCGCCAGGAAAAAAATGACACCTATATTACACGAAAAGTCTTAATATTGACAAAGACATGGGGTGAAAGCTCTTAAAATCGCCCAACTAATGGGCCAAACGTCTTAAAATGTGAAAATGAATAGGGCGAGGAAGAATGGGGACCAGTAAAACGGTCCATCTCCCCTTCATTAATGTTTACAGGTGTGGAGAAGGGTCTGTGAGGCTCTGGCTGACCATTGAGAGACCATTTGTGCCTTATTAGGCCTACACCCATGCTTTAGGCCTACACTAATTAAATGACCTACATATAGCCTACTCTACATGGACTAAACTCTCTATAACTTAATCACTCACACATATTAATAAAATCCCTACATGGACAAATTCTCTATAACTAATTATCTCAAACACATTCATAAAATCCCTACACATAGCCTACCCTACTTGGACTAAACTCTCTATAACGTAATATCTCAAATATATTCCTAAACTCTCTACATATAGCCCTCTATCAAGCTTAAAAACTGAACACGCCCTTTCGAGCAACTGATATCTTGAAACTTAATGGAAATATATGAAACTACTATGTCTCTGCGACATATGCTGTATATTTTATTTTATTTTGTTTTTCTATGTGATTGAGGGAGGCAAAAGACATAACTGCCTATAGCGAGTGCCTCCCCCATAGTTGAAAGAGTGACAGGGCCAAAATCAAGGGACGTTCGAGCCAAAATGCCTGGACACACGGAGTTTGAAGCAATTTAAGTCATAGGAAGAGGGAAAGACTGATTCTGGGAGAGAGTTCCAGAGCTCAGATGTTGAGTAGAAGAAAGTTTGAGAGTAACGTTTCACTCTTGGGTTGGAGAGTTGCACAGAGTAGGGGTGGGATTGAGTTGCAAGACGGGTACCACGTGCCCTACGTAAAGGAGGTGGTATGCACTGGGATAGCTCTGAGGAACACTGATTATTATAGTAGCGATAGAATAGCGAGAGAGATGCAACATTGCGGCGGAGAGAGAGAGATTGCAGAGAGTTGGTGAGTGGACGGGAGTTAATGATACGAAAGGCCTTCCTTTCAACTTTGTCTAGGAGAGCGGTGTGAGAGGAACCTCCCCACACATGTGAACAATACTCAATACAAGGGCGCACTATGCCCCTGTACAGAGCAAGAAGCTGTGCAGGGGAAAAGAACCCCCTAAGGCGGTTGAGCACACCCAGCTTCTGGGAGGCTGCCTTAGCAAGACTGGTAATATGGTCCTTCCAAATGAGAGCAGAAGAAAAAGAGACACCAAGAATATTGAGAGAAGACGAAGGGTTGATTTTTGTATTGTTGAAGAATAAGGGATAGTCCGCTGGGAGATCCTGACGGGTAGATAGATGGAGAAATTGGGTTTTGGAAGCATTAAAGTTAACAAGGTTTTCTCTGCCCCAATTGGAAATAGTATTTAGATCAGAGTTTAAGAGTTCTATGGCTTCATTACGTTTGTCGTTGAGGGATTGCTGGCTGGGGCGTTCTGAAAAACTAATGGAGTAGTGTAAGGTTGAGTCGTCTGCGTATGAATAGATGGGAATTAAGGTACAGTTAAGGAGATCATTTATAAAAATTAGAAAGAGAATAGGAGATAGGACAGAGCCCTGAGGAACACCGGAGTTTATAGGGTGAGGAAGTGAACAATGGCCGTCCACAACCGCAGCTATGGAACGGCCGGAAAGGAAATTAGAGACAAAGGCACAGATGGAGGGATAGAAACCGAAGGAGGGTAGTTTAGAAATTAAAGATTTATGCCAGACTCTATCGAAGGCTTTCGATATGTCTAGTGCAATAGAAAAAGTCTCACCGAAGTCCCGAAACATATCGAACACATATCAATAACAACATATTTCGGTACAAAATCCGCATAATAGCCAAGTAATCATGATGAGGACATGGCAATTTACCCTCAGCTGAAAATAAAGACTCGATGCACCCAATCAAACCTTTCAACACGAGTTCAATATATATATATATATATATATATATATATATATATATATATATATATATATATATATATATATATCGGTATACTGTATAGGCCTACCCGGTAGTTTAAAGTACC
This sequence comes from Paralithodes platypus, assembly GCA_032716605.1. Classification (NCBI taxonomy): domain Eukaryota; kingdom Metazoa; phylum Arthropoda; class Malacostraca; order Decapoda; family Lithodidae; genus Paralithodes; species Paralithodes platypus. The sequence continues at coordinate 35,071,074 of CM064484.1, forward strand.
GGTAGTACAGTAACATAACCTTAGGCTTAAACTGGCCATACCGGTACCTTCTTCTTCCTGTCTGGCGAAAACACTAGTAGATGTCATCTCTGGGTGCCAATTATAAAAACACTAGTAGATGTCATCTCTGGGTGCCAATTATAAAAACACTAGTAGATGTCATCTCTGGGTGCCAATTATAAAAACACTAGTAGATGTCATCTCTGGGTGCCAATTATAAAAACACTAGTAGATGTCATCTCTGGGTGCCAATTATAAAAACACTAGTAGATGTCATCTCTGGGTGCCAATTATAAAAACACTAGTAGATGTCATCTCTGGGTGCCAATTATAAAAACACTAGTAGATGTCATCTCTGGGTGCCAATTATACCAAAGATTAAAACACAAGCGACTGTCCACAATAAAGCCGGTATCACACGAGAACATTTATAGTCAACTTTCGATGATCAACATTTTTCTGGCAACATTTCCGGAATATTTTACACTGGTATCGGACACTAGACTGATGATAGCTGAATTTAGGTGACGGAAATATTTTAAATGTTGATCTCATAAGCTGCCAGACCAGTGTTGAGGATAAATGTCGAGGAGAAAAGTGCTCGTGTGATACCGGCTTAAGGGGAGACAGACCATTTTTCTGAACCCCCTTCTCCCTAATGTTTAGCCCCACTAGTTTTGAGATTTTAAGACGTTGGTTCTATTAGTTTGGGGATTTTATGACCTTTCACTCCATTTCTTTGTCAATATTAGGACCCTTCGTGCCATTTAGGTGTCGATTTTTTCCTGGCGAGCGATAGCGAGCCTGTAAGTTTAGGAGGAATCGGCCTCTGGCCGGGACATTTTTCTACCGAAAAATGTACAAATCTATCTTGAAGGGGGGTCTAGGGGGTGTTTTTCTAAGCGTGATGGAGGTCTAGGGAGGAAACTAAACAATATATGAATACATTAATTAATAAACAATATATGAATACATTAATTAATAAACAATATATGAATACATTAATTAATAAACAATATATGAATACATTAATTATATAATATATGAATACATTAATTATATAATATATGAATACATTAATTATATAATATATGAATACATTAATTATATAATATATGAATACATTAATTATATAATATATGAATACATTAATTATATAATATATGAATACATTAATTATATAATATATGAATACATTAATTATATAATATATGAATACATTAATTATATAATATATGAATACATTAATTATATAATATATGAATACATTAATTATATAATAGACCAAACAAACTTCCACTGTCGCCTTAAAATGAAGGCGGCTGGCGAAGAGTGCAAGGTGACGAACACTTCAGACCACTTGACAACGGGGAAATGTCAACGCTTCATGTCAACACTGTGTCATGGGGGATGGGCCGGTTTTCTGGACCATTTCTCCCTCATGTTTAGCCCCATTAGTTTTCAGATGTTAAGATGTTTGACCTATTAGTTAGTCGATTTTAAGACCCTTCACCCCATTTCTTCGTCAATATTTAGACCTTTCGTGCTATTTAGGTGTCGATTTTTTCCCTGGCGAACGATAGTGAGTGTAATGTTGGAAGAACCGGCCTTCGGCCGGGAAATTTTTCTACCGAGAAATGTACAAATTAATCTAAAAGGGGGATCTAATGGATGTTTTTTTTTAATTTGATGGAGGTCTAGGGAGGAAACTAGAAAAATAATGAATACATGCAAAAATCGGCCAAAAAGTGAACCATCTTCCTTTAAAAGGACGGCACCGGTACTGTAAGGGTTAATTCTCCCCCCTCTTAACCCCCGCAAATCACGCGGCCCAAAAGTGGCGACAATGGGTCCTTCCATTAGGGGAGAGAGAGAGAGAGAGAGAGAGAGAGAGAGAGAGAGAGAGAGAGAGAGAGAGAGAGAGAGAGAGAGAGAGAGAGAGAGAGAGAGAGAGAGAGAGAGAGAGAGAGAGAGAGAGAGAGAGAGAGAGAGAGAGAGAGGGAGAGATAAAGAGAGCAAAAGTGGCGTCAGTGGGTCCTTCCATTAGGTAGGAGAGAGAGAGAGAGTGTGTGTTCGACAAGGTTGACCACTCGATCTTATTGCAAAAACTGGAACATATTGGGATTCGAGGTAAGCTACACAAGTGGATCGGGAACTTTATCACTAATAGAAGTCAATCGGTAATGGTCGAAGGAAGCGAATCCAAGAAGTCAGAAGTGAGAAGTGGTGTGGCACAGGGGTCGGTGATTGGCCCCTTGCTTTTCCTCATATATATCAGTGATATCGACCAGAGTATACAGTACTGTAAAACAACCTCATTCGCAGACGACACTCGACTCCTGGGCATTGTGAGAAGGGAAGATGATTATAAAATGATACAAGATGACCTGAAGACGATATATAACTGGGCAGAAATGAATAATATGATATTCAATAGCACAAAATTCGAGTTATTGAGATATCGACACCCGAAGCAGGAAGTGGCCGACAAGGACTATACAACACCAGAAGGAGGAATTAAATAATCCAAAGCAACCACTTGCGAGATCTGGGAATAACAATAAGCGACGACGCTAGCTTCGACCGTCATATTGATAATACTGTAGCGAAGGCCAAAAAGAATATGGGATGGATTTTTAGAACATTCAAAACAAGAGAACCACGTGCGTTAATGATATTATTCAAGGCCCTGATACTACCATTGGTTGAATACTGCTGCCAGTTATGGAACCCCACAAACATCGGCCAAATCAGAAAACTAGAGGCAGTACAACGAACGTACACGGCCCGAATCGAAGGACTGAACAACATGGACTACTGGCAGAGACTACAGCATTTAGACATGTACTCATTGGAGAGAAGAAGGGAGAGATATGTAGCAATGTACGTGTGGAAAATAATTAACGAAATTATACCAAATCTGGAAAACGAAGATGAAATCAGGACGACATACAGCAGTAGAAGAGGAAAATTGTGCACTATTCCGCGTTTAGTGAGAAGAAGGATGAGCTTACAAACCTTGAAAGAGAATTCAATGGCTGTACACGGTCCAAGGATATATAACTGTCTCCCCAAGCAACTAAGAGAACACACAGGCTCTCTCTTAAGTTTCAAGACTGGATTGGACAAATTCCTACGAACAATACCCGACAAACCATCGCTGCCACACTATTACCAAACGTCCGACGGAAACAGCCTGCTACATCAAACCAGAGCGAGGAACTACTGAGGGCGGCGCACCAGCGTGGCCCAGGACTACGGTCATAAACTACAATCCAGGAATCCAGGAATCCAGGAGAGTGAGTGTGAGAGTGAGTGAGTACGTGTCTGTGAGAGAGAGAATGAGAGACAGTGAGTGATAATTAAAGGATAAGCGTGGAAGTATAGAGTGAGAAAGAGAGTGAGTGAGTGAGTACGTGTCTGTGAGAGAGAGAATGAGAGAGGCAGACAGTGAGTGATAATTAAGCTTGGAAGTATCTGCTTGCTGTGGTGAAGTTGTCTGTTAGTTGTCGAGTCCAAATACCGGGTACTGCTGGGTCTGTTAAGGGAGCCCACCTCGCTTTTTTTTTATCTTTCTCTCCCTCTCTCTTTGGCTGGTATCCATTCGGCCCCATTCTACCTACTGTTTTAAGACGTTCACCCCCATCCAGGTGTCAATATTTTCCTGGCGAGCGGTAGCGAGCCAGCATATATATATTTTTGTTTTGATAGCAAGCTAAATTTGTACATTTTTCGATAGAAAAATTTCTCCGGCGAAGCCGGATTTCTCCATACAATACTGGCTCGCCAGGAAGAAATCGACACCTGAATGGGGAAAAGCGTCTTAAAACAGTTGGCTGAATGGGGCCGAATGGATGCTAGCCAGAGAAAGAGAGAAAAGGAGATAAAGATAAAAAAGCCGGTGGCTCCCCTTAAATAAATGTTAGCTACCTCATGTCACTGAGAGCTTAATTAACCCACTGACCTAACCTGACTTTATATATAGCTTGTTTATGTAGAGTCACGGAGAGTAGCGGAACTTATGAGGCCAACTGTACAATCTAGTCCATTTTTCACAGACATATCAATTTAAATCAGTGTATAATTTAGCGAGTGTGACAATATAAGATTAAGGGAAAGTATATTGTTGTCTGGACCCCTTCTCTTTCATGATTAAGGGGTAGTATATTGTTGTCTGGACTCCTTCTCTATCATGTTAAGGGGTAGTATATTGTTGTCTGGACTCCTTCTCTTTCATGTTAAGGGGTAGTATATTGTTGTCTGGACTCCTTCTCTATCATGTTAAGGGGAAGTATATTGTTGTCTGGACTCCTTCTCTTTCATGTTAAGGGGTAGTATATTGTTGTCTGGACTCCTTCTCTTTCATGTTAAGGGGTAGTATATTGTTGTCTGGACTCCTTCTCTATCATGTTAAGGGGAAGTATATTGTTGTCTGGACTCCTTCTCTTTCATGTTAAGGGGTAGTATATTGTTGTCTGGACTCCTTCTCTATCATGTTAAGGGGAAGTATATTGTTGTCTGGACTCCTTCTCTATCATGTTAAGGGGTAGTATATTGTTGTCTGGACTCCTTCTCTTTCATGTTAAGGGGAAGTATATTGTTGTCTGGACTCCTTCTCTTTCATGTTAAGGGGAAGTATATTGTTGTCTGGACCCCTTCTCTATCATGTTAAGGGGTAGTATATTGTTGTCTGGACTCCTTCTCTTTCATGTTAAGGGGAAGTATATTGTTGTCTGGACCCCTTCTCTATCATGTTAAGGGGTAGTATATTGTTGTCTGGACTCCTTCTCTTTCATGTTAAGGGGAAGTATATTGTTGTCTGGACCCCTTCTCTATCATGTTAAGGGGTAGTATATTGTTGTCTGGACTCCTTCTCTATCATGTTAAGGGGAAGTATATTGTTGTCTGGACCCCTTCTCTTTCATGTTAAGGGGTAGTATATTGTTGTCTGGACCCCTTCTCTATCATGTTAAGGGGAAGTATATTGTTGTCTGGACTCCTTCTCTATCATGTTAAGGGGAAGTATATTGTTGTCTGGACCCCTTCTCTTTCATGTTAAGGGGAAGTATATTGTTGTCTGGACCCCTTCTCTATCATGTTAAGGGGTAGTATATTGTTGTCTGGACTCCTTCTCTATCATGTTAAGGGGAAGTATATTGTTGTCTGGACTCCTTCTCTATCATGTTAAGGGGTAGTATATTGTTGTCTGGACTCCTTCTCTTTCATGTTAAGGGGTAGTATATTGTTGTCTGGACTCCTTCTCTATCATGTTAAGGGGAAGTATATTGTTGTCTGGACCCCTTCTCTATCATGTTAAGGGGTAGTATATTGTTGTCTGGACTCCTTCTCTATCATGTTAAGGGGAAGTATATTGTTGTCTGGACTCCTTCTCTTTCATGTTAAGGGGTAGTATATTGTTGTCTGGACTCCTTCTCTTTCATGTTAAGGGGAAGTATATTGTTGTCTGGACTCCTTCTCTTTCATGTTAAGGGGTAGTATATTGTTGTCTGGACCCCTTCTCTTTCATGTTTAGCCCAATTAGTTATGAGATTTTAACACCTTCGCTCCATTAGTTTGGCGATTTTAAGACCTGCCGCCCTATTTAGGTATCGATTTTTTTCCTGGCGAGCGATAGCGAGCCTGTAATTTAGGAAGAACCGGCCTTTGGCCGGGAAATTTTTCTACCGAAAAATTTGCAAATTTATCTTGAGGGGGGCGGGACTTTGGGGGTATTATTTTTAAGCTTGATGGAGGTCTGGGGAACAAACTAAAAACATCCCCTTAACAACATCACATTTTTTAAAGGTTGATAGAGATCTAGGGAGCAAACGAAAACCAATATATGTACGGTACCGGTACCGGTAATAATTAAGAAATAATTAAAAAAATAAATAACCCCTCAATATACATACTATGTTTATAATTGCCAAGGCCGGCCATGCATCCAGCCACATTCCAGGCCTTATGACCTTAGCACCACACAACGGGCCTGGATGGTAATAATAATAGTCCACCATTGGTATATAACTGTATACCCTTGGTGCTCAAACAACACTTTTTGTCTGCTGCTTCTTATGTTATCCTATCTCTAACTCTTAAGGGGAGGTTTTTAGTGTGTTTCCTAGACTTCCATCAAGCTTGAAATTACACCCCCTTGATCCCCTTTCAAGATAAATTTGGGGTAGGATGTAGTGAGCGGGCGTACCGCCATCTTTGTTTACATTACGCGTAGTATAGTGGCGTCGGAACTTTCCCATCATGTTCCCGTCTATTTTAACCTAACCTAACCTAACCTAACCTAGTATTCATGTAGTAATGACAGGGGGCAAATAGCAGAAAATATAGCGTCGAAATATACGGGAACGTAAGTGCGACCGCGGCGATCGCCCTATGTAAACAATGACGACCGTACGCCCGAACTCTACATCCATCCCTAAATTTGTACATTTTTCGGTAGAAAAATGGGCAAGAATGTAGTTACCGGGTGTACCCCATCATGTTCCCGTCTATTTTGACTGCCTTTGGATACAAAAATACATTACCCTAACCAAACAACCTAACCTAACCTAACCTAGTATTATAGATATATAAGTATTTATTTTATTATAAGTATTTATAGATGATTTATGTTGTATGTCGGTTGTGGTAAACCCGGTAACTAAATCCTTCCCGAAAAATGTCCCGGCCGAAGGCCGATTCCTCTTAAATTACAGGCTCGCTATCGCTCGCCAGGAAAAAATCAACACTTAAATGGCACGAATGGTCTTAAAAGTGACATAAATGGGGTGAAAGTTGTTAATATCGCCAAACTAATGGGGCGAATGTTTTAAAATCTCAAAAGCAATGGGGCTAAACATGAGGGAGAAAGGGGTAAAGAAAAAAATCCTCAAGTGGAAATCTCCCCTTAATGTACAAATTAATCTCGAAGGGGGACGTAATGGAGGTTTTGTTTTTAAAGTTTGATGGAGGTTTAGGGAGGAAACTAAAAACTAAATTACGGTAATATATAAATAAATGGTCAATATACAGGAGACGCAACAATATAGGTAGCAAATTAATAATGGTAGTTTTGGGTTCCTATCATCATATGCTTCATTTCTATATACTTTTTATCCCCGGGGGGAAAAAAACGGTAAATAGATACGGTGTGACAGTCACGAGTTTTAGCATGTGTTTGTTTGTTTTTTGCATTTTTTCTTTGATATAGAGTGTTGTTTTATACCAAGGACTGTCGCAAATGAGTATTTACCCATTATCCAACAATCTAAAAACACGGCCCCCACTAGTGGGGAGAGCTATGAAGATCAGGGAAATTGCGGGGTAAAAGGGGGAAAATAGGGGTAATATGGGAAGAACTCTGAAAATATAATATAGAAAAGTAAGAAAACGTTAAAATGTGAAAATCCGAGCCAAGTTTGGCAAAAGTTGGCTCGGATTTGGGTAATTTTCAGAGTACAAAAACCCCAAAATTGGGAAAAAAAGTTGGCTCGGCTTTTGGCATTTTTCAAAGTAAAAAAACCCAGTAATTGAATTTTGAGAGTTGGCTCGAGTTTTCATGTTTTTTGAAACCCATTAAACCCCAAAATTTGAAAACCCGAGCCAACATTTGCCAAAACTTGGCTCGGGTTTAGCGATTTTTTGAAGTAAAAAAACACAGTAACCTAACCTAGAACGTTGGATACAAGAATAACCCTTACCTACCAGCCTATGTGTCCCTAGTTTATCCCATACCTACCAGCTGATACCTTGTCATGAACCTAACTAAGAAACCTAACCTAACCTAACCTAAAGCAGAAATCCCGTAAAACAGGACTTGTCATTATGCAGACAAGACTCTGTGTTTTACCCTATATCTCCTTTATAATACATTTGCGAAGGGAAGGACATAATTATATAGGACTGAAGACTATTATATAACATACCTATAGGCTACCTAAGAAACCTAACCTAACCTAACCTACCCTACCCTAACCTAACCTAACCTAAAAGTAATACGTGGATAGAAACTAACCTAAAATGTACGCAATTACCAAAGCAGCACTGGATCGCGCAACTGTAAGGTCCCCCGAGTAAGGTAGGAGGGAAAAAAAATCTATAAAGCAGAAATCCCGTAAAACAGGACTTGTCATTATGCAGACAAGACTCTGTGTTTTACCCTATATCTCCCTTATAATACATTTGCGACGGGAAGGACATATATAGGACTGAAGACTATTATATAACATACCTATAGGCTACACAAACATCGATGGGGCTTGTAACTGTCAAACCGTAAAATCTTACCAAAAAAACAAATCTTTGTTTTTTTATTTTTTTATTGGATTTGTTTTTATTTTTTGTATTAACCTAACAAAAAAACCTAACCTAACCTAACCTAAATATATTTGGGGGCTATTAGGTTAGGTTAGGTTAGGTTTTTTGGTTAGGTTAATGACCAAAAAAAAAAAAATCCCAAGAAAAAAGAAAAAAAAATCCAAGATTTTTTTTTTTTTTCCCCCGGGGATAAAAAGTATATAGAAATGAAACATATGATGATAGGAACCCAAAACTACCATTAGAAATGTGCTACCTATATTGTTGCGTCTCCTGTATATTAACCAAATAAATAGACCCCGATAAATAACCACTGTCCCCTTAACACCCTGCCTATATGTTAACTTCAGTACCCAGACGATGGTAGCAAGGACCTGTTTTACTTCATATACAAATAATTATAAACACATCGAAAACAAAGCTCTCAGGGTTCTCGGGGTTCATAAAAAGTGACAAGAAGTGAAAACAAAGAAAGTCACTTACAGATAATTCAATAAGCAGACACGGGACAACAGACATGTCAATATATATATATATATATATATATATATATATATATATATATATATATATATATATATATATATATATATATATATAGACTCCTCAATGCCTAGCCAACTTAGTATATATCATACTTAATGACGGTTCTTTCTCATTTTTCGTAGCCAGCTTAATTGATCCCAAATCTATAAAAAGGGGACGATACGACGGAGTAGTTGGAATACAGAAGAACAAAAAACTGTCCGTAACCGATCTTATAAATATTCTAGACAATGGCTATTGGGCCACTCCTATTCTGTCCAGCTCTCCAACCCAAGAATTGGCAAATTTTCTCCGTCTATTTTTTCTACTCAACTAGTGAACTTTGGAACTCTCTCCCTCTGTCTCGAGCCTGTAATTTCCCGGCCTTCGGTCGGGAAATTTTTCTACCGAAAAATGTACAAATTAATCAACAAGGGGGATCTATTATATATATATATATATATATATATTTTTTTTTTTTTTTTTTTTTTTTAATGGCGGTCTAGGGAGGAAACTAGAAAATTAACGAATACATGCAAAAATCGCCCAAAATGTGAACCATCTCCCCGTAAGTTTCAGTCATGGCTTCATTATACTAGTGTTTTTTTCTTTTGTATTCCTTGTTGCATACACTCAGGCACACATCCCACTGCTGGGGGTGGCCGACTCGAGACAGAGTCCGAATAGAAACAACATTCAAGGGTTCTAATTCTCAGGGTCCGTGACCTTTGTACCTAACTGAAAACCTAACCTAACCTAATTAAACTAACGTAACCTAATCTAACCTATTTAACTAACATAACCTATTTTACTCTAGTTGTATGTATTTTTATTTGTCTTAATATTTGTTTAACATGCCCCCAGTATATGCAAAATAGGGTAGGCTATGGCAACCCTATAGCCCACGACAAAATAGCTAGCTAAAATTCATGACCCAAACTAAATTTTGTCCCAGATCTTATAGGGCTAGCTAAACTAGAATCCTACATTATTCCTACCCTAAACGGTCTGATCCCCGTGCCCTTAAATCGCTCTAACAGGAAGGGCAAAACAATGAAAGTAAGTGGCACGTTACCTTCAGAAACTGGCAGCAATAAATGTCACAGTTGAACTAAACAGGAGGAGGAGCCGTTTTGATGGCCACCCGAACTCTCCCAACACCACCGCACAATATTCACTCCCACCACGTCGATATCACCATCATATCCCGGTTTTTCATTTCACACACTGGTTTATTATATCCATCTAACTATGTCACATGCTGCTGCAGTCTCACATATCACATTGACTGCACATTATACAGGGGGGGAGAAATCACAGCCAGATACAGCACTTTTAACCCACAAAAAAATGCACTTCACTTACAAATTCGACACCGGGATTTCAAACTGAGCTCGGCGGACGGTAAACCAATGCATAAATCAAGCAAGCCGAGGTAAGCAAAGCAAATAAAGTAAGTAAATAAAGTAAATTAAGTGAGAGAAGCGAATAGTCTGAGGAGCCTAGACAGCACAGCGTAGCGAGCTGGGAGGCGGGAGCGACTGCGAGCCTGCGAGGCTGCTGGCTGGAGCCGCAGTGTTGCCACCTCCACCATTATAAAACACGCCCAAGACCCAGACAAAAATAGCCCAACCCCTCCATGTTCTCGCCGTTTTCTGTCAGCAACTAGCCATATTTGTGGACCCACCTTGATTCACCTCATTAGTTTGGCGATTATAAGACGTTTTACTCCCTTACTGTGGCGATTATAAGACGTGTTGCCCCATTCAGGCGAACGATGGCTAGCCAGCAATTTAGAAGTTCTCTACCATAAAATATAAAAATTTAGCTTGAAAGGGTCTGGGAGGCATCAAAGTTGGTATTACGCTATGATAATAAAATATACGGAGTAACCTAATAACCCGCGGCTAGCTATCAAAACTAGCCCAAGTTGGCGAGAATATTCCACCCTTGGCAACACTGCTGGATGGTTCTGGGAGCACAAGACCACGAGCTAGCGAACTCTGGCAGCCTTGTATTATGTGACCGGTCCCAAGGCTCTCCCCGGGCCCTCCATACCCCGCACTGTTGCAAATGACCAATCTGAATATTAAATTGATCTTATCTTAGGGAGATAGGCCGGTTTTTCTGGCCCCCTTTCCCTTCATGTTAGCTCCATTTGTTTTATAGATTCTATGACGTTCGGCCCATTAGTTTGTCGATTTTAGACCTTTCACCCCATTTCTTTGTCAATATGAAGACCTTCCGTGCCCTTTAGGTGTCGATTTCATATAGTTTAGGAAGGATCTGTGGGAAATATGAGGGAAAAGAATATCTCAATTAACCATCTGGCTACCACATGCCCTTCCTAATATGAATAAACTCGTCTACTACTAGCCAGAATACACTGTCAAAACGCGTCATAATCCTCAAGGGGTCCCTCCTAAAATACACGAACAGTCTTAATATTGACAAATAAATGGGGCGAAAGGTCTTAAAATCGTCAAACTGAGATCCACTAGCCCTCCCTCCCAACACACACACACATTAATTAATATAAACACCCTATGAGGAGGAGCACATGTGTCCCGCTATACCCTGTGAGGAGGAGCACATGTGTCCCGCTATACCCTGTGAGGAGGAGCACATGTGTCCCGCTATACCCTGTGAGGAGGAGCACATGTGTCCCGCTATACCCTGTGAGGAGGAGCACATGTGTCCCGCTATACTGTTCCTTATCCTATACCCTGTTCCTTATAGGTAGGCCAGAAATACGGTGTCGGTTCATATAGTTTGTACTTTTTGGTGTTTTTCTATATTCCAACTACTCCCTCTCGGGCATAGGCTGAGAGCCTGTACATTCAACCGTACATTGAATGGCGGCAAAGCCCGTTAGGTCTCGTTCCAGTCTAGGGAGTGAGACATGAGAAGCACTTTGGGATACAACCAGCCCCCGATATGTTGCCTTCGCAAGATGCACGGTTGCCACCCACGGCTCGAAGCAGCCACATCTCTGAAGCTGCTTCACTCCAGTGCTTCACTGTCTCACCACCTAGACTCGGGCCCTCACTCTCAGAACGCCACCTATTGAGCAATGACCTCTCTAGGCATTGCCCCCCTGTAGCATATTTTGAGTATGGGAATATTCATGCGGAGTTCAAATCGTCTACTGCTAACAGGACCAAATAAATAAACAAGGGGGATGGCCCGTTTTTCTGAACCACCTTCTCCCTCATGTTTAGCCTCAGTAGTTTTAAGATTTTAAGACCTTCGTTCCATTAGTTTGGCGATTTTGAGACCTTTCGCCCCATTTCTTTGTCAATATTAAGACCTTTCATGCAATTTAGGTACCGGTATCGATTATTTCTTAGCGAGCGATAGCGAGCCTGTAATATTAAGAGGAAGTGTAGCCTTCGACCGGGTTATTTTTCTACTGAAAAATGTACACATTTATCTTGACAGGGGGACTATAGGGGGTGTTTTTTTTTAAGCTTGATGGAGGTCTAGCGAAGAAGGCAAGAAGCCAATAAATAAATAAATAAATAAATATATACCCAAAAATAACCACTACCCCCTTAAAGGCGTCCTCTTACTGAAGGGGTTAAGGACGTTATTATTATATTTAATTATTATTTTATATACTTATTTTGTATTATATTATATTTGAGTATTCATGATGTTCCTAGAGTGTCCTCCCTAGACCTCCATCAAGCATAAGGGGAGATGGAGACGTATTTATTAGCATATTTATTTAGCTTTTTACTATTTTTTATTATTATTGTTATTATTAATATTTTTGTCTTTTTTGTCTTTTTTTTTTTTTTGCCCCCTAGACCTCCATCAAGCTTTAAAATCCACCCCCTCTTCGCGATAAATGTGTACATTTATTTACCGTCCGAAGGCCGATTCCTCCTAAAATTACAGGCTCGCTATCGCTCGCCAGGAAAAGATCGACACCTAACTGGCACGAAAGGTCTTAATATTGACACCAAAATGTGGACCCTTACATAATTTGTACACAAAATATTTAGTACAAAAATATTTGTACATGAATCCCCCTAAGTGTGTGTGTGTGTGTGTGTGTGTGTGTGTGTGTGTGTGTGTGTGTGTGTGTGTGTGTGTGTGTGTGTGTTTTCATTGTGCATATCTAACTAATGCCGGAATTACTAATGACGTCTCTTAGGCCCACACAGTAACTTTGCAAGACCAATTTGTAATTTATAACAAATTACATTCCTAAATAAAATTAATAAATCCCTATAATATAACATTTACATACTGAAATCCAGAAAAGGTCCATGAATTATAATGAGCAACAGTACTTTGAGCCCGGGGTATGTCCAGCCCGCTTGTCCGCCACCCCCATGCCCCCGGCCACCCCAGACAGACTGTTTTGGCGGGGGATAAAGTTCGCGCTCACCAGTCGACTTTTTGGTGGAGGGTAAAAGTTCGCGCTCACCAGTCGATTTTTTTTTTTTTTTTTTTTTTTGCGGGGGGAAAAGTTCGCGTTCACCAACTTTTCCTCCACAAATGTAAATGCCAAGCTATTATACACCTTTTAGTTATTTATCCACAATCTTCAACCTATTTCTCTTAGCCATGTAACTAAATGCACCTGTGAGTGTATTGGCCAGGTATTAATTAGCCCAAGGTACTCTCGTGTATCCAGAATGTCGTAATGAACTGAGCATTAGCGCCCGCCTCATCTCCCAGCCCCATCATAAACTCCATTTTCCCCCATTGTTCTAACCTTCTCTCTGTAATAAGTAACGAAACACACATCCAACTTAACCCTTTGACGATTGTGACGTATTTCGACACTTAATTCTGGCTAACACTAGACGATTTTATACAGCTTAGGAAGGATCTATGGGTAGGAAAAGGGGTAATTAAGACCATCACCATAATCTCAATTAACCCTCTGACTTCCACATACTCCTCCTACTAATCTGAATAAAATCGTTTAATAATAGCCAGAAAACAGGAAAGAAATGCATCATCGTTCTCGAAAGGTGTTTAGGATACCAGGTGATAGGATTGATAAGGCCTAGTTTACCCTGGATTTATTGAAGAATAGCGGGTTGTACAATCGAGGTTAATAAGTGTTGTCATATATTTCACAAAGTTTCGGACATTGACTAATACTCTGAGGGATAAATAAGCACTTTTCCCAGTAACTATAAAGATACCAATAACACTTGTTGAGCGAAAACCACTGGAATCTATGACAACACTTAATACCCCCGATCGCACAATCGCGCTAATAAGTGATGTCTCGGCACCAAGTATGTTTTGATCAATAATTGGTATCAGCAATATCCAAGCTTCATTCCTTCATATCGAGTGAAATATACAAACATGTTCCTACACTTACCTACCCTATTCAACATCTGACAGACATTAATACAGCACAGAACAAGCCAAACGTAATGCCAGCTGGGACATGACTTATTAGCGCGACCGTACTGCATAAAATCGTCCAATAATAACCAGAAAACAGAAACGAATGCGTGAACAGGTTTTGAAAGAGTTTAATATACCAGTTAATACAAATTGGATTAATAAGGCCTAGCGCGTAACCCGGATTTAATGAAGTATTAACCCGCACAGTACCAGGGACGTCCTTTTCATCATATTCTGGCAACTGTTAGACGATTGTATTCAGCTTAGGAAGGCCCTCTAGCAATAATAAGGCTTCAAACTATCTCAACCAACCCTTATAAACTACCACCACAGATCCTTCCTAAGCTGCAGAATATCGTCTAAATATAGCTAGAATAAAATATAACACACGTCGCTGGTACTCAAAGGGTTAATATACCAGTGGATACATATGGGATTGATAAGGCCTAGCGTGTAACCCGGATTTATTGAAGCATTAAGGGACCTCCCCTTAATGCTTCAATAAATTCTAGTTTGTGTCCTACTCCTCCAGCAATCTTAAAATTTCACCCCTTGACCCCCTTTCAAGATAAATTTGTAAATTTTTCGGTAGAAAAATGTCCCGGCCGAAGGCCGATTACTCTTAAATTACAGGCTCGCTATCGCTCGCCAGGATAAAATCGACACCTAAATGGCACGAAAGGTCTTAAAATTGACAGAATGGGGCGTAAATTCTTAAAAATCAACAAACTAATGGGGCAAACATCTTAAAATCTCAAAAGCAATGGGGGCTAAACATGAGGGAGAAAGGGGTCAAGAAAAAAAGTCCCTAGAGTGGATAAGATCTCCCTTTAACGGGTTGTACAGTACCACGGCCGTCTCTAGAGGGATATAATTATACAGACGCCCGTGGTTCTACTGAATCAAATCGCCTAACAATAGCCAGAAAACGATTAAGAAAATAAATGCATAATCGGTTCTTGAAAGGTGTTAAGGGGAGATGGGTCGTTTTTCTGACACCCCATTCTCCCTCATGTTTAGCACCTCAAGTTTTCAGATTTTAAGACGTTCGCCCCATTAGTTTAGCGATTTAAAGACCTTTCGCCCAATTTCATTGTCAAATGTTAGACCTTTCGTGCCATTTAGGTGTCGATTTTTTCCTGACGAGCGATAGCGAGGCTGTAATTTTAAAAGGAACCGGCCTTCGGCCGCGACATTTTTCTACCGAAAAATGTACAAATTTATCTTGAAGGGGGTCTAGGAGTGTTTTCTTTAAGCTTAATGTAGGTCTAGCAAATAAACTAACAAAATAATTAATAAATATAAATAAAAAACAAAACAAAACAGCCCCTACTCCCCTAATAAACAAAACAGCCCCTACTCCCCTAATAAACAAAACAGCCCCTACTCCCCTAATAAACAAAACAGCCCCTACTCCCCTAATAAACAAAACAGCCCCTACTCCCCTAATAAACAAAACAGCCCCTACTCCCCTAATAAACAAAACAGCCCCTACTCCCCTAATAAACAAAACAGCCCCTACTCCCCTAATAAACAAAACAGCCCCTACTCCCCTAATAAACAAGCAGCCCCTACTCCCCTAATAAACAAAACAGCCCCTACTCCCCTAATAAACAAAACAGCCCCTACTCCCCTAATAAACAAAACAGCCCCTACTCCCCTAATAAACAAAACAGCCCCTACTCCCCTAATAAACAAAACAGCCCCTACTCCCCTAATAAACAAAACAGCCCCTACTCCCCTAATAAAGCCTAGTATAACCCGGCTTTATTGAGGAATAGCGGGTGTCGGTCGGTACCATCTGCGGGTTGTCACGGTGAGGTAATAAGGGAGGGAATAGGTGTCGTCAGGTAGAATGGCTCCCAGCTTCTGACCACCGCCCGCCATCTTGTTAACCCGACGTATATCTCTTAGAGGGTAGTTTGTATTTTTTGGTTAACTCATTAATTTAAATATGATTTCCTTTAGCTTCCTCCCAAGACCTCCATCAAACTTAAAACATCCCCCCCCCCCCTCCCCCTCGAGATAAACTTGTAGCCTACATTTTTTTTTTCTCGGTAGAATGATGTCTCAGCCGAAAGCCGATTCCTCCTAAATTACAGGCTCACTATCGTTCGCCAGGAAAATATCGACACCAAAATTTCAAAAACGGTCTTACAATCGCTAAACTAATGGAGGTGAAACCTCTTACGATCTGAAAACTAATGGGGCTAAACATGAGGGAGAAAGGGATCCATAAAAATAACTCCTCTTAATCCTTTCAGTGAGATGGCATATTTGTCTCATATTTTGGCTAACATCAGACAATTTGATTCAGCTTAGGGAGGCCGAGTGGTTAGAAAATAGGCCTATCTCCTGCAACTCCCCCCGCACTTCCACACCCTTCTTTAAGGGAGCCCACCTCGCTTTTTTTACCTTTCTCTCCCTCTCTCTTTGGCTTGTATCCATTTGGCCCCATTCAGCCTACTGTTTTAAGACGTATACCCCCATCCAGGTGTCAATATTTTCCTAGCGAGTGGTAGCGAGCCAGCATATATATATTTTTGTTTTGACAGCAAGCTAAATTTGTACCTTTTTCGATAGAAAAATGTCTCCGGCGAAGCCGGATTTCTCCATACAATGCTGGCTCGCTATCGCTCGCCAGGAAGAAATCGACACCTGGATGGGGATAAACGTCTTAAAACAGTTGGCTGAATGGGGCCGAATGGATACAAGCCAGAAAAGGAGAGAAAGAGAAAAAAAGCAGGTGACCCCCCTTAACTTAATTATGGTCTTGTAATTATTTGATTACAGTTTAGGAAGGCCACTTGTATTTAAGGGGTTACACAATTACAGTTTAGGAAGGCCACTTGTATTTAAGGGGTTACACAATTTAAGTGCATATTAGTTACCGTCATAAATTGATAATACCAACAGAAAACGTAAATGGAACACCCGAAGGCAGACTAAATTCAACTGAAGGTAAACACAATGTCGCACCATAAACCAAGGTAAACACAATGTCGCACCATAAACCAAGGTAAACACAATGTCGCACCATAAACCAAGGTAAACACAATGTCGCACCATAAACCAAGGTAAACACAATGTCGCACCATAAACCAAGGTAAACACAATGTCGCACCATAAACCAAGGTAAACACAATGTCGCCACCATAAACCAAGCCGGCGTTAGTCTGCCTATAGAAGGAGCCGCGGAGAGTGACGTGCGTGGGTGGTGGTGACGGTTATGATGCCTTATAATATATACGGTATACATATATTCATATGCTGGTTACCATTAGACGATTTGTTTTAGTTTATAATCTGTACCAGGGTTAGGGGCCTACATATTCTCTGGACCCTGACCTATACGACTCAAAGGCGTAAATACAACCTCAATAAACCCTCTTAGTAACATAGGTCCTTCTTAAATTGCATAAGATACTTTAAGGGGAGACTGGCCGTTTGTTTGGTCTATTAATTCATTTATTCGTATTATTTTTTTTTTCCTCCCTAGACCTCAAGCTTAGAAAAACACCCCCTAGACCCCCCCCCCCCCCCCTTCAAGATAAATGTATATATTTTTCGGTAGAAAAATTTCCCGGCTGAAAGCCGGTTCCTCTTAACAATGTAGGCTCGCTATCGCTCGCCAGGGAAAAATCGGCACCTAAATGGCACGAAAGGTCTTAAATTTGACAACGAAATGGGGCGAAAAGTGTTAAAATCGCCAAACTAATGGCCCGAACGTCTTATAATCTCAAAACTAGTGGGGCTAAACATTAGGGAGAACGGGGTCCAGAAAAACGGTCTGCCTCCCCTTAACTTTAGCCCGAATCAAAGGCCAAAAGGCGTCCTGGTCTTGAAGGGGGTAACATTGTCAGGATATATTTCATGTCTTCATTCATTCATTCATTGATTTCGGCCCTGTCACTCTTTGAAATCTGGGGGAGGCACTCGCTGCAGGCAGTTATGCCTTTGGTCTCCCTCATTCACATAGAAAACAAAAACAAACACAAAAATAGCAGTTTATTTATCATCCTAAAAAAGGATAACAGTTGTACACATGAATTCTCGAGCCATACTACAGAGAAACCCTTCGTATCATTGAACGAATACAATGAAAATACAAAAACTTGCATTATATCAGGGTAATTATAAATCTATCCTTCATAAATCCAAACAAAATTCCTTGGGCTGTATCCATAAGAACATAAACATATAAGAAAATGGGAGTCTGCAGAAAGCTGATTGGCCCATACAAGACAGATCCCTTTCACACCCAACCCATCTCATCCATATGTCTATCTAATTACCGTATATAGTATCTTCCTTGGTGATGGGAGAGGCAGCACCCATCCCACTTGGGTAAGAGTACGGGTGATAGTCTAGACACTTCAAGGGCAGTAAGGGGACGGTTTCTACTGTGTTCCCTAGACCTCCTCAAGCTTCAAATTACATCCCCCTAGACCAAGATAAATTTGTACATTTTTCGGTAGAACAATTTCCCGGCCAGAGGCCGGTTCTTCTTAAATTACAGGCTCGCTCTCGCTCGCCAGGAGAAAATCGACACCTAAATGGCACGAAAGGTCTTAAAGTTGACAGAAATGGGGCAAAAGTTCGTAAACCCGCCAAACTAATGGGGCGAACGTCTTAAAATCTCAAAAGCAATGAGGCTAAACATGAGGGGAAATGGGGTCCAGAAATAAATCCCTCAAGCGGCTCGCTTGGTGTAGTGACTAGCGTCTCGGACTTCCACCCAGAAGGCCCGGGTTCGCGCCCACGCTCGGCGCATTAAAGATTTTTCACAAGCACTGAGTCGTTACCATCCCTCATGAGCAAAGGGATGGGGTAGTAGTACAGGACCCCAATGGAAATACGCCTAATCGGCCTTATTGAGCTATCCTTAGCTAGCTTAGCATGCGCTAGCTTTAAGAACTATTATTATTATTATTATAAGTGGAAATCTCTCCTTAAATAGTCAGGTAATACGAATTGGTCCACCTCCCTTGTTTGTCATTACACACATTTATACAAGGTTAAGAAAGTATTTATATATATACCTGTATATACATTATACAGTATATATACCTGTATATACAGTATACAGTATATATACCTGTATATACAGTATACTGTATATATACCTGTATATACAGTATACTGTATATATACCTGTATATACAGTATACAGTATATATACCTGTATATACAGTATACAGTATATATACCTGTATATACAGTATACTGTATATATACCTGTATATACAGTATACTGTATATATACCTGTATATACAGTATACAGTATATACCTGTATATACAGTATACAGTATATATACCTGTATATACAGTATACTGTATATATACCTGTATATACAGTATACAGTATATATACCTGTATATACAGTATACAGTATATATACCTGTATATACAGTATACTGTATATATACCTGTATATACAGTATACAGTATATATACCTGTATATACAGTATACAGTATATATACCTGTATATACATTATACAGTATATATACCTGTATATACAGTATACAGTATATACCTGTATATACAGTATACTGTATATATACCTGTATATACAGTATACTGTATATATACCTGTATATACAGTATACAGTATATATACCTGTATATACAGTATACAGTATATATACCTGTATATACAGTATACTGTATATATACCTGTATATACAGTATACTGTATATATACCTGTATATACAGTATACAGTATATATACCTGTATATACAGTATACAGTATATATACCTGTATATACAGTATACTGTATATATACCTGTATATACAGTATACTGTATATATACCTGTATATACAGTATACAGTATATATACCTGTATATACAGTATATATACCTGTATATACAGTATACAGTATATATACCTGTATATACAGTATACAGTATATATACCTGTATATACAGTATACAGTATATATACCTGTATATACAGTATACAGTATATACCTGTATATACAGTATACTGTATATATACCTGTATATACAGTATACTGTATATATACCTGTATATACAGTATATATACCTGTATATACAGTATACTGTATATATACCTGTATATACAGTATACTGTATATATACCTGTATATACAGTATACTGTATATATACCTGTATATACAGTATACAGTATATATACCTGTATATACAGTATACTGTATATATACCTGTATATACAGTATACTGTATATATACCTGTATATACAGTATACAGTATATATACCTGTATATACAGTATACAGTATATATACCTGTATATACAGTATACAGTATATATACCTGTATATACAGTATACTGTATATATACCTGTATATACAGTATACTGTATATATACCTGTATATACAGTATACAGTATATATACCTGTATATACAGTATACAGTATATATACCTGTATATACAGTATACAGTATATATACCTGTATATACAGTATACTGTATATATTAATTATATTTTTAAATTGACTATATATTTATATTTATTTTATATTCATTTTTGTATATATATATATATATTTATTAAGAGCGTCCTGGGTTCGAATCCCCGGACTGCCACATGGATTTGTTGATTTCATTTAATTGAGTTTAGAAGTAAAGTTGGTTGGTGTAAAGAACATAAGAGATATAAGGGTGAGGGCTGGTCCTATCTACAGTGAGGTTTGGCATCCTCTACCCAACCTTATCCGTTTCTGTCAGTTTCTTTTACTGTCCTACTTTTCCTTCTGGGTAAGGGGAGGGGGGGGGGGGGGGGAGGCTAGGAATCCTCCTCCCCTTGTACTAGACGAGACCGAGTAAGGGGCAAGGGAACGTAAAACTGGTACCGGACCCTAAGAATTAGAACTTTATATGTTGTTTCTGTTCGGGCTCTGTCTCGAGTCGGCCACCCCCAGCCATGGAGTATGTGCTTATACATACATACATACATACATACATACATTAAATATATATTGTATATTTATGGAGAGTCTGATTATCTGGACCTTGCATTTGTATACCCCCTAAAACTGTAGTGTACAGTCGCGCTAATAAGTGATGTCTCGGCACCAAGTATGTTTTGATCAATATAATTGGTATCAGCCATATCTAAGCTTCATTTCTTCATACCGAGTGAAATATACAAACATGTTCCTACACTTACCCACCCTATTCAACATCTGACAAGACATTAATACACCACAGAGCAAACCAAACTTAATGACAGCTGGGACATGACTTATTAGCGCGACTGTACGTGCAACACCAGGCCAACTCTGGTAGTGACATCAGAGAGTTAAGGGGGGGGGGGGATGGTTCACTTTTTGGCTGATTTTTTCATTTATATGTTACCGGTATGTTGTTAGTTTCCTCCCTAGACTTCCATCAAACTTTGAAACAAACTCCATTAGATCCCCCTTCTAGATACATTTATTTATGTAAATACAACCATTGGGAATGATTAATCCTTCTGTATCGGAAACGTCCTTCTAACTTTAATCTGGCTACTATTAAACGATGTTATTTAGTTTCAAAAGGACCACCAGTATTTAATAGGCTGCGAACTATCTTACTTAACCCTTTCTACTACCGCAGATCCTTCTTAAAGTGCACACAATCGTCTAAATATAGCTCAAATAGAATACAAAAGACGTCACCGGTACAGAAGGGGTTAACATTACATCACAAACATAAAATACAGGATGACCTCCCCAAAAATACAACCCACAAAATGTTCAATACATTTTGGCCTTGGGTCGACGCAGGAACATCGGAAGACTTGAACCACTTGCGAGTTTCAGGCTATAAGGATGTTGGAGCCGTAAACATCAATATTAAACAGAAATGCAATAATAATGCAGATTTCTGATGGATAGAGAGTGTGTTGATTTGGGTTTTATGCATTTATAAATGTACTATGCCCGTATTTTAGCTGGTAATTCTGCTAAATATCGATGTTTACAGCTCCAACTTCCTTATAGAACGAAACTCGCAAGTGGTCAATTGCACAATGGTTTTACAACAAGATGAAGTCACCCCTCATGCGTCATATCCAATTCGGCTGTGGCTCAGACAAGAAGGTTAGATATATTTATTAAGGGGAGATGGGTCATATTTCTGGTTCCCCTTTTCCCTCATGTTTAGCCTCATTAGTTTGTCGATTTAAAGAGCTTTCGTCCCATTTTTTCGTAAATATCAAGACCTTTTGTCCCATTTAAGTGTCGATATTTTCCTGGCGAGCCTGTAATTTAAGAGGAATCGGCCTTCGGCCGGGACATTTTTCTACCGAAAAATGTACACATTTATCTTAAAAGGGGGTCTACGGGGTGCAATTTTAAGCTTAAAGGAGGTCTAGGGAATAAACCCAAACCCTCTCTTAACAACAGCTTCTACGGCCGACTCATCAGCAAGAGATTATGACCTTGATCTGAACTCCTGACATGTTTACCTTTGGGGTTACTTGAAGATTTGCGTGTACGAGAACAATTCCAAGCCAGTTGAAGACCTAAAAGCAGCTATGTTAACCAAGATAAGGGATATTTCAGCGACATTAGGAGGATATTAGGAGGCTATTAGGAGGCTATTAGGAGGATATTAGGAGGCTATTAGGAGGCTATTAGGAGGCTATTAGGAGGATATTAGGAGGCTATTAGGAGGATATTAGGAGGCTATTAGGAGGCTATTAGGAGGATATTAGGAGGATATTAGGAGGATATTAGGAGGATATTAGGAGGATATTAGGAGGATATTAGGAGGCTATTAGGAGGATATTAGGAGGATATTAGGAGGCTATTAGGAGGCTATTAGGAGGCTATTAGGAGGATATTAGGAGGATATTAGGAGGATATTAGGAGGATATTAGGAGGCTATTAGGAGGCTATTAGGAGGCTATTAGGAGGATATTAGGAGGATATTAGGAAGATATTAGGAGGATATTAGGAGGATATTAGGAGGCTATTAGGAGGCTATTAGGAGGATATTAGGAGGCTATTAGGAGGCTATTAGGAGGCTATTAGGAGGATATTAGGAGGATATTAGGGAAACAACGTAAACATTATCCATAAATCAAGCTACAAACTTGCAATTTTCTGGCATTGCGATCCCTTATCTCAAGCTACTTTGTACCACATGTCAAGTATTTTACTCTGTACAGTCGCGCTAATAAGTGATGTTTCGGCACCCAAGTATGTGTTGATCAATAATTGGTATCAGCACTATCTAAGCTTTATTTCTTCATATCGAGTGAAATATACAAACCTGTTCCTACACTTACCCACCCTATTCAACATCTGACAGACATTAATACAGCGCAGAGCAAGCCAAACGTAATGGCAGGTGGGACATGACTTATTAGCGCGACCGTACGTGTTATTAGCTTTTATGTGGTACCGGTATGCATTATTTTCCGGGTCACCCAGTATTATTTGTACCGGTCAATCAAACTCCTTTAAGGGGAGATGGGTCATTTTTCTGGTCCCCATTCTTCCTCATGTTTAACCCCATTAGTTTTAAGATTTCAAGACGTTCGCCCCATTAGTTTGTCGATTTAAAAAAAAAATCGTTCCATTTGTATATCAATATATCCACCTTTCGTGCCATTTAACTGTCGATTTTTTTCCTGTCCCCTTAAAATTCTTGCATACGGTAGCGAAACATATGACGGGTCAAAGAAATTATATGAAAGGAAAATACACATGGCATCTATGAAGAGGGTCCGCGACTATTTAATATGACTCTTCCTTCTGCTCGCTCCTTGGGTGGTGTGCAGTTGAAAATCATATTCTAGGAACTCTTTTATCTCTCCAAATGTTGAAACCTTTAAAAAAGATTACTGCGATGATGTGTTCTTTTAACCCCCCCCCCCCCTCCCCCCTCTCTCTCTGCAGTGTAAGAAGGAATATGTGGCAGTAAAAAGGGTTAAGTGAGCTAGTTAGAACTGTAAATTGCTAAAGGCTCTATTTTAAACTGAAGAAAATCGTCTAATAGTAGCCAAAATAAGGCCCAAAAGACGTCGCCAGTACAGAAGGGGTTAAGGGGATAGGATGTATATTTTTGGTCGGTTTATTGATTTAGTAGTGTTTATTGATATAGTAGTGTTTATTGATTTAGTAGTGTTTATTGATATAGTAGTGTTTATTGATTTAGTTATTGTGTTTATTGACTTAGTTATTGTGTTTATTGATTTAGTTATTGTGTTTATTGACTTAGTTATTGTGTTTATTGATTTAGTTATTGTGTTTATTGATTTAGTTATTGTGTTTATTGATTTAGTTATTGTGTTTATTGATTTAGTTATTGTGTTTTAGTTGTGATTTAGTTTTTGTGTTTATTGATTTAGTTATTGTGTTTATTGATTTAGTTATTGTGTTTATTGATTTAGTTATTGTGTTTATTGATTTAGTTATTGTGTTTATTGATTTAGTTATTGTGTTTTAGTTGTGATTTAGTTTTTGTGTTTATTGATTTAGTTATTGTGTTTATTGATTTAGTTATTGTGTTTTAGTTGTGATTTAGTTATTGTGTTTATTGATTTAGTTATTGTGTTTATTGATTTAGTTATTGTGTTTATTGATTTAGTTATTGTGTTTTAGTTGTGATTTAGTTTTTGTGTTTATTGATTTAGTTATTGTGTTTATTGATTTAGTTATTGTGTTTATTGATTTAGTTATTGTGTTTATTGATTTAGTTATTGTGTTTTAGTTGTGATTTAGTTATTGTGTTTAATGATTTAGTTATTGTGTTTATTGATTTAGTGATTGTGTTTATTGATTTAGTTATTGTGTTTATTGATTTAGTTATTGTGTTTATTGACTTAGTTATTGTGTTTATTGATTTAGTTATTGTGTTTATTGATTTAGTTATTGTGTTTATTGATTTAGTTATTGTGTTTATTGATTTAGTTATTGTGTTTTAGTTGATTTAGTTATTGTGTTTATTGATTTAGTTATTGTGTTTATTGATTTAGTTATTGTGTTTATTGATTTAGTTATTGTGTTTTAGTTATGATTTAGTTATTGTGTTTATTGATTTAGTTATTGTGTTTATTGATTTAGTTATTGTGTTTATTGATTTAGTTATTGTGTTTTAGTTGTGATTTAGTTATTGTGTTTATTGATTTAGTTATTGTGTTTTAGTTGTGATTTAGTTATTGTGTTTATTGATTTAGTTATTGTGTTTTAGTTGTGATTTAGTTATTGTGTTTATTGATTTAATTATTGTGTTTATTGATTTAGTTATTGTGTTTTAGTTGATTTAGTTATTGTGTTTATTGATTTAGTTATTGTGTTTTAGTTGTGATTTAGTTATTGTGTTTATTGATTTAATTATTGTGTTTATTGATTTAGTTATTGTGTTTTAGTTGTGATTTAGTTATTGTTTATTGATTTAGTTATTGTGTTTATTGATTTAATTATTGTGTTTATTGATTTAGTTATTGTGTTTTAGTTGTGATTTAGTTATTGTGTTTATTGATTTAGTTATTGTGTTTTAGTTGCCAGCTAGACCTCCATCAAGCTTTAAAAAACACCCCCTAGACCCCCCTTCAAGATAAATGTGTACATTTTTCGGTAGAAAAATTTCTCGGCCGAAGGCCGATACTTCCTAAAATTAAAAGCTCGCTATCGCTCAACATGAAAAAAATTACACCTAAATGGCACGAAAGGTCCTAATATTGACAAAGAAATGGGGAGAAAGGTATTAGAATCGCTAAACTACTAGGGTGAACGTCTTATAATTGAAAACTAATGGGGCTAAACATGAGGAAGAAGGGGAACCTGAAAAACCGATCCATCTCCCCTTAAAGCGACTGACTGTACATGACAGTATTTGAGGGGCAGGAGTGTTGTGTTGGTTGTGTGTGTGTTGTTGGTGTTACGTTTGAGCAACACTTGGCCTAACATCTACAAACACACACACACACATACATTCCTTACTCTTTGTTTCTCTCTCTCCTCTCTCTCTCTCACAACACACACACACACACACTCTCTCTCTCACACAACACACACACACATCCCTAATACACTCCTTACTCTTACTTTCTCACTCTCCCTATCACACATACACACACACACACTCTCTCTCTCTCTCTCTCTCTCTCTCTCACTATCACTCTGGCTGTCTGTATGTCTGTCTGCCTCTCTCTCTCTCTCTCACTCACACACACACACACACACACACTTGCAGCCTCATCATGTTTCCGTCTTCAACAACCTTGATCATCTTGCAAAACCCTCCTCACCCAACTGTCCTACCCATATCAATTATTTATACTTAAAAAACCTTGTTATAAATACCTATGTTATTTTAGCTACGTATAAGTGATTTTATATAGTTAGCAGAATTACCAGCTATAATTCGGTTGTAGTGCATATATTAATACATGATACACAATTCAACAAACCTTCTTTCCATCAGAATCTTACGTTATTACGTTTTTTAATAGCGATGTTTACGGCTCCAACTTCTTTATAGCCTGAAACTCGCAAATGCTCAATTATACTGCGTGCCCGAGACCTGCGCTCTACCATGCCCTTGGTAGGTGACGTAACCCCGGGTAGACAGAGAGACCTCCCCCCCCCCCCTTCCCCTTGCCGTTCCCCTTCCCCCCAACACTTCTGGGAAACACAGAGGCTTCGGAAAACAAGGGTTAGGTAAGCTCTCACCGTGGCGCCAAGTTGATGGACTCGCAAACAGCAATCCACATATAGGCTACTATAGATAGCATATATACAGTATATATATATATATATATATATATATATATATATATATATATATATATATATATATATATATAATATATATATATATATATATATATATTATTATATATATTGGTAATGAGGACTACGTTATTATAGAAGCACGCACGTAATTCCACAGTGATGTAGATTAGTATGCCAAACCCGTTCCTGGTCCTCTGTGGACCGTCTGTTTATTAAAGTGGATGTACCGAGAACCACTTTCACCCTTGGTCCTCTTCAAATACATAACTTTCCAGGGAGGAATGGGCGGCAGGACAAGGTAACATCTTATATGCTGTGTGTTACATAGGTAGATAGTTAATTATATATTGCATAAAAGATTCCATGATAACATTTTACATAAATTATATACAGTGGATACAAATTCATCCCATACCGCAACTGGGTTCTTTACTTTAAACAAACAATATTCGTGACTTAATGGCATCTATATAATTGTCCATCATGTTTTCAATAGCATACTCGGAAAGTAACGTAGTACAGACTTGGCTTCGCTAACCATAAACAGATATTCGGATATATGAACCAAGCTTTTTCTTAAATATTTGCAGGGATTACTGATGATTTTAAGGAAACCTGAATCACAGCCAATTTATATAATGCTTAAATGGCATTAGTCCTGCAAGGTGACATGCCTTATGGTTACTCTTCCAGTATCTTAACTTTATTATTATCTTAAATGCTTTATGAAACCCTATTGCAAACTGGTTCAGCTCTCACTCCCGCGAAAATCGGTTGGTCAGGTTACTCAGGTATCATCATGAGGAAGTTATCGAGGCCGTTTTTTGAAGCTGTACTTACACCAATCAGTGAAAGGCGAAAGTGCATGAACAATGTTAAGGGGATATTTTTATTTATTCATTTGTTTGTATATATATTATAATATATTTTATTTTATTCCCTATAACTCCATCAAGCTAAAAAAAATACCCCCTTTGAGATAAATTTGTGCATTTTCGGTAGAAAAATGCCTCGGCCACAGGCCGGTCCCTCCTAATTTGCAGGATAGCTGTAGGTTGCCAGGAAATATTCGATACCTAAATGTCAAGAAAGGTCTTAAAAGTCGCCAAACTAATAGGGAGAATGTCTTAAAATATAAAAACTAATGGTATTAAACATGAGGGAAATGGTGGTCCAGAAACAACCTCCCCCTTAATGTACTCATGTTGTTGAAAAGTTAGACAATACCAGAGTACTAACCCCCCCCCCCCCACCCACCCCTTTTTTTTATCATGCGTGACGTCAGAGGAATTCTGAGACATGAGGGTAAGGGCGCGAGCTAAGGAGATTTCAACAGTGTATAAAGTAGTGATCAGGCTGAGGCAACACATAGCTCGACCCCTAACATTGTATTACCCCCTTGTACCCTCTCTCTCTTCATCTGCTATTCCCTAACCGTCCTCCTCTCTCCCTCTCCTCTTTTATATCCTATCCACTAATCGCCATCCTTCTCCTATCCTCTACTCTCCTCTCCTCTCCGACCCTGTATCCTATCCCCTAACCGCCCCCCTCTCCTACCTTCATCGCCTACCCTTATCTCCTATCCCCTAACCACTCCCTCTCCTATCCTCTCCAAACTTCCCCTCTCCCTCCTTATCTTTCTCCGATCCCTCCTCCTCTCATCTCCTAACCACCCCTCCCCTCCCCTCTTGTTCCCTCTCCTCTCCCTTTCTAACTCTCCCCACCCCTCCCCCTCACATCTTCCTCCCCTCTCCCCCACCCCCTATGCTCTTCTAACTCCACCCCTCCCCCTCCCTGCCCTCCTGTTCCCTCTCATCGTTTCCCCCTCTCCCCTCTGCCTCCCCTCCTCCCCCCTCAGCCAGCAGATCTAGGTTAATGGGGGGGGGGGGGGGGAGCCAGCCAAGGTCGGGGGAGGTCAGGAAAGCAATACTTCTCACAGCCACTTCACTTACAGTATCGAATTTGGGGAGCTTTACGTGGAGGCTATTTAACCCTTTCGGTACCGATGATGTCCTTTTTATAATATTCTGGCCACTATTAGACAATTACACTCAGCTTAAAAAGGGCCTCCAGCAGTTAACAGACTTCGAACTATCTTACCTAGGACCCAGATCGTATATTGGCCAGGAACAACTTGAGTCACTTGGTATGGTCAATGTCTCTGCCAGGGCCAAACAAATCAGACTCATAAATGCCTTCAAGATATTTTATGATAGGGCTCCAGAGTATTTAAAGAGTAATTTTGTTAAAGCAAATGAGAGGATTGGACACAATACAAGGAATAGGATGTATAATTTTACGGTCCCGAGAATCCAAGGACAGGGTAAACTAACATTCTTCTTCACTGCCATCAAAGACTGGAACAACCTACCCCAGTCAGTCCGTGAAAAGAGAACACTGTATTCCTTCAGACGTAGCTTGAAGGAGCACCTGAACCGGACAGCTGCGAGAAGGGAGCACCAAGCTTATGTCTACTACTAAATACGACATAAGAGATAGGCAAAACAAACTGAAATTATTACTGAAATATTTTGACCAGTCCAACTATATAATGTAAGGTATCTTAATATAACCCCCTAGAAATACTTCTCTAAAGCATTTACTTTTGTTTGTATCCTCCCCTTTTTCCCCAGCTAACCTAATCCCACAAGGACCCCAATGGAAATACGCCTAACGGCCTTATTGGGCTATCCTTAGTTGGAATTATGCAAAGCTGGTACATGTCATATTTGTAACATATTATGTGGTACCAACATTGTAAAATGCTAACTGAGTAAATATTATTATTATTATTATTATTATTATTATTATTATTATTATTACTTGACCCTTTTTACTAACACATAATGTTTTTAACTGCACAAAATCGTCTAAATACTGTATAGCTAGATTAAACAAAAATAGCTTTACTTTGACGTTGATTAAGCCATTGAGGATCATGATGCGTTTTGACAGCTTAGTATGGCTGTCATTAAACGATGTTATACTGCTTATGAAAGATCTGTGGGAATTTAAGGATAAAGACTGTTTCAATTAACCCTCTAACTTCCATATAGTTTTCCTAATGTCAATATAATCGTCTAATAATAGCCAAAATAAACTGTCAAAACACCTCGTAATCCTCAAGGGGTTAAGAATTAAACTATCATGTCTGAATAGCAATCCAGAATCCAAAGGGGAACTTCTCTAAACAATTATAAGAATATGTAAGGTAAACCGTACATCATATATATATATATACTGTATATATATATATACATATATTATATATATAAATATATATTCTAAAACATCCACCACAGAGTTTTCTTCAGCTTAGTAATGGCATCCCGATGAAAATTTAAGTTTAAGAGCCTTCTACATTACTGTCCAATTCTTCCACTATAAACTGTCCCTGTCTAGTAGTATCAAGGCCGGACCACCTAGTTGAGACCGCAAGGTCTGTGTGGTCTGAGTATCTGTGTAACTGTGTAGCTGTAACTCTCTCTCTCTCTCTCTCTCTCTCTCTCTCTCTCTCTCTCTCTCTCTCTCTCTCTCTCTCTCTCTGGTCTCCAGCACTCAGGAAAGATATAGAGCGACTGGAAAGAGTACAAGCTAGGGCTACAAAGCTTATTCCATCGCTTAGAATGAGCTATGAGGACCAGTTGAGAGCTCTTGATCTCTTCCCGTTGGAGACAGAGTACGAGGTAAGCTCATTGAAGTTTTTTTAAATACTTAATGGGTTTGACAATGTGGATTATAGAAAAATATTTAGCCTCAATATGAATACAACACACAACCATGGCTGGAAATTAGAATTGAAAAGGTTCAGCACTAGTATCTGTGGAAACTTTTCCACATAGAAGATCTGTTCTACCTGGAACAAACTTCCCTTCGAAGTTGTAAGTAGTTCTTCAGTAGAGCAGTTCAAAAAGAAAATATAGTATTTTGCACACTCTGTAAAGAGTGTAGTGCACTAAACAGTCTCTCTCCTTCCACTTCGAGTATCTCCTCGGAATGGTCTGCAAGGTCTAACTATTCCTTGTAACTCCTTGTAACTCTCTCTCTCTCTCGGTAATTTGGAGTTTCCACGTAAGCAGTTAGTTATACAATAAGCAAGGTGGTGGATTAGAATTTGAATATATGATTACACGTTACTCACACCCACACAAACACACACACACACACACACACACACTTTAACTCACTCACACACACACACACACAAACTAACTCACTCACACAGAAACACATACACATTAGCTCACTCACTCAATCACACAGAAACGCACAAATTTACTCACACACACACACACAAACACACTTACACACACTTACACTAACCCAGTCACTTGCATACACATGCAATACACTCACATACATACTCTCACAATCTCTCTCTCTCTCTCTCTCTCTCTCTCTCTCTCTCTCTCTCTCTCTCTCTCTCTCTCTCTATCTATCTATCTATCTATTTATCTATCTATCTATCTATCGATCGATCTATCTATCTATCTATCTATCTATCTATATATATATATATATTTCTCTACGTGTTCCTGGCAAGGTTAGAGATTCTAAGTACCGGGTACTCATAATTTAATAGACAAGGGGAGCTTAATATAATTACTACAAATTACATACTTTCTTGCCCAACAAACACACACACACACACACACACACACACACACACATACATACATAAATACATACATACACACACACACACAAACAAACATACACCAACACACACACACACACCCATACACACACACACACACACACACATACCCACCCACACACAGACAGACACACACCCACCCACACACACGCAGACACCCATACACACACCCATACACACACCCATACATACACACACACACACACACACACACCCATACACACACATTATTATAAACCTTTCCAATTAGCTTAACCTCAGTTGTATGTAAAATGCTAGAAACGGTCATACGAGACAGACTCGTAAATCACTTAGAGGAAAATAACATACTTAAAGATACTCAACACGGCTTTCGTAAAAAACGTTCCTGTTTAACAAACCTCTTAGACTTCTTCCACGATATCCTCAACCTCTACGATGAGAGTAAAGCTGTAGATATTATATACCTTGATTTTCAAAAGGCCTTTGACAAAGTTCCCCACAAACGTTTACTGCTAAAACTAAAAGCGCATGGAATACAAGACGGTGTGTTGAAATGGATAGAAAATTGGCTCAGCAACAGAAAGCAAAGGGTAGTCATAAACGGTAAGGCATCTAAATGGACCAATGTAAGTAGCGGGGTACCCCAGGGATCGGTACTAGGACCAATTCTCTTTCTAATTTACATCAACGACATAGATGAGGGTCTCACCTGCACAATCTCAAAATTTGCTGACGATACAAAAATTGCAAATAGCGTACTCTCAAAAGAACAAGTTGACGATATGCAACACAATCTAGATAAATTGTCATGTTGGGCCCAAATTTGGCAAATGAGTTTCAATGCGGATAAATGTAAAGTACTACATGTCGGATACCTAAATGAGAAAGCAAACTATTCGATGAATGGCACTCAGCTTAAAAATGTAAACAGAGAAACTGATCTGGGAGTAACAATATCGAGTAACCTAAAACCGAGTCAACAATGTTCAGAAGTTGTTAAGAAGGCAAACAAAATAATTGGCTTTATAGGCAGGTCATTTGAGCATAAATCCAAAGAAGTTATCCTAACCCTTTACAATTCCTTAGTCCGCCCTCTTCTGGAATACTGCGTTCAATCCTGGTGCCCTTATTACCAAAAAGATATAAACAAGCTAGAACGAGTTCAACGTAGAGTTACCAAAATGATACCTAGCCTAAAGAACAAACCATACGAAGAGCGTCTTAGAGAATTAAATCTATTTCCTTTAACCCAGCGCAGATTAAGAGGCGACTTAATTCAAGTGTTCAAAATCATCAAAGGCATCGACAATATGAACTGTAGTAAGTACTTCACTATCGACCAATCTAATTACACGCGGGGAAACGGTTGCAAAATTATTGGTAAATCTTTTAACTCGCACGAATCTAAGAATTTCTTCTTCAATCGAGTTGTCAACTTGTGGAATGGGCTTCCCCGAGACGTTATAGACTGCAGCACCGTTGATTCATTTAAATTCCGCCTAGACAAATATCTCGCATCAAACCCGCGACTGACTGCGTTTGTAAATGAATAACTTTATCCTCCCCTCAGTTACTAACCCATATGTCCCCTACTAACTTCCTAGTCCTGCCACGTTAGTGGCAGGGCAGTAGTTCCCTTTCCAATGTTCCCTTACCCACTCTAAACCACTGTTTGGACACTTGATCCTCAGTGTTTTGGAGGACAAGCAGCCTAGAAGGGTCACTAGATCTGTTGTTGCTTGATTTCCTTTGTACTCCTTTGTACTCCTTTGTACATATACACACACACACAGACACACACACACACACATATATATATGGGGTGTGGTCACCCCATCTTAAAAAAACACGTAATTAAGTTGGAGAAAGTACAGAGAGCTGCAACGAAAATGATTCCAGAACTAAGAGAACTGACATATGAAGAGAGATTAGAGAGATTGAATTTGCCAACTCTAAGTGAGAGAAGAGAAAGAGGGGATATATATGATGTATAAATGTGTTAGGGGATTGGAAAGGATAGACAAGGAGGACTTTATCGAGGAAGATAAAGGAAGGACTAGAGGACATAGTTGCAAGTTAAAGAAAGGCAGATGTAAAGGAGATGTGAGGAAATTCAGCTTTCCATATAGAAGTATTAATATGTGGAATAAGTTGGACGATGAAGTGGTGGGTGCGGGGAATATCCAAATGTTTAAAGCCAAATTAGATAACAGAATCTTTGGAGGCGGGACAATACGAGCCTAAAAACTCAAATCCTGTATACTACAATTAGGTGAGTACAATTAGGTGAGTACACACACACACACACACACACACACACACACACACACACACACACACACAGACACACACACACACACACGTCATATATATACAAGTCACAATCAGGTGTAGCCTATAAGCTAGTGTGGCATTTGAATGAGTCTAGTAGCGAGGTGAACTACCAGTGATAATTCTGGGGTTGAGAGCAGGATATGGTGGTGGTGGTAGTAGTGGTGGTGGTTGGTGAGGAAGTGATGGTGGTGGTGGTGGTGATGGAGGAACTGATGGTGGTGGAGGTCGTACTGGTGGTGGTGGTTGATGCTGTGGTTGGTGAGGAAGTGATGGTGGTGGTAGTGGTGGTTGGTGAGGAAGTGGTGGTGGTGGTAGTGGTGGTGGTGGTGGTAGGGGAGGAAGTGATGGTAGTGATGGTGATGGTGATGGTAGTGGTGGTGGTGGTGGTTGGTGAGGAAGTGCTGGTGGTGGTGGTGGTTGATACTGTGGTTAGGGAGGAAGTGATGGTGGTGGTGGTAGTGGTGGTTGGTGAGGAAGTGATGGTGGTGGTTGGTGAGTAAGTGATGGTAGTGGTTGTGGTGGTGGTTGGTGAGGAAGTGATGGTGGTGGTGGTAGTGGTAGTGATGGTTGGTGAGGAAGTGATGGGGGGGGGTGGTGGTGGTGATTGGTGAGTAAGTGATGGTAGTGGTTGTGGTGGTGGTGGTTGGTGACGAAGTGATGGTGGTGGTGGTGGTAGTGATGGTTGGGGAGGAAGTGATGGTAGTGGTGGTGGTGGTGGTAGTGGTGGTTGGTGAGGAAGTGATGGTGGTGGTGGTAGTGGTGGTTGCTACTGTGGTTGGTGAAGAGGTGATGGTAGTGGTGGTGGTGGTGGTGGTGGTGGTGATGGTGGTAGTGGTGGTTGCTACTGTGGTTTGTGAGGAGGTGATGGTAGTGGTGGTGGTGGTGGTGGTAGCCGTGGTAGCGACTATTATGTTCCAAATATATAGGTCATAAATCGTGAACCCTAACCTCTATAACTCCAAAAGGGCTAGAGAAAATGGGCTGTAAATGCCCACACCTATTCCCTGACTAACTAAACCCTTTCCAAATGGGATAAATAAAAGCTGGATTACTCTAGTCGTTTATGAGTTATAGAAGGTTATTGTTCAAGAGGTTTGGCTACTTATATGGAACAGGGCATACGGTAGTTGTGCTACTCTTGATAGCTTGATAGTAGTATAGATCAAAATGGTAATCTGGTAGCATTTGGATTATAGAGAACAAAAATAGTACAAATACAAAATAATATACATAATATGACTGCAACTAACGAAAAAAATAAAAAAATAAAAATAATATGACTGAAACTAACAACAAAAATAAAAAATAAAAATAATATTACTGAAACTAACAAAAAAAATAAAAATAAATAAACATATGACTGAAACTAACAAAAAAAATAAACAAAATAAACATAACATGACAAACTAGGGTCGTAGTGCCTAAAGAGAAAAGACGTATGTATAAGCTATGAAACAACTTATGGATAAATATATACAGATAATCTCCTATCAAAATGCAAAACTTGCAAACTAAACAAACCAAGACTGGGACACAGACAATATAAAGGCAAAATAACTAATCAAACTCGCTATGTGGAAACAACGCTTACTAAAATAAAATCTATTAAATAAAAGAACACAAGCAAGCCAAGCAAAACAAAGCAAGGTAAAGCAAACCCCAAATCAATACCAGTTTACAAATACCCCCCCAAAACACACCATTATAGCCAGCGAGGTTTGTTTCCCAGGAGGAACGCGTCACAGGGGGTTCACGGAAGAGACCCCCGAACAAATACACTGAGACAACTCTGGCACCATTTCCAATATTTGATTTAATTTATTTATGTATTTACTTTTTTATATTTAGTTATTTATTAATTAAATATTTATTATTATTATTATTATTATTATTATTATTATTATTTGTTTGTATTTTTAATTTTTTTAAGGGGGGGGGGAGTTACTTTCTTCTAATGGATATTTTAGGTCCGGGTTCTGTAAAATATTTTGCTGCCACACGTACTGTTTTCATTATCTTAATGAAGATAAATTCTTCTACAGATAACTGTACTGGAAATGTGTTATAGTAATTAACATAATTATAATTCTCTATAAACATGCCCAAAGAAGAAAACAATTGATTGAACATCGCCTTGTAATAATTAGGAGGGACATGTTCGGGTTAACAAAATGGCGTCATGTAGTAGCCTTGTTGGGTCTCGGGTAGGCTAAAGTAAATATACATGTTCAGGTTAACAAAATGGCGTCATGTAGTAGCCTTGTTGGGTCTCGGGTAGGCTAAAGTAAATATACAAGTTCATGTTAACAAAATGGCATCATGTAGAAACCTTGTTGGATCTCGGGTATGCTAAAGTAAATATATATGTCCAGGTTAACAAAATGGCGTCATGTAAAACCTTGTTGGATCTCAGGTATGCTAAAGTAAATATACATGTTTGGGTTAACAAAATGGCGTCATGTAGAAACCTTGTTGGATCTCGGGTATGCTAAAGTAAATATACATGTTTGGGTTAACAAAATGGCGTCATGTAGAAACCTTGTTGGATCTCGGGTATGCTAAAGAAAATATACATGTTTGGGTTAACAAAATGGCGTCATGTAGCAGCCTTGTTGGATCTCAGGTATGCTAAAGTAAATATACATGTCCAGGTTAACAAAATGGTGTCATGTAGAAACCTTGTTGGATCGGGGAATGCTAAAGGGGAAATGGGTCGTTTTTCTGGTCCCCCTTCTTCCTCTTGTTTAGCCCCACTAGTTTTCAGATGTTAAGATATTCGGCCCATTAGTTTGGCGATTTTAAGACTTTTCGTGTCATTTACAGTAGGTGCCGATTTTTTCATGGCGAGCGATAACGAACCTCTAATTTAAGATAAACCAGCCTTCGGCCAGGGATATTTTTCAATCGACAATTTTAAAAATTTATCTCGAAGGAGGGTCTCGGGGGTGTTTTTGTTTTAAGCTCTAGGGAGGGAAAAAAATACATAAATGAGCAAATAAATACGCTCGATCCCCCTTAAAGTAAATATAATTGACAGAAGAACCATGAGCGAGGTGGAAGGACAGAGAGGGAGAGGTAAACCGAAGGGGAGGTGGAAGGATGGAGCGAGGAAGTGTATGGATGAAGGCGGTGCTGCTTGGGAGGAGGGGCATCGACTGACTGGGGACAGAGGTGCATGAGGGCGGTTCGTTCGTGGCCTTCCCTTCAGAAATCACGGCGTCAGGCAATAGATAGATAGATAGAACCATGATATATTTAGGAAGGGTAAACAAATGGTGAGGACACATTTGGCCTTGAAGAGAAGATCAAGTATTTTGGGATGGTGAGCTTGTGCAGTGATGGTGGATGGTGATGTGGTGGTCGTGGTGGTGTATCGTGGTGGTGTTGTGATGGTGCCTGATAGTATTGTTATGGGGATAGTAGTGGTGTAGTGGTAGTGGTGGTGTTTTTATGGTGGTAGTGGTGGTGTATCGTGGTATTGTTATAGTTCCTGGTGATGGTGTTATGGTGGTGTAGTGGCTGTGGTGGTGTTATAGTGGTAGTGGTGGAGTTATGGTGGTAGTGGTGGTGTATCGTGGTATTGTGATGGTGTTATGGTGGTGTAGTGGTTGTGGTGGTGTTATGGTGGTAGTGGTGTTATAGTAGTAAAGTTATGGTAGTATTGGTGGTGTATCGTGGTATTGTGATGGTCCCTGGTGGTGGTGTTATGATGATAGTAGTAGTGTTGTAGTGGCTGTGGTGGTGCCAAAGTTTACTAACACCCATCTCACGGCCAACACACCACCAATTCCTATATACGGTACAATAGCCAACTCGTACGCAGTGTGCCAAATAATGCACAATATGGATCTCAGCCTTATATACGGTACCCTTATATATTCCCATCTCTCACCTCTCCTTAATTAAGGGGGGATGGTTAACTTTTTGGGCGATTTTTGCATGTATTAATTATTTTTCTAGTGTCCTCCCTAGACCTCCATCATTTTTGCATGTATTAATTATTTTTCTAGTGTCCTCCCTAGACCTCCATCATTTTTGCATGTATTAATTATTTTTCTAGTGTCCTCCCTAGACCTCCATAATTTTTGCATGTATTCATTATTTTTCTAGTTTCCTCCCTAGACTTCCATCAAATTTAAAAAAAAACATCCATTAGATCCCCTTTCTAGATTAATTTGTACTTTTTCGGTAGAAAAATGTCCCGGCCAAAGGCCGATTCTTCCAACATTACAGGCTCACTATCGTTCGCCAGAGAAAAAATCGACACCTAAATGGCACGAAAGGTCTAAATATTGACGACGAAATGGGGCGAAAGGTCTTAAAATCGACTAACTAATGGGGCAAACATCTTAGCATCTGAAAACTAATGGGGCTAAACATGAGGGAGAAAGTGGTCCAGAAAAACAGCCCATCTCCCTTATTTACTTCAACGGTACTCATCTCCTATAGTCCGTTCATGCTAGGTTGGGCAGAAATCGTAACCTCTAAACCTCTGTCACTCAAAAAGGGCTAGAGCAAATGAGCTGTCAATTTCCAGACCTATTCCCTGGCCAAGTCTTCCTATTTGGTAGAAACATTAGCTCGATTACTCTAGTCCTTTTTAAGTTACAGAGGTTACGATTTCTGCCCCACCTAGAATGAACGGACTATAGTACCTCTTTGTTCATATACCTCCACTATACAGTATACACCTCTTTGTTCATATACCTCCACTATACAGTATACACCTCTTTGTTCATACACCTCCACTATACAGTATACACCTCTTTGTTCATATACCTCCACTATACAGTATACACCTCTTTGTTCATATACCTCCACTATACAGTATACACCTCTTTGTTCATATACCTCCACTATACAGTATACACCTCTTTGTTCATATACCTCCACTATACAGTATACACCTCTTTGTTCATATACCTCCACTATACAGTATACCTCTTTGTTCATATACCTCCACTATACAGTATACACCTCTTTGTTCATATACCTCCACTATACAGTATACACCTCTTTGTTCATATACCTCCACTATACAGTATACACCTCTTTGTTCATATACCTCCACTATACAGTATACACCTCTTTGTTCATATACCTCCACTATACAGTATACACCTCTTTGTTCATATACCTCCACTATACAGTATACACCTCTTTGTTCATATACCTCCACTATACAGTATACACCTCTTTGTTCATATACCTCCACTACAGTATACACCTCTTTGTTCATATACCTCCACTATACAGTATACACCTCTTTGTTCATATACCTCCACTATACAGTATACACCTCTTTGTTCATATACCTCCACTATACAGTATACACCTCTTTGTTCATATACCTCCACTATACAGTATACACCTCTTTGTTCATATACCTCCACAATACAGTATACACCTCTTTGTTTCATACCTCCACTATACAGTATACACCTCTTTGTTCATATACCTCCACTATACAGTATACACCTCTTTGTCATATACCTCCACTATACAGTATACACCTCTTTGTTCATATACCTCCACTATACAGTATACACCTCTTTGTTCATATACCTCCACTATACAGTATACACCTCTTTGTTCATATACCTCCACTATACAGTATACACCTCTTTGTTCATATACCTCCACAATACAGTATACACCTCTTTGTTCATATACCTCCACTATACAGTATACACCTCTTTGTTCATATACCTCCACTATACAGTATACACCTCTTTGTTCATATCCTCCACTATACAGTATACACCTTTGTTCATATACCTCCACTATACAGTATACACCTCTTTGTTCATATACCTCCACTATACAGTATACACCTCTTTGTTCATATACCTCCACTATACAGTATACACCTCTTTGTTCATATACCTCCACTATACAGTATACACCTCTTTGTTCATATACCTCCACTATACAGTATACACCTCTTTGTTTCATATACCTCCACTATACAGTATACACCTCTTTGTTCATATACCTCCACTATACAGTATACACCTCTTTGTTCATATACCTCCACTATACAGTATACACCTCTTTGTTCATATACCTCCACTATACAGTATACACCTCTTTGTTCATATACCTCCACTATACAGTATACACCTCTTTGTTCATATACCTCCACTATACAGTATACACCTCTTTGTTCATATACCTCCACTATACAGTATACACCTCTTTGTTCATATACCTCCACTATACAGTATACACCTCTTTGTTCATATACCTCCACTATACAGTATACACCTCTTTGTTCATATACCTCCACTATACAGTATACACCTCTTTGTTCATATACCTCCACTATACAGTAGACATCTTTGTCAGTATACCTCCAAATACAGTATACATCTTGTACATATAGGCATATACAGTACCACCTCTTTGGCATAATAACCTCTCGTATATCTTTGTTCAGTATTACCTCCAAACTATACAGTATAACGTATATTATATAATGCTGCTGATTACGTATATATACTAGTCTTACTATCTTTTCAGTCGTGTGTCTGTTTGTCTGTCTGTGTGTTCTTAAGAGGCGGTCGCAGTTTTGGACCTGGGGAGCTGAAACTTTGCATGTGGGTGTCAATTGACCTGGGTCAGGTCATAGAGGGGGCGAGGCCACGATCGGAGGTAGTTTCGAGGCCGAAATTGAAAAAAATAAAAATAAAAATAAAACAAATGGCCGTTTGGGCCAGAAGGAGGCCTCCGATCGAAAAGGTGTATGGAACGAAAGTTGTTCGCAGCCCCCCAATATGGGGGTACGGATGAGGTCAGATCCAAAATCGCGAGAGGTCATTTAGCGCGGCCCCCACGAAATCGAGGTCGCCGTTTAATGAGGCACAGGGAGGGTCGAGGCCGGGTTGATTATGGTAGTAGTAATATTGTGATGATTGTTCGCTAGGTAGTAGAGATCTGATGATTTTTTCTCTTGGGTGATTATGGTAGTAGTAGTGGTGGTAGTAGTGATGGTGATTATGGTAGAATTTAAACCCGGGCAACGCCGGGTACCCCTGCTAGTTCCTCTTAAGGGGGTAGTACTCGCTTTTTTCTGGACCCCCTTCTACCTCATGTTTAGCATATTAGTTTTTGGGTTTTAAGACGTTCGTTCCTTTAGTTTGGCGATTTTGAGACCTTTCGTCACATTTTTATTTTCATCAATATTAAGACCTTTCATGACCTTTAGGTGTCGATTTTTTCCTGGCGAGCGATAGCGAGCCTCTAATTTTAGAAGGAAACGGCCTTCGGCCGGAACATTTTTCTACCGAAAAATTTACAAATTTATCTTGAAAGGGGGTCTACGGGGTGTTTTTCTAAGTTTGATGGAGGTTTAGCGAGGAAACTCATGAATAAATAAATAAATATATATACCAAAAACCAAGCACTAAC
This sequence comes from Paralithodes platypus, assembly GCA_032716605.1. Taxonomy (NCBI): domain Eukaryota; kingdom Metazoa; phylum Arthropoda; class Malacostraca; order Decapoda; family Lithodidae; genus Paralithodes; species Paralithodes platypus. The sequence continues at coordinate 35,112,409 of CM064484.1, forward strand.
CCCTTAAATGCCAGATTGATATTTACTCACTCTGTAGGACATATCATTTCATTTTCCTTGTACACATCTAGAATCCCCAGAGTGTGAGGCAAGAGGACAAACACGGAAGAAAACGGAGGTAGGGAGCGATTACGGAGAACTGAACGGGGAACTGATCATCCTGGTGTATGATGGGGGGTACAAGAGACACAACACATTTACGGACATATCTGTATCTTTAAATCTGTGGGAAGTGTGTTGCCTACCCCACACCTTGGGTTCGTTATTTAATATATATAATTCAACACTTAGCGTCTACAATAGCCTACATATGGTAATATATTAATTTGGGTTCGTGCTTTGTTTAGATGTAGTATGTACTAGCAGGGGTACCCGGCGTTGCCCGGGTAATCACCATAATCACCATCACTACTACCACCACTACTACTACCATAATCACCATCATCAATCACTACTACAATAATCTCACACTTACTACGACTACTATAACATACCATAAATCACCGGCCTCGACCTCCCCTGTGCCGGCTTCATTAAACGGCGACTCCGAGTTCCGCCGCTAAATGCCCGCCGATTTTGGATCTGACCGCTATCCGTACCCCCATTTTGGGGTGGTTTCTGGCGGAACAACTTTCGTTCCATACACCTTTTCGATCGGAGGCCTCCTTCTGCCCCCCAAAACGGCCATTGTTTTCGCATTTTTTTTCGCTCCCGTATATACTAATAGTGCTCCTGGCCGAAAATTTCATTAAACAAAGTGTCTCGGATTTTCCACTAAACTCGCCTAAAAACCATCCCAAAGCCTGGGCTTTCCACCGGTGCCCCACCATCCCACCTGGCACCAAAACTGTGGGAGAGCGGTGTAGTAACCCAAAGGTCGGGTAGTCGGGTAACTGACAAACAGACAAACATTGACCTTTATTTATTAAGATTAAATCAACACTTAACGTCTACAGCACATATATTAACTTTAGGTTCGTGTATGGTCTAGAATTAAGTACATACGTCTACAGTACATATATAATACCTTTAGGTTCGTGTATGGTCTAGAATTAAGTACATACGTCTACAGTACATATATAATACCTTTAGGTTCGTGTATGGTCTAGAATTATAAGTACATACGTACTACAGTTACATATACTATAATACTTTAGGTTCGTGTATGGTCTAGAATTACCAAGTACATACTGTCTACAGTACATATATAATACTCCCTTTAGGTTTCGTGTATGGTCTAGAATCAAGTACATACGTCTACAGTACATAGATATACCTTTAGGTTGTGTATTGGTCTAGAATTAAGTACATACGTCTACAGTACATATATAATACCTTTAGGTTCGTGTATGGTCTAGAATTACAGACATACGTCTACCAGTACATATATAATACCTTTAGGTTCGTGTATGGTTTATGAATTAAGTACATAAAACGTTATACAGTACATATCTAATATACCTTTAGGTTGTGTATGGTCTAGCAATTAAGTGACATGACGTCTAACAGTACAGATATAATTACTTTAGGTTAGTGTACCTTTAGTCTAGAATTAAGTTAATACTGGTTACAGTAATATCTAAGTACCTTAGGTTCGAATCTACAGCAATACATACGTCTACAGTACATATATCCCAATACCTTAGGACGTTCGTGTATTGTCTAGAATTACAAGTACATACGTCTACAGCTTACATATGATAATCCCTTTAGGTTCGTGGTCTGGTCTAGAATGCAGAGTACACATACGTCTACCGTACATATATATACCTTAGGTTCGTGTATGCGTACTAGAATTAAGTACATACGTCTACAGTGACATATCATAACTCACCTTTAGGTTCGTGATATGGGGCCTATGAAATTAACGTACATACGTCTACGTACATAATCTCCTGACCTTCTTAGGTTCGTGTATGGTCTAGAATAAGTACATACGTTCCTACAGTACATATATAATACCTTCGGTGCGTGCTATGTCTAGAATTAAGTACATACGTCTACAGTACATATATAATACCTTTAGGTTCGTGTATGGTCTAGAATTAAGTACATACGTCTACAGTACATATATAATACCTTTAGGTTCGTGTATGGTCTAGAATTAAGTACATACGTCTACAGTACATATATTAACTTTAGGTTCGTGTATGGTCTAGAATTAAGTACATACGTCTACAGTACATATATAATACCTTTAGGTTCGTGTATGGTCTAGAATTAAGTACATACGTCTACAGTACATATATAATACCTTTAGGTTCGTGTATGGTCTAGAATTAAGTACATACGTCTACAGTACATATATAATACCTTTAGGTTCGTGTATGGTCTAGATTTAGTATAGGTCAGATGAAGGTATTGATGGATATATAATTATTTAACACTTAGCGCCTACAGTACATATATAATAACTTTAGGTTCGTGTACGGTCTAGATTTCTGTGAGATAGAAAGGTGTTGATGGCGGGACGGTTGGCGCCAGACTAGACAACACCTCATTACTACCGACAGTTGTAAACAAACCACCGGGACATCTCGGCATCTGGAAACACTTCGGCATTTCACCCACGACCCAAGGGACTCGGGTTCTCGGGAAAAAACAAAAAAACAAAAAGTGGACACTGCATCGCTGAAAAGAAGCAGAAGTTTTCGAAAAGGGGCTTCAGTCCTGGCGCTATTTTTTACTTAACCCCTTCTGTACCGGTGACGTCTTATTAATTATATTCTAGCTATATTTAGACGATTTTTGGGGGGTTTATGAAGGGTCTATGGTAGTAAAAAGGGTTAAGTGAGATCGTTGGAAGTCTCTTAATTGCTGGAAGCCCTTCTTAAACTGAATATAATCGTCTAATAGTAGCCAGAATATGATGAATAGGACGTCACCGGTACTGAAAGGGTTAAGAATCCAGAAGGGTTGATAGCCTCTCAAGTCCTATTTTACCTAAATAACCCACGGCCCGGATACTCTAAGACCATCATGTGTTAAGGGGAGGTTTCTAGTTTGTTCCCTAGACCTCCATCAAGCTTAAAATTACACCCTCTAGACCCTCTTTCAAGCTAAATTTGTACATTTTTCGGTAGAAAACTGTCCCGACCGAAGGCCGCTTCTTCTTAAATTACAGGCTCGCTATCGCTCGCCAGGAAAAAATTGACTCCTAAATGACACGAAAGATCTTAAAATTGACAGAAATGGGGCGAAAGTTCCTAAAATCGCCAAACTAATGGGGCGAACGTCTTAAAATCTCAAAATCAATGGGGCTAAACCTGAATGAGAAAGGAGTTCAGTAAAAAATCCCTCAAGTGGAAACCTCCCCTTAAGCCGGTATCACACGAGAGCTTTTATAGACAACATTCGATGATCAAAACATTTCTGGCAACATTTCTGGAATATTTTGCAACGGTATCGGAAACTAGACTTATATTACATGAATTTATGCAACCACAATATTTTATATGTTGACCACATAAGCTGCCAGACCAGTGTTGAGGATAAATGTTGAGTGAAAAAGCGCTCGTGTGATACCGGGTTTACGACGCTGTGAGAGGCATGGCGTAACTATTTATTAATCGATAAATTAACTCCGTAAAGTGTACATAATTAAGAGGAGATATCCACTTGAGGGATTTTTTTCTTGACTCCTTTCTCCCTCAGGTGTTTATCCCCATTGTTTTTCTAATTTTAAGACGTTCGCCCCATTATTTTGATGATTTAAAAAAAATCGACCCATTTCTGTCAATTTTAAGACCTTTCGTGCCATTTAGATGTCGATTTTTTCCTGGCGAGCGATAGCGAGCCTGTAATTGAAGGGGAACCGGCCTTCGGCCGGGACATTTTTCTACCGAAAAATGTACAAATTTATCTTGAAAGGGGGTCAAGGGGGAGTAATTTTAAGCTTGATGGAAGTCTAGGGACAACTAAAAACCTCCCCTTAATGATGTTTCGTTTTGTGTATAGCTTGCTTATAGCAGAGACACCGCGTACAAATTAAGACACCGCGTACGAATTAAGACACCGCGTACGAATTAAGACACCGCGTACGAATTGGCTACTCCCCCCTAAACAGTACAAACACACATAACAAATACTTTCATCATCATCATCACCATCAACTAAAGAGAAAGTCGGACCCCAAACTATTTCAACCCCTGAAGGCTTTTGACGGGACAACCTCATTTTGTAAACAACATTCCTCAAATATTACGGTACTACTATAGTGTCTAGGCAGGAAACTAACTAAATTAATTAATTAAAATTTGATACAAATTAATAAATACATCAATACAAAATCTCCTCTTAAGGGGGGGTGACCTGTTTTTGTTCTGTCCTTTTCTATCTTTCTCTGGCTTGTATCCATTTGGCCCCATTCAGCCTACTGTTTTAAGACGTTTATCCCCATCCAGGTGTCAATTTTTTACTGGTGAGCGGTAGCGAGCCAGCATATGTTTTAGTTTTGTTTGACAGCAGGCTAAATTTGTACATTTTTCGATAGAAAAATTTCTCCGGCGAAGCCGGATTTCTTCATATAATGCTGGCTCGCTATCGCTCGCCAGGAAGAAATCGACACCTAGATGGGGATAAACGTCTTAAAATAGTTGGCTGAATGGGGCCGAATGGATACAAGCCAGAGAAAGAGAGAAACGGACAGAAATAACAAAAAGAAGGTGACCCCCTCTTAAGGGGATAGTGGTTACCTGTTGGTCTAATTACTTATTTCATTATATATTTTTCACTGTCCTCGCTAGACCTTCATCAAGCTTTAAAAAACACCACCTAGACCCACTTTCAAGATAAATTTGGAAATTTTTCGGTAGAAAGGTTACCCCGCTCCTACTATATTACAGGCTCGCTAGCGCTTGCCAGGACAAAAATAACACCTACATTGCACGAAAGGTCTTAAAATTGCCAAACTAATGAAGCAAACGTCTTAAAAATAATCTCAAAAATAATGGGGCTAAAGATAAGGACAAGCGGAGCCTAAAAGCCACTACCTCCCCCCCCTACAACCCAACCCACCACACATTGTACCGGCCATACCAAACCTAACCCGTGTATACCCTTTACAGTAATATCAGTCACCACAAAGGGTTAACGGAAGTAGAGGGAACACACTTACTAACTCAATCAATAAATCAATAAATTAATTAAAATGATTGAATAAATAAATACGTTAATTAATAATATATACGTTAATTAATAAGAAATACGTTAATTAATAATAAATACGTTAATTAATAATAAATATGTTAATTAATAATAAATACGTTAATTAATAAGAAATACGTTAATTAATAATAAATACGTTAATTAATAATAAATACGTTAATTAATAAGAAATACGTTAATTAATAATAAATACGTTAATTAATAATAAATACGTTAATTAATAATAAATACGTTAATTAATAATAAATACGTTAATTAATAATAAATATGTTAATTAATAATAAATACGTTAATTAATAAGAAATACGTTAATTAATAATAAATACGTTAATTAATAATAAATACGTTAATTAATAATAAATATGTTAATTAATAATAAATACGTTAATTAACAATATGTTAATTAATAATAAATATGTTAATTAATAATAAATACGTTAATTAATAATAAATACGTTAATTAATAATAAATATGTTAATTAATAATAAATACGTTAATTAATAATAAATACGTTAATTAATAATAAATACGTTAATTAATAATAAATACGTTAATTAATAATAAATACGTTAATTAATAATAAATATGTTAATTAATAATAAATATGTTAATTAATAATAAATACGTTAATTAATAATCTCCCCTTACACCCAACACTTGACACATTGTACCAACTATGCCAAACCACAATTTAGGGGGGTAACTGTTTTTGTTTTTATCTTTCCCTCCTATTCTCTCTTTCCCTGACTTGTATCCACTCGGCCCCATTCAGCCAACAATGTACAAATTTAGCTTGCTGTCAAAACAAGAATATATATATGCTGGCCCGCTACCGCTCGCCAGGAAAATATTGACACCTGGAAAGGGGGTAAGCGTCTTAAAACAGTAGGCTGAATGGGGCCGAATGGATACAAGCCAAAGAGAGAGGGAGAGAAAGAAAAAAAAAGCGAGGTGGGCTCCCTTAAAATAAATATATAACAAAACATCTGCCTAAAAAACCCGACCCATTCCACACATTGTACCGACTAAGCCAAACCCGACCCATTCCACACATTGTACCGACTAAGCCAAACCTAACCCGGCGTATATACCCCCTTGACAGTAATGTCAAAGTCACTACCAAAGGGTTACCGGAAGGAGAGGGAACACACTAACTAACTCAATCAATAAATGCATTAAAATTATTGAATCAATAAATACATTAAGGGGGGGGGGGGATGGGCCGGTTTTCTGGACCACTTTCTCCCTCATGTTTAGCCCCATTAGTTTCCAGATGTTAAGATGTTTGCCCCATTAGTTAGTCGATTTTAAGACCTTCGTCAATATTTAGACCTTTCGTGCTATTTAGGTGTCGATTTTTTCCCTGGCGAACGATAGTGAGCCTGTAATGTTGGAAGAAACGGCCTTCGGCCGGGACATTTTTCTACCGAAAAATGTACAAATTAACCTAGAAGGGGGATCTAATGGATTTTTTTTTTTTTTTTGATGGAGGTCTAGGGAGGAAACTAGCAAAATAACGAATACATGCAAAAAAAAACGGCCCCCAAAGTGAACCATCGGGGTTAAACCTACTAACACTACACACACACACACACACGCGGCACCAACAAGGCCCACACCACAGTTACAATAAACATAAATATAACTCAAATCTGCCTTAAAACCCAACCCATGCCACATTGTACAGTCGCGCTAATAAGTCATGTCCCAGCTGTCACTATGTTTGGCTTGCTCTGTGCTGTATTAAGGGGAGGTATTTAGTTTGTTCCCTACGTTTTCATCAAGCTTAAAATTACACCCCCTAGACCCCCTTTCAAGATAAATTTGTACATTTTTCGGTAGAAAAATTTCCCGGCCGGAGGCCGGTTGCTCTTAAATTACAGGCTGGCTATCGCTCGCCAGGAAAAAATCGACACCTTAATGGCACGAAAGGTCTTAAAATTGACAGAAATGGGGCAAAATGTCTTGAAATGTCAAAACTACTAGGGCGAACGTCTTAAGATCTCAAAAGCAATGGGGCTAAACATGAGGGAGAAAGGGGTCCAGAAAAAAATCCCTCAAGTGGAAATCTCCCCTTAATGTCTGTCAGTTGTTGAATAAGGTGGGTAAGTGTAGGAACATGGTTGTATATTAATGTCTGTCAGATGTTGAATAGGGTGGGTAAGAGTAGGAACATGGTTGTATATTGCACTCGGTATGAAGAAATGACGCTTAGATATGGCTGATTACCAATTGTTGATCAAAACGTACCTGGTGCCGAGACATCACTTATGAGCGCGCCTGTACCGACTATGCCAAACTTAACCCGTGTGTAACTGTATCCTTGACAGTAATATGAAAGTGACCAAAGGGTTACCGGAAGTAGAGAGACAGTAGTAGTGGTGGTGTTGATTGTGACATCTCTGACACTGTTTGCCGAGGGGGGGGGGGGGGGGGGATATACAGACGTTTCGCTACATCGTCATTTCGTTAGCCACATTCTATATCGGTACCTAATATAACGTTACTATCCTATATTAACCTGCTAAATTATAACCTATCATAACATATGATGCCTCTTTAAGGAGAGGTTTTTAGTTTCCTTCCTAGACCCCCACTAAGCTTATTAAACATCCCCAAGACTATAAATATTAATTTGTACATTTTTCAGTAGAAAAATGTCCCGTCCGAAGGCCGATTCCTCCGAAGTTACAAGCTCGCTTTCGCTTGCCAGGAAAATATCGACACCTAAATGGCACGAAAGAACTACAAATTGACAAAGAAATGGAGCGAAAGGTTTCAAAATCGCCAAACTAATGGAGCGAACATCTTAAAATTTGCAAACTAATGAGACAGTGGTGTTGATTGTAACGCACCTCTGACACTGTTTGCCGAGGGGCATATATACAGACGTTTCGCTACCTAGATATTTCGTTAACAAAGGAGTACAAAGGACTACAAAGGAAATCAAGCAACAATAGGTCTAGTGACCCCTCTAGGCTGCTTGTCCTCCAAAACACTGAGGATCAGGTGTCCAAACAGTGGTTTAGAGTGGGTAAGGGAACATTGGAAAGGGAACTACTGCCCTGGAACTAATGTCCTTGGCAGGATTAGGAAGTTAGTAGGGGACAGATGTGTTAGTAACATAACACAGTTAAAAGAGAGTAACGTCCTGGTAATATACTGTATATATACGTCCTGGTAATATACTGTATATATACGTCCTGGTAATATACTGTATATATACGTCCTGGTAATATACTGTATATGCCTGGTAATATACTGTATATATACGTCCTGGTAGTACTGTAGTATACTTCCAAACCTAATATACTGTATATATTGTATTATACTAAGGGGGTAATATGTATATATATACGTCCTGGTAATATACTGTATATATACGTCCTTCAGCTACTGCTGTATATACGATATATTATCCCCTGGTAATATACTGTATATATACGCCCTGGTTATATACTGTATATGCCTGGTAATATACTGTATATATACGTCCTGGTAATATACTGTATATATACGTCCTGGTAATATACTGTATATATACACAATAATCCTTAGTACCGGTAGTCCTATTCCAAACCTAATACAACGTTTTTTGTTTTTTTTAAGGGGGTCACCTGCTTTTTGCTCTTTCTTGGTTGTATCCATTCGATCCCATTCAGCCTACTGCTTTAAGACAATTATCCCCATCCAGGTGTCGATTTTCCTGGCGAGCGATAGCGAGCCAGCAGTTTATGGAGAAATCCGGCTTCGCCGGAGAAATTTTTCTATCGAAAAATGTACAAATTTAGCCTCCTGTCTAACTCATTATCGGAAATATGGTGGCTCGCTATCGCTCGCCAGGTATACCCTAAATACAACCAGCTAAATTATAACCTACATAGACGTCTCGTTTCCCCGTCATTTCGTTACCCACAGCTAATGTCCAATTCCAAACCTATTACGCCGGTACTATCCTAAATTAACCAGCTAAATGTAGACGCTTCGCTACTTCGCCATTTCGTTACCCACAGCTAATATCCAATTCCAAACCAGCTGAAGGTGAATTGCTATCTCGCCGTCCTGATTACTCGGCTAGTGTCAAGATCTTGCAGCGAAATGTGTTGCTAATTACAATATTTTGCTATTAGGAATCCAGGAATCAGATGTTAAGGGATTCAATTTATCATCAGCTGAAGACACGGAGAGAGAGAGAGAGAATACCTAGCCTTACCTCCCTAATCTACCTTTGAGTACCGGTAATTACTGTACTGTATATAATAATAGCGGTAATGTTGGGTGTTTTCCGGGTGTGGGTAGCGAAGTGTTGTGGGAGCGAGATGGGTTGCTATTTGTTAAGGGGCTAGTGCTTATTGTTTGAACTACTGTGTGTGTATATATATATATATATATATATATATATATATATATATATATATATATATATATATATATATAATTATACAGTATATTATTTTTGTTTTTGAGTTTCCTCGCTAGACCTCCATCAAGCTTAATAAAATATCCCCTAGACCCCCTTTCAAGATAAATTAGTACATTTTTCGGTAGAAAAATGTCCCGGCTGAAGGCCGATTCCTTCTAAAATTACAGGCTCGCTATCGCTCGCCAGGAAAAAATCGACACCTATATGGCACGAAAGGACTTAGTATTGACAAAGAAATGAGACGAAAGATCTCAAAATCGCCATACTATCGGAACGAACGTCTTACAATGTCCAAACTATTGTGGTAAACACGATGGAGAATGCCTCAGTAGGTAGTCCATGAACAGCGAGTAGCTTCCCCTTAGCAGAGGTCACCAGCAGGGACTACCACACCTCGCCAAGGACTGATAACTGTATTTATACTAATTATTGATAATTACTTTATGACTTATGATTATTGATGGTCATTACTATTACTAATTCTTACTATTACTTATATCACTACTTACTATTATTACTGACAGATAGTAATAACTCTTACTATTGATAATATCTCTCTCTCTCTCTCTCACACACACTTTCTCTCTCTCTCACACACACTTTCTCTCTCTCTCACACTCTCTCTCCTCACTCACTCACTCTCACTCACTCTCACTCACTTACTCTCTCTCTCTCTCTCTCTCTCTCTCTCTCTCTCTCTCTCTCTCTCTCTCTCACACACACACTATCACACTCACTCTCTCTCTCTCTCTCGTTGTTAGCGGTGGATTCCGTCGAATGTGTTGAGTGGTGTCGTATACTGCCATGCCTTTGGGCCGGGTTGTTGCCTTCTCGTCCTTGGCAAGGTTTATGGGGTTTCCTGACCCTCACTATACAGTACTAAAACCACCCAGACCAACAAGAAAACGTAACAGAAAAAGAACATTAAAAAGACAAAAACATAAAACAGAAAACAGAAAACAGAAAACAGAAAACAGAAGAAGAAGAAGAAGAAGAAGAAGAAGAAGAAGAAGAAGAAGAAGAAGAAGAAGAAGAAGAAGAAGAAGAAGAAGAAGAAGAAGAACAAGAAGAAGAACAAGAACAAGAAGAAGAAGAACAAGAAGAAGAAGAACAAGAAGAAGAAGAAGAACAAGAAGAAGAAGAAGAAGAAGAAGAAGAAGAAGAAGAAGAAGAAGAAGAAGAGGGGAGACATTTGAAAACGCACCAATTTGTAAGTGACATTGCAGCTGAAAAGAAAGAAACAGAGATAAATATAAGCTTTACATAGATTTACATAGATACACAGGCCACACAGATCTTACGATCCCGCGAGGCAAGGAAAAGGCATGCCACATCTTCACTTTTTTCTGCTCTCTTCAACTGTAAACGTGTTCGTTTCTGCCAGCGGTTCTCTTGTCAATGATCAGCTTCTACTGCAGACCAACTTCTCCGTGATATGAGTCTAACCTTTTGTTTATTGAGTCACTGGCAATAACTTCATCAGGGAGCTTTTTCCACTCACTATAATAATACTTGTGGGTGAAGACATTTTGTAGTTATGTCTAGGTTCGCTTTCCTGCCAGTTAGTTTTAATTTGTTTCTTCTTGTGGAACCTTCTTTGGCTATCTTATTATATTATTTTTATTAATCTCACCACCACACCCCCAATGAAATTAATTAAAGTATATATGATCCACCGGGATTCGAACCCGGGTTATCACACACATATTTTTGCCACCTTAACCATTACACTACCAGGACGGTTAAAGGTTAAATAGATTATTAGAATTTACATTATTAAATCCTTTGAAGTACCGTATCTTAAGAGAGAGAGAGAGAGAGAGAGAGAGAGAGAGAGAGAGAGAGAGAGAGAGAGAGAGAGTAAGATAACAAAAAGAGATAAAGAAGGAAAATAACCAATAATACAATACAGAAGAGAGAGAGAGAGAGCAAAGGCAGGGGTAGCACTCGACCTACCCGCTGGCTACAGGCAGACGACAGCAGCAGGTTTAGGTTAGCTCTCAGGCCACGTACACCAATTATTGACCTCATTCACTCTCTTATACTCTAATCAACCTCTACTCTCTCTCTCTCTCTCTCTCTCTCTCTCTCTCTCTCTCTCTCTCTCTCTCTTCTGTATTGTATTATTGGTTATTTTCCTTGTTTATCTCTTTTTGTTCTCTTATCCTCTCTCTCTCTCTCTCTCTCTCTCTCTCTCTCTCTCTCTCTATTCACACACACAATATATCAAACCCGTATTCAAACACACACACACATACACACTTTAATTGAATCTCACTTCATATCCCATGTCTTAATAATAGATGTAATCATAACACACACATACACACACACACACACACACACACATACAATACACACACACACACATACACACACACACACATACACACACACACACACACACACACATACACACACACATACACATACACACACACACACATACACACACAATACACACACACATACACACACACACATACACAATACACACACACACACACACACACATACACACACAATACACACACACACATACACAATACACACACACACACACATACACACACAATACACACACACATACACATACACATACACACACAATACACACACACACACACACACACACACACATACACACACAGTACACACACACACACACACACAATAACCAATCTGACAGTCATTCCTTATAACAATACTTACAAGCTTTCTCAAAAACAGTCATAACAATAGGCAAGGCATTTAACACTATAAAACGAATACAAACCCCCCCACCGGCCCCCCCCCCCCCACCCCTAGCACGAACTTATTGTACACGCACCACTTCCCCCCTCCCGACAAACTAAAGGGGCGAACGTTTTAAAATATGAAAACTAATGGGGCTAGACATGAGGAAGAAGGGTGACCACAAAAACGCCCCATCTCCCCTTAACAGTGTTTTCTCATGACTCAGCACAGTTTGATATCAAGGTTGTTGCCAACTTTTGCCTGTGACTGTGGAAGCGGATCTCTGAGATGGATCACCGCCAAGTAACTCTCTTTGTGTGTGTGTCTTGGGGGGGGGGGGGGGGGGTATGTGTGTGGGTGGGGGGGGGTGAGGGGGGGGTGTATGTATGTGTGTGAGGGGGGGGTGTATGTGTGTGTGTGGGGGGGGTATGTGTGTGGGTGGGTGGGTGTGAGGTGGGGGGGTGTATGTATGTGTGTGAGGGGGGGTGTATGTGTGTGTGGGGGGGTGTAAGGGGGGGGTATGTATGTGTGTGAGGGGGGGGGGGGTGTATGTGTGTGTGTGGGGGGGTGTATGTGTGTGTGTGGGGGGGGGGTATGTGTGTGGGGGGGTGAGAGAGAGAGCGCAAGAGCGAGAGAGACTGTCAATTTTAAGACCTTTCGCCCCATTTCGTCGTCAATATTTAGACCTTTCGTGCTATTTAGGTGTCGATTTATTCTCTGGCGAACGATAGTGAGCCTGTAATGTTGGAGGAACCGGCCTTCGGCCGGCAAATTTTTCTACCGAAAAATGTACAAATTAATCTAGAAGGGGAATCTAATGGATTTTTTTTTTAATTTGGTGGAGGTCTAGGGAGGAAACTAGACAAATAATGACTACATGCAAAAATTATGGAGGTCTAGGGAGGAAACTAGAAAAATAATAAATACAGGCAAAAATCGGCCAAAAAGTGAACCATTGACAGAAGAGTGCCAAACGAGTGGGTGACAGACTATAGATCAGTATATGGCGCCGGGGAGAGGTGGGTATATCATGAAGGTTCGATCCCCACATACACCCAGCCGACACACTGTGGTAGACGATTGTATTGAAGGGGAGACAGGCCGTTTTCCTGGATCTTCTTTTCCCTCGTGTTTAGCCCCGCTAGTTTTTGAGATTTTAAGACGTTCGGCCCATTACTTTGGCGATTTTAATATCTTTAGCTCCATTTCGTTGTCAATTTTAAGACCTATCGTGCCATTTAGGTGTCGATTTTTTCCTGGCGAGCGATAGCGAGCCAGTAATTATAAGAAGAACCGGCCTTCAACCGGGACATTTTTCTACCGAAAAATGTACAAATTTATCATGAGGAGGTGTCTAGGGGGGGGGGGGGTTCTAAGTTTGAGGGAGGTCTAGCGAGGAAACTAAGAAATAAATTAATACACAAATTAATAAACTAAAAATACAGCCCGTCTCCCCTTAGTCTGGCGGTAAATTGTCATGTCCCCATCTTCAGTACTCGGCTGTTACGTAGTTTTTGTAGCGAAATATGTTGGTAATGATGAACACTTGTCAATATTATGATGCAGAGACATAACACTTTGTTCAGGGTTAAAGGGGTAGTCCTCGCTTTTTATGGACTCCCTTCTCCCTCATGTCGATTTTTTCCTGGTGAGCGATAGCGAGCCTGTAATTCAGAAGGAACCGACCTTCGGCCGTGAAATTTTTCTATCGAAAATGTACAAATCTATCTTGAAAGGGGGTCTAGGGGGTGTTTTATTAAACTTAATAGAGGTCTAGCGAGGAAACTCAAAAATATATAAATAAAGTAGACGTGCCGTTTTGCCCAAAATCAAAACGGCATACCCAACTCTGCGATGGGTTACCATCATCACTACTAATACCATCATCAATCACAATCAACATAATCACTACTACTGCCATCATCACTACAACTGCCATCATCACTACAACTGCCACAATCATCACGAGTACTGTCATCATCACCATTACTATGATCATCATCACTACTACAATTACAATTATCACTACTACTCTCACCATCATCACTGTCCATTGTCACTAGCATCTTAATCACTACTATCATCATTGATACTACAACTATCAACCATCATTACTAATATCATCACCACCATCTTACAATCATCATTAATACTGTTAACATCATCACTACTACTATAACCATCATCATTACTACTGTCACCATCAAACCATATTTTGGACCTAAAATCATAACTATTGCATAAATTCAAAAAATCATTTTTGACTGATGTTTGCATTTACGCAACAAATGTTCATGTGAAATTTGGTGAAAATCCGTCCAACGGTCTAGGAGGAGTTCCGAGTCAGACGGACGACGACGACGACGACGACGACGACGACAGACATTTGTTTCGTGTGGTACCCACTATACGGGGAGGCGATACCAAACTCTGCTTACGCAGAGTTGATAAATAAATATATAGCCCCACAACCAAGCACTACCCCCTTAAGGGGAGGTTTTTAGTTTGTTCCTTAGACTTCCGTCAATCTAAAAATGACACTCCCTTGAGCCCCTTTCAAGATATATTTGTATATTTTTCGGTAGAAAAATGTCCCAGCCGAAGACTGATTCCTCTTAAATTACAGGCTCGCTATCGCTCGCCAGGAAAAAGTCGACACCTAAATGGCACGAAAGATCTTAAAATTGACAGAACTGGGGTGAAAGTTCTTAAAATCGACAAACTAATGGGGTGAACGTCTTAAAATCTCAAAAGCAATGGGGCTAAACATGAGGGAGAGAGGTGTCAAGAAAAAAATCCCTCGAGTGGAAACCTCCCCTTAATTCTCTGGACCCTGACTTTCTACTATTGTCCAGCAAGTAACGAATAATCACCTGCTAAACATTGACATTCTCCGCCAGGTGATAATAAACATACATTGATGGTGGGTTGGTGGTGGTAAGTCATGTCTCACCTGGCATTACGTTTTGCTCTCTGGGTGCTGTATTAATGTCTGTCAGATGTTGAATAGGGTGTGTATAGATAGGAACATGTTTGTATATCTCACTCGAAAGGATAAATTAGTGCTTAGGTAGTGCTGACACCAATTATTGATCGAAATATACTTGGTGCCGCGACATGACTTATTTGGCAGACTGTACATTAGGCGGCCGTGTTACCCACCAGGGGGGGGGGGGGGGAACCAGGTCACGACACCCACATACCTAAGATTTGTCGTGTTATTTAGGTGTCGATTTTTTCCTGGCGACCGATAGCGAGCCTGTAATTTAAGAGGAACCGGCCTTCAGCGGGACATTTTTCTATCGAAAAACGTACACATTTATCTTGAAGAAGGGTCTTAGTTTTGTGTGTGTATGCGTGTGTGTGTGTGTGTGTGTGTGTTTTTTTTTTTTTTCTTGTTTTTTTTTAAAGCTTGATGGAGGTCTAGGGAGGGGAAAAAAATAAACATAAATAAGCCAAACTAATTGGCCGTGCTACCCTCCAGGGGGAAGCAGGTCACGACAACCACATTCCTAGGTGGCCACAACTAACTCAAGCCGCAATCTTCTCTCAATCTTCTTCTCTCCATCTTCTTCTCTTCCTGTTGTTAAGAACATACGAACATAAGAAAATGGGAGTCTGCATAAAGCCGATTGGCCCACACAAGGCAGATCCCTCTCACACCTAACCCTAATTATAAGCCTAATTATTGTTGTCCCCCTAAAAAGCTTCAAGTCAAAATGGCCACAACCAGATGACCCTATATACTTAAGGAGAGAATTCCACTAGAGGGATTATTTATTCCGGACCCCTTTCTACCTCACGTTTAGCCTCATTGCTTTTTGAGATTTTAAGACGTTCGCCCCATTACTTTTGCGATTTTAAGAATATTCGTCAATTTCTGTAAAATTTAAGACCTTTCGTGCCATTTAGGTGTCAATCCTTCCCTGGCGAGCGATAGCGAGCCTATAATTTAATAGGAAACGGCCTGGGACATTTTTCTACCGAAAAATGTAGAAATTTATCTTGGAAGGGGGTCTAGAGGGTGTAATTTTAAGCTTTATGGAGGTCTAGGGAACAAACTAAAAACCTTCCCTTATCGTATAGTTTTTTGTTTGTGTTTCTTTTAGTTTAATCTGGCGGTAAATTGTTATGTTCCATCTAGCTTATTCAGCTATAACGGTGGTGGTGTAGCCAAGTGTGGTGGTAAATGGCAACACTTGGCGTTAATATGACGCAGAGAGAGAGAGAGAGAGAGTACGGACACATTTAGTCCAATAAGTATCGAGAAATCAGCTGCTGAGGCCTTGAAGAAAAGAGAGAGAGAGAGAGAGAGAGAGTACGGACACATTTAGTCCAATAAGTATCGAGAAATCAGCTGCTGAGGCCTTGAAGAAAAGAGAGAGAGAGAGAGAGAGAGAGAGAGAGAGAGTACGGACACATTTAGTCCAATAAGTATCGAGAAATCAGCTGCTGAGGCCTTGAAGACGGAAGAGAGAGAGAGAGAGAGAGTACGGACACATTTAATCCAATAAGTATCGAGAAATCAGCTGCTGAGGCCTTGAAGACGGAAGAGAGAGAGAGAGAGAGAGAGAGAGAGAGAGAGAGAGAGAGAGAGAGAGAGAGAGAGAGAGAGAAAGAGAGAGAGAGAGAGAGAGAGAGAGAGAGAGAGAGAGAGATTAAGAGAGAGATTAAGAGAGAGAGAGATTAAGAGAGATAGCTACCGTACATTAGAAAGGCAAGCCCCCGGGGCCCCCCCCCCCCCCACATAAACCGCATCGTCACTTACATTACCCTGTTCCTCCCGTACACTCTCTATACCCACCACCCCAGAACCATCATCATCATCATCAGTCATCCTTCCCAATATTATCCTGGTTCCATGTCATCTCAACCAGTAGACCATTTCAATCAGTAGCTCTCAACCAGTGCCAAATTAACCCAGACCAACCAAACCAGTGCCAAAATATAGTAATAACCTAACCTAACCTAACCTAACCTAACCGTATTGGTTGATTAGGTACTGGTTGAGAGCTACTGGTTGAAATGGTCTACTGGTTGAGTTGGCCGGTCACCATTATCCTCTATCCTGATCCGCACCTATCCCTTCAGTCTAACCCACACTACTCCATGCACCTTTGTTCGTTGGCGCCCCTCCTCCCACCCAAGAACACTTTCACTCATATACCTTACCTCCTCTACTCTACCCACACTCCTAAGGGATATCCTTGTGTGTCCTGTAAAACAAAATAGGGGATATCCTTGTGTGTCCTGTAAAACATAATAGGGGATATCCTTGTGTGTCCTGTAAAACAAAATAGGGGATATCCTTGTGTGTCCTGTAAAAAATATAGGGAATATCCTTGTGTGTCCCGTAAAAAAAAAAAAATAGGGGATATCCTTGTGTGTCCTGTAAAAAAAATAGGGGATATCCTTGTGTGTCCTGTAAAAAATATAGGGGATATCCTTGTGTGTCCTGTAAAAAAAATAGGGGATATCCTTGTGTGTCCTGTAAAAAATATAGGGGATATCCTTGTGTGTCCTGTAAAAAATATAGGGGATATCCTTGTGTGTCCTGTAAAACAAAATAGGGGATATCCTTGTGTGTCCTGTAAACAATATAGGGGATATCCTTGTGTGTCCTGTAAAAAAATATAGGGGATATCCTTGTGTGTCCTGTAAAAAAAAATATATAATAGGGAATATCCTTGTGTCCCGTAAAAAAATAGGGGATATCCTTGTGTGTCCTGTAAAACAAAATAGGGGATATCCTTGTGTGTCCTGTAAAACAAAATAGGGGATATCCTTGTGTGTCCTGTAAACAAAATAGGACACATTGTTTTGTGTGATAGTGTCTCATTCCCGCCTCTATCCTACTGTCCTTCGCGCTCCTTGTTAACCCTTTCAGTACGACTCACCCTATTTGTATTTGTAGTCAGGCTACCATTCACAGATTTGACTCAGAATAGGCATACAATGATCACACGAAACTCCATTACTTTCACGGGACCTTACTTAAGGGGAGGTTTTTAGTTTGTTCCCTATATTTCCATCAAGCTTACGATTACACCCCCTAGATCCCCTTTCTAGATAAATTTTTACATTTTTCGATAGAAAAATGTCCCGGCCAAAGGCCGGTTCCTCTTAAATTACAGGCTCGCTATCGCTCGCCAGGAAAAAATCGACACTTAAATGGCACGAAAAGTCTTAAAATTGACAGAAATGGGGCGAAAGTTCTTAAAATCGCCAAAGTAATGGGACGAACGTCTTAAAATATCAAAAGCAATGGGGCTAATCATGAGGGAGAAAGGGATCCAGAAAACAATCCCTCAAGTGGAAATCTCCCCTTAACAACGTAGGGTACACATATTTGACTCAGATAAGGAATAACATTATCACACGAAACCCTCTGACTTTCACGGCACCTTACTAAACCCGAATACAAGGATCACACGAAACCCTCTTACTTTCACGGCACCTTACTAAACAACGTACACATATTTTACTCTAATTAGGAAGAAAATGATCACACGAAACCTTCTTACTTTCACGGCACCTTACTAAACAACGTACACATATTTTACTCTAATTAGGAAGAAAATGATCACACGAAACCTTACTTTCACGGAACCTTACTAAACCCGAATACAAGGATCACACGAAACCTTCTTACTTTCACGGCACCTTACTAAACCCGAATACAAGGATCACACGAAACCTTCTTACTTTCACGGAACCTTACTAAACCGAATACAATCTTCCAATGAGAGCGATAATAAAGAGAACAACCAAACGGAATCAAACAGTATTAATTTCCAACACGCCAATCTCCGTTCACCCTCATCCCTCCTACATCCCTATCCCGACCCTCACCTATCCCTCTCTAACCACATCGTTAAGGGGGGTCACTCTCTCCTTTTCTCTCTTTTTCTGGCTTGTATCCATTTGGCCCCATTCAGCCAACTGTTTAAAGGCGTTCATCCCCATCCAGGTGTCGATTTCTTCCTGGCGAGCGATAGCAAAGCCAGCATTGTATGGAGAAATCCAGCTTCGCCGGAGACATTTTGCTATCGAAAAATTTGCAAATTTAGCTTGCTGTCAAAACAAAACTATATATATGCTGGCTCGCTACCGCTCGCCAGGAAAATATTGACACCTGGATGGGGGTAAACGTCGTAAACAGTAGGCTGAATGGGGCCGAATGGATACAACCCAAAGAGAGAGGGAGAGAAAGAGAACAAAAAGCGAGGAGGGCTCCCTTAAAACAAACTGGTCCCAATTTGAGCCCCATACCAGTAAAAGACAATTATTTGTATAATAGTCTATACCCTGTTCATTATAGGTAGACCAGGAATCCTGACCCTTAACCTGTGTAAATCAAAATAGGCTAGAACAAATGGGCTGTACATTTTCACACCTGTTCCCTGGCTGACTCTTCCCAAATGGTAGAAATAACAGCTCAATTAATGGAGTCCTTTTTTGAGTTATGAGAGGTTAGTGTCAGGATTTCTGGCCTACCTATTAACGAGCAGGGTTGTTTGGTATAAATACAAAAAGAGTTATCAAATTATTTAGATTAATAGATAGATAGATAGAAGTATATACCTATGTGGATTAATAGATAGATAGATAGAAGTATATACCTATGTGGATTAATAGATAGATAGATAGAAGTATATACCTATGTGGATTAATAGATAGATAAATAGAAGTATATACCTATGTGGATTAATAGATAGATAGATAGAAGTATATACCTATGTGGATTAATAGATAGATAGATAGAAGTATATACCTATGTGGATTAATAGATAGATAGATAGAAGTATATACCTATGTGGATTTTATAGCCTACCATATTCCAATACATAACAGATGATACTGGTGATACACACACACACACACACACACACACACACACACACACACACACACACACACACACTCAATAAAGTACTTCACTACCTTTCCTTCCCCTATTTGCTCCAGCCCAAGTTTGTGATAGTGTTAGCCTTTCTGCAGTAATATAGTTGACCTTACCGTCCCTGCCCATCCCTGTCCTTGGCCCGGCTTCTCTGACTCTACTTTCTTTCCTATAGTTGCGTTGTGCTTCTATTGTAGTATTTATTTATTTGTATATTTAGTTTATCTTTCATGGTTTGGTTTGCTCCCTAGACCTGGGCTAAGCTTAAAATTAATACCTCCCAAAGACCTCCCTTCGCGACGAATGTGTACGTAATTCGGTAGAAGAAGTGGCCGGCCAAAGCTCGGTTCCTCCTAAATTACAGGCTCGCTGTTGCTCGCCAGGAAAAAAGATCGACAGCTAAATGGCAAGAATGGTGTTAATATTGATAAAGAAATGAGGCGACAGGTCTTAAAATCGTCAAAGTAATGGGGCGAATGTTTTACAAGAAAACTATAATAATAATGAGGGTAAAATGAGGTAGAAGGGTGGTGGAAAATGAGGTAGAAGGGTGGTGGAAAATGAGGTAGAAGGGTGGTGGAAAATGAGGTAGAAGGGTGGTGGAAAATAAAAGCCCAAACCTGTCCTTAAGGGGAAATTTCCACCTGGAGGATTTATTTCTGGACCCCTTTCTCCCTCATGTTTAGCCCCATTGCTTTTGAGATTTTAAGACGTTCGCCCCATTAGTTTGGCGATTTTAAGAACCCTCGCCCCATTTCTGTCAATTTTAAGAACATTCATGCCATTTAGGTGTCGATTTTTTCCTGGCGAGCGACAGCGAGCCTGTAATTTAAGGGGAATCGGCCTTCGGCCGGGACATTTTGCTACCGAAAAATGTACAAATTTATCTTGAAAGGGGATCTAGGGGGAGTAATTTTAAGTTTGATGGAATTCTAGGGATCAACTAAAAACCTCCCCTTAAAAGATCGAGGTCGAGGTCGATCAATGCAGTAGTGGAGGATCAAGAAGTAAAGCCAGTGCCACACGAACAAGGGAGTGGGGTTCTCATACAGAGGCTCCAGTCCGGGTGGGTCGCGATTAACCTTTTCTGTACCGGCGACGTCATTCTAAGCTTGTTCTACCTATATTTAGACGATATTGTGCAGTTTAAGAAGGATCTGTGGTGGCAAAGAGGGTCAAGTGAGATAGTTCGAAGCCTGTTAATCGCTGGAGGCCCTCTATAAACTGAATAAAATGTTCTAACAGTAGCCAGAACAAAGCTAAAAGGACGGCGCCGGTACAGAGGGGATTACGGTTCTCGAGCAGGATAATCTCCAGGTATATATTCCCAGTACGGTATACCTGGGGGGGGGGGGGGGGGTGCCTCCGATCTCACGTTCTTCCTTCCTTTAAGGTGGGGTTAATGCTCCTCGGGGGTAGGTAGCCTCTACGGTCCTAATTTTAACTATTCTTACTAACACACGAGCGCAAGGGACTGGAGTTGCCGAAAAGGGGCTCCAGTCCAGACGCTATTCTTGCAGTGTGCTGGCTTACTAATCCAGAAGGGTTGATAGCCTCTAAAGTCTTATTTAAACTAGCCTCTTTAACTAACTAAAACACGTGCGCTTTTTCGGGCAATCTTCGGCGAGCACTTTTTTTTGTTTTTTAGTTTTCTCATTCTATTTTGAGGCTTTTTCACATTGGAATCGGAAACTAGATCGACGGTAAATCAATCACACTCATTTGACTTCCACATATGAAATCCAGGAGTGTGTACAGACTTATGTGACCGACTGTACATGGGTTGAAGGTGGGCACCCAAACTTATATGGCCTACTGTACATGGGGTGAAGGTGGGTACACAAACATATGAAGCCTACTGTACATGGGGTGAAGGTGGGTACACAAACTGATATGGCCTACTGTACATGGGGTGAAGGTGGGTACACAAACATATGAAGCCTACTGTACATGGGGTGAAGGTGGGTACACAAATATATGAAGCCTACTGTACATGGGTTGAAGGTGAGCACACAAACTTATATGGCCTACTGTACATGGGTTGAAGGTGGGTACGCAAACATATGAAGCCTACTGTACATGGGGTGAAGGTGGGTACACAAACCTATATGGCCTACTGTACATGGGTTGAAGGTGGGTACACAAACCTATATGGCCTACTGTACATGGGGTGAAGGTGGGCACACAAACCTATATGGCCTACTGTACATGGGTTGAAGGTGGGTACACAAACCTATATGGCCTACTGTACATGGGGTGAAGGTGGGTACACAAACCTATATGGCCTACTGTACATGGGGTGAAGGTGGGCACACAAACCTATATGGCCTACTGTACATGGGTTGAAGGTGGGTACACAAACCTATATGGCCTACTGTACATGGGGTGAAGGTGGGCACACAAACCTATATGGCCTACTGTACATGGGTTGAAGGTGGGTACACAAACCTATATGGCCTACTGTACATGGGTTGAAGGTGGGTACACAAACCTATATGGCCTACTGTACATGGGTTGAAGGTGGGCACACAAACCTATATGGCCTACTGTACATGGGGTGAAGGTGGGCACACAAACCTATATGGCCTACTGTACATGGGTTGAAGGTGGGTACACAAACCTATATGGCCTACTGTACATGGGGTGAAGGTGGGTACACAAACCTATATGGCCTACTGTACATGGGGTGAAGGTGGGCACACAAACCTATATGGCCTACTGTACATGGGTTGAAGGTGGGTACACAAACCTATATGGCCTACTGTACATGGGGTGAAGGTGGGCACACAAACCTATATGGCCTACTGTACATGGGTTGAAGGTGGGTACACAAACCTATATGGCCTACTGTACATGGGTTGAAGGTGGGCACACAAACCTATATGGCCTACTGTACATGGGTTGAAGGTGGGTACACAAACCTATATGGCCTACTGTACATGGGTTGAAGGTGGGCACACAAACCTATATGGCCTACTGTACATGGGGTGAAGGTGGGTACACAAACATATGAAGCCTACTGTACATGGGGTGAAGGTGGGTACACAAACCTATGAAGCCTACTGTACATGGGTTGAAGGTGGGTACACAAACATATGAAGCCTACTGTACATGGGTTGAAGGTGGGTACACAAATATATGAAGCCTACTGTACATGGGATGAAGGTGGGCACACAAATGTATGCTCTTGACTACATGGGTTGAAGGTGGGCACACAGAGATTTATGTGGCCGACTGTAATTGGGTTGAGGGTGGGCACACACATGGATTTAGGCCTGTTGGTGGAGTCATAGGGTACACGGCAGGATACGGGTACCATGGAAGGGCACAACCACAGTAAGGGGGGGGGGGGGGCGTGGATTTATTGGTCGAATTATTTATGTGTATACTGATATTTCAGTTTCCTCCTTAGACCTCCATCAAGCTAACAAAAACATCCCCGAGATCACCTTTCTAGATGAATTCGTAAATGGTTCGGTAGAAAAATGTCGGTTCCTCCTAAATTACAGGCTCGCTGTCGCTCACCAGGAAAAAATCAACACAACTAAATGGCACGAAAAGTCTTCATATTGACAAAGAAATGGGGCGAAAAGTCTTAAAATCGCCAAACGTCTTTAAATCTAAAAACAAATGGGGCTAAACATGAGGGAGAAGGAGGGGCCATAACATTCCCCCTCTCCCCTAAAGTGGTACCACGAGACACACAGTACTGGTTACCCTGGGCTCCCTGCCAACACAAACACCGCTGTCAACTATACCAGGTTCCAAATAAGCAGGCCAAAACGCTTGACCATTAACCTCTATAACTCATACACGAATAGAGTAATTGAGTTAATATTTCTACCATTTGGGAGAGGTCAGCCTGGAAATAGGTGTGTAAATTTACAGCAGATTTGCTCTATCCCTTTTTGAGTTACAGCGGTTAGAGGTCACGATTTATAGCCTACCTGTTTTTGTTTTGTCTATGTGATGAAGAAGACAAAAGGCAGGTTGCCTGTAGCGAGTGTCTCCCCCAAAGCCAAAAGAGAGACAGAGAGAAATTCAAGGGACGTTGGAGTCAAAATGCCTGGAAACACGAAGTTTGAAGCAGCTTGGAACAGGGTTTATATCCTCTACTAGAATACTTAAATTAATAAAATGTAAACAACTTGTCCTAACCTCGCTTAACCCATTCAGTACCGGCGACGTCCTTTCCCTTATATGTTGATAACTATTAAGCGATTGTATTCACCTTAGGAAGGACGTCTATCAATGATAAGGCTACAGACAACCTCGATTAATCCTTTTAGCTACCATACATCCTTCCTAAGCTCCGTAAAATCGTCTAAATGTAGCTGAAATAAAATAAAAGAGACGTCGCCGGTACATAAAGGGTATGTGTGTGTGTGTATGAGTGGATGTTTACGTTGTCAATGTGAATGTCGAGTCATATTGTATTCTAGAACCTCTTTAGAACTTTGACATTATTACCATTATTTCGCGTTACACACTTATTCCTACTTATAAAACCGTGTGAAATGTAGTCAAATTAGTGTGATAGGGCTGTTAGGTTATATTATGTATGTTAGGCTAGGATAGGTTAGCGAAGGGGAAGGGCAAATTATATCAGAATGTAAAACTTGCTAAATAAACAAACCAAAACTTAGACGAACACAGTAAAAAGACAAAAGAACTTATCAAAATCGCTAAGTGGAAACAACGCTTTAGTAAAATAATATTATAAATAAAAGAACAAATTAATAATCAAAATAATTAAAATGAAAGCACCTGATCAACCAGATCGAGAATATTAAACTGGTTACAGACAACAATCCCAACAACAGCCGCTCCGATGGTACGGTCACATGTTCTTAACCCCTTCTGTACCGGCGACGTCATTTTAATTTCATTCTGGCTACTATAAGACGATTTTGTGCCGCTTAAGAAGAGTCTGAGGTAGCAAGAAGGGTTAAGTGAGATAGTTCGAAGCCTGTTAGTTGCTGGAGGCCCTTCTTAAACTGAACAAAATCGTCTAATATTAGCAAGAATATAATACAAATGACGTCGCCGGGACAGAAAGGGTTAATACATTACATTTGTTCACACAACAATTAAGGAATTTAAAGCTGGAGTCACAGGCTGAACAAGCCTTTGTTCCAGAGATATTCGGCGAAAAAATCCGTGAGTCAGTCTAATACAGACTTGGATAATTTGGATAACTATGTCAAATAACAATTGGGAAAAGTCAAGTTTGTTGCAAAGTAATATGAGATTCGACAGTGAATATCAACCGAATGTTATCACTGTGGCGGAAAACTAAACCCACATATTGAATATAATGTTAATGTAAATACATGAGTTTCGGCTCATCCTGAACTCTTTTCAGGTAACTGTTGAGTAGGAGAGACTCTTGGGATAAGAAGAATTAGTATAGTAACCCTTAAAATACTATTTTCTTTGTTTATATTTAGTGATGTAGAAAACGTTCAGGTTTATGGTATACTATACAAAACATTTCAGGGTACGCCATTTTCTTTGTATTAGCCTATATTGCATTTGTTTCTCATATACTTTATATTTCAAATGGGTTAAACACCGAAGCACATTATTGTTGAGGTTGTATGGCCTTTCCTTTCAAGTAAATAGCAAATGTTGCCCAGCACTGTGCGTCTGTGCAAACCATAATTATTACTACAGTATAATAAGTAACGTATAAGAGAGAGCCGACTCAAGTTGTTTACTTACTTCAGCCGGCTGTATAAGAGAGGGTAACCATAACTCACCACAACATAACATGGTATCTTCGAATAATGGTTCCATCTGGGTGAAGTAGGGTACACAAAGTAAATGATATGGGGAAGACAAAACAAGTTATTAGCTATAATTTGTTACACTTAAGGGGAGATTTCCACTTGAGGGACTTTTTTTCTGGACCCCTTTCTCCCTCATGTCTAGCCCCATTGCTTTAGAGATTTTAGGAAGTTTGCCCCATTAGTTTGCTGATTTTTAAGAATTTCCGCCCCATTCTGTCAATTTTAAGACCTTTCGTGCCATTTAGGTGTCGATTTTATCCTGGCGAGCGATAGCGAGCCTGTAATTTAAGAGTAATCGGGCTTCGGCCGGGACATTTTTCTACCGAAAAATGTACAAATTTATCTTGAAAGGGGGTCAAGGTGGTGAAATTTTAAGATTGCTGGAGGAGTAGGAAACAAACTAGAAACCTCCCCTTAAGCACACCACACTCCTTCCCAATACACCATATATTATAATGTACTGTGCCGTGAACTTGGCTCTCTGTCACTCTTTCAACTTTTACACCCAGTTTTGCCTTTTGTCTCCTTCATACAGACAAACAAAACAATAATAATAAATAAAAACCACCAGCACTCTGGGGAACATTGTGACCAAGATGCAAAACCGGAGCAACTTTGTTTGAAGACTTGAATGAATATGAGAAGGAATACATGACAGTTAAGGGGAGGTTTTTAGTTGATTCCCTAGACTTCCATCAAGCTTAAAATTACACCCCCTTGACCCCTTTTCAAGATAAATTTGTAAATTTTTCGGTAGAAAAGTGTCCCGGCCAAAGGCCGGTTCCTCTTAAATTACAGGCTCGCTATCGCTCGCCAGGAAAAAAATCGACACCTAAATGGGACGAAAGGTCTTAAAAGTGACATAAAAGGGGTGAAACTTCTTAAAATCGCCAAACTAATGGGGCAAACATCTTAAAATCTCAAAAGCAATGGGGCTAGACATGAGAGAGAAAGGAGTCCAGAAAAAAGTCCCTCAAGTGGATATCTCCCCTTAACATGACATAGCATTGTTTTGGCCCTTTGATCACTTCCAAGGACATAATTTGAACTATAAACCCCAATGTTTTATCTACATGCACTAATAAAGACAAACTAATGGACTCGGCTTTCGTTTGACATCCTGAATTACTTTATGGCCGAGTCTGAAACCCATATAGATAGCCTACAACAACCAATTACAGGGTAGGCTAATTGAAACATCAATGTGGTCTAACCTAAAAACAGAATACCAACAAGTGAAAACAAATGGTGAATTTGAGTCACTGCGATAATATGAATAGAAAATGGACACACAGTCTACCGACACTAAAGAAAACGTGAAATTAATAGGGCTAACTTATATTCAAAATCTCTCTCTCTCTCTCTCTCTCTCTCTCTCTCTCTCACATGATGAAAAGGACGTCCCTGGTGCTGAACGGGTTAAAGGGGGTAACCTGACATTTTTGTTCTGTCCTTTTCTCTCATTCTCTGGCTTGTATCCATTTGGCCCCATTCTGCCTACTATTTTAAGACGTGTATCCCCATCCAGGTGTCTCTTTCTTCCTGGCGAGCGATAGCGAACCAGCATTGTATGGAGAAATCCGGTTTCACCGGACACATTTTGTTATCGAAAAATGTACAAATATAGCTTACTGTAAAACAAAAATATATATATGCTGGCTCGCTACCGCTCGCCAGAGAAAATCGACACCTATATGGGGACAAACGTCTTAAAACAGTAGGCTGAATGGTGCCGAATGGATACAACCCAGGGAGAGAAGGATAAAACAAAACAAAAAACGAGGTGGGCCCCCTTAAGTCAGTCAGATCGAGCGGTAAATATAGAGCCAGACAAATATCTGTAGTTATAGCAGCGCTGAATTAATATACAACTAAATGTGCTCCGCTCACTTTATGGTTACATAGATAGATATAGATAGATAGATAGATAGATATAATGGCAGACAGACAGACAGACAAACAGACAGATAGATAGATAGATAGAAAGGCAGACAGACTAGATATATAGACAGATATATACATAGACAGACAAACAGACAGATAGATAGATAGATAGAAAGGCAGACAGACAGACAGACAGATAGATAGATATATAGACAGATATATACATAGACAGACAGACAGACAGATATATAGATAGCTAGACAGAGAGGTAGACAGATATACTACCTCCCACTGGCGACTAATAAGATTACTAACACACAAACCGTCAACTAAAGGGGAGATTACTAACACACAAACCGTCAACTAAAGGGGAGATTACTAACACACAAACCGTCAACTAAAGGGGAGATTACTAACACACAAACCGTCAACTAAAGGGGAGATTACTAACACACAAACCGTCAACTAAAGGGGAGATTACTAACAGAAAAACCGTCAACTAAAGGGGAGATTACTAACACACAAACCGTCAACTAAAGGGGAGATTACTAACACACAAACCGTCAACTAAAGGGGAGATTACTAACACACAAACCGTCAACTAAAGGGGAGATTACTAACACACAAACCGTCAACTAAAGGGGAGATTACTAACACACAAACCGTCAACTAAAGGGGAGATTACTAACACACAAACCGTCAACTAAAGGGGAGATTACTAACACACAAACCGTCAACTAAAGGGGAGATTACTAACACACAAACCGTCAACTAAAGGGGAGATTACTAACACACAAACCGTCAACTAAAGGGGAGATTACTAAACACACACAACCGTCAACTAAAGGGGAGATTACTAACACACAAACCGTCAACTAAAGGGGAGATTACTAACACACAAACCGTCAACTAAAGGGGAGATTACTAACACACAAACCGTCAACTAAAGGGGAGATTGCTAACACACAAACCGTCAACTAAAGGGGAGATTACTACACACAAACCGTCAACTAAAGGGGAGATTACTAACACACAAACCGTCAACTAAAGGGGAGATTACTAACACACAAACCGTCAACTAAAGGGGAGATTACTAACACACAAACCGTCAACTAAAGGGGAGATTACTAACACACAAACCGTCAACTAAAGGGGAGATTACTAACACACAAACCGTCAACTAAAGGGGAGATTACTAACACACAAACCGTCAACTAAAGGGGAGATTACTAACACACAAACGTCAACTAAAGGGGAGATTACTAACACACAAACCGTCAACTAAAGGGGAGATTACTAACACACAAACCGTCAACTAAAGGGGAGATTACTAACACACAAACCGTCAACTAAAGGGGAGATTACTAACACACAAACCGTCAACTAAAGGGGAGATTACTAACACACAAACCGTCAACTAAAGGAAGATTACTAACACACAAACCGTCAACTAAAGGGGAGATTACTAACACACAAACCGTCAACTAAAGGGGAGATTACTAACACACAAACCGTCAACTAAAGGGGAGATTACTAACACACAAACCGTCAACTAAAGGGGAGATTACTAACACACAAACCGTCAACTAAAGGGGAGATTACTAACACACAAACCGTCAACTAAAGGGGAGATTACTAACACACAAACCGTCAAACTAAAGGGGAGATTACTAACACACAAACCGTCAACTAAAGGGGAGATTACTAACACACAAACCGTCAACTAAAGGGGAGATTACTAACACACAAACCGTCAACTAAAGGGGAGATTACTAACACACAAACCGTCAACTAAAGGGGAGATTTCCACTTGAGGGATTATTTTCTTTACCCCATTCTCCCTCATGTTTAGCCCCATTGCTTTTGACATTTTAAGACGTTCGCCCCATTAGTTTGGCGATTTTAAGAACTTTCGCCCCATTTATGTCACTTTTAAGACCTTTCGTGCCATTTAGGTGTCTATTTTTTCCTGGCGAGCGATAGCGAGCCTGTAATTTAAGAGGAGCCGGCCTTCGGCCGGGACATTTTTCTACCGAAAAATGTACACATTTATCTTGAAAGGGGGTCAAGGGGGTGTAATTTCAAGCTTGATGGAAGTCTAGGAAACATACTAAAAACCTCCCCTTAAGGCCCCATTCATTGCTCTTTCCATTCACATATGCATAGCCTACGTGAGTTGCAGTTGGGATGTGTGTACATGCCTAGATTGATATGCAGGATTCGAAGTTGCATAATAAATCGTAGGCAGTGTCCACCATTCTTTAACTGTCTTCGTGGCGTAATGCATAAGGTGTTGATTTTCGGTGTGAGCGTCCTGGGTTCGAATCCACGGACTGCCACATGTGTTTGAAATATTTCATTAATCGATTTTAGGAGTAGAGTTGGTTGTTGGAGAGAACATAATGAAAGTAATGTTTTTGGTACATAATAATTCAATACTAAATATGTGTACTTACCGAAGGCGAGATGTGGCAAGTCATCTTGGAGGAGTCCCACTCTCACACATCAGTCATCTGAAAGTGTCACCAGGTATTAGAACAAGGAAATAACAGGCCATAACATAACATAACAGCGGTAACTTAAGGTGTTAGAACAAGGAAATAACAGGCCGTAACATAACATAACAACGGTAACTTAAGGTGTTAGAACAAGGAAATAACAGGCCGTAACATAACATAACAGCGGTAACTTAAGGAGGTGTTAGAACACGGAAATAACAGGCCATAACATAACATAACAGCGGTAACTTAAGGTGTTAGAACAAGGAAATAACAGACCATAACATAACATAACAGCGGTAACTTAAGGTGTTAGAACAAGGAAATAACAGGCCATAACATAACATAACAGCGGTAACTTAAGGTGTTAGAACAAGGAAATAACAGGCCATAACATAACATAACAGCGGTAACTTAAGGTGTTAGAACAAGGAAATAACATAACATAACAGCGGTAACTTAAGGTGTTAGAACAAGGAAATAACAGGCCATAACATAACATAACAGCGGTAACTTAAGGTGTTAGAACAAGGAAATAACAGGCCATAACATAACATAACAACGGTAACTTAAGGGAGCCCACCTCGCTTTTTTCTCTTTCTCTCCCTCTCTCTTGAAATAACAGGCCATAACATAACATAACATAACAACGGTAACTTAAGGGAACCCACTTCGCTTTTTTGTCTCTTTATCTCCCTCTCTCTTTGGCTTTTATCCATTCGGCCCCATTCACCCTACTGTTTTAAGACGTTTACCCCCATCCAGGTGTCAATACTTTCCTGGCGAGCGGTAGCGAGCCAGCATATATATATTTTTGTTTTACAGCAAGCTAAATTTGTACATTTTTCGATAGAAAAATGTTTCCGGCGATGCCGGATTTCTCCTTACCATGCTGGCTCGCTATCACTCACCAGGAAAAAATCGACACCTGGATGAGGATAAACGTCTTAAAACAGTTGGATGAATGGGGCCAAATGGATACCAGCCAGAGAAAAGGTGAGAAAGATACAAAACAAGCAGGTGACCCCCCTTAACCCCTTCAGCACGATGACGTCAGAGGGTTTCCAGATTTGACCCTGTTGATTCCCACAGGTCCTTCCTAAACTGCATAAATATCGTGGAATACTACCGTAGCCCGGGTATAAGGGACTATGCCATTGTAATCTCTGGACCCTGACCGTAGCCAAATTAAAAGAAAGGAAAACGGGATTGTACACCGAGAAGGGTAAACTGGAAAGGAAAACGGGATTGTACACCGAGAAGGGTAAACTGGAAAGGAAAACGGCATTGTACACCGAAAAGGGTAAACTATTATAGGTATCATATTCATAATTGAGTAAAATTATGTGATCTAGAGTTGATGGAGGAAAGGAAAACGGGATTGTACACCGAAAGGGTAAACTATTATAGGTATCATTGTTATAACTGAGTATACGTGATCTAGAGTTAATAAAGGTACGGCGATACAAACACGGAGAACGGAGAGAAGGGGGAGGGGGAGGGGGGGGTGCGATAGATTACTCAGAAAACTAGTTCATCCGGTATATTGAGAGAGAGCGAGAGTGTGTGTGTGTGTGTGTGTGTGTGTGTGTGTGTGTGTGAGTGGTAGTGTGCATTGGGTGTGTGTGTGTGTGATAGTGTGCATTGTGTATGTATGTGTATGTGTGTGTGTGAGGTTGTGTGTGTGTGTGATAGTGTGCATTGTGTGTGTGTGTGTGTGAGGTTGTGTGTCTGTGTGATAGTGTGCATTATGTGTGTGTGTGTGTGTGTGATAGTTTGCATTGTGTGTGTGTGTGTGTATGTGTGTGTGTGAGGTTGTGTGTGTGTGTGTTGATAAATAAACAGCATAATAGTCTGTTAATGGCGTGAAAATAACGTCATGAACTAAACCCTTTACAACAAGTACCTAGACACCGAGAAGGCAGTAATTGCACTTACACTCTTCATTCAACATCTGGCAGACATTATTACGATGCAAAACGATCAAAACGAAATGACTTTTGGTAGTCACACGATCGCTTTCTCCGGGAAATATCGATTGACGACGATTCTGGGTTTATTTATTATTATTTTTTGGTTTGTGTTTTGCTTAATACTGGCAAGTAAGCTGAAGGAAGAACGAGACAACAAGACACGAGACACACACACACACACACATATACACACCAGCACATACACACACATCATACAATATCATCACACACACACACACACGCACACACGCACATCAGCACATACCATCACACACACACACACACACACACATACCATCACACCTTACCACTGATTGGGAGAAGGAAGTATGCGGGTGGTGGGTGGGGAGGGGAGGGGGAGGGAGGGAGGAGAGAGGAGAGGGAGAAAGAGGATAGAGGGAGGGGATAGTGGAGGGGAGGGGAGATATGTAACTGGTAGAGGAGGGGGGAAAGAGAGAGGAGGAAGGGAGGGGACGGGAAGAGGATAGAGGAGAGGGGAGGACAGGATGATTCACTATAGGGAGGGAACGTGAGAGAAAGGAGAAGGGAGGGGGGGGGGGGGGGGGGCGGTACTAAATTGGTGAATGAGGGAGCATAGAAGCGCAATAAAAGAGCATAACAAGAGAAAGAAGTCGATGTAAGAACATAAGAACATAAGAACATAAGAACATAACCAAAATGGATATCTGCAGAAGGTCTATTGGCCCATACGAGGCAGACCCCTTCTTTCCTACATCCCGAATTGTTCTTTTACACCTATATCCCAATGCACTACATCTTACACTCGAGTACAAATAGAGAATGTTGGAGTATATGAGCACAGTGGACGGAGATATGAGTGTATTGCTGTAAATAGGTAAATATATGAGTGTATTGGTGGATATGAGTACAGAAAACATTTTCCACAATAATGGCCCAATTTCAATGTTGATGCTACTAATGGATCCAGGGGGTTGTAGTGTGCTTGGGATAATTCGTTGAGCTGATTCCATACATTGTTTCCTAGGTTAGGTTCATAACACATTTGCAAGTTATAACAACATCTTAGAACAGAGCTTGCTAAGGGCACAATAAATGTCCAAAACTAAGAACACCATATACCGTTGAAATCACAGCGCTGTTAAGAATACAAATATAGGCCTATCCATAAAATTGGGAAATTCAAAAGTGACTCAAATAGTTGGTAAAATTTGACAAGAATATAGGCCAGGTAAATTTGGAAAAAAAACTTTTGCTTCTGCCAAATTTACAATGCACACAATTAAACTATGAGTACCGGTATATTTGGAATCCTTAGCCCATGGGGAGTCCATTGGTATAAGATACAATGAATTTGGGTCCATATCTTAGTGTACAAGAGCCTTTTTAATTTGAAAAAGTAGATAAATCCACCTGTTTTCGGGGGTGGCTAATAAACCATTTTCTATAATAATGGCCCAATTTCATATTTACCAGACCCTGCAACTCCCATTCACTATCGCTCAACAGAACTGTATTAATGTTCAATGTTTATCTTACTGAAACCTAAAAAGAATCACAAATACATAATATAATGAACAAATATACAGTATACTACACTGTAGTATACTGTGTATACTACACAGTATACACAGTGTGTATATATATATATATATATATATATATATATATATCAATGGAAATTATGTGGAAGGTGAGAAATCTCGGAATGAAAGTTAAAAGTGCAATGTATCAAGGAATTGTTGTGCAAACAGTGATGTACGGGGCTGAAACATGGGCTCTGAAGGCAAAGGAGAGAAGAAAGCTGGAGGTGATGGAGATGAGCTGCTTGAGGAGTATACAGTATATGTGTGGAGTTACTCCTAGAGACAGATTGAGGAATGAAGAGATACGTAGGAGAGTGGGGCAGCAGGAACCTTTGTCGGCCAGAGTGGACAGAAGGGTGCTGAGCTGGTATGGTCATGTTGAACGAATGGAAGATGAAAGGCTTACAAAGAGAATATGTGAGTCAGATACAAGGGGAGGTAGAGGGGTAGGAAGACCCCCATTGAGATGGAGAGATTGTGTAAGACAAGCTTTGGATGATAGAGGAATGACTATAGATCAGGCAAGGGAAGTGGTAATAAACAGAAATTACTGGAGAATGCTTGTGAATAGATGAGTGAAAACGTGGTCATTTGGGAGAAGGGGTC
Organism: Paralithodes platypus; assembly: GCA_032716605.1. NCBI lineage: Eukaryota > Metazoa > Arthropoda > Malacostraca > Decapoda > Lithodidae > Paralithodes > Paralithodes platypus. Next base: position 35,146,956 of record CM064484.1, read on the forward strand.
GGGATCCAGTTGGACTAGATAATAGTCCGTCAGGCGCCTGGCCCGGGGAGCAGGTAAATATGAAGGGTGCGCCTGGAAGTGTGGTGGGCAGGCTTGTGGTTTCGGCTCGCTGCATGTCGCCTGCTGAGACCGGAACTTCTCTGGGTGGTCGGGGGCTGAGGGAGTGCAGCTGGAGGGACCTTGGTGATTCCTGGTTTCTGGGTCTTCTCCTGGGTGACCTTGATGTGTGTGAATTTGTGTTTTGTTTTTGTGTGTTCATTGTTTTTATGTTGTGTTGTGTTGTCCCTGTTCCGGCTCTGTCTCGAATCGGCCACCCCCAGAAGAAAAAAAAATGGTGAATGGGCTTGATTAAAGAGATAGATAGAATAGATAGAATAGCATAAATTAAATATGAGATTACGCAACAGCAATAAACAAAATTTAACTCCTTTAGGCCCAGGGTTGTCTCTGGTTATATTACATTTATATCTATTTAACATAAAAATTATGCAGCTGAGGAAGGATCTGTGGTAGCTAAAGGGGTTAACTGGGATAGTATGAAGGATTATAATTTCTCTATGCCCATCCTATACTGCAAAAATTGTCTAATAATTGCCAGAATATATATAAAAGATGACACCGTTACTGAATTGGAGATTATTATTATTATTATTATTATTATTATTATATGAGATGCCGAAGTCTCCAACCAGGGTGAGGGAAACACCATCAAGATGAATCCACACAAAACACCCGGAGGCACTGGAGAGAGACTACGGCAACTTAGGAAAAAAGAAAATATATACGGTACTGTATACTGTACATATACATAATTATATTAAACACAGATAACATATTATGCAGTGGAGGATATCAAGTATAAATATAATACAATAAAATATAATAAAATAAGTTTAAAAATTAGAATTAATGCTGCAAAAAGCATTGACTCTAGACTTAAAAATGGAGATATGAGCTGAATTGACTAGCTCATTTGGCAACATGGTAACATGGAAAGTTTCAGTGACTTAAATGTGGGGAGGGAGAGAGAAGTGCGTATATACTATGTGTGTGTGTGGGGGGGGGGGGGGGGGGAGAGAGAGTACTGGTAGAAGGGAATGACGTTGTAGGAAATTCTGGGGTTGGGGGGTTGTGGGGGGGGGGGGGAATCAGGGGTACCAACAGGAGATAGGTACTCTCCTGGATCAAATAGGGGATATAGTAGGGACTTATGCACTTAGCTGTACCTCTATTAAACCTCTTCAATGGTCCATCATCGTGTGTTTCTACCACGTATCTACCTTCCTTCCTTCCTCTCAAAACACACACACACATTTTCTCTCTCTCTCTCTTCGTTGAAAATTGTAGAATACCGCCCCCCCCCCCCCCCCCTACCCTCACTACCCCATCCAAAACACCACAACCCTTACAACACCTTTCCCTACTACCCCTCCCATCACCACACTACCACCAACAACACCTCTCACTACCACCCACACACCACCAACCCCACGCACCTCTCCCTCCCACCCCTCCCATCACCCCCACCCCATCACCCCCACCCCTACACAACCACACCTCCTACAACACCTCTCAATTCGACCCCCTCCCCACAGCACCCACACCACACCCTCCACAACATCTCTCCCTTGACCAAACCCCCCACAAAACATTTCCTACTTCCAGCATAAGCCCCAAGATAAACGCCTCTCTCGAGCAAGGTCAGAACACACGAGGCCAGGGTATTAGACGTAGGGGGAGGGGCCTATATATACTGTATGTGGGTCAAGGGGGCGCAACACTACTGCTCTAATATACCCTACCTTACTCCAGTTAGACCACTATCTCTTCAACGATAGATTTGTTTGTACCGGTATATATTTATTTATATATTTATATACTGTATTTATATATTTCTTGTTTCCTCCCTAGACCTCCATCAAGCTTAAACAAAATCACCCCCAAGAGCCCACTTAGAAATATATTCGTGCGTTTTTCGGTAGTAAAGTGTTCCGGCCAAAGACCGGTTCCTCCTAAATTGCAGGCTCGCTATTGCTCGCCAGGAAAAAAAAATCGACACCTAAGTGGCCCGAAGTCTTAAAATCGCCAAACTAATGGGGCGAATGTCTTAACATTTCAAAACTAATGTGGTTGAACATGAGGGAGAAGGGGGTCCAGATAACACCTCCCTAACCCTTTGAGGATCATGACGTGTATTACCGGTACCGGGTTTTTTTTTTTTTTTTTTTTTTTTGTATTAGTATTATTATTATACCATATTATACAGCTTAAGAAAGACCTCTAGCAATGAAAGGGGTAAAGTTGATCTTAATTAACTTTTTTAACTCACGCAGATCCATCCCCCACATAATAAAATCGTCTAGTAGTAGCCAGAATAAACTGTCAACATGTATTGGGTTTCCCTAATTAACCCCTTCAGGATTATGACGCCTTTTGTAAGCATATTTTGGCTGTCATTAGGAAGGACCTCTAGGAATCTAAGGGGTTATAACCAATTTAACTCCTGTATCGGTGACGTCCTTTTAACTTTATTCTGGCTACTGTTAGACGATTTCATTCAGTTTCCAAAGGGCCTCCAGCACTTAACGGGCTTCGAACTTGCTCACTTAACCCTTTCTACTGCCACCGATCCTTCTGAAACTGCACCAAAGCAGCTAAATATAGCTACAATGCAACTAATAAAGACGCCGCCGGTACAGAAGGGGTTAATAATCAGGTCTCCAACTCCCACAGATCCTTCCTAAGCTTAAGCACATCGTCTAATGATAGCCACAACAAACTGCTCGAACGCGTCCTAATCCTCAAGGGGTTAACGGTCACGGTCTTGTTTTATTTATTATTAGGGGTTAAGGAGGGATGGGTCGTTTTTCTGCCCCCCCCCCCCATTCTTCCTCATGTTTAGCCCCATTAGTTTTCAGATTTTATGGCGTTCGGCTCATTAGTTTGGCGATTTTAAGACCTTTCGCCTCATTTCTTTGTCAATATTAAGACTTTTCGGGTCATAGAGCGTAATTAAGCAAGCCTGTAATTTAAGAGGAACCGGCCTTCGGCCGGAACATTATTCTACCGAAAAATGTACAAATTTATCTTGAAGGAGGGTCCGGGGGGGGGGGGGGGGATTTTATGTAAGTCTGATGGAGGTCTAAGGAGGAAACTAAAAACAATTATAAAAACATATAAATGAGCAAATAAAATACGCCCATCCCCCCCTTAAAGTAGTTATGAACACAACTGTACATGTATCTACCAATCAGACATTTATTGACTACATTAATGCATATATACTGCCTGAGGATTGTTGTCAGCTTAGGAATGAGCTCTACAAATCATTAAAGTGCCGGTAAACACAATCTCCACTAACCCTTTAACTCTCACAGATCCTTCATAATTTGCATAATATCATCATGGGATAACTTTAACAAACACAAATTGGTGTCATCTATTTAAAAGTTACAAAATTACAGGAATATTACTTTTATTTTCTTTGATTGCAGTTTGTGTAAGATGACTTTATTCAGATTAGGAAACTCGTCTTGACATCAAAGGAATACAGTTCAATGTTTAAGCCTTTCAAGATACGGCGATGCATATGAGAGAGAGAGAGAGAGAGAGAGAGAGAGAGAGAGAGAGAGAGAGAGAGAGAGAGAGAGAGAGATAGCTACATAGAGAGATAGCTACATAGAGAGATAGCTACATAGAGAGATAGCTACATAGATAGATAGCTACATAGATAGATAGATATAGATAGATAGAGAGAGATATATATATATATATATAGCTACATAGATAGATAGAGAGAGAGAGAGAGAGAGAGAGCGTGGTGTCTTCTTGTTCAAAAAGAACGCTGATGGGTTTAAACATGACCAAATTAAATCCTCTATTACTCCAAATGCGGCATAAATGAGCACGAAATGGGATGAGATGAACGTGTCAAGTTGGATTAAGTTAAGGGGAGATGGGTCGTTTGTCTGGTCCCCCTTCTTCCTCATGTTTAGCCCCATTAGATTTCAGAATTTAAAACGTTCGCCCCCTTAGTTTGTTGATATTAATACTTTTCGTCCCATTTCTATAATAATATTAAGACCTTTCGTGCCATTTAGATGTCGATTTTTCCTGGCGAGCGATAGCGAGCCTGTAATTATAAGAGAAGGGAAATTTTTCTATCGAAAAATGTACAACTTTATCTTGAAAGGGGGTCTAAGGAGTTATGTTTTAACTTGACGAAGGTCTAGCGAGGAAATTAAAAAATAAATATATATATATATATATATATATATATATATATATATATATATATATATATATATATATAAGAGAGAGAGAGAGACCAAGAAATAACCACTGTCCCCTCAAGCGCCATTTTTCTCAGCTTATCATAATGCAGGTTTAAATGATTGTGCTCACATGAAGATATAGTGCATATGAGGTTATTATATACATGAAGATATAGTGTATATGAGGTTATAATATACAAAGGTTATGCTAATATTACCTCAGGTTTGGGTTATGGTGTTTTAGTTGCCTTGTTGGATATTTGTTTACGTGTAAATATTTGTCTAACATACTCGAGAAAAAAAACTATGCATCTACAGCACATATCCCCTCTCTCTCTCTCTCTCTCTCTCTCTCTCTCTCTCTCTCTCTCTCACACACACACACTTACTCTGTTTCACCCATAAAAACACACACACACATACACTCTCTCTCTCTCTCTCTCCCTCAGTGACTCTACCCCCTACACTGACCTATCCCCATCATCACCACCATCATCTCATTTCCTTCACACCCACACCCTCATCCTACCAGTCCATTATATTATTGACTTACTCTATTTTATTTTTATTATAATTATTACGTTTGTTATTATTATTATTATCATTATTATTATTATTATTATTATTATTATTATTATTGGATGATTTTTTTCAAGTTATACATATTTTGAGGCAGTTCAAGGTTTAATATGAAGTACCGGTATACCTTCTTCTATATTTCGAAGGGACTGGAGTTCTCGATTAGGGGCTCCACTCCTGACGTTATTCTTGACTTACAGTGTGCTGGCTTTAAGGGGAGGTTTTTAGTTAGTTCGCTAGACCTCCATCAAGCTTAACATTACAGCCCCTAGACCCCCCTTTCAAGATAAATTTGTACATTTTTCGGTAGAAAAATGTCCCGGCCGAAGGCCACTTCCTCTTAAATTACAGGCTCGCTATAGCTCGCCAGGAAAAAATCGACACCTACATGGCACGAAGTCTTAAAATTGACAGAAATGGGGCGAAAGTTCTTAAAATCGCCAAACTAATGGGGCGAACGTCTCGTAATATCAAAAGCAATGGGGCTAACCATGAGGGAGAAAGGGGGTCAAGAAAAAAAATCCCTCCAGTGGCAATCTCTCCTTAATAATCCAGATGGGATGATAGATAGCCTCTGAAGTACTATTTTAACTATAACTAACTAACTAACTAACTAACTAACTAACTAACTAACTAACTAACTAACTAACTAACTAACTAACTAACTAACTAACTAACTAACTAACTTCTCATAACACACACCACCACCACCATTATCCTATATTGGTCTAGTTTAGGATTGACTTCTCTTACTTATATAGGCTACTTACCGGTACTTTGTATGGAGTTAAGGGCAGATTTCCACTTGAGGGATTTTTTTTTGTCTTGACCCCTTTCTCCCTCATGGTTAGCCCCCATTGCTTTTGAGATTTTAAGACGTTTGCCCCATTAGTTTGGTGATTTTAAGAATTTTCGCCCCATTCTGTCAATGTTAAGACCTTTCGTGCCATTTAGGTGTCGATTTTATCCTGGCGAGCGATAGCGAGCCTGTTATTTAAGAGTAACCGGCCTTTGGCTGGGACATTTTTCTACCGAAAAATGTACAACTTTATCTTGAAAGGGGGTCAAGGGGGTGAAATTTTAAGATTGCTGGAGGAGTAGGAAACAAACTAAAAACCTCCCCTTAACTCATGTTGTTTTACTTTTTAATCCAATATATTTACTTGTTTTGTTTTATTATTGTTTTGTTTTATTCAACTAGTGAGCTTAAGGGGAGGTATTTAGTTTGTTCCCTAGACTTCCATCAAGCTTAAAAATTACACTCCCTTGACCCTCTTCAAGATAAATTTGTACATTTTTCGGTAGAAATATGTCCCGGCCGAAGGCCGTTTCCTCTTACATTACAGGCTCGCTGTCGCTCGCCAGGAAAAAATCGACACCTAAATGGCACGAAATGTCTAAAAATTGACAGAAATGGGGCGAAAGTTCTTAAAATCGCCAAACTAATGGGGCGAACGTCTTAAAATTTCAATGGCAGTGGAGTTAAATATGAGGGAGAAAGGAGTCCAGAAAATAATCCCTCAAGTGGAAATCTTCCCTTAACCTTTCCTATATTTGTTCTATATATATTGATGTACTTTTGTTTAGCAGGAGACGATGTTATGAGGTGCTCCATCCATCCTGGCCTGAGTGTCAAACCTTAGTAAGTGGTAAGTGACAGGTGGTTGACAGTCTGAAATGATATATATACCTGGTTTATGGCAAGTGGCAATCATATTTCTGAGAGCCTTTAATCTCTGTCTCTCTCTCTCTCTTTCTATTTCTCTCTCTCTCTCTCTCTCTCTCTCTCTCTCTCTCTCTCTCTCTCTCTCTCTCTCTCTCTCTCTCTCTCTCTCTCTCACATTATTATTATTATTACTATTATTATTATTAATAATAATAATAATAATAATAATAATAATAATAATAATAATAATAATAACAATAATAATAATAATTAAAATATAAATAATAATAACAACGACAAATACAACAACAATAATAATAATAATAATAATAATAATAATAATAACTTGAATTTAGTCTTCAGGGGATTGGCAAATTGAGTAAGGTTCAGCATCTGTTGAGTGAAGTAATCAAGTATTTCATGTTCGTCATACAACTTCCTTGGATGATATTTCCTCTCCTGTTATTGCTTACATTACGTAACTTTCCTGTATCTAACAATTAATGTAATGTCTTAGCCCATTTGTGGGTATAAATAAACAATCAAACAACATCAATCAATAATAATAATAATAAAACTCCTTCTTGTGATTATCATATATTCCTTCCTATAAGACCTGACCTGACCCTAATCAAAGTTAAGTAGGTGTTGACATGGGGTATAAATGATACACGGGCTTCTGTCATGTCATTCATCTTGGGGGTGGGGGGCTCTTTAATGAACCTGACACTGACACTGACACACACACACACACACACACACAGTATCACTGTCACAGTACAGTAGGTATTGATATGTGGTAGAAATTATACACTGGCTTCTGTCATGTCATTCATCTTGGGTCTGGGGGGCTCTTTAATGAACCTGACACACACACACACACACACAGTATCACTATCACAGTACAGTAGGTATTGACATGTGGTAGAAATTATACACTGGCTTCTGTCATGTCATTCATCTTGGGTCTGGGGGGCTCTTTAATGAACCTGACACACACACACACACACATAGTATCACTATCACAGTACAGTAGGTATTGACATGTGGTAGAAATTATACACTGGCTTCTGTCATGTCATTCATCTTGGGTCTGGGGGGCTCTTTAATGAACCTGACACACACACACACACACAGTATCACTATCACAGTACAGTAGGTATTGACATGTGGTAGAAATTATACACTGGCTTCTGTCATGTCATTCATCTTGGGTCTGGGGGGCTCTTTAATTAACCTGACACACACACACTCACTCTCTCTCTCTCTCGGCATTTTGGCCGAAGGGGGTGGAGGGTGGGGAGAGATCCTTCTATTTTGCTGTCCTATTCACTTATTATAAACTGGCCGGATCACCTAGTAGGTACCACAAGGTTTGTGTGGTCTGAGTCTGTAACTCATTATCATTCTCACTCTCACTCACTCTCTCTCTCCCCCCTGGTGACCAAGGCAGCCCTCATTTTTAGAGTTAACTCCCCTAACTAGCTGCTTCCTGGGCAGTCAGGTGGTGGTGGTGGTGGTGGTTGTCCGGGCCCTTCCCCCTCCCCTGGCTCTCTCCCCTCTCCCCTCGTGGTGTCTAGTCTCCCCTCTCTGTACACTTCACCTCTGCCCCAACTTGAATGACCCTCCCCACCCTCACTCTCTCCCCTCTTGTATCTAGCATCTCCTCTCACTACTCCCTACCCCTGCCCCAACCTGTATTACCCTCCCCACTCTCTCCGTCCCCTCTATCAAAATAAATAGTCTTCCCAACCCCTATCTCCGCTCTTGTATCTAGTCTCCCCTTTCATTCCCACCCCTTCTCTTCCTTTCTCTCCCCTTCCCCTCGCTCTCTCTCCCCTTCCTTCATCTCTCCTCCATTCCCCTCTCCTAGACCTCCCCCACACCTTTACCTCTCTCCTATCCACTCCTCCGCTATCACTTCTCTTCGCCCCTCCGATTTTCTTTAGCTTGTAGTCTACCTCTAGAAGTCAAAAGGGTGAATACGACCTCCACAAACCCTCCGAACAACATAGGTCCTTCTTAAACGGCCGAAAATCGTCTAATTTCAGCCAGGATCGAAGGTAGAAAGGCGTCATCGTGGTGAAAGGGTTGAGGGGGGGATGCTTCCAATCCTTCTTTTATTGACGACTCGTTCGGTTGTATGCTTAAACCGGTGGGGAGGGTGTTGCCTACCCTATATTGATCGAAATATATGAAACTGAACGTTGATTTGTGAAAGAAAACTGTATATCACCCATTGTCTTAATGACTGGTATTTATTTGTATTGATTTCATTCATAAATGCGTAGGGTCCCACCATGGTAAGATTTAAGAGAGAGAGAGAGAGAGAGATATCTTACCAACCCTGACTTTTAATGTTATCTTCATATCTGTACGGATTAAGGGATAGATAAGTGGTTTCTTCTGGACCCCCTTCTCCCTCATGTTTACCATATTAGTTTTCAGATTTTAAGACGTTCGTTTCGTTAGTTAGCCGATTATGAGACCTTTCGCCTCATTTCTTTGCCAAAAATAAGACCTTTCATGCCATTAAGGTGTCGAGTTTTTCCTGGCGAGCTATAGCAATTTAGTCATTTTAGAAGGAACCGGCCTTCGGCCGGCACATTTTTCTATCGAAAAATGTACAAATTAATGTTGAAAAGGAGTCTAGAGGGTGTTTTATTAAGCTTGATGGATGAAGGTCTAGCGAGGAAACTAAAAATATACAAATATATAAATAGACAGTATAGACCAAAAACCAAGCACTACTCCCCTTAACTTTATATAACAATAGAGTAGCCAACCCTAAATATCAAGTCATGCGGTGAGGAAACCTTGATCTCGTCACCTCCCACAAAATTATATATGCCATTGTCTAACGAAAGGCTTAAGGGGGGATATGTGTTTTTTCTTGACCCCTTTCTTCCTTTCTTCGTGTTTAGCCCCATTAGTTTTCACATTTTACGACGTTCGGCCAATTAGTTTGACGATTTTAAGACTTTTCGCCCTATTTCTTTGTCACTATTAAGACTTTTCGTGTCATTTAGGTGTCGATTGTTTCCTGGCGAGTAATAGCGAGCCTGTAAGGAGAGACCGGCCTTCGGCCGGTAAATTTTCTACCGAATAATGTACAAATATATCTAGAAAGAGGATCTTGGTAATGTTTGTTTAAGTTTGATGGAGGTCTAGGGAGGAAACTAGGAAAATAATAAATTAAAAAAATCGACCAAAAACTAAACCCTTCCCCCCTTAAAGCAATGTGAACAAATATTATATACCTGTAGACACGCTCTGATACCCTAATACTTATACCTGTAGAAACGCTCTGATACCCTAATACTTATACCTGTAGAAACGCTCTGATACCCTAATACTTATACCTGTAGACACGCTCTGATACCCTAATACTTATATATACCTGTAGAAACGCTCTGATACCCTAATACTTATACCTGTAGACACGCTCTGATACCCTAATACTTATACCTGTAGACACGCTCTGATACCCTAATACTTATACCTGTAGACACGCTCTGATACCCTAATACTTATACCTGTAGACACGCTCTGATACCCTAATACTTACACCTGTAGAAACGCTGATACCCTAATACTTATACCTGTAGACACGCTCTGATACCCTAATACTTATACCTGTAGACACGCTCTGATACCCTAATACTTATACCTGTAGACACGCTCTGATACCCTAATACTTATACCTGTAGACACGCTCTGATACCCTAATACTTATACCTGTAGACACGCTCTGATACCCTAATACTTATACCTGTAGACACGCTCTGATACCCAAATACTTATACCTGTAGAAACGCTGATACCCTAATACTTATACCTGTAGACACGCTCTGATACCCTAATACTTATACCTGTAGAAACGCTCTGATACCCTAATACTTATACCTGTAGACACGCTCTGATACCCTAATACTTATATACCTGTAGAAACGCTCTGATACCCTAATACTTATACCTGTAGACACGCTCTGATACCCTAATACTTATATACCTGTAGACACGCTCTGATACCCTAATACTTATACCTGTAGAAACGCTGATACCCTAATACTTATACCTGTAGACACGCTCTGATACCCTAATACTTATACCTGTAGACACGCTCTGATACCCTAATACTTATACCTGTAGACACGCTCTGATACCCTAATACTTATATACCTGTAGAAACGCTCTGATACCCTAATACTTATACCTGTAGACACGCTCTGATACCCTAATACTTATATATACCTGTAGACACGCTCTGATACCCTAATACTTATACCTGTAGACACGCTCTGATACCCTAATACTTATATATACCTTGTTACGTATCTTGATCCTCAAGTGGTTAACTTGATGAATCTAGATAGCACAGAGATATATATTAAGGTATCAGTCAGCTGAAGGCAAAACAAAAGTAAAATCTAATAAAATAATTTCCTGTTGTTGCTTCCTTTCCTTTTGGATCTTAGGACTTGGTATCCTTTATTGACTGATCCTCTTTAATTATGAAAAATACTGAAACTAATTAAAGTCATGTAGTATTTATAAAGAATTATTATTTAACCGAAGCTTAGTAGGCTATGGTTATGAACCGAATAAGTTATAGCTAAAGAAGGACTATTAATTTTATAAAAAGTCTTGAAAGATAAATATTAAAGTAAGAATATTTCTGTCTCTTACCCTTTTTGAAATGAATAGATAGTTTTCTTCTATGTCCTTTTATTTATATTTAATGTAATTATTCTTGGTTCTTGTCTTACGTTAATAGTATTATATTATTATTATCATCAGGAGTAATATCAAAGTCACATAAAAAGTTAGATATATATTTAATAATTAGTTAAATTATTTCTTAACCACGTAACATTGAAGTTTGATTATGAGTAAATTAAGTTACAGGATCGTTTCATAGATTCGATTCAGGTCTCACTCAAATAATATGAAAAGCAAAATATAATATTTTGAAGCAAAAGAATTTTCTTCAGCTTAGGAAATCACTAGAAGTAATATTAACACAGCCATGTTAGTCTAAGGCGATATTACTAATTACGAGACAATAGCATCACCGTACTAAGCACCATTAAGCAATGTAAGCTTAATTCAAAGAAAATGAAAGAACTCGTAAGTATTAATATAAAACAATAGTATTACTTTCATCATCACCCAATTACTTAAAGAGTTGCTTTAGTCCACAAGTTAGTCAACTAAAATAGTTAAGTACATAATAATAGTGTTAACGTTAATTCCCAATCAAATAGTTAAGTACATAAATAGTAGCGTTAACGTTAATTCGCAATCAAATAGTTAAACACATAATAGTAGCGTTCACGTTAATTCCCAATCACATATCTCACTAACCAACATAACATAAGTGTTTACACCGAACACACTTAACACACATTTATATAATCTGACTGACAGTCACAATCCCATTATAATACTTCACCCCGTCTTCCTCCAGCTGCAAGTTCACCTTCCCCAACTCCAAATGAGACTGATTTGAATGCCCACAACTCGGGTCTTATATACCAAACAATGATGGTGTAGGAACGAATCAGGAGGCGGCGGGTGGTGCCGGCGCCAATCATAGCTCCTCGAATCACATAACAGGTGCGAGGTCCATTCACAGCTCCTGGCGTCGATCATACGTCATAGCATCGGTCATCGAGGTGTGAAGGCTAGCATGCTGGTATGGGGAGAGATGGTTTGCCCACTCGCTCGTTCGCTAGTCTGCTTCACCGTTTTGGGTAGTGGGCTCCTTCAACTCTAATTCTAACTCTTAAATTAACATACAGGGCTCCGTATGTCAGACCTCCCCCCTAGAAAAGAGTTTAAGGAGTATAGTACATAATATTAAACATAATACATAAATAGATTCACCACCAGATTGGCAACAGCAAGATTATAATGAGGATATAATAAGGATATCACCCAAAGTAGGCAACGTCTCCAGGTACCACATCAGAACATAGCCGGAACGTAGCTGGAGCGTTATTCGAACTGCAAGGCATCTCACAGCTGAAGGCTTAAAAGCGCACTACAAAGCATGATATTTACCTCGCTACAAGGGAGAGCTAATTGCCAAAATCCTCTCATTAAATTAAACTTACTGCCAACCTGGTAAATGTCATCCTTAATAGATACGTGATAGGCAATCGGCTAGCACGTTTTGGACCCCCTTAATATGCTTGACATCCAGGGAGTATTCCTGCAGCAACAAACTCCACCTGGTCAGTCGTTGGTTTTTATTTTGGAACCTATGCAAAAATTTTAAGGGGTGATGGTCAGTATATACAGTGATGGCACCAGAGGCAGATTGCACATAGACAGCAAAGTATTGAAGGGATAAAATTAATGCCAACAACTCCTTCTCAATGACTGAATAGTTACGTTGGGCAGAATTTAATTTTTTACTGAAATAGCACACAGGATGCAATACTTCACAGTCGTCTTCCTGGAGCAACACTGCACCAACCCCGGTATTGCTCGCATCCACTGCCAGGGAAAAAGATCTGTTAAAATCAGGAGCTCGGAGTACAGGATAATTAGATAATATATACTTGGTAGCAATAAAGGCCTCTTCACATCCAGAGGACCACACAAACTTCACATCCTTACGGAGAAGATCTGTCAGGGGGGCTGTCAACTTTGAAAAATTTATAATGAAACGCCTATAATAGCCAATCATGCCTAGGTACCTTTGGATATGTTTCTTACTGCTAGGAGTTGGGAATTCTAGAATAGACTCTACCTTTGCTTGAGGAGGTGCAACCTGCCCCTGACCTACCGTATATCCTAGATACTGGACCGTACTCTTTACAAAGGTGCATTTCTTAAGATTAACCACCAGATTGGCATCAGCAAGATTTGAGAATAGCAATCTAAGTTGGTAAAGATGCTCCTCCCATGACTTTGAAAAAGATAAGAATATCATCGATGTAGACAACGCACCCAGGTACCCCTTCAGTCACCAAATTCATGAGGCGCTGGAATGTAGCTGGGGCGTTTTTCAAGCCGTAGGGCATTACGTTACAGCAGAAGGCTTGATTGTTGACTACAAAGCATGATATTTCCCTTGCTCTGGGGGTGAGAGCTACTTGCCAATATCCCTTCATCAAGTCAATCTTGCTGATATAGGTGGCTGTACCAATCTGGTCAATGCAGTCGTCGATCCGTGGCAGTGGGTAGGTATCGTTCTTTGTGACAGCATTGACTTGCCTATAGTCCATACATAACCTATGGCTCCCGTCTGGCTTTGGCACAAGTATGACCGGACTACTCCACTGGCTTAAGGCCCTAGTGATCAGTTCATTAGAAATCATAAAGTCAAGCTCGACCTGCAGTATACTCCTGCGTTGTGGCGAGACACGGTAGGGGGATAGTTTAATGGGAGTTGCATCCCCTACGTCGATGTCGTGCATGGCCAAAGAAGTGAGCCCCGGAGTATCACGGAACACACTGGGAGACTGAGATAAAACAGAGATTAGTTGGTTCGCTTGATCAGAGGGAAGATGACATAGTTTAGATGGTAATTCCCTCAAAGCCACTGAATTATACTGAAAGTTGGATAGGCTACATGACAAGTCAAAGTCTGCATGGATACCTTCAGGCTCTGGAACAGTCTGTTGCGGTCAGTAAGAGAACTGAAGACTTTGTCCGCACCAGGCTGCTCACAGGTCCTGACATTCACTGCCACAGTGGGAGAATCTGGAAGAGAGGAATCAGGGGACCTATGGTAGGGCTTCAACATATTTATATGGAATACTTGCGTGGGCTTTCTCCTGTCTGGGGTAGTTACTAGATAATCGGTATTGCTCACCCTCCGAATGATCTTATATGGGCCCCTGAACTTGGCAGATAAAGGTTGGCCAAAAACTAGCTCATTAGGGGAAAAACCCAGGGATTCAGTTGGAACCTCACGAGTAGCAAATAAAAGAAAAGGTACCCCCTTATCCCACTCAACTCCGGTCTCTGTACAATACTTCCGTAACATTCCCTTTAATGTCTGATGATATCGTTCGAGAACCCCTTGACTCTCTGGGTGGTAGGTGCTAGACTTTACATGCTCGATACCCAACTCCTTCAGGGACTGCTGGAAAATGTTAGAGGTAAAATTAGTTCCTTGATCACTTTGCACCTCATGGGGGAAACCCATTCTGGTGAACAATTTGAGCAGTTCCTTGATAACAGTTGGAGCAGAGGTAGTCCTTAAGGGTATAGCCTCTGGGTAGCGAGTTGCCATGTCCATGATAGTTAATAAATAAATGTTACCTTGGGAAGTCTTAGGCAATGGGCCTACAATGTCCACTACCACCCGAGTAAAAGGATTCTCGAAAACGGGCAAGGGCACCAGAGGATGTACAGGCACCTTCTGATTGGGTTTTCCTGTCATCTGGCAAGTGTGACACACTCTACAACACTCCACTACATCTGCACGCATTCCTGGCCAGTAAAAGTGGGATCTGATTCTGTCTAGAGTTTTTCTCACACCTAGGTGTCCTGCCAATGGTATACAATGTGCCATTTCCATGATATCTTTACGACAAGGTTTGGGGACTACTACTTGATGGACGTCCCAAGCCCCGTCATCGATTGGTCTGTGTGGCGGTCTCCATCTTTGCCACAATACTCCTCCTTTGAGGTAGAAACATTCACCACCCTCCTTCTCACATTCATCTTCACTCACGGACCTGGCAGCTAACTCCTTGCATTCACTATCATACCTCTGTAGCTCTACCAGGCCGCTAGGACAATTTAGAGGGGTTTCATGGTCATCGTTAGGGTCAAGATGAGCCATAAAGGTGTCAGATAAATCCACCTCAGTTACATCATCAGGCACAGTTGGAGCATCATTCACACTCTCATCATCCCTTTCATCAACTCTTACATTCGGTACATTTCTGTCTGAGGGAACTGCTACTCGAGACATTGAACGTTTGTCAGCACACACAGGGAAAACAGTTGGCAACTCCTTGTCGAGCTCACCGGTTAGTGGCTCGTTAACAGGGGAAAGTGACAAAATGGGGTCTGGTCGGACCTTCTCACCTGCTACATCATTCCCCAAAAGGAGTGTTACCCCAGGCACAGGGATATCTTGGGACCTACACAAAGCTATGGTGGCCTCACCCTGTAGTAACTCACATTCAATTTCGCCTTTTACCAAGTATGCATAAAACTGGCCTCCAGCACCTCTCATTACAACTGGTTCGCCAGGTGGGCACTCAGTGTAAGGATTCACCATGAGGGTGCTAGTAGAACCTGTGTCTCTCAGAATTTTTACCTCATGCATGCAACCATTTAATCTCACGTTGCCAGATGAAATAAAGGGACGGTAACCGTCCTGCACTGATGGTGAAATTATTATTGGTTTAACCCTTGTGGGTTGCACCACACATGCTACTACACCCCTGTCTAGATGGTTTACGTTAGCTGCTAGGTACTCCTGTCGAGAGTCCTGCATTAAAGGAACTTTTGGTGCTAGGTACTCCTTCTGTCGGGAGTCCTGCATTAAAGGAACATTTGGTGCTAGGTACTCCTTCTGTCGGGAGCCCTGCATTAAAAGCACACATGGAATTTGAGATACGGCGGCAACTGTCTGCCCCGATCTCTCGGTTTTTTCCTTGGCCCAGCACTGATAAGCAAGGTGGCCTCTCATGCCACAAAAAGTACATACTTTAGGGGATACGGGAACGTTCCCTCTTTGAGCATTACTATTTATTTGGGGCCCACCTCTGTTACCATTGCCCTGAGTCGCATTTTTAGTTGGGGGAACAATTCGGTTTTGACTAGCTGGGGAAGACGTTATAGGCTTGTGACTGGGTCGGTCAGATTTGTGATTGGGATACTTAAAATTAGAACTAGAATTATCGTAGGGCTTCTTTCCACGAAATTTGTTGTTGAGCACGTATGTGTCAGCCATGTCAGCGGCGTCGGCAAGACAATCTACCTTTTTCCCCTTTAAATGATAGGATACAGAAGAATCAATTTTCCATAGGAAATTTTCTAACAGGACCAACTCCTTCAGATCGTTGTAGCTTGTGACTTTCTTACTCTTGACCCAATGATTGAAAGTTTTAGTCATGGTCCTGGCAAATACCTTATGGGTTTCTTCTACTTTCTTCTGGTTTTTACGGAAAGATTGCCTGTAAGCCTCAGGCTGCAATTGATAGGTTTTTAGGATAGCTTCTTTGAGATTGTCATAATCCTGCCTAACTTCTGCTACTTCTGACAAATACGTGGCTCGAGCCTGCCCTGTCAAAACAGTTTGTAACATAAAAGGCCATTGATCTCTTGTCCACTTCATACCTCCAGCAACTTCCTCAAACAAAACAAAGAAATCCTGCACATTATCCTCAGTGAAAGGTGGAATGACACTAGTCATAGTTAATCCCAGAGGGGGAGCAATTAAGGGAGCATTAGTGTTGACATTTAGTTGAGCCGTACGATATTGATATTCATATTGTTCGGTCGTTGCTCTGGCTTTTATGCTAGCTTCTTCGGTATTTATTCTGGCTAGTTCTATACTTGCGTCGGCTTGTTCGGTCGTTGCTTTTATTCTGGCTAGTTCTATACTTGCGTTGGCTTGTTCGGTCGTTGCTTTTATTCTGGCTAGTTCTATTGTTAGTCTGGCTTGTTCTAGTTCGAATAATTGATCAATGGTAAAACCAGGTGGCAATTGTTCATCAAGTTGGCTAGGTTTACTAGGGATCCCACCAACTGCTCCGTCACCCTCCCCGCCTTCTACAGGGAACAGGTGGGTTTTTATGGTCTGAGCCACCTCTACTTTAGACATGTTTGAGACAGTTAATTGGAGATGTGAGGCAAGCACTTTCAGTTCGGATTTTGACAGACAGTCAATATCAGGGGCTGTGGGTTCTGATTCTATGAAAACTCGAGCATCTTCGTTATTAATTAGTTGAGGCATGATTAATATTTGATTTTTAAGTAGTGAAACTTTAATGAAACTGAGTGAAACTGTATGAAACGAATCCTGGCAAGGTCGCCACTCTTCTGTTACGTATCTTGATCCTCAAGTGGTTAACTTGATGAATCTAGATAGCACAGAGATATATATTAAGGTATCAGTCAGCTGAAGGCAAAACAAAAGTAAAATCTAATAAAATAATTTCCTGTTGTTGCTTCCTTTCCTTTTGGATCTTAGGACTTGGTATCCTTTATTGACTGATCCTCTTTAATTATGAAAAATACTGAAACTAATTAAAGTCATGTAGTATTTATAAAGAATTATTATTTAACCGAAGCTTAGTAGGCTATGGTTATGAACCGAATAAGTTATAGCTAAAGAAGGACTATTAATTTTATAAAAAGTCTTGAAAGATAAATATTAAAGTAAGAATATTTCTGTCTCTTACCCTTTTTGAAATGAATAGATAGTTTTCTTCTATGTCCTTTTATTTATATTTAATGTAATTATTCTTGGTTCTTGTCTTACGTTAATAGTATTATATTATTATCATCAGGAGTAATATCAAAGTCACATAAAAAGTTAGATATATATTTAATAATTAGTTAAATTTATTTCTTAACCACGTAACATTGAAGGTTTGATTATGAGTAAATTAAGTTACAGGATCGTTTCATAGATTCGATTCAGGTCTCACTCAAATAATATGAAAAGCAAAATATAATATTTTGAAGCAAAAGAATTTTCTTCAGCTTAGGAAATCACTAGAAGTAATATTAACACAGCCATGTTAGTCTAAGGCGATATTACTAATTACGAGACAATAGCATCACCGTACTAAGCACCATTAAGCAATGTAAGCTTAATTCAAAGAAAATGAAAGAACTCGTAAGTATTAATATAAAACAATAGTATTACTTTCATCATCACCCAATTACTTAAAGAGTTGCTTTAGTCCACAAGTTAGTCAACTAAAATAGTTAAGTACATAATAATAGTGTTAACGTTAATTCCCAATCAAATAGTTAAGTACATAAATAGTAGCGTTAACGTTAATTCGCAATCAAATAGTTAAACACATAATAGTAGCGTTCACGTTAATTCCCAATCACATATCTCACTAACCAACATAACATAAGTGTTTACACCGAACACACTTAACACACATTTATATAATCTGACTGACAGTCACAATCCCATTATAATACTTCACCCCGTCTTCCTCCAGCTGCAAGTTCACCTTCCCCAACTCCAAATGAGACTGATTTGAATGCCCACAACTCGGGTCTTATATACCAAACAATGATGGTGTAGGAACGAATCAGGAGGCGGCGGGTGGTGCCGGCGCCAATCATAGCTCCTCGAATCACATAACAGGTGCGAGGTCCATTCACAGCTCCTGGCGTCGATCATACGTCATAGCATCGGTCATCGAGGTGTGAAGGCTAGCATGCTGGTATGGGGAGAGATGGTTTGCCCACTCGCTCGTTCGCTAGTCTGCTTCACCGTTTTGGGTAGTGGGCTCCTTCAACTCTAATTCTAACTCTTAAATTAACATACAGGGCTCCGTATGTCAGAACCTGTAGACACGCTCTGATACCCTAATACTTATACCTGTAGACACGCTCTGATACCCTAATACTTATACCTGTAGACACGCTCTGATACCCTAATACTTATACCTGTAGAAACGCTCTGATACCCTAATACTTATACCTGTAGACACGCTGATACCCTAATACTTATACCTGTAGACACGCTCTGATACCCTAATACTTATACCTGTAGAAACGCTGATACCCTAATACTTATACCTGTAGACACGCTCTGATACCCTAATACTTATACCTGTAGACACGCTCTGATACCCTAATACTTATACCTGTAGAAACGCTGATACCCTAATACTTATACCTGTAGACACGCTCTGATACCCTAATACTTATACCTGTAGACACGCTCTGATACCCTAATACTTATACCTGTAGACACGCTCTGATACCCTAATACTTATATATACCTGTAGACACGCTCTGATACCCTAATACTTATACCTGTAGACACGCTCTGATACCCTAATACTTATACCTGTAGACACGCTCTGATACCCTAATACTTATACCTGTAGAAACGCTCTGATACCCTAATACTTATACCTGTAGACACGCTGATACCCTAATACTTATACCTGTAGACACGCTCTGATACCCTAATACTTATACCTGTAGAAACGCTGATACCCTAATACTTATACCTGTAGACACGCTCTGATACCCTAATACTTATACCTGTAGACACGCTCTGATACCCTAATACTTATACCTGTAGAAACGCTGATACCCTAATACTTATACCTGTAGACACGCTCTGATACCCTAATACTTATACCTGTAGACACGCTCTGATACCCTAATACTTATACCTGTAGAAACGCTGATACCCTAATACTTATACCTGTAGACATGCTCTGATACCCTAATACTTATACCTGTAGAAACGCTGATACCCTAATACTTATACCTGTAGACACGCTCTGATACCCTAATACTTATACCTGTAGAAACGCTGATACTCTAATACTTATACCTGTAGACACGCTCTGATACCCTAATACTTATACCTGTAGAAACGCTGATACCCTAATACCTGTAGACACGCTCTGATACCCTAATACTTATACCTGTAGAAACGCTGATACCCTAATACTTATACCTGTAGACACGCTCTGATACCCTAATACTTATACCTGTAGACACGCTCTGATACCCTAATACTTATACCTGTAGACACGCTCTGATACCCTAATACTTATACCTGTAGACACGCTCTGATACCCTAATACTTATATACCTGTAGACACGCTGATACCCTAATACTTATACCTGTAGACACGCTCTGATACCCTAATACTTATACCTGTAGACACGCTCTGATACCCTAATACTTATACCTGTAGACACGCTCTGATACCCTAATACTTATACCTGTAGACACGCTCTGATACCCTAATACTTATATATAAATCAAACCATGGGAGTTAGCCCAGAAGACATACACAAAAGTTTATGTTAAAAAACAAAAATATGCTAAACTAATATCACAAATATACATCATCATCATTAGCCTGAATTAGTCCACTGCAGGACAAAGGCCTCTCCCAAACGTTTCCACTCGAACCGGTCAGATGTTGGCCTGTTCCATCCCACCCCAGCAAACTTTTGTCCATCTGTTATCATCTCTTCCAAATATATGACCTGCCAAGGATAATTTCCTCTTGTTTTATAGTAAAGTACTGAGAATATCTTCTTTGGTCTATTCTTTTATATCCAAGAGAGAGGCTCTCTTCTTATCTCTCCAAGTTATACCTAACATTATCCTCTCCATTCCTCTTCGGGCACTCCTAAGTTTACGTTCTAGACACTTTGTTACACTCCAATCGAAACATAATCGAAATTCCAAGACATACAAATTTCCCCCATATGAATATGAACCAAACCAAATTACCAGGTAGCCTGACAAAAAATGAAAACAAATTAAAAAAATAAAAATGAAAACACGAACACAATGGAAAGAAGAAAAAAAAAAAAAAAAAAAATCCAAGACATACAATTTTCCCCAACCAAGTAGCCCGGACGAATATTAAAAAAAAAAAAAAAAAAAAAAAAATGACACGGCAACGTAATAGATGTGTGTGTGTAAATACAGTCGTCCGGCCGCAACTTCCGGCAGCAGAGGTAAATTGGGTGAATATACAGTAGTGGCGAGTGTTCAAGGTTACAGGCGTATTATGTGTATTACCGGGTACAGGGGATATATGTAATGCAGAGTACTGGTACAAGGAAATATGTAATGCAGAGTACAATGCACACACACACACACACACACACACACACACACACACTCACACTCACACACACACACACACACACACACACACACTCATATGGGGGTAGTAATAATCTACAGAGTAACTTAAGGGAGGATGGGTCTGTTTTCTGGTCCCCCTTCTTCCTCATGTTTAGCCCCGTTAGTTTTCATATTTTATGGCGTTCGGCCCCGTTAATTTGGCGATTTAAGACCATCCGCTCCATTTCCTTGTCAATATAAAGACTTTTCGTGTAATTTAGGTGTCTATTTCTTCCTGGCGAGCGATAGCGAGCCTGTAATTTTAGGAGGAACCGGGCATCGGCCTGAACATTTTTCCACCAAAAAATCTATAAATTTTTCTTGAAGGAGGGTCTAGGGCAGGGGTTCCCAACCTTTGTGTTCCTCTGTACCACTTGAGCATTCTGATAGGTACCCATGTACCCCTAACAATTTAGGATAAAAATGGATAAAATTATGTTAATTTTATATTATTTTATTATGAAATATGTATGTGTAGACTGCACAGGGATCTTAGTATTGATGTTATCATTAAACTGAACTCGGTGACATAATAAAATATTTTGATAAGTCACATACTCGGACATTATCAGGCGGTACTGCCGCTGTCTCGAGTTGGTATACATACCTGATGGTTTCACGTCCAATACAGATTGTGGGCCGCAGGAAGTCACATAATAGTGAAACAAATGGAATAGTCACCTCACTGATATAATTTTAAGGGAAGGATGTAGTATCCGGGTGTACGGTCCGACGGTCGTCATGTTTACATAGGTCGATCGCTCGCGGGTAAGTTCCCGTATATTTGTTATGTTATTTGACTCCTGCTGGTAATATACAGTATATGATGATGACAATAAGTCATGGGGGGTGAGGGGGGCCCTTCAACCTATTATTGTATCTCACGGCAGTCAAAATAGACGGGAACATGATTGCGAGCATCCGCGTAGTGTAAGGCGGGCGGTCCACCCGGTAACTACATTCTTGCCAATTTTAATATAAATGTTGCTTACTGAAATGAGGAAATTGATATAAACACAACTTTGTGCAATCTGCCTGTAGATTAGAACACCATGTTTTGTACACTATGGTTATTCTCTCAGACCCCTATGTACCCCCTGAGAAGTGCAAATGTACCCCTGGGGGTAAATGTACCCCAGGTTGGGAACCCTTGGACTCTAGGGGGTGATTTTTAAAGCTTGATGGCGGTCTAGGGAAGGAACTAAAAAGATAATAGACCTACTGTATACAACCAAAAAAAAAAAAAAAAACGACCAAATATATACGTTATCCCCTTCAATGGGATACGCATGTACAGTCACGGTCATAAGTTGTGGCCTACCTCCCTACCTCCATAATTCCAACTAGGATTAACATCTCTCTAGCTAGGCCTATACGTGAACAAAATATCAGACAAACGAAAGTAAAAACATAACCTCTGTCCAACGAATTAACCCCTTTCACCACCATTAAGTAATTGTCAGCATATTCTGGTTACCATTACACGATTTTCTTTAGTTTGTAATCTACCTATGCACCTCAAATGGGTAAATACGATCTCTTAGTAAACCCTCTTAGTAACATAGTTCCTTGTTAAACTGCGTAAAATCATCTAATTTGAGCCAGAATCAAAGGTAAGAAGGTGTCATGGTGCTGAAGGGGTTAAAAGGTGTCATGGTGCTGAAGGGGTTAAAAGGTGTCATGGTGCTGAAGGGGTTAAAAGGTGTCATGGTGCTGAAGGGGTTAAAAGGTGTCACGGTGCTGAAGGGGTTAAAAGGTGTCATGGTGCTGAAGGGGTTAAAAGGTGTCATGGTGCTGAAGGGGTTAAAAGGTGTCATGGTGCTGAAGGGGTTAAAAGGTGTCATGGTGCTGAAGGGGTTAAAAGGTGTCATGGTGCTGAAGGGGTTAAAAGGTGTCATGGTGCTGAAGGGGTTAAAAGGTGTCATGGTGCTGAAGGGCTTAAAAGGTGTCACGGTGCTGAAGGGGTTAAAAGGTGTCATGGTGCTGAAGGGGTTAAAAGGTGTCATGGTGCTGAAGGGGTTAAAAGGTGTCACGGTGCTGAAGGGGTTAAAAGGTGTCACGGTGCTGAAGGGTTAAAAGGTGTCATGGTGCTGAAGGGGTTAAAAGGTGTCATGGTGCTGAAGGGGTTAAAGGTGTCATGGTGCTGAAGGGGTTAAAGGTGTCATGGTGCTGAAGGGGTTAAAAGGTGTCATGGTGCTGAAGGGGTTAAAAGGTGTCATGGTGCTGAAGGGGTTAAAAGGTGTCATGGTGCTGAAGGGGTTAAAGGTGTCATGGTGCTGAAGGGGTTAAAGGTATCATGGTGCTGAAGGGGTTAAAAGGTGTCATGGTGCTGAAGGGGTTAAAGGTGTCATGGTGCTGAAGGGGTTAAAAGGTGTCATGGTGCTGAAGGGTTAAAAAGGTGTCATGGTGCTGAAGGGGTTAAAAATGTGTCATGGTGCTGAAGGGGTTAAAAGGTGTCATGGTGCTGAAGGGGTTAAAAGGTGTCATGGTGCTGAAGGGGTTAAAAGGTGTCATGGTGCTGAAGGGGTTAAAAGGTGTCATGGTGCTGAAGGGGTTAAAAGGTGTCATGGTGCTGAAGGGGTTAAAAGGTGTCATGGTGCTGAAGGGGGTAGAAGGTGTCATGGTGCTGAAGGGATTAAAAGGGTGTATAGTGCTGAAGGGGTTAAAAGGTGTCATGGTGCTGAAGGGATTAAAAGGTGTCATGGTGCTGAAGGGGTTAAAAGGTGTCATGGTGCTGAAGGGGTTAAAAGGTGTCATGGTGCTGAAGAGGTTAAAAGGTGTCATGGTGCTGAAGGGGTTAAAAGGTGTCATGGTGCTGAAGGGGTTAAAAGGTGTCATGGTGCTGAAGGGGTTAAAAGGTGTCACGGTGCTGAAGGGGTTAAAAGGTGTCACGGTGCTGAAGGGGTTAAAAGGTGTCACGGTGCTGAAGGGGTTAAGGGGAGACCTCCATCAAGTGTAAAATTACACCCCCTAGACCCCTTCCTAGATGAATTTGTAAATTTTTCGGTAGAAAAATTTCCTGGCCAAAGGCCGATTCCTCTTAAATTACATGCTCGCTATCGTTCGCCAGGAAAAAATCGACACCTAAATGGCACGAAAGGTCTTAAAATTGACAGAAATGGCGTGAAAGTTCTTAAAATTTCCAAACTAATTGGGTGAACGTCTTAACATTTCAGAAGCAATGGGGCTAAACATGAGGGAGAAAGGGGTCCAGAAAATATCCCTCAAACGGAAATGTGCCCTTAATAAAGGCTCTAGAGAACAACCCACCGAGAAGTCCTTCATACCTGACACACCGGGAGTAAAGGTAGACTAATTACGGTCAGATGAAACCCAAGTCCATTATTTGTTATATGCATAGGTCAAATCGTAGTTTATAGTTCATATTATGTCATGGACAGTAAATACAACAATGGCCTAAACAATGCTATGTCATGTTATGTCATGGGTAGTAATACAACAATGGCCTAAACAATGCTATGTCATATTATGTCATGGGTAGTAAACACAACAATAGCCTAAACAATGCCATGTCATATTATGTCATGGGTAGTAAATACAACAATGGCCTAAACAATGCTATGTCATATTATGTCATGGGTAGTAAATACAACAATGGCCTAAACAATGCTATGTCATATTATGTCATGGGTAGTAAATACAATGGCCTAAACAATGCTATGTCATGTTATGTCATGGGTAGTAATACAACAATGGCCTAAACAATGCTATGTCATGTTATGTCATGGGTAGTAAATACAACAATGGCCTAAACAATGCTATGTCGTGTTATGTCATGGGTAGTAAATACAACAATGGCCTAAACAATGCTATGTCATATTATGTCATGGGTAGTAAATACAACAATGGCCTAAACAATGCTATGTCGTGTTATGTCATGGGTAGTAAATACAACAATGGCCTAAACAATGCTATGTCATATTATGTCATGGGTAGTAAATACAACAATGGCCTAAACAATGCTATGTCATATTATGGGTAGTAAACAACAATGGCCTAAACAATGCTATGTCATGGGTAGTAAATACAACAATGGCCTAAACAATGCTATTCGTGTTATGTCATGGGTAGTAATACAACAATGGCCAAACATGCTATGTCGTGGTTATGTCATTAGTAATACAACAATGGCCTAAACAATGCTATGTCATGTCATGGGTAGTAAATACAACAATGGCCTAAACAATGCTATGTCATATTATGTCATGGGTAGTAAATACAACAATGGCCTAAACAATGCTATGTCGTGTTATGTCATGGGTAGTAATACAACAATGGCCTAAACAATGCTATGTCATGTTATGTCATGGGTAGTAAATACAACAATGGCCTAAACAATGCTATGTCATATTATGTCATGGGTAGTAAATACAACAATGGCCTAAACAATGCTATGTCGTGTTATGTCATGGGTAGTAATACAACAATGGCCTAAACAATGCTATGTCATGTTATGTCATGGGTAGTAAATACAACAATGGCCTAAACAATGCTATGTCGTGTTATGTCATGGGTAGTAATACAACAATGGCCTAGACAATGCACAACAATGGCCTAAACAATGCTATGTCATGTTATGTCATGGGTAGTAATACAACAATGGCCTAAACAATGCTATGTCATGTTATGTCATGGGTAGTAATACAACAATGGCCTAAACAATGCTATGTCATGTTATGTCATGGGTAGTAAATACAACAATGGCCTAAACAATGCTATGTCATATTATGTCATGGGTAGTAAATACAACAATGGCCTAAACAATGCTATGTCGTGTTATGTCATGGGTAGTAATACAACAATGGCCTAAACAATGCTATGTCATGTTATGTCATGGGTAGTAAATACAACAATGGCCTAACAATGCTATGTCATGTTATGTCATGGGTAGTAATACAACAATGGCCTAAACAATGCTATGTCATGTTATGTCATGGGTAGTAATACAACAATGGCCTAAACAATGCTATGTCATGTTCATTTTCTTGTATTACTTCTCATATTAAGGGGAGATTTCCACTTGAGGGAGTTTTTTCTTGACTCCTTTCTCCCTCATGTTTAGCCCCATTGCTTTTCTAATTTTAAGACGTTCGCCCCATTATTTTGATGATTTTAAGAACTTTCAACCCATTTCTGTCAATGTTAAGACCTTTCGTGCAATTTAGGTGTCGATTTTATCCTGGCGAGCGATAGCGAGCCTGTAATTTAAGAGGAATCGGCTTTCAGCCGGGAAATTTTTCTACCGAAAAATGTATAAATTTATCTTGAAAGGGGCTTAAGGGGGTGTAATCTTAAGCTTGATGGATATCTAGAGACCAAACTAAAAACCTCCCCTTAACCCTAATCTTCAAACAAAACTCTTCCGGTTTGACACCCTGCCTATGACACAAACCGCTCGCCAGGAAAAACATCGACACCTAAATGACACGAAAAGTCTTTATATTGCTAAGGAAATGGGGGGGGGGGGGCGAATGGTCTTAAAATCGCCAAATTTACGGGCCGAACGTCATACAATCTGAAAACTAATGTGGCGCAGGATCAATTTATAAAGCTGTGTCATAGTCAGGTCTTGGTGTCACTCTATACGATTTCGGTCACTTGTATTAGTTAGTTTGTGCTGGTTGGCATACTATCACTATGGCACCGGAATGAACTAGTACACAGAGATTTACGTCACAGGTTTAATTAAGGGGAGATCTCCACTTGAGAGATTTTTTTCTTGAACCCCCTTTCTCCCTCATGTTTAGCCCCATTGTTTTTGATATTATAAAACGTTTGCCCCATTAGTTTAGCGATTTTAAGAACTTTCACCCCATATTAAGACCTTTCGTGCCATTCAGGTGTCGATTGTATCCTGGCGAGCGATAGCGAGCCTGTAATTTAAGAGGAACCGGCCTTCGGCCAGGACATTTTTCTACCGAAAAATGTACAAATTTATCTTGAAAGGGACTCAAGGGGATGCAATTTTAAGCTTGATGGAGGTCTAGGGAACAAACTAAATACCTCCCCTTTAGAACCAGCCATTGACACTAAATTGGTTGAGATTAGGATACACACCCACCTAGGTTGGTCACACTCAAGAGTAGGAGGCGAACATAACGTACTGTAGGTAGTACAAGAGGGGCACTTGGTAGAGCGCATACCTCCGCCTACAAACCACTCTTATTATACAGTTATTATCATAGACATAGATTTTATTTAGGATCTGGGTTCCAGGATATGATCTAGATCGCATCCTAAATTCCTAAATTGAATCATATCTAATCCGCCCACCAAATTTCGTGAAAATCTCCGGATCGCCTAATTTGAACCGCGTCTTCCTTGGTATGTGTTTATCTGCCCACCAAATTTCGTGAAAATCTTCAGATCGCCTCCTAAATTGAATCACTTATTCCATGGAACATATCCTATCTGCCCACCAAATTTTGTGAACATCGGTTGATAAGTTTGTGACATGTTCATAGCTTGGTGACATATCTTGCTTTCAGACGAACAGAAAACGTAACCTCCATCCACCTTCGTTGGCGGAGGTAACAAAGAGTTTATATTTTAGATTTATTCATTGTGGTTCACGAGTAGTATTATTACACACACACACACATACACACACACACACTACACACACACACACATACTACACATATAAACACACACACACACATACTACACATACACACACACACACTACACACACACATACTACACACACATACACACACACACTACACACACACACACACTACACACACACACACACATACACTACACACACACACACACACACATACTACACACACACACACACATACTACACACACATACACACACACACACACACACACACACACACACACATACTACACACACACACACACACATACTACACACACATACACACTACACACACACTACACACACACACACTCACACTACACACACACACACACACACTGATACAAGGATAACAATCGTACTAATGTTTGCGGAAACATAAATGACACACACAGAATAACAAGACCGCACGCACACGATTGCAGACGTACACATCCACACACACACCTGCCACCAACAGACACATACCACATACATATCTTAAGGGGAGGTATTTAGTTTGTTCCCTACTTTTTCATCAAGCTTAAAATTACATCCCCTAGACCCCCTTTCAAGATAAATTTGTAAATTTTTCGGTAGAAAAGTGTCATTGCCGAAGGCCGATTCCTCTTAAATTACAGGCTCGCTATCGCTCGCCAGGATAATATCATCACCTAAATGGCACGAAAGGTCTTGAAATTGACAAAAATGGGGCGACATTTCTTAAAATCGCCAAACTAATGGGGCGAACGTCTTAAGATCTGTAAATCAATGGGGCGAAACAGGAGGAAGAGAGGGGTCCAGAAAAAAAATCCCTCAAGTGGAAATCTCCCCTTAAACACACACACACACACACACATATACTTTCCCATAAGGGTAATCGCAAATAAAAGAAAAAACACTCATGCATCTCACAAGAAATAAAGTATGATGAGGTAACCCCCCCCCCCCGCCCCCACACACAGACCATTCAAGGAACAGACATATAAAAAGAAGGGGGTAAATCCCCACTTGGCAACATAACGTGTTGCAATATGATGTCTTCCAAATTTTAAGTTCTACGCCTGAGTGGGGAAATTACCTTACAGGCCCTCCAGGTGTGGGCTTAATGTAATTAATCAATCAATCAATCAATCAATCAATCAATAAATCAATCTCTCTCTCTCTCTCTCTCTCTCTCTCTCTCTCTCTCTCTCTCTCTCTCTCTCTCTCTCTCTCTCATATAGCAGTATTATAGTAACGTCTTGACATTATGGATGCCAACAAATATTTCCCAATTGATCATTCAAATTACACTAGAGGAAATTAAAGCCATTAAAGCTGAAAAAAATACAGTATGTCTATAGAATATTTGTATTCAGAATTACATAATATTGCATTTCTGGAAATATATAAATCAGTCACGGGACACCCTGTATAATATATAAATCAGTCACGGGACACCCTGTATAATATATAAATCAGTCACGGGACACCCTGTATAATATATAAATCAGTCACGGGACACCCTGTATAATATATAAATCAGTCACGGGACACCCTGTATAATATTGGTGTATATAATTATTTGAGGTGGAAGGATGGAGTGAGGAAGTATATGAACGAAGGCGGTGCTGGTTGGGGGGAGGGGCGTCGACTGACTGGGGACAGAGGTGCATGGGGGCGGTTCGTTCGTGGTCACCCCTTCGGGGATCACGGCGTCGGGCAATAGATAGATAGCCTATATTTTATGACTATCAGTTACATGCAATACTAGCTGTCTGTGTGTGTGTGTGTGTGTGTGTGTGTGTGTGTGTGTCTGTGTGTGTGTGTGTGTGTGTGTGTGTGTGTGTGTGTGTGTGTGTGTGTGTGTGTGTGTGTGTTATATCTGTCACATCCGGGGTGACAGTGGAGGTTATACTGTGTGTTGCTTTGGTGCACACACACACACACACACACGACTTTTTTCCATGACACCGGCTCGCTATCGTTTGCCCACAAAAACTCGACACCTGAATGGGGTGAAACGTCTTATTGTCACCAAACTAATACCATGAAACGTCTTAAAATCTCCAAACCAATGGAGGGAAAAAAGCCCTCCCTCGGACCAAATAGGGTAAAAGGATAAAGCTAAGTGATAAAACAAATCCACAGGGTGAAGAGATAACCCCTTCTGCACCGGCGACGTCTTTGTTATTTCACGCTGGCTATATATAAACGATTGCTGTACAGTTTGAGAAGGTGGAGAAGTACCGTAGTAAAAAGAGTTATTAAGTGTGACCGTTCGAAGCCTGTTAAGGGCAGATTTTCACTGGAGGGATTTTTTTCTGGAACCCTTTCTCTCTCATGTTTAGCCCCATTGCTTTTTAGATTTTAAGACGCTCACCCCCTTTAGTTTGGCGATTTTAAGAACTTTCGCCCCATTTCTGTCAATTTTAAGAACTTTCGTGCCATTTAGGTGTCGATTTTTTCCTGGCGAGCGATAGCGAGCCTGTAATTTGAGAGGAACCGGCTTTCAGCCGGTACATTTTTCTACCGAAAAATTTACAAATTTATCTTGAAAGGGGGTCTAGGGGGTGTAATTTATCTTGAAAGGGGGTCTAGGGGGTGTAATTTATCTTGAAAGGGGGGTGTAATTTATCTTGAAAGGGGGTCTAGGGGGTGTAATTTATCTTGAAAGGGGGGTGTAATTTATCTTGAAAGGGGGTCTAGGGGGTGTAATTTATCTTGAAAGGGGGTCTAGGGGGTGTAATTTTAAACTTGATGGAGTTCTAGGGAATAAACTAAATAGCTGTAGGCCCTTTATAAACTGAATATTATCATATACTAGAGGCCAAAATAAAGTTAAAAGGATGGTACTGTAAGGGATATAACCCCCCCCCCCACCACCAAAGCCGGTAACACACGCGGGCTTTTATAGTCAACATTCCATAATCAACATTTTTCGGGCAACATTTCTAGATTATTTTGCACTGGTATCGGAGACTAGACTGATGATTGACGAATTTAGGTAACCGAAATATTATAAAGGTTAGCCTCATAAGCTGCCAGACCAGTGTTGAGGATAAATGTTGGGGGAAAAAGCGCTCTTGGGATACCGGCTTAAGGGGAGGTTTTTAGTTTGGTCTCTAGATATCCATCAATCTTAAAATTACATCCCCTTGAGCCCCTTTCAAGATAAATTTGTACATTTTTCGGTAGAAAAATTTCCCGGCTAAAATCCGGTTCCTCTTAAATTACAGGCTCGCTATGGCTCTCCAGGAAAAAATCGACACCTAAATGGCACGAAAGGTCTTAAAATTGACAGAAATGGGTTGAAAGTTCTTAAAATCATCAAAATAATGGGGCGAATGTCTTAAAATTAGAAAAGCAATGGGGCTAAACATGAGGGAGAAAGGAGTCAAGAAAAAAAGTCCTTCAAGTGTCTCCCCTTAACGTTGATAACAGTAAATGTGATGAGAGAGAGAGAGAGAGAGAGAGAGATGTGATGTTGGGGAGATAGGGGTGTTATGGTCAGAGGTGAAGGATGTATACAGGAGACAAGGAATTAATGCAATTTAGGAGAGATGATTTCCACTTGAGGGATTTTTTTCTGGACCCCTTTCTCCCTCATGTTTAGCCCCATTGCTTTTGATATATACGTTTGCCCCATTAGTTTAGCGATTTTAAGAACTTTCACCCCATATTAAGACCTTTCGTGCCATTCAGGTGTCGATTTTATCCTGGCGAGCGATAGCGAGCCTGTAATTTAAGAAGAACCGGCCTTCGGCCGGGAAATTTTTCTACCGAAAAATGTACAAATTTATCTTGAAAGGGACTCAAGGGGGTGTAATTTTAAGCTTGATGGAGGTCTAGGGAACAAACTAAATACATCCCCTTAACCCTTTCAGTATCATCATGAGGGTATTGTTTTTTGTGTTTGTTTGTTTTGTTTTGTATATATTTTACCCAGGACATGATACAGGAGACACCGTTTTTTTTTTTTTTTTTTTTTTTTTTTTTCAGATTAATATTACAGGAGACACTGGGATATTTCCTTGATAATAATCCTCCCAGTATCATATCATGGGGTTTGTGTGTGTGGTGTTTTTGCTTCAGGAAATATGAGAGGAGACGCTGGGAAATATCATGTCATTAAGGACCCTTCCAGTATCATCATGAGTTTTGTTTTTGTGTGTGTGTGTGTGTTTTTGTGTGTGTGTGTGTGTATGTTTTTGTGTGTGCTTTTTTTTGTGTGTGTTTGTTTTTTGTTTTGTTTTAATCTCAGGACATAGTCATAATACAGGAGACACTGGGAGATATCTTATAATTAACCCTTTCAGTATCACCATGAGTTTTGTGTGTGTGTGTGTTTTTCATGACATAATACAAGAGACACTGGGATAACCTATATCATCTTCGCAATTAACCCTTTCAGTATCATGATGAGTTTTGTTTTTCCAGGACATAATACAGGAGACACTGGGAAATATCTTAGAATGAACCCTTTCAGTATCACCATGAGTTTTTTTGTTTGTGTGTTATGTTTGTGTGTGTGTGTTTGTGTGTGTTTTGTTTGTTTGTGTGTGTTTCCCACAACACAATTAACTTTTTCAGTATCATAATGAGTTTTTTTTTCCCCGGACATAGCAGCAGCAGCAGCAGCCGTAGCCGCAGCCGCAGCCGCAGCCGCAGCCGCAGCCGCAGCCGCAGCCGCAGCCGCAGCCGCAGCCGCAGCCGTAGCCGCAACAGGTGTAGTAATGCAGGAAAGGTGGAGATACTGAGATGCCACTATTACGGTCAGAGGTGAAGGAGCTTATAAGAGAACTGTGGGAGGGAAGGCTTAACAGGAAGGAATGGTAATAATGTGACAAGCTCGAGTAAAGTAGGAACAAAGGATTTCCCACATCATCAAGGGCCGGGGGGGGGGAAGGAGGGGGGTATATATTGGTCGATGTATTTATTCATATATGATATTAGTATATATTTATATATTATTTATACATTTATTTATTATTTATTTGCTAATTTTTTTGTTTCCTCCCTAGACCTCCATCAAGCTTATAAAATTATCCCTAAGATCCCCCTTCTAAATATATTTGTACATTTTTCGGTAGAAAAAGGTCCAGGCCAAAGGCCGATTCCACCTAAATTACAGGTTTGCTATCACTCGCCAGGAAGAAATCGACACCTAAATGACACGAAAGGTCTAAATATTGACAAAGAAATGGGGTGAAAGGTATTAAAATCGCCCAAATATTAGGCCAAGCGTCTTAAAAATCTGAAAAATAATGGGACTAGACATGAGGGAGAAGGGGGCCCAGAAACCCCCCCCCCCACTTTAAGCACAATAACGGTATATAAGCAACCTTTTCAATTAGTTGACATCAAAGTTTGTGTTTGTGTTATTCTAGTTGAGTAATACACCATCTGAGGAGGAGCACTTTATTGACAACGTTTCGCAGATAGCTTCTTCAGGTCACTAACATTCACTAGAACCCTCGAAGCATTAAGTGAAAGAATGTGTGTGTGTGTGTGTGCATGGCTGTTTGTGTGTATGTGTGTGTCCCCGTTACCGTGTGTGTATGTTTGTGTAAGAATGTATATGCTTGTTTGTGTGTATGTGTGTGTGTGTGTGTGTGTGTGTGTGTCCCCGTTACCTTGTGTGTGTGTGTGTGTGTGTGTATGCAGCATTATTTAACAAAGGTTAGTGAAAGCAACTGTGATAGGTGACAAGATTGCCAGGTGTATGATAGTGTGTGTGTGTATGTATGTGTGGATGTGTGTGTTTGTGGATGTGTATGTGTGTGTGTGTGTGTGGATGTGTGTGTTTGTGTGCGCGCGTGTGTATGTGACTGTGTGTGTGTGTGCGTCTATCTGCTTGTATTCGCGTGTGAGTTGGATTACATAATATATAGGTACCGTATATACTAATGTATACATATATAGGTACCGTATATACTAATGTATACATATATAGGTGCCGTATATACTAATGTATACATATATAGGTGCCGTATATACTAATGTATACATATATAGGTGCCGTATATACTAATGTATACATATATAGGTGCCGTATATACTAATGTATACATATATAGGTGCCGTATATACTAATGTATACATATATAGGTGCCGTATATACTAATGCATACATATATAGGTGCCGTATATACTAATGCATACATATATAGGTGCCGTATATACTAATGTATACATATATAGGTGCCGTATATACTAATGTATACATATATAGGTGCCGTATATACTAATGTATACATATATAGGTGCCGTATATACTAATGCATACATATATAGGTGCCGTATATACTAATGCATACATATATAGGTGCCGTATATACTAATGCATACATATATAGGTGCCGTATATACTAATGCATACATATATAGGTGCCGTATATACTAATGCATACATATATAGGTGCCGTATATACTAATGCATACATATAGGTGCCGTATATACTAATGCATACATATATAGGTGCCGTATATACTAATGTATACATATATAGGTGCCGTATATACTAATGTATACATATATAGGTGCCGTATATACTAATGTATACATATATAGGTGCCGTATATACTAATGTATACATAGAGATGCATTTGTGTCCGAATCTATACGTTTACAGGATCTATAGTTGACTGGATGTGTGTGTGTGTGTGTGTGTGTGTGTGTGTGTGTGTGTGTGTGTGTGTGTGTGTGTGTGTGTGTGTGCGTCTATCTGCTTGTATTCGCGTGTGAGTTGGATTACATAACATATAGGTACCGTATACCTGTGTGTGTGATTGTGTGTGTGTGTGCGTGTGTGTGTGATTGTGTGTGTGTGTGTGTGGGTGTGTACCTGTGTGTGTGATTGTGTGTGTGTGTGTGTGTGTGTGTGTGTGTGTGTGTGTACCTGTGTGTGTGATTGTGTGTGTGTGTGCGTGTGTGTGTACCTGTGTGTGTGATTGTGTGTGTGTGGGTGTGTACCTGTGCGTGTAATTGTGTATGGGCGGTGATTGTGATGCATGATTTTTGCGAGTTGGTCGGTTTTATTATTTGGTATCATAGTGTGGCCACCGCCCTTCCTCTGTGTTGGTCCACCCTTATACACACATACACATGCACACACACCCACACACCACTCTCTCTCTCTCTCTCTCTCTCTCTCTCTCTCTCTCTCTCTCTCTCTCTCTCTCTCTTTCTTTCTTTAAGGGGAGGTGAGGTGGAGTGGGCTTACCACTGGACTGGTAATCCAATGAACCCGGGTTCGAATCCCGATATGTCAATGGGAAGATATTATTGGAATGGAATTTTTGCTGTACCTAGTATCATTGCCTTACCACAAAGCCCACCGAAACGCCAAATAAATACCCTGATTGTTCCCTGATTAAATAGCATTGTATGAATATTCCCATATTCAAAATATGCTACAGGGGAACAATGCCTAGTGAGTTCAATGCTCAATAGGTGGCGTTCTGAGAGTGAGGGGCCGAGTCTAGGAGATGAGACAGTGAGGCACTGGAGCGAGGCAGCTTCAGAGATGGGGCTGCTTAGAGCCGGGAGTTGGCAACTAAGCCCCATGCATCCTGCAAAAGCAAGATGGCCGTGGCTGGTTGCTTCTAAAAGTGCTTCACATGTCTCACCCCCTAGACTTGAACGAGACCTCACGGGCTTCACCGTTCAATTATTAGCGGTTGATTGTACAGGCTCTCAGCCTATGCCCGAGAGGGAGTAGTTGGAATATAGAAAAAAGCTATAATTACTATAATATATAAGTACAAAATACTGCAATATTATGCTAACGTCATATGCTAAGAAGGGTGTGCACAGTTGGTTTCCCGTGTGCTGTACAGAAGTGTACCCTCCAGTATGTCGAGTGTCTCAACCCTCCAGTATGTCTCTCATAACGTGCCCTTCGTGACCCACAACCTGGGGTGTGTGACCTTGACCTGTGACCCCGGAGTCACGTCAAACACAGCCCTCTTCTTCTTCCGGTGTGCCCCCCCCCCCCCCCCCCAGTGACGTAAGCCGGTGGGAACATCTTGCTGGTGTGTTCTTTTTATCGGTGGGAGTCTCTTTAGAGGATAATAAAATATGTTGTTTTGCTGTATATACTTTAAGGGGAGGTATTTAGTTTGTTCCCTAGACCTCCATCATGCTTAAAATTACACCCCCTTCAGTCCCTTTCAAAATAAATGTTTACATTTTTCGGTAGAAAAATGTCCCGGCCGAAGGCCGGTTCCTCTTAAATTACAGGCTCGCTGTCGCTCGCCAGGATAAAATCGACACCTGAATTGCACGAAAGGTCTTAATATGGGGTGAAAGTTCTTAAAATCGCTAAACTAATGGGGCAAACGTTTTATAATATCAAAAGCAATGGGGCTAAACATGATTGAGAAAGGGGTCAAGAAAAAAAAATTCCTCAAGTGGAGATCTCCCCTTAAACATGAGGCCCATTTCATCAGCTAAAAATCACAGACCCAACTGTCTTACATTACAAATCACAGACCCAACTGTCTTACATTACAAATCACAGACCCAACTGTCTTACATTACAAATCTACATTACAATCACAGACCCAACTGTCTTACATTACAAATCACAGACCCAACTGTCTTACATTACAAATCACAGACCCAACTGTCTTACATTACAAATCACAGACCCAACTGTCTTACATTACAAATCACAGACCCAACTGTCTTACATTACAAATCACAGACCCAACTGTCTTACATTACAAATCACAGACCCAACTGTCTTACATTACAAATCACAGACCCAACTGTCTTACATTACAAATCACAGACCCAACTGTCTTACATTACAAATCACAGACCCAACTGTCTTACATTACAAATCACAGACCCAACTGTCTTACATTACAAATCACAGACCCAACTGTCTTACATTACAAATCACAGACCCAACTGTCTTACATTACAAATTTTGTTTGGAAAATCTCTCTTTGAAGGGGAGATGGTTGTTTTTCTGGCTCCCCTTCTCCCTTATGCTTAGCCCGATTAGTTTTCGTGCTTCAATTGTGCCGCCTCTCCACATCTTTCCCCGTAGAACTAGGGCAGCTGAGAGCGACCATGAATTTACACTTTCTCCTCCACAATGCAGAACTTCTGCTTATCAAAATTCATTTATCCCTAGAACTACTACTCTTTGGAATTCACTTCCCTCGAATTGCTTTCCACAAACTTACAATCTACAAATGTTTAAATCCAGTTGTTACAAACATTTTATGAATGGAGGATGCCTTTAGGCACATGGACCTTTTTGTGTTATCTGTGTTTTTCCTTCCTCCGTTCATTGTCTCTTAAAAAAAAAAGAAAAAAAAAACAAAAAAATTAAGACGTTCGGTCCACTAGTTTAGCGATTATTAAAACCATTCATGCCAATTAGGTGTCGATTTTTTTCCTGACGAGCGATAGCGAGCCTGTAAATTAGGAGAAACCTGCCTTCGGCCGTGACATTTTACTACCGACAAATATACAAATATATTTAGAAAGGGGATCTTGGGGAGGTTTTCTAAGATTGATGGAGGTCTAGGGAGGAACCTTTAAAAAAAAAAAAAAAAAAAAAAAAAAAAAAACATAAATATGAAAAAAAGGAAAAAACCAATTAAGTAAGGTATTATCTGTTACTTGTCCGTGGTGAATAAGGCCGCTCACGTAAGCCACATCACCACACGTCCCACAATATTTTCCCGGTTGATAGATGGCTGGAGACGAGGGATCGTGACTATCATAAATCGTGCCAGGGATCTCCAATTTATATAATTTATATCACCACGTGCATATCATTCCATAATTAGTCAAGCAGAGATATATTTATATCACCACGCTCTATATCACCAGTACGTTAACCACCAAAACTAGTCAAGCAGAGATACTCACATTTATATCACCACGCTCTATATCACCAGTACGTTAACCACCAAAACTAGTCAAGCAGAGATACTCACATTTATATCACCACGCTCTATATCACCAGTACGTTAACCACCAAACTAGTCAAGCAGAGATACTCACATTTATATCACCACGCTCTATATCACCAGTACGTTAACCACCAAAACTAGTCAAGCAGAGATACTCACATTTATATCACCACGCTCTATATCACCAGTACGTTAACCACCGAAACTAGTCAAGCAGAGATACTCACATTTATATCACCACGCTCTATATCACCAGTACGTTAACCACCGAAACTAGTCAAGCAGAGATACTCACATTTATATCACCACGCTCTATATCACCAGTACGTTAACCACCGAAACTAGTCAAGCAGAGATACTCACATTTATATCACCACGCTCTATATCACCAGTACGTAAACCACCGAAACTAGTCAAGCAGAGATACTCACATTTATATCACCACGCTCTATATCACCAGTACGTAAACCACCGAAACTAGTCAAGCAGAGATACTCACATTTATATCACCACGCTCTATATCACCAGTACGTAAACCACCGAAACTAGTCAAGCAGAGATACTCACATTTATATCACCACGCTCTATATCACCAGTACGTAAACCACCGAAACTAGTCAAGCAGAGATACTCACATTTATATCACCACGCTCTATATCACCAGTACGTAAACCACCGAAACTAGTCAAGCAGAGATACTCACATTTATATCACCACGCTCTATATCACCAGTACGTAAACCACCGAAACTAGTCAAGCAGAGATACTCACATTTATATCACCAGTACGTAAACCACCGAAACTAGTCAAGCAGAGATACTCACATTTATATCACCTGTACGTAAACCACCGAAACTAGTCAAGCAGAGATACTCACATTTATATCACCACGCTCTATATCACCAGTACGTAAACCACCGAAACTAGTCAAGCAGAGATACTCACATTTATATCACCACGCTCTATATCACCAGTACGTTAACCACCGAAACTAGTCAAGCAGAGATACTCACATTTATATCACCAGTACGTAAACCACCGAAACTAGTCAAGCAGAGATACTCACATTTATATCACCACGCTCTATATCACCAGTACGTTAACCACCGAAACTAGTCAAGCAGAGATACTCACATTTATATCACCACGCTCTATATCACCAGTACGTTAACCACCGAAACTAGTCAAGCAGAGATACTCACATTTATATCACCACGCTCTATATCACCAGTACGTAAACCACCGAAACTAGTCAAGCAGAGATACTCACATTTCCTGACCACTATTACACCACAAACAAAAATATATACCATTATTAAAATGCAAAACTTGCTAAAGCAAACAAACCACGTCCAGAAACCGCACAATGTAGTTAGTGTTGCAGTTAGTGTTGCAGTTAGTGTTGCAGATAGTGTTGCAGTTAGCATATCAACACTGAGCATTTGCCAAACACGGTGTTGCCGAGGATGATCTAAGGGGGGTTACCGGCTTTTTATATCTTTCTCTCCTTTTCTCTCTTTCCCTGTCTTGTATCCATTCTGCCCCATTCAGCCAACTGTTATAAGACGTGTATCCCCATCCAGGTGTCGATTTTTTCCTGGCGAGCGATAGCGAGCTAGCATTGTATGGAGAAATCCGGCTTCGCCGGAGAAATTTTTCTATTGAAAAATGTACAAATTTAGCTTGCTGTCAAAACCCAAAAATATATATGCTGGCTCGCTACCGCTCGCCAGGAAAGCACTGACACCTGGATGGGGGTAAACGTCTTAATATAGTAGGTTTAATGGGGCCGAATGGATAAAAGCCAAAGAGAGAGAGAGGGAGAGAAAGAGAAAGAAAGCGAGGTGGGCTCCCTTCACAACACTACCTACTGTATACTCTCTTTCTTTAACACCCACGGTTAATTGCAAAGTTCCCGTCAAGATTTCTCAGTTATTTTGCAATTTGTTAGTGAAAAATGGTGCTGATTCTATATACTTGGTCTTAATATGATGCAGTAATAGGCTGTAGTAGTTTCATATTAAAACCAAGTATGTAAAAAATGGTGCTAATTCTATTTACTTGGTTTTAATATGATGCAGAGGTAGGCTGTAGTAATTATGATGCAGAGGTAGGCTGTAGTAATTATGATGCAGAGGTAGGCTGTAGTAATTATGATGCAGAGGTAGGCTGTAGTAATTACCCTGATGCAGAGGTAGGCTTTAAGTAATTATGATGCAGAGGTAGGCTGTAGTAATTATGATGCAGAGGTAGACTGTAGTAATTATGATGCAGAGGTAGGCTGTAGTAATTATGATGCAGAGGTAGGCTGTAGTAATTATGATGCAGAGGTAGGCTGTAGTAATTATGATGCAGAGGTAGGCTGTAGTAATTATGATGCGTAATTATTGCAGAGGTAGGCTGTGTAATTATGATGCAGAGGTAGGCTGTAGTAATTATGATTAGACTGTAGTATTATGATGCAGAGGTAGCTGTAGTAATTATGATGCTTGGCTGTAGTAATTATGATGCAGAGGTAGGCTGTAGTAATTATGATGCAGAGGTAGGCTGTAGTAATTTAATATTTGTCCATTAAATATCGAGAAACTAGCTGCTAAGGGATTCAATTGACCGTCAGCTGAACAAAATAAAGCTTAGTCTTAACTATTTCTGTACCAAAGGAATCCAGTTATTTTGTATTTACCTACATAACATCAAGGAATCCAGTTATTTTGTATTTCCCTACCTAACATCAAGGAATCCAGTTATTTTGTATTTCCCTACCTAACATCAGGGAATTCAGTTATTTTGTATTTACCTACATAACATCAGGGAATCCAGTTATTTTGTATTTACCTACATAACATCAGGGAATCCAGTTATTTTGTATTTACCTACATAACATCAGGGAATCCAGTTAATTTGTATTTACCTACATAACATCAAGGAATCCAGTTATTTTGTATTTACCTACATAACATCAGGGAATCCAGTTAATTTGTATTTACCTACATAACATCAAGGAATCCAGTTATTTTGTATTTACCTACATAACATCAAGGAATCCAGTTATTTTGTATTTACCTACATAACATCAAGGAATCCAGTTATTTTGTATTTACCTACATAACATCAGGGAATCCAGTTAATTTGTATTTACCTACATAACATCAAGGAATCCAGTTATTTTGTATTTACCAACATAACATCAAGGAATCCAGTTATTTTGTATTTACCTACATAACATCAGGGAATCCAGTTATTTTGTATTTACCTACATAACATCAAGGAATCCAGTTATTTTGTATTTACCAACATAACATCAGGGAATCCAGTTATTTTGTATTTACCTACATAACATCAAGGAATCCAGTTATTTTGTATTTACCTACATAACATCAAGGAATCCAGTTATTTTGTATTTACCTACATAACATCAGGGAATCCAGTTATTTTGTATTTACCTACATAACATCAAGGAATCCAGTTATTTTGTATTTACCTACATAACATCAAGGAATCCAGTTATTTTGTATTTACCTACATAACATCAGGGAATCCAGTTATTTTGTATTTACCAACATAACATCAAGGAATCCAGTTATTTTGTATTTACCAACATAACATCAGGGAATCCAGTTATTTTGTATTTACCTACATAACATCAAGGAATCCAGTTATTTTGACTTCCCAACATCAAATCAGGGAGCGGGTACGAATTCCTGCCTTCACCTGTACCCAGCCTACAGTATATGGGGTCGGTGGGTTACCTGTTGTTGAATATTACATAGCGCGTGTTAAGGGGGGTGACCTGCTTTTTTGATCGCCTTTTCTCTCTTGCTCTGGCTTGTATCCATTCGGCCCCATTCAGCCTACTGTTTTAAGACGTTTACCCACATCCAGGTGTCAATATTTTCCTGGCGAGCGGTAGCGAGCCATCATATATATATATATATTTTTTTTTTTTTTTTTGACAGCAAGCTAAATTTGTAAATTTTTCGATAGAAAATTTCTCCATACAATGCTGGCTCGCTATCGCTCGCCAGGAAGAAACCGACACCTGGATGGGGATCAACGTCTTAAAACAGTTGGCTGAATGGGGCCGAATAGATACAAGCCAGGGAAAGAGAAAAAAGGAGAGAAAGATAAAAACAAACGGTGACCCCCCCTTAACCCTTTGACTCGCCAGGGGTGTGCTAAAAGGGTTAAAGCGTCTTGTAAACACTGGGTTAACGGGTTAAAGGGGGGGGGGGATTTTTTGGTTTATTTATATATATATATATATATATATATATATATATATATATATATATATATATATATATTATTATTATTATTTTAGTTCCCTCGCTAGATTTCCATCAAGCTTTAAAACAAAAACAAAAACACCCCCTAGACCCCCTTTCAAGATAAAGTTGTACATTTTTCGGTTCAAAAATGTCCCGGCCTTTTCCTCCTTAATTACAGGATAAGTGGACACCTAGATGGCA
This sequence comes from Paralithodes platypus, assembly GCA_032716605.1. Lineage (NCBI taxonomy): Eukaryota > Metazoa > Arthropoda > Malacostraca > Decapoda > Lithodidae > Paralithodes > Paralithodes platypus. Next base: position 35,189,316 of record CM064484.1, read on the forward strand.
CGCAAGGCCTAAATATTGACACAGAAATGGGTCGAAAAGTCTTAAAATCGCCAAACTAATGGGCTTAACATGAGATAGAAGGGGACCCATAAAAATTAACCATCTCCCCTTCAAGAAATACACGAGTTTTAACCCCTTTAGCACGATGACTTAATTTTCATCATCATTTCTAGTTACCATTAGACGATTTACTTTACCCTATGATCTACTTCTAGGACTCCAAGGGGTAAGTAAATACGATCTCAATATATCCTACCACCTGAATAATATGGGTTCTTCTGAAACTGCATAAAATCATCTAGTTGTAGCCAGAACAAATGTACAGTACAAAGGCGAGAGAGAGAGAGAGAGAGAGAGAGAGAGAGAGAGAGAGAGAGAGAGAGAGAGAGAGAGAGAGAGAGAGAGAGAGAGAGACAGAGATTGAGAGAGGAGGTGAGGTGATAGGAAATAGCCCCACCACTACACTACATTATATTAAAGGGGCTAAGGCTACATTAAAGGTCTTGGTCACACCAGGGGATCTCTCAAGTTATGTAAGGACCGGTTCTTCCACAAATAACCTCTTAATCAGGTGACCAGATTTATATACCGGTATATATTAATTTATTTATTCATTTTAATTTATTCCTCCATCAAGTATAAAAAAATACCCCAAGACATTCGAGAATCTCGAATATCTACCGGAAAATGTACAAATGTATCTCGAATCGAGATCCATTTGTAAATGTTCCGGTAGATAAAGCCGGTTCCCTTTAATCTGCAGGCTCTCTATCGCTTGTCAGGACAAAAATGACACCTAAATGATAGAACAGATCTTACAATCGCCAAACTAATGAGGCGAATGTCTTAAAATGTCAAAAGTAATGGGGCTAAACATGAGGGAGAAGGGGATGCAGAAACTCACCCCTTAAAACAGAAGGTGAAATTGGAAGAATGTAGAGCCCCAATTGTGGACTGCAGTGTGTGGTAGTGGTGGTGGTGGTAAAGGTAGGGCTGTGGTGGTGGTGGAGGTAGGGCTGTGGTGGTGGTAGAGGTAGGGCTGTGGTGGTGGTGGTGGTGGAGGTAGGGCTGTGGTGGTGGTAAAGGTAGGGCTGTGGTGGTGGTGGTGGTGGAGGTAGGGCTGTGGTGGTGGTGGAGGTAGGGCTGTGGTGGTGGTAGAGGTAGGGCTGTGGTGGTGGTGGTGGTAAAGGTAGGGCTGTGGTGGTGGTTGTGGTGTTGTTGTTAGGACATGGTGCTAGTGGTGGTGGGATGGTAAGGCTGTGGTGGTGGTGGTAGATGTAGGGCTGTGGTGTTGGTGGTGGTGTTGTTAGGTGGTAGTAGTGGTGGTGATAGTGGAAGAGGCAGTAGGGTGGTGGAGACGGTAGGGTGGAGGTGTTAGGGTGGTGGTGGTAACTTGATCTACAAGTTTTTGTTGTGGAGGAGAAGGTTGAACCAGGGAGGTGGAGTAAAGGTTGAGTGGGCAGCTGGTGGAGGCTTCCGATATATACCTATATACTAGAATGTACTGGTAATATAATTATATAGACCAACACCGGTAATGATATACTAGAATGTACTGGTTATATATATAGCCCAACACCAATACCGGTAATTATATACTAGAATGTACTGGTTATATATATAGACCAATACCAATACCGGTAATGATATACTAGAATGTACCGGTAATATACAGTATATATCCCAACACCAATACCGGTAATTATATACTAGAATGTACCGGTAATATATATAGCCCAACACCAATACCGGTAATGATATACTAGAATGTACCGGTAATATATATAGCCCAACACCAATACCGGTAATTATATACTAGAATGTACCGGTAATATATATAGCCCAACACCAAGACCGGTAATTATATACTAAAATGTACCGGTAATATATATAGCCCAACACCAATACCGGTAATTATATACTAGAATGTACCGGTAATATATATAGCCCAACACCAATACCGGTAATTATATACTAGAATGTACCGGTAATATATATAGCCCAACACCAAGACCGGTAATTATATACTAAAATGTACCGGTAATATATATAGCCCAACACCAATACCGGTAATGATATACTGGAATGTACCGGTTATATATATAGCCCAACACCAATACCGGTAATGATATACTAGAATGTACCGGTAATATATATAGCCCAACACCAATACCGGTAATTATATACTAGAATGTACCGGTTATATATATAGCCCAACACCAATACCGGTAATTATATACTAGAATGTACCGGTAATATATATAGCCCAACACCAATACCGGTAATGATAATATACTAGAATGTACCGGTAATATATATAGCCCAACACCAAGACCGGTAATTATATACTAGAATGTACCGGTAATCTATAAAGACCACCACCAATAATTATATACCGGTACTACAATTTACCGGTAATCTACATAGGCCAACACCAATACTTCATAAAGCTTCCAGGACGACTTAACCAGTAGACCATTTCAACCAGTAGACCATTTCAACCAGCATACCATTTCACCCAGTAGACCATTTCAACCAGCATACCATTTCACCCAGTAGACCATTTCAACCAGTAGACCATTTCAACCAGTCGACCATTTCAACCAGTAGACCATTTCAACCAGTGCCAACCAAACCAATGTAAAAACAAAAATACAAATAAAAGTAAGGTGATATCCAAGCTAACAGTATTGTTTGAGTTGTTACTGTTTGAGAGCTACTGGTTGATATGGTCTACTGGTTGAGTTATCCGGTTATCCTTCATTAAGTTCATAACATCACGGGAAGGGCTAGAATCCACCATTAACTAAGCTGGTTCACAATGATTAATTTTCTTAAGTCTTACTAATGCCATCGAACACGCTTTAGGATAAATATTTGGATATATATCGAGTAGGGAATCCCCCCCCCCTCACCTCCATCACCCCCACCCCCCATGTGGAAGTAGGGAATCCCCCCCCCCCCTCACCTCCCTCACCCCCACCCCCCATGTGGAAGTGACTCAACCCGACACTTATTGAGTAATTGTTAAAAAAAACAAAAAAATCTAAAAATCTAAAAATCTGTGTATATATTGTATCCAACATTTGCGAAGCACTACCGCTGCCATACGGAAGGCTGGACGTACAGTTGCCCACATAAGTTCTGATCCTCGTTGTGATCTTATGTAGGAAAGTGAAATAACATGAATTAATTTCGAGTGTGATTTTTTTTTATATTATCCGTTGACTAATCAGATGAGTTAACCACTGCACAAGACACCACAATGGTAAATCAATCATGTGCGTTATATTTCTATGTACGGTCGCGCTAATAAGTCATGTCTCAGCTGTCATTACATTTGGCTCCCTCTGTGCTGTATTAATGTCTGTCAGATGTTGAATAGGGTGGGTAAGTGTAGGAACATGTTGGTATATCTCACTCAAAAAGAAGAAATCATGTGTGAATAATGCTGATACCAATTATTGATCAAAACATAGTTGGTGCCGAGACATCACTTATTAGCGCGACTGTACAAGATCACGGACTCGGAGAGGAAGAGAACTCCTGTGGTGAACTGTACAGTATGAACAACATGGCGCTCATGGCCTGCCTCGGGGGACACATGTAACCCCGAGCTACTGTTACACTTTACCACTCATTCCATTATACACTAAACAACACTCATTAAGGGAGACCACCTCGCTTTGTTTTCTCTTTCTCTCCCTCTCTCTTTGGCTTGTATCCATTCAGCCCCATTCAGCCTACTGTTTTAAGACGTTTACCCCCATCCAAGTTTCAATATTTTCCTGGCGAGCGGTAGCGAGCCAGCATATATATATTTTTGTTTTGACAGCAGGCTAAATTTGTACATTTTTCGATAGAAAAATTTCTCCGGCGAAGCCGGATTTCTCCATACAATGCTGGCTCGCTATCGCTCGCCAGGAAGACATCGACACCTGGATGGGAATAAACGTCTTAAAACAGTTAGCTGAATGGGGCCGCATGGATACAAGCCAAAGAGAGAGGGAGAGAAAGAGAAAACAAAGCGAGGTGGTCTCCCTTAATGAGTGTTGTTTAGTGTATAATGGAATGAGTGGTAAAGTGTAACAGTAGCTCGGGGTTACATGTGTCCCCCGAGGCAGGCCATGAGCGCCATGTTGTTCAAGCCAGGGAAAGAGAGAAAAAGAGAGAAAGATTTAAAAAAAAAACGGCGAGCCCCCTTAAAACCTCAATTATAATTATTTAGGATTTCTGTCTTTAGCAAAATAATGGCATCATGATATGGGTATGTTTGAATCAAGGGGAGATTGGTAATCTTTCCGGTCCCCTATCTTCCTCATGTTTAGCCCCATTAGTTTTCAGATTTTAAAACGTTCGGCCCATTAGTTTGGCGATTTTAAGACCTTTCGCCCCATTTCTTTGTCAATATTAAGACTTTTCGTGCTATTTAGGTGTCTATCTTTTCAGCTGGCGAACGATAGTGAGCCTGTAATTGTGAAAGAACCGGTCCTCGGCCGGGAAATTTCTCTACCGAAAAATGAACAAATTAATGTAATGGATGTATTTTAAAGTTTGATGGAGGTCTAGTGAGGAAACTAAAAAAATATATGAATATATAAATAAATAGACCCAAATATAACCACTGTCCCCTTAAGGGTGAGGATTTCTAGCCTACCTCTTTGGAACAGGGTATAGTGAATTAAAACCAGAGCAAGGTGAGGCATCCACAAGGTCAAAGGGACCTGGTGAGGGGAGTAGAGCCAGAGGACCTAGATGACCCCTGACATTACTGTATATTGGTCAAACCACATCCTATACTTTGTTCTTTATAGGTAGGATAACATCATGACCCCTAAGCTCTTCTAACTCAAAAAAGGGCTAGTGCAAATGGGCTGTATATTTTCACACCTGTTGGTCAGCCCACATCCTACACTCTGTTCTTTATAGGTAGGACAACACCATGATCCCTAAGCTCTTATAACTCAACAAAAGGCTAGAGCAAATGGTCTGTATATTTCCACACCTATTTCCTGGCTGACCCTTCCCAAATGGTAGTAATAACAGGGCATTTACTGAAGTCCTTTATGAGTTATGAGAGGTTGGGGGTCGGTGGATTTCTGGCCTACCTTTAGTGAACAGGGTATAACACATTCTGATCATCCAAAGCTATCACCAGATGTTATTACCCGTCCTGTTCATTACATTCCGGCAACTATTACACGATTTTATTCAGCTTAGGAAGGACGTCTACCCATTAAAAGGCTACAGACTATCTCAATTAGTCCTTTTAGTTAACATATATCCTTCCTCAGCTTCATAAAATCATCTAACTGTAGCGGAAATCTAACAAAAAGAGACGTCGTTAGTACAGAAAGGGATGATATAGGCCTAGTCTTTTTTTCCAACTGAGGGTAAATATAATATATCTTTGCAGCTACTTTGTCGATACTAGATGGACAAAAATATGAAAGTACTTTGTCGCGGCATCATATGAATACTTTATTTTGATTTCTTATAATTAACAACATATTTCGCTATAAAATCTTCGTAATAGCTGAGTAATCAAGATGAGGACATGGCAATTTACCACCAGCTGAGAATAAACTGACTATCGTAACGTTCATCGGAAACTTGTTGTTGTTGTTGTTGTTGTTGTTGTTTTGGGTGTTGATGTTCTTCTGTTTTGATTTTCCTGTTTTCGTTTTGACTTCTTTCTTCTCTTGATTTATGCACTATTTCTTGTCAAGGGTTTCGTTGAACTATCAAATTTGCATGTATGATGACAGACAAGACAAATAATATAGCCTAATGGATAGATAGATATATGGATAAATAAATTAATGAATAGATTTATATATAGATAAATACATTAATTGGTAGATAGAGAACAACGGTACCGGTATATATTATATATATATATATATATATATAATATATATATATATATATATATATATATATATATATATAATATATATATATATTTATTTAGGTATACAGTATATGCAATAGTGTCCATTGAGTAAAGGTTATGTATCGGTGTTCCTTGTACTCCGCTGTAACCTTGGCTATAATCTTTTTTGAATGCCCACCTATTAAGGCCTCCCAGCAGCCCCAGGCAACTTCACACCCAGACCCCTGTCACTCAACGACCAACATATGTATGATCAAGGTGTCAAACCGGAGCAATTTAGTGTCAAGACTTAAAGGAATATGAGACAATTAACATGATATAGCATTCATTTGGCCATTGTATCACTTCCAAAGACATAATTTGAACTATAAACCCTAATTGTATCTTCAAATATACAATAATAAAGACTATAAGTAATGGAGTCTGCTTTGGTTAAACACCCTGTTTATGATGCATTGTTCTTTGGCTCGTATTCCTAGATGATCCCCAGTTGTGGCTTTGGTAATTGACCACTTGCGATTTTCAGGCTATAAGGAAGTTGGAGCTGTAGACATCGATACTAGTTTTTCACAACAACCCAGCTTGCAATCACTCCAAAACTCACATAACAGGGCATCGGCACACCTATTTATTCATCTTTCTACTATGATTGGGGCAGATAAAACCTTGCTCATTTCAATGCTTCCAAAACTCACTTTCTCCACCTGTCTACTCGTCACAACCTTCCACAAGACTACGGTACCACTTACTCTTCAACAACATACAAATTAATCCTTCATCTTCTTTTAATATTCTCGGTGTCTCTATTTCTTCTGATCAATTACCACTTTTGATAAAACAGCTTCCCAGAAGCTGAGTGTGCTCAACCGCCTCCGGTGGTTCTTCACCTCTACACAGCTCGGGCTGTCACACAGTGGGGCAGTTTTACACCTATTTTTAGAAGCCTAATCATGAAACTCGAGGCCAAACCAATTATTTTACTATGTTGCAGTTTATGGTCAGTCGTAATTGTCTCCTGTTGCAGTGGAAGATTTGCAAGTAAAGTGAAGGTAACTTTTTTGTATACAGGTGTGTCGATGGTCTAATGAATACAGGTGTGTCGATGGTCTTATGAATAGCTTGTAATGAATGGAAAGGCTATCTTAACACACCAATAGCCCCTCCCCCCCCCCCCTCCACCCAAACCCCACTCACAAAAAACACATTCGGGGAGGGGGGAGGGGAGGGGGTAAGAATTAGGAAGGGACTGTCGGATGGCCTTTGACATTTGGCTATTGGTGTGTGTTGGAAGTTGCATAACGTATAATCTCTCTCTCTCAACTCTGGGGAATGCACTCGTCACAGGCAGTTCTGCCTTTGTCTCCCTCATCCACATACAATATATATATATATATATATATATATATATATATAATCTCTCAGTGGGGTTCGAACCGCCGACCGTCAGGACGATAGCCGACGATAGCCGATAGCGTCGCCTTTCGTCCTGGGGGTCGGCGTTTCGAACCCCACTGAGAGATTAGAAACATTTAGTGCCTCACGTGTAATTGTGATATACTCAATATATATATAATATATATATATATATATATATATAGATATATATATATATATATATATAATATATATAAATATGTATGTATACAGTATATACCGGTATATACAACCAGGATGATAAATACTTTTAATAGACGGTCCTGCCTGCACCTCCCGACTATTGTTTTGCTATCATCCGTGTTGTCAGTTCATATTATCGTTTATTGTCCCGTACTGACCTTGTGGTGTCTCATTAGGACCACTTCACACACCCACAACTTAGCCAACCACTTCACACACCCACAACTTAAGCAATCACTTCACACACCCACAACATAGCCAACCACTTCACACACCCACAACATAGCCAACCACTTCACACACCCACAACATAGCCAACCACTTCACACACCCACAACTTAGCCAACCACTTCACACACCCACAACATAGCCAACCACTTCACACACCCACAACATAGCCAACCACTTCACACACCCATAACTTAGCCAACCACTTCACACACCCACAACATAGCCAACCACTTCACACACCCACAACATAGCCAACCACTTCACACACCCACAACATAGCCAACCACTTCACACACCCACAACATAGCCAACCACTTCACACACCCACAACTTAGCCAACCACTTCACACACCCACAACATAGCCAACCACTCACACACCACACAACATAGCCAACCACTTCACACACCCACAACATAGCCAACCACTTCACACACCCACAACATAGCCAACCACTTCACACACACCCACAACATAGCCAACCACTTCACACACCCACAACATAGCCAACCACTTCACACACCCACAACATAGCCAACCACTTCACACACCCACAACATAGCCAACCACTTCACACACCCACAACATAGCCAACCACTTCACACACCCACAACATAGCCAACCACTTCACACACCCACAACATAGCCAACCACTTCACACACCCACAACATAGCCAACCACTTCACACACCCACAACATAGCCAACCACTTCACACACCCACAACTTAGCCAACCACTTCACACACCCACAACATAGCCAACCACTTCACACACCCACAACATAGCCAACCACTTCACACACCCACAACATAGCCAACCACTTCACACACCCACAACATAGCCAACCACTTCACACACCACAACATAGCCAACCACTTCACACACCCACAACTTAGCCAACCACTTCACACACCCACAACATAGCCAACCACTTCACACACCCACAACTTAGCCAACCACTTCACACACCCACAACATAGCCAACCACTCGGGTATTGGGTGTCCTTTGGGGCGACACATTTAGTTTTGTCTCCCTTCCTTTCCTTTGAAATATGACCAAACATGCAAGTATTGTCTTCTAGATTTTGTCTTTCCAAGTGCATGAAGGAGGCAAAAGGCAAAGCTGGCTGTAACAAGTGGGTCCAGTTCCTCTTATATTACAGGCTCGCTATCGCTCGCCAGGAAAAAAATCGACACCTAAATGACACGAAAAGTCCTAATATAGACAAAGAAATGGGGCGAAAGGTCATCCAATCGCCAAACTAATGGGCCGAACGTGACAAAACGTCTTACAATCTCAAAACTAATGGGGCTAAGCATGAGTAAAAAAAAGGGACCAGAAAACCGATCCATCTCCCCTTAACAATTTACCACTGACCAACTATGAAAACTGTGAACTAGATCATTTTTGTCGTGAATTAAAATGAAATAACAAAATACAGTACTGATCTCAAAGAAAAGTCATACTTCGATAATCCATTCATTATAGGTAGGCCAGAAATCATGACCCCTTTCCTCTGTGACTGAAAAAAGGCTAGAACAAATGGGCTGTAAATTTCCACACCTATTCCCTGGCTGACTCTTCCCAAATGTTAGAAATACTAGCTCGATTACTCTCGTCGTGTTTGAGTTATAGAGTTTAGTGGTCATGATTTCTGGCCAACCTATAATGAATGGACTATACACGTATGACTTTCCTTAGAGACCAGTCTGTTGTGTTCGTGGTATTATAATTCAAGACAAAAACAAAATTATAGTCTGTTTCATGTGACGGCAAATTCCAAAGTTCCCATCAAGATTTCTCAGTTATTTTGAAGAGTTTGTAGTGCAAGATGTTGCTAATTATATAAAATTGTTCTTAAGATGTTGCTAATTATATGAAATTGGTCTTAAGATGTTGCTAATTATATAAAATTGGTCTTAAGATGTTGCTAATTATATATAATTGGTCTTAAGATGTTGCTAATTATATAAAATTGGTCTTAAGATGTTGCTAATTATATAAAATTGGTCTTAATAGGATGCAGAGACATAATAGTTTCATATTGTTCCATGAAGTACCGATAAATCAGCAGCTAAGAGATCCAATTTACCGTCAAATGAAATGAAACCGAGTATAGTTTCCAATCTTCATGGTTGGTTACTGGCAAGGTGTTGACCCTTTTAAGATCATGATGTATCTTTACTGTCTCTTCCGGCTATCATTAGACGATTTTATACAATTTAGGACATTTCTATGGGAATTATAAAGGTATATGCTATCTCAATTAACCCTATGACTTCCATATACCCTTCCTAATCTGAATACAATCGTCAAATAACAGCCAGAAAACAGATAAGAAATGCGTCATCATATCTTCTAAGTGTTAAGGGGGGTGACCTGTTTTGTTTCTCTCTCTGGGTTGCATTCATTGAGCCCCATTCAGCCTACTGTTTTAAGACGTTTATCCTCATCCAGGTGTTCATTAATACCTTGCGAGCGATAGCGAGCCACCATATATTGGATAATGTGTTAGACAGCTAGCTAAATTTGTAAATTTGTCGATAGAAGCATTTCTCCGGCGAAGCCGGATATTTCCTTAATATGCTGGCTCGCTGTCGCTCGTGTGTGTGTCTGCCAGGTGTCTGATAAATGCATCATCAGACATATTCCGGGAATATTGTTATACCCATGGTGTTTATTACGTGCTTGGGGAATACCACAAAATACGACACACACACACACACACACACACACACACTACAAACACTCACACACCATAAACACACACACACGCATCCCCCCCCCCCCCCACACACACACACCACAAACAAACACGCACCCACACTACGAACACACACCACACGCACACAAACACCACACACCACAAACACCAACAAAAAAAACACACACACAACACATAACATACACACACACCAGTATCCAACGTTGGTGTTGGCGTTGGCAGGTGGTGTTAGTCAGACCAGCTGTATTATACTAGCCTATTGAGCACCACCAATGATCCTGCAACACCACCAACACCAATAACAACACTACTACCAATAACAACACCACCACCACCAATAACACCACCACCAACAACACTAACACCACCACCCCCACCACTAACACCACCACCCCCACCACCAATAACGCCACCACCCCCACCCCCACCAACACTAACACCACCACCCCAACCACCACCACCACTACCAACACTAACACCACCACTACCCCCACCAACACCACCACTAACACCACCAACCCCACCACCAATAACACCACAACCCCCACCACCACCAACACTAACACCACCACCCCCACCACTAACACCCCCACCACCACCAACACTAACACCACCACACTACCCCCACCAACACCACCACCCCCACCACCAATAACACCACCACCCCCACCCCCACCAACACTAACACCACCACTACCCCCACCAACACCACCATCCCCACCCCACCAACACTAACACCACCACTACCCCCACCAACCCCACCACTACCCCCACCAACACCACCACCCCCCCACCACCAATAACACCACCACCCCCCCCACTAACATCACCACCACCAACACCACCACCACCACCAACAACACCACCACCACCACCACTAACAACACCACAAACACCACCACCAATAACTCCACCACTACCACCACCAACACCACCACCAATAACACCACTACCAATAACACCACCAACACCACCAATACCACCACCAACACCAATAACACCACCAACACCAATAACACCACCACCACCACCAATACCAATAACACCACCAATAACACCAACAACACCAACACCACCATTATACCAAGCATTTCCCGCAAGGCAAGGTCGACAATGCAACATACAGGGGGGGGGGGAATAACGGAGGGGGTGGGGGTGATAACAGGGGGGGGGGGATAACGGAGGGAGGTGATAAACGGAGGGGCGAGGGGGTGATAACGGAGGGGGTGGGTAATTATTATTTTAGTTTGCTTCCTAGACCTCCATCAAGCTTTAAAAAAACACGCCCAAGACCCCCTTCGAGATAAATTTGTACATTATTCGGTAGAAAATGTCCCACCCGATGGCAGGCTCACTCTGGTTCGCCAGGAAAAAATCGACACCTACCGTACTGTAAATGGCACGAAAGGTCTTACAATCGCCAAACTTCTGAGGCGAAAGGTCTTACAATCGCCAACCTAATGGGTCGAACGTCTAAGAATCTCGAAACTAATGTGGCTAAACATGAGAGAGAAGGGGGTAAAAAAAAAAAAAACATTAACAAAAATCTAGCATACAAATAACCCAAGTGGACATTATTGTATACGCAGGACACGGGTTATGGGCGTGGGTGTGTGCTTCGGGGCCCCCTTCTCCCTCAGGCTTAGCCCCATTCGTTTCCAGATTGTAAGACGTTCGCCCCATTAGGTTGGCGATTTTAAGACCTTTCGCCCCATAAATTTCGCGGTTTTAAGACCTTTCGTGCCATTTACATTCGTTTAGGACAATGCTGGATATATTTATTTGTTTATGTATTTGTTTTATTATTATATATATTTTGTTAGCTTATACCCTGTTAATTATAGGCAGGCCAGAAATCGTGACCCCCAAACCTCTGCAGCTCAAAAAAGGGCTGGAGTAAATTGGGCTGTAAATTGCCACACCTATTCCCTGGCTGACCCTTCCCAAATGGTAGACATATCAGCTCAATTATTACTCCAGTCCTGTCAGGGTTTGGAATCGGGTTTTCTGGCCTACCTGTTATGATCACGGTATAGTCGATGGGCCGGTTTTCTGGACCACTTTCTCCCTCATGTTTAGCCCCATTAGTTTTCAGATGTTAAGATGTTTGCCCCATTAGTTAGTCGATTTTAAGACCTTTCACCCCATGTCTTCGTCAATATTTAGACCTTTTGTGCTATTTAGGTGTCGAATTTTCCCTGGCGATCGATAGTGAGCCTGTAATGTTGGAAGAACCGGCCTACGGCCGGTAAATTTTTCTACCGAAAAATTTACACATTAATCTCGAAGGGGGATCTAATGGATGTACCCGATACTCTCATAGAAAACGGTAGCCGATGATTACGTCATTCTAACGGACATGAAGGAAAATGGACATTCTTTGGTTTGCGGACACTGAACAATACGGACACAAGGACACTGGTAGGTACGGACATCTCGGAAGAACGGATACTCATAATATAATACAAGAAATCATAATAACACCTACTGAGTACGAGGACACATAATAATAATAATAATAATAATAATAATAATAATAATAATAATACAAATAATTATATCATACCAATTCTAACCCGTTCTAAATTCATTAGGTAAAACCAAAATCCAAAATTAATAGATTGAATAAAATGTCACGTCTCCACCTCTGAATTACCGTATATATATAAAATGTAAAATGATAATCGGTTATATTTACCAATTATTTGTTCGGTAATATTTGAGTGTATACGATCGTCTCATATTTGTATTATTCAACCTGCAGCGCTCAGTGTTGCGGTGGAGCTGGTGGTTTTTGTTATGGTGGTGGTGGTGGTGGTGCTTGTTGTGGTGGTGGTGATTGTGATGGTGGTGGTTGTTGTGGTGGTGATGGTGTTTTTTGTTATGGTGGTGGTGGTGGTGATTGTTATGGTGGTGGTGAGTGTGATGGTGATAGTTGTGGTGGAGGTGATGGTGGTTGTTGTGGTGGTTTTTGTTATGGTGGTGGTGGTGGTGATTGTTGTGGTGGTGGTGATTGTTGTGGTGGTGGTGGTGATTGTTGTGGTGGTGGTGGTGATTGTTGTGGTGGTGATGGTGGCGATGTTGGTGGTAGTGATTGTGGTGGTGATGGTGGTGGGTGTGGTGATTGTTGTGGTGATGGTGGTGGTGAGTGTGATGGTGATAGTTGTGGTGAAGGGTGTGGTGATTGTGTTTGTTATGGTGGTGGTGGTGGTGATTGTTATGGTGGTGGTGAGTGTGATGGTGATAGTTGTGGTGAAAGGTGTGGTGATTGTGTTTGTTATGGTGGTGGTGGTGGTGATTGTTATGGTGGTGGTGAGTGTGATGGTGATAGTTGCGGTGAAGGGTGTGGTGATTGTGTTTGTTATGGTGGTGGTGGTGGTGGTGATTGTTATGGTGGTGGTGAGTGTGATGGTGATAGTTGTGGTGAAGGGTGTGGTGATTGTGTTTGTCGTGGTGTTAGTCCTAAAGAAATATAAGAATATGAAGCTAATTAATGTCACATACCGTTAACCCCCTTAGCACGATGACGCCTTTATATATGTTATGCTGGCTACAGTTAAACGCTTGTATGCAGTTTAATAAGGACCCATGTTATTCAGAGTGTGTATTGAGATCGTAAATACCCCTTTGAGCCCTAGAGGTAGATTATAAACTAAAGCAAATCGTCTAACAGTAACCAAAACCAAAAATGGATAATACGTAAGTGAGGAGGAGCGAAAAATTAAGGGGGGTCACCGTTTTTTTCTGATCTTTCTCTCCTTGGCTTGTATCCATTCGGCCCCATTCAGCCAACTGTTTTAAGACGTTTATCCCCATCCAGGTGTCGATTTCTTCCTGGCGAGCGATAGCGAGCCAGCATTGTATGGCGAAATCCGGCTTCGAGACATTTTTCAATCGAAAAATGTACAAATTTAGCTTGCTGACAAAACAAAAATATATATATGCTGGCTCGCTACCGCTCGCCAGGAAAATATTGACACCTGGATGGGGGTAAACGTCTTAAAACAGTAGGCTGAATGGGGCCGAGTGGATACAAGCCAAAGAGAGAGAGAGAGAAAGAGAAAAAAAAGCGAGGTGGGCTCTCTTAAGAAAGGCAAGAGGGAAGTTACATATAGTTCCATAGATACACAGAATGCACAGACCTTGCAGCCCCTACTAGGCAGTCCGGACGTAATACTATCAACATTTGCTACTTAATAAAGTGGAAGGTATGGCTAGCAAAGCAGACGGCTCTCTCCCCACCCACTACATCTTCCGACGAAAAGACGGCATGAAATACAGCAGAGAAAAAAGTTCCCCTAGTAGTGACGAAAGGGTTGAATTAGGGTGACAACACACGGGAAATAACAAATACCCCTCTCAACATTTTCGTGAGATGGGTGCTAAGTGGAGAGAAAATGTTGCAGCTGGGAATACCAAGAAGAAGAAGAAGAAACTAACAAGAAGAGAGAGATGTAGAAGGAGTAGGGGGAGGAGGAAGAAAGAAAAAGAAGAGAAAGAAGAAGAAGATGTTGACAGGAGGAGACAAAGGAATGGAGGAGGGGAAAGAGAAGGAAACGAGAGAACAAAGAGAAAACAGAGAGAGAGAGAGAGAGTAAAGTTCAGGTAAGAGCAGCAGCCATGGGGATTCCCCCTTACACCTAGATCACCAGGGGCAACCAACACCACTTCTACTACATTCAACATTACAACACTATTACTATTACTACATCACTACTACTTCTACTATCATCACTAGCACCACTATCAACCAACACCACTTCTACTACTATCAACATTACAACACTATTACTATTACTACATCACTACTACTTCTACTATCATCACTAGCACCACTATCAACCAACACCACTTCTACTACATTCAACATTACAACACTATTACTATTACTACGTCACTACTACTTCTACTATCATCACTAGCACCACTATCAACCAACACCACTTCTACTACATTCAACATTACAACACTATTACTATTACTACATCACTACTACTTCTACTATCATCACTAGCACCACTATCAACCAACACCACTTCTACTACATTCAACATTACAACACTATTACTATTACTACATCACTACTACTTCTACTATCATCACTAGCACCACTATCAACCAACACCACTTCTACTACATTCAACATTACAACACTATTACTACATCACTACTACTTCTACTATCATCACTAGCACCACTATCAACCAACACCACTTCTACTACATTCAACATTACAACACTATTACTATTACTACATCACTACTACTTCTACTATCATCACTAGCACCACTATCAACCAACACCACTTCTACTACATTCAACATTACAACACTATTACTATTACTACATCACTACTACTTCTACTATCATCACTAGCACCACTATCAACCAACACCACTTCTACTACATTCAACATTACAACACTATTACTATTACTACATCACTACTACTTCTACTATCATCACTAGCACCACTATCAACCAACACCACTTCTACTACATTCAACATTACAACACTATTACTATTACTACGTCACTACTACTTCTACTATCATCACTAGCACCACTATCAACCAACACCACTTCTACTACATTCAACATTACAACACTATTACTATTACTACGTCACTACTACTTCTACTATCATCACTAGCACCACTATCAACCAACACCACTTCTACTACATTCAACATTACAACACTATTACTATTACTACATCACTACTACTTCTACTATCATCACTAGCACCACTATCAACCAACACCACTTCTACTACATTCAACATTACAACACTATTACTATTACTACATCACTACTACTTCTACTATCATCACTAGCACCACTATCAACCAACACCACTTCTACTACATTCAACATTACAACACTATTACTATTACTACATCACTACTACTTCTACTATCATCACTAGCACCACTATCAACCAGCACCACTTCTACTACATTCAACATTACAACACTATTACTATTACTACATCACTACTACTTCTACTATCATCACTAGCACCACTATCAACCAACACCACTTCTACTACATTCAACATTACAACACTATTACTATTACTACATCACTACTACTTCTACTATCATCACTAGCACCACTATCAACCAACACCACTTCTACTACATTCAACATTACAACACTATTACTATTACTACATCACTACTACTTCTACTATCATCACTAGCACCACTATCAACCAACACCACTTCTACTACATTCAACATTACAACACTATTACTATTACTACATCACTACTACTTCTACTATCATCACTAGCACCACTATCAACCAACACCACTTCTACTACATTCAACATTACAACACTATTACTATTACTACATCACTACTACTTCTACTATCATCACTAGCACCACTATCAACCAACACCACTTCTACTACATTCAACATTACAACACTATTACTATTACTACATCACTACTACTTCTACTATCATCACTAGCACCACTATCAACCAACACCACTTCTACTACATTCAACATTACAACACTATTACTATTACTACATCACTACTACTTCTACTATCATCACTAGCACCACTATCAACCAACACCACTTCTACTACTATCAACATTACAACACTATTACTATTACTACATCACTACTACTTCTACTATCATCACTAGCACCACTATCAACCAACACCACTTCTACTACTTTCAACATTACAACACTATTACTATTACTACACCACTACTACTTCTACTATCATCACTAGCACCACTATCAACCAACACCACTTCTACTACTTTCAACATTACAACACTATTACTATTACTACACCACTACTACTTCTACTACCATCACTAGCACCACTATCAACCAACACCACTACTACTACTATCAACATTACAACACTATTACTATTACTACATCACTACTACTTCTACTATCATCACTAGCACCACTATCAACCAACACCACTTCTAATACTATCAACATTACAACACTATTACTATTACTACATCACTACTACTTCTACTATCATCACTATCACCACTATCAACCAACACCACTTCTACTACTTTCAACATTACAACACTATTACTATTACTACATCACTACTACTTCTACTATCATCACTAGCACCACTATCAACCAACACCACTGTCAACACTACTACTACTACTTTCACCACCTCTACAACCAATTAACACCACTACTACTACTTTCAACATTACAACACTACTACTATTACTACATCACCACTACTATTACTATTATTATCACCACTACCACTACTACCATCCACATCAACACCACTTCTACTACTCTCAACATTACAACACACCTACTTCTACTATTCACTATCACCACTATCACCAGCACCACTACTACTTTCAACATTACACACTATTACTATACACATCACTACTACTTCTACTATCATCACTACACCACTATCACCAACACCACTGTCAACACCACTACTACTACTTTCACCACCCAATACACCACTACTACTAACTACTACTATTACTACATCACCACTACTATTACTATTATTATCACCACTACCACTCAACAAACTACATCACCTATTAATCATACCACTACCACTACTATCATTACCACCAATCACCACTACACTACTTCATCATCCCCATCACCACCCCAATACAGACATCACCACTATCACCATCACCCCCCCCCCCCTCCCCCCGCACCACCTACACTGCTCTACTACGAATTATCACCATCATCACCAACATCACCCCATCAACACCAATCACCAATCCAACATCACCCCACCAACACCATCACCACCAACAACACTAATCACCATCATCACCCCATCAACACTAATCACCACTCCACCAACATCACCAGAACAACCACAATCACCACAAAAACTATCATAACAACCACAACCATCACCACCACAACCACCACCACTCCAATCACCACTACCGCACCACCTATATCCTACACAACAAGTAGAGCACCAGGCGACAGTTTCACCAATAAAACAGTTGTCCCTCTCCTTGGCCTAGTTCACTCAAATCACCACGCCCTCATCACCATCATCACCACTAGCTACTGATTAACAACACCATGACCCTCACTACCACGGCCACCACCACTACCACTGCTAACTTCAACACCAACCGCGAACCACTACCACGGCCACCACCATCAACACCACCGCCAACCACCAACGCCCTTACCACCACCACCTCCCACATCAAATACACCACCTCCAACTACCACCACCAACATCATCATCATCATCACTGTTACCATTATCATCACCTCTAAACTGTAATCGCTACCAATATCACCATCACCACTACCATCGCTGCCATCACCACCACCACCATTGCAACCAACATCAACGTCACCACCACTACCATCGCTCCTAACACCCCCACCACCACACTCACTACCACCACCACCACCACCACCACTACCATCGCTCCTAACACCACCACCACCACACTCACTACCACCACCACCACCCTCACCACCACCACCACCACCACCCTCACCACCACCACCCACACTACCACCACCACCACCACCAACACCACCACCACCACCACCACCACCCTCACCACCACCACCACCCTCACTACCAACACCACCACCACCACTCTCACTACCACCACCACCACCACCACCACCACCACCAACACCACCCTCACCACCACCACCACCCTCACTACCAACACCACCATCACCACCACTGCTACCAATATACAAAATACCATTGCAAACATTGATAAGCATATAAATATGTATTATTTGAACTAGTACCGGTAAGTTATGTTAATCCCAACAAATGCTGTTTGCTTAACTTGTTAACCCCTTCAAGCTCCAACACGCGTTTCTGTTCTGTTTCTGGCTACTATTAGACGATTGTATTCAGATTAGTAACGGTATAAGGAAGCCAAAGGGTTGATTGAGATAGTATTTACCCTTTTAATACCCACAGATACTTCCTAAGCTGCATACAATCGTCTAATGATAGCCAAAATAAACTGCTAAAACGCGTCAGAGCTTCAAAGGGTTAAAATATACTGTGAGCGCCGAGTAAATATATGAATGTACAAAGGTGTAACAATCAAAGTCATATACTTTTATATTAGTTTACGGTTCCATAATTATTGCATTGTATATATATATGTAGTTTTGTACATAAATGCAAATAGACCACTTGCGAGTTTCAGTCTACAAGGAAGTTGGAGCTGTAGCCATCGATATTTAACAGGTTAAGGGGAGATATCGACTTGAGGGAATTTTTTTTCTGGACCCCTTTCTCCCTCCTGTTTAGCCCCATCGCTTTTGAGATTTTAAGACGGTCGCCCCATTAGTTTGGCGATTTTAAGAACCTTCGACCCATTGCTGTCAATGTTAAGACCTTTCGTGCCATTTAAGTATCGATTTTATCCTGGCGAGCGATAGCGAGCCCGTAATTTAAGAGGAACCGCCTTTCAGCCGGGACATTTTTCTACCGAGAAATGTACAAATTTATCTTGAAAGAGGCTCAAGGGGGTGTAATCTTAAGCTTGGTGGATATCTAGAGACCAAACTAAAAACCTCCCCTTAACCAGTTACAATACGGTTTTAATATGTTAAGGGGAGATCTCCACTTGAGGGATTTTTTTCTTGACCCCTTTCTCCTTCATGTTTAGCCCCATTGCTTTTGATATTATAAAACGTTTGCCCCATTAGTTTAGCGATTTTAAGAACTTTCACCCCATATTAAGACCTTTCGTGCAATTCAGGTGTCGATTTTATCCTGGCGAGCGATAGCGAGCCTGTAATTTAAGAGGAACCGGCCTTCGGCCGGGACATTTTTCTACCGAAAAATGTACAAATTTATCTTGAAAGGGACTCGAGGGGGTGTAATTTTAAGCTTGATGGAGGTCTAGGGAACAAACTAAATACCTCCCCTTAATGAATACACGCAACCAAATTCACCATACTGTTTATCCATCAGAAACCTACATAATTACTGTATTTATCCATCAGAAACCTACATAATTACTGTATTTATCCATCAGAAACCTACATAATTACTGTATTTATCCATCAGAAACCTACATAATTACTGTATTTATCCATCAGAAACCTACATAATTACTGTATTTATCCATCAGAAACCTACATAATTACTGTATTTATCCATCAGAAACCTACATAATTACTGTGTTTATCCATCAGAAACCTACATAATTACTGTATTGCTGTTTAATGTCGAAGTTTACAGGTCGAACTTCCTTAATATAGCCTGAAACTCGCAAGTGGTCAATTGTGTATATATATATATATGTGTGTTATGAACCAAAGACAATTGAAGTGATGTATTCATTCCCTTAGCACCACCATTAAGGGGAGGTTTCTAGTTGGTTCCTTAGACCTCCATCAAGCTTCAAATTACACCCCCCTAGACCCCCTTTCAAGATAAATGTGTACATTTTTCGGTAGAAAAATGTCCCGGTCGAAGGCCGGTGCCTCTTAAATTACAGGCTCGCTATCGCTCGCCAGTGAAAAAAATCGACACCTAAAGGGCACGAAAGGTCTTAAAATAAACAGAAATGGGTTGCAAGTTCTTAAAATCGCCAAAGGAATGGGGGCGAACTTCTTAAAATCTCAAAAGCAATGGGGGGATAAACATGAGGGAGAAAGGGGTCCAGAAAAAAAATCATCAAGTGGAAATCTCCCCCTTAACAACAACAACAACAACAACTACTACTACTACTACTACTACTACTACTACTACTACAACAACAACAACACGACGACGACCACCATTGTTTAGCTAAGGGTTGTGAAGGACACAGAAAGCGTATACCATTGAACACCATCAAGTGAGCCCACCTCGGTTTTTTGTTCTCTTTCTCTCCCTCTCTCTCTTTGGCTTGTATCCATTCGGCCCCATTCAGCCTACTGTTTTAAGACGTTTACCCCCATCCAGGTGTCAATATTTTCCTGGCGAGCGGTAGCGAGCCAGCATATATATACTGTATATATTTTTTTTGACAGCAAGCTAAATTTGTAAATTTTTCGATAGAAAAATGTCTCTGGCGAAGCCGGATTTCTTCATACAATGCTGGCTCGCTATCGCTCGCCAGGAAGAAACAGACACCTGGATGGGGATAAACGTCTTAAAACAGTTGGCTGAATGGGGCCGAATGGATACAAGCCAGGGGGAAAGAGAGAAAAGGAGAGAAAGATAAAAAAAAAACGGTGACCCCCCCTTAAAAAAAAACCCACCGTCACCAATATTTAGAAAAAGGACTGTGGCTGACATAATTATGACTCTATAGAAAACCCCTACCATCGAACACCATAACCCCCCACCCCCCACACGGTACGAAACCATCACTGTCCGGTACACTCGGACACCATAGTTTCCAGCCCACTTATACATATGGGAGGACTTACTGTATGTGTATCTATGGTAGCATAATCTCTGGAAACAAATTTCTGAATACAACTGTCTATATATATCAACTACAAAACTATATATACCATTTATTGAAAAGCAACTTCTGTCCAAAAGTCAATCCAGATAGCTTTAAGGGGAGGTTTTTAGTTTGTTCCCTGGACCTCCATCAAGCTTAAAATTAAACCCCATAGACCCCTTTTCAAGAAAAATTTGTACATTTTTCGGTAGAAAAATGTCCCGGCCGAAGGCCGGTTCCTCTTTAATTACAGGCTCGCTATCGCTCGCCAGCAAAAAATCGACACTAAATCATAAAAATTGACAGAGATGGGGCGACAGTTCTTTAAATCGCAAAACTAATGGGTCAACTGTCTTAAAATCTCAAAATCAATGGGGCTATAGTTGAGGGAGAAAGGGGTCAAGAAAAAAAATATCCCTCAAGTGGAAATCTCCCCTTAGTTAATGGCATGAAGGAAAAAAAAAAGCCCCATAAGGGATCCATGAATAATTGTTACGAGTGGGGTCCGAGACTATAATTGTTACGAGTGGGGTCCGAGACTATAATTGTTACGAGTGGGGTCCGAGACTATAATTGTTACGAGTGGGGTCCGAGACTATAATTGTTACGAGTGGGGTCCGAGACTATAATTGTTACGAGTGGGGTCCGAGACTATAATTGTTACGAGTGGGGTCCGAGACTATAATTGTTACGAGTGGGGTCCGAGAGTATAATTGTTACGAGTGGGGTCCGAGAGTATAATTGTTACGAGTGGGGTCCGAGACTATAATTGTTACGAGTGGGGT
>CM064484.1:35214519-35256397 GCA_032716605.1 Paralithodes platypus
ACACACACACACACACACACACACACACACACACACACTCACACACAGATAGATAGATAGACACACACACACCACACACACACACACACACACACACACACACACACTACATACATACACACACACACACTACATACATACATACACACACACACACACACACACACACACACACACACACACACACACACACACACACACACACACACACACACACACACACACACACACACACACACACACACACACACACACACACACACACACACACACACACACACACACACACACACACACACACACACACACACACACACACACACACACACACACACACACACACACACACACACACACACACACACCACACCACACCACACACACACACACACACACACACACACACACCACACACACTCACACACACACACACACACACACACACACACACACACACACACACACACACACACACACACACACACACACACATTGCACCCTTTCTCAAGACTACCGGTAAATCAGGACGAATAAACTTGTCCTTTTACCTCTTGAACCTGCATCTCTTCCCCCAAACCCCACACACCTACCATTCTCGTCCAAGCTCCACTCACTGTATTATTATTAGTCATATAGATAGACGCAGGAAGGTTTACAGAGAAGTAGATAGGAGGTGCCGTTGTAAAGGCTTATCCCTCAACACCTTCACCTTACCTGACTAGACCCTATTTTCTTAACCCCGTGAGGATTATGACGCGTTTTAGCTTTTTATTTTGGCTATCATTAGACGATTTTATACGGCATAGGAAGGTCATTTGGGTTTTTTAAACAGGTAATTTGTATCTCGACGTTCTGGCTTCTTAACCCTCTCCGACAAATGACGCGATTTTGAGCCTATTGGGGATACTTTAAAGCCTTTGTTACCATCAGGGGTATTTTAGAAACCTTTAGTTTAGTTACTTCAACCTCTGCAGTTGTCTTTGATTTAGCTGTGGGCAGAAAACTAATTTTGGAGGGGGTAATTATATGAGTGAGAGAACTCTATTTCTTATTGCTAATCTGGCAACCTCTGCGTCATAAATGCGTGAAAGGGTTAATTCCCTGCTAAACTGAATAATAATCGTCCTGATCAGCTGTCTCAAACATAATCCAAAATAATCGACAATGGACACCTGGATGATGATATACCGTACGTCTTAAGGGGGTCACCTGCTTATTTTCTCTCATTCTCTGGCTTGTATCCATTCGGCCCCATTCAGCCTACTGTTTTCAGACGTTTATCCCCATCCAGGTGTAATTTTTTTTACTGGTGAGCGGTAGCAAACCAACATTTTAAAAACAAAATTTGACAGCAGGCTAAATTTGTACATTTTTCGATAGAAAAATTTCTCCGGCGAAGCCGGATTTCTTCATATAATGCTGGCTCGCTATCGCTCGCCAGGAAGAAATCGACACCTAGATGGGGATAAACGTTTTAAAATAGTTGGCTGAATGGGGCCAAATGGATACAAGCCAGAGAAAGAGAGAAAAGGAGAACAATAAAACAAAGCAGGTCACCCCCCTTAAAACAGTAGGCTGAATGGGGTCGAATGGCTAATACTCAGAAAGAAAGACAAAAAGCGGGTCGTTCCCCTTAATATAACATCATGTACAAGGACGACTACAGACAAACACGACAGTTTTTCAGCAAAAAACACAAGACACACAAACATCACACACACACAGTAACTACAACACACACAACCACACACACAACCACACACACAAACACACACACACACCTTACCAGTCCAGTGTGAAAGTCTAATATTACACACTCGCCCTTCCTGGTTCAAGATAGAAAGGAAACAACCACATCCAAGGACCCCAGCCGCTGTGGAAGGCTGGGGGAGTGATATGGAAGGGATGTGGAAGACGGTGGAATGGTGGGGAAGTGTGTGGAAGGCGGTGGAATGATGTGGCAGAGTGTGGAAGGCGGTGGAATGGCTGTGGAAGGCGGTGGAATGGTGTGGAAAGTGGTGGATGGTGTGGAAGTGTATGGATGGCGGTGGATGGTGTGGAAGAGTGCGATAGCCGGTGGATGGTGTGGAAGACGGTGGATGGTGTGGAAGGCGGTGGATGGTGTGGAAGAGTGTGGAAGGCGGTGGATGGTGTGGAAGAGTGTGGAAGGCGGTGGAATGGTTTTAAAGAATGTGGAAGTGTGTGGAATTATGTAACAAGTTGAGGAAAGATGTACAGGTGTCTGAAAGGGATACCAAGTGTTCGTTCAATGCAGGTACCGTACCGGGTCATTCTAGTTATGGTACCGTACCGTTGTAACTGGTGTGTTGCAGATACCGGTACTGCAGGTGTTGCACGGGGCCTTTGTTAAGGAGGGGTGGGTCGTTTTTCTGGGCCCTCTTCTTCCTCGTGTTTAGCCCCATTGGTGTTTAGATGTTAAGACGTTCGACCTATTAGTTTGGCGATTTTAGACTTTACCCCCCATTTCTTTGTCAATATTAAGATCTTTCCTGCCATTTGGGTGTCGATTTTTTTCCTGGCGAGCGATAGCGAGCCTGTAATATTAAGAGTAACCGACCTTCGGCCGGGACATTTTTCTACGGAAAAATGTACAAAATTATCTTCGAAGGGAGGTGTAGGGAGGTGTAGGGGGAGTTTGTTTACAACTTGATGGAGGTTTAGGGAGGACACTAAAAAAAAGTTATTACAAAAAATATATTTAAATGAGGAAATAAATACGGTCATCCCCCCCTTTTAAGGGGATATCTCCACTTGAGGATTTTTTTTTCTTGACTTCTTTCTCCCTCATGTTTAGCCCCATTGTTTTTCTAATTTTAAGACGTTCGGCCCATTATTTTGAAGATTTTAAGAACTTTCAACCCATTTATATAAATTTTAAGATCTTTCGTGCCATTCAGGTGTCGATTTTATCCTGGCGAGCGATAGCGAGCCTGTAATATAAGAGGAACCGGCTTTCAGCCGGTACATTTTTCTACCGAAAAATTAAAAAATTAATCTTGAAAGGTGCTCAAGGGGGGTGTAATCTTAGGCTTGAAGGATATCTAGGGACCAAACTAAAAACCTGTTACCACTCTGCCACCATTAACCGCAGGATGGCATGATATTAAAAGGTTATATATGTCAGGAGGTTATGGTGACCACAGTGGAATAGGCAACTCTGTCTGAGCCATCACAAAGGAAGTTAACACTTTCCGTACCGGCGACGTCCCTTTAATTCTCTTTTAGCTATATATATATATATATATATAGACGATTGTCTGCAGTTTAAAAGGATCTGTGGTAGTAAAGTGAAATGAGTTAAGTGAGATAGGCTAGTTCGATAGACTCAATTGCTGGAGTCCTTTTTTAAACTGAATAAAATTGTCTAATAGTAGCCAAAATCTTGTTAAAAGAACAGCACCGTACTGAAAGGGTTAAACCACTATGTTTATATATATATATATATATATATATATATGAGAGCCTGTCCATTCAACCGTTATGAACGGTGAAGCCCGTGAGTTCTCGTTCCAGTCTAGGGAGTGAGATATGTGAAGCACTTTTAGTTGCAACCAGCCCCTGCCATCTTGCCTTCGCAGGATGCATGGGGCTTAGTTGCTCACTCACAGCTCTAAGCAGCCCCATCTCTGAAGCTGCCTCACTCCAGTGCTTTACTGTCTCATCCCCTTGACTCGGACCCTCACTCTCAGAACGCCACCTATTGAGCAATGAACTCACTAGGCATTGTTCCCCTGTAGCATATTTTGAATATGGGAATGTTCATACAATGCTATTTAATCAGGGAACAATGAGGGTATTTATTTGGCGTTTCGGTGGGCTTTGTGGTTATGCACTGATACTAGGTACAGCACAAATTCCATCCCAATAATATCTTCCCATTGGTATATCGGGATTTGAACCCGGGTCCATTGGATTACCAGTCCAGTGCAAGACCACTCCACCACACCTCCCCATAAATGACTACAATAATGATTTGTTTCCTACGGTGTAGCTACAAAGATGATGTATAAGTTAACCATCAATTTCCTCCAGGTGATATGATATAGAGCTTTCCCAAACTACCCTACTGGAGTGGGCAGTGTGCATGATGGTGGGGTGAGGTGATATATAGTACGAGAGGTGTGTAATGATCAAGACAGGTGTGGAGGGAGGGTGGGTAAGATGACATGTACCAGGACAAATGTGTGTGTGTGTTGGAGGGGTGAGACAAGTGGCATTATATGAGCTTGGGGTGGCAGAAGTAGTAGTATTAGTAGTAGTGGTAATAGTAGTAGTAATCCACGATGATGAGTCTGAGTGCTTACCCCGGAATAGGAAGTAGCTGAATGACAACGAAGTCAGGCGCTTTGATGACTATTCTGACCTGGTCTAGGGTCCAAAGAGGGGATGCACAGACTGAGTGATTTAAAAATAAAATAAAATAGTATTAATAGTGGTAGCAGCAGTAGTAGTACAAAGGAGTACAAAGGAGTACAAAGGAAATCAAGCAACAACAGATCTAGTGACCCTTCTAGGTTGCTTGTCCTCCAAAACACTGAGGATCAAGTGTCCAAACAGTGGTTTAGAGTGGGTAAGGGAACATTGGAAAGGGAATTACTGCCCTGGAACTAATGTCCGTGGCAGGATTAGTAGTAGTATATGTAGTAGTAGTAGTAGTAGTATATGTAGCAGTAGTAGTAGTGGTGGTGATGGTAGTAGTAGTAATGGTAGAGGTAGGGTCCTGCAGCAGCCAGATGAGACACAGGTGCAAGAACTGGTTGGCTGGGACAAGACAAGGCAGCCCAGGTGGAGGGGAGGGGGGGGGGGGTTATGATTGGAGTCTAACTTGGCCAGGTGGCGAGAGGGGGGGGGGGAGTTTAAATTTGCCCTGTTGCTAGGCTAGTATACTAAAGGGACTGTAGTTCTCGAAAAGGGGCTCCAATCTTGACGCTATCCTTGACTTTCAGCTTACTGGCTTAATAATCCAGAAAGGTTGATACTACTTGATAGCCTCTGACCTCCTATTATAACTAACTAACAAAGGTTATCGATAATAGGAACAGAGCTTGATTAAGGGGAGGTTTTTAGTTTGGTCCCTAGATATCCATCAAGCTTAACATTACACCCCCTTGGGCCCCTTTCAAGATAAATTTGTACATTTTTCGGTCGAAAAATGTGCCGGCTGAAAGCCGGTTCCTCTTAAATTGCGGGCTCGCTATCGCTCGCCAGGATAAAATCGACACCTAAATGGCACGAAAGGTCTTAAAATTGACAGAAATGGGTCGAAGGTTCTTAAAATCGCCAAACTAATAGGGCGACCGTCTTAAAATCTCAAAAGCGATGGGGCTAAACATGAGGGAGAAAGGGGTCCAGAAAAAAATCCCTCAAGTCGATATCTCCCCTTAATCTCACTATCAAGAAACCCCTTTTGATATGGATGCCTCGCCGTAAGTCATTATTAGTTCATTATTTACTTATTGCTAAAAACCACCCGGACAATGTAGAGCAGCAGGAAGAACAAGGTAGAAGAACGGACAAGTTATAGAAGAACGGACAGGACAGGAAGAACAAATCACAGACCCAACCCCCCCAAGACAAGAACAGGGCAAGAACAAAAAAAACAGGAACAATAAAGCACAAACTACAGGACGAGAACAAAAGGCGGAAGGAAGAACGCAAACCACATGACAACCCCCCCCCCCCCCAAGGAGAAGAACAGAAGACCCCCCCCCCCCACCCCCCAAGTCAAGAACAGGGCAAGAACAAAAAACCAGGAACAATAAAGCACCAACTACAGGACGAGAACAAAAGGCGGAAGGAAGAACGCAAACCACATGACACCCCCCCCCACCCAAGGAGAAGAACAGAAGACAGAAGAACACCCCCCCCCCCCCAAGACAAGAACAGGGCAAGAACAAATAAAACAGGAACAATAAAGCACAAACTACAGGACGAGAACAAAAGGCGGAAGGAAGAACGCAAACCACATGACAACCCACCCAAGGAGAAGAACAGAAGACAGAAGAACACCCCCCCCCCCACCCCCACCCCCCAAGACAAGGACAAACAGGACATACCCCCAAGACACACACACACACAGTCATTCAAGACAATCAAGAAATCATTTATGCCGGAGCAGCAGCTGGCCTGCTGGCACTTAAGGGGAGATTTCCACTTGATGATTTTTTTTTTCTGGACCCCTTTCTCCCTCATGTTTAGCCCCATTGCTTTTGAGATTTTAAGAAGTTCGCCCCATTAGTTTGGCGATTTTAAGAACTTTCAACCCATTTCTGTCAATTTTAAGACCTTTCGTGCCATTTAGGTGTCGATTTTTTCCTGGCGAGCGATAGCGAGCCTGTAATTTAAGAGGCACCGGCCTTCGGCCGGGACATTTTTCTACCGAAAAATGTACCAATTTATCTTGAAAGGGTGTCTAGGGTGTGTAATTTGAAGCTTGATGGAGGTTTAGGGAACAAACTAGAAACCTCCCCTTTATGGGGTACCGGTATTGCTTGTGTGTTGGTCTATATTTATTTATTTACTTTATTTTTTAGTTTCCTCGCTAGACTTCCATCAAGCTTAAAGTTACACCCCCTAGACCCCTTTCAAGATATATTTGTACATTTTTCGGTTGAAAAATGTTCCGGCCGAAGGCCGATTCCTACTAAAATGACATGCTCGCTATCGCTCGCCAGGAAATAATCGTCACCTAAATGGCACGAAAGGTCTTAAATTTGACAGAAATTGGGCGAAAGTTCTTAAAATCACCAAAACTAATAAGACAAAGGCCTTAACATCTCAAAAGCCAACGGGGCTAAACATGAGCGAGAAAGGGGGTCCAGAAAAGAAAAAAAAAATCCCTCAATTGGCAACCTCCCCTTAAATAAGACATTGCTAGCCTTACATCACACACACACACACACACACACACACACACATACACACACACACACACACACACACACATACACACACACACACACACACACACACCGGATATTGACTGCCACTGATCGTATGTGTTATTCAGTAGTCCTCTAAACCCCCCCTCCCTCCCCCCCCCCCCCCCACCCCCTTATTAGACGATGTTATTCAGCTTAGGAAGGTTAAGGGGAGGTTTTCCACTTGCGGGACCTTTTTTTCTTGACCCCTTTCTCCCTTATGTCTAGCCCCTTTGCTTTTGAGATTTTAAGACATTCGCCCATTAGTTTGGCGATTTTAAGAATTTACGCCCCATTCTGTCAATTTTAAGACCTTTCGTGCCATTTAGGTGTCGATTTTATCCTGGCGAGCGATAGCGAGCCTGTAATTTAAGAGTAACCGGCCTTCGGCCGGGACATTTTTCTACCGAAAAATGTACAAATTTATCTTGAAAGGGGGTCAAGGGAGTGTAATTTCAAGCTTGATGGAAGTCTAGGAAACACTAAAAACCTCCCCTTAAGTCAGCCATTTTAGATTTACAGAAGAGCGGCCCCCTTCACCCTTCCAGCAAAAGAAAAGACTTCTCCATTACCCTCTTCAAATTAAATTGGCACATTTTTCGGCAGAAACAAAAAAGCCGGTTTATAATAGGGAGGGGGGCGGGGGGGAGGGGGGAGGGATCGACATCTGAATGGGGTTGCGACAGTTTATAATCGCCCAACTAAAGACACCCAACATCTCGCGACTTCAATCGATAATCTCGGGGCCTCGAAAGAGTTACGGGCTACTGAATAGCTTACAGTCCCGAGGTTGAGAAAAAAAAAAAACACAAAAAATAAGTACCAACCCAGATATATAGTTATCTCATTCACTCTCTAACTCTAACTCACACTCTCTCTCTCTCTCATTCTCACACCCTCTCTCTCTCACTCTCACACACTCTCTCTCTCTCTCACACACACACTCACTCTCTCTCTCACTCTCACACTCTCTCTCTCTCTCTCTCTCTCTCTCTCTCACTTTCACACTCTTTCTCTCACACACACTCTCTCTCTCTCTCACACACACACACTCTCTCTCTCTCTCCCCCAAAGGTCAAGGTAACTCTATGGATGCCACAGGAGCAGCAGCCAACCCATCATTGGGCTCCATTAAGGAGGGTGACCTGCTTTTTGTTTTATCTGTTTTGGTTGTATCCATTTGGCCCCATTCAGCCTACTGCTTTAAGACGTGTATCCCCATCCAGGTGTCGATTTATACCTGGCGAGCGATAGCGACCCACCATAATTTGGATAATGAGTTAGACAGCTGGCTAAATCTGCAAATTTTTCGATAGAAAAATGTCTCCGGCGAAAACAGTAAGCTGGATGGGGCCGAATGGATACAACCAAGAAAGAAAAAAGAGCAGATTCCCGCCCATTAGGACCCAAACACCCATAATAAAAGAGACTTTAAGGGCAGATTTACACTTGAGGGATTTTTTTTTTCTGGACCCGTCTCCCTCATGTGTAGCCCCATTGTTTTTGAGATTTTAAGACGTTCGACCCATTAGTTTGGTGATTTTATGATCTTTCACCCCATTTCTGTCAATTATAAGACCTTTCGTGCCAATTAGGTGTCGTTTTTTTCCCGGGCGAGCGATAGCGAGCCTGTAATGTAAGAGGAACCGGCCTTCGACAGGAACATTTTTCTACCGAAAAATGTACAAACTTATCTTGAAAAGTTGGTCTAGGGGGTGTAATTTCAAGCTTGATGGAGGTCTAGGGAACAAACTAAACCCCTCCCCTTAAGCACCCCTAGAGCCGTAGAGATGTGTGTTGGTGATGAGATGCCTGGGGATTATTATTAAGAGGTGTTAGCATACAGCTTCCGTATAGGATTTATGAGCTGCCTCTTCTTCTTCTTCTTCTTCTTCTGCTGCTGCTGCTGCTGCTGCTGCTGCTGCTGCTGCTGCTGCTGCTGCTGCTGCTGCTGCTGCTGCTTCTGCTTCTTCTTCTTCTTCTTCTTCTTCTTCTTCTTCTTCCCCATAATTTGTATCTTCATCATCTCACTTATCACTACTCTCACTCACTCACTCACTCACTCACTTACTCTCACTCACTCACTTACTCTCTCTCTCACAGACACATAAAAAGTGGCTCCCTCAACAGCCTAGGGCGGTATAGTGGAGCGGGCAAGGTGTGTGTGTGTGTGTGTGTGTGTGTGTGTGTGTGTGTGTGTGTGTGTGTGTGTGTGTGTGTGTGTGCTTGATGAATGTCTAAGGTGGGAAACTAGAATAAATAAATAAATAAACAAAAAAACAAATATAATCAAATCTCCCCTTAACTGGCTTACTACGCTAATATTATTCAAGGGGTGTGTTAAGGGGAGATATTTACTTTGTTCCCTAGACCTCCATCAAGCTTAAGGGGAGGTATTTACTTTGTTCCCTAGACCTCCATTAAGCTTAAAATTATACCCCCTTGAGCCCCTTTTAAGATAAATTTGTACATTTTTCGGTAGAAAAATGTCCCGGCCGAAGGCCGGTTCCTCTTAAATTACAGGCTCGCTATCGCTCGCCAGGATAAAATCGACACCTGACTGGCACGAAAGGTCTTAATATGGGGTGAAAGTTCTTAAAATTGCTAAACTAATGGGGCAAACGTTTTATAATATCAAAAGCAATGGGGCCTAAACATGAGGGAGAAAGGGGTCAAGAAAAAAATCCCTCAAGTGGAGATCTCCCCTTAAAGGTCTGATAGTGTGTGTTAGAAGGTACGATATTTGAAGGTGTGTGTCCCGAGTTCGAATCCCGGGAGAATCATATGCTGTCCTGAGTTTATTCTAGTGTACTGGGGTTTGTAATGAAGGCTTAATGTTAAGGGGAGGCAGACCGTTTTTTCTGGACCCCCTTCTTCCTAATGCTTAGCCCCACTAGTTTTGAGATTATAAGACGTTCGGCCCATTAGTTTGGCGCTTTTAACCCCTTTCGCCCCATTACGTTGTCAATTTTAAGACTTTTCGTGCCATTTAGGTGTCGATTATTTCCTGGCGAGCGAGAGCGAGCCTGCAATTTTAAGAGGAACCTGCCTACCGAAAAATGTACACATTTATCATGAAGGGGGTCTAGGGGATGTTTTTCTAAGCTTGATGGAGGTCTAGGGAGGAAACTAAAAAAAAAATATATATATATGAATAAATGAATTAATAGACCAAACAAACGGTCTGCCTCTCCTTAAGAACGGGGAGTGTTGCTTAAGGGGAGATCTCCACTTGAGGGATTTTTGTCTTGACCCCTTTCTCCCTCATGTTTAGCCCCATTGCTTTTGATATTATAAAACGTTTGCCCCATTAGTTTAGCGATTTTAAGAACTTTCACCCCATATTAAGACCTTTCGTGCCATTCAGGTGTCAATTTTATCCTGGCGAGCGATAGCGAGCCTGTAATTTAAGAGGAACCGGCCTTCGGCCGGGACATTTTTCTACCGAAAAATGTACAAATTTATCTTGAAATGGACTCAAGGGGGTGTAATTTTAAGCTTGATGGAGGTCTAGGGAACCAACTAAAAACCTCCCCTTAATATAGGCCTGTTCAGAGTGTGTGCAAGGAGTGTGAGGACAGGTGCACTCACACAGTATGATAAGAATGATGTAACATGACTTGTAATATAACATTCTAGTCACATTGTTTCACCTGTCGGGAAACTCAATCTCTTACCAGCTGATGTATCGATAATTAACGGGAAAATATGAAGCTACTATGTCTCTGCATCATGTTTAGCCTACACCAAGTTGTCATATTAACTGCATGTGTCGCTACAGAATCTTCCTAATAGCTGAGTAATCAAAGCTGGACAAGACAAATTGCCGTCATCTGACCAAAAAAAACACAAAAACAAATATATATATATATATATATATACTGTACATACTGTATATATATATATATATATATATATATATATATATATATAAGCTCTAAATACCACAAAGCCACTGAGGTCTATCCAGGTCATCCAAAATCTTTCCAATATACCTTACCTTAATATAGAATCTCGTCTGTCATGAGTTACCTTAATATAGAATCTCGTCTGTCATGAGTTACCCAAATATAGAATCTCGTCTGTCATGAGTTACCTTAATATAGAATCTCGTCTGTCATGAGTTACCCTAATATAGAATCTCGTCTGTCATGAGTTACCTTAATATAGAATCTCGTCTGTCATGAGTTACCCTAACATAGAATCTCGTCTGTCATGAGTTACCTTAATATAGAATCTCGTCTGTCATGAGTTACCCTAATATAGAATCTCGTCTGTCATGAGTTACCTTAATATAGAATCTCGTCTGTCATGAGTTACCCTAATATAGAATCTCGTCTGTCATGAGTTACCTTAATATAGAATCTCGTCTGTCATGAGTTACCCTAATATAGAATCTCGTCTGTCATGAGTTACCCTAATATAGAATCTCGTCTGTCATGAGTTACCCTAATATAGAATCTCGTCTGTCATGAGTTACCCTAATATAGAATCTCGTCTGTCATGAGTTACCCTAATATAGAATCTCGTCTGTCATGAGTTACCCTAATATAGAATCTCGTCTGTCATGAGTTACCCTAATATAGAATCTCGTCTGTCATGAGTTACCCTAATATAGAATCTCGTCTGTCATGAGTTACCCTAACATAGAATCTCGTCTGTCATGAGTTACCCTAATATAGAATCTCGTCTGTCATGAGTTACCCTAATATAGAATCTCGTCTGTCATGAGTTACCCTAATATAGAATCTCGTCTGTCATGAGTTACCCTAATATAGAATCTCGTCTGTCATGAGTTACCCTAATATAGAATCTCGTCTGTCATGAGTTACCCTAATATAGAATCTCGTCTGTCATGAGTTACCCTAATATAGAATCTCGTCTGTCATGAGTTACCTTAATATAGAATCTCGTCTGTCATGAGTTAGTTACCGGTATATGTAGCCTACTGATGTGTTCTAGTTAAAGGGGTAGGGTGTAGTTTCTGGTCTATATATTTATTTATATACCGTATATATATATTGTTTAGTTTCCTCGCTAGACCTATATTAAGCTTTGACCCCCCCCCCCCCTAAACCCCCCTTCGGGATGAATTTGTACATTTTCCGTAAACAAAAAAGTCCTGGCTCAAGGCCGAGGGTTCCTCTTGAAATTACACGCTCGCTATCGCTCGCCAGGACAAAAAATCGACAACTAAAAGGCACCAAAAGTCCTAATACTGACAAAGAAATAGAGTGAAAGGTCTTAAAATCGCCAAACTAATGGAACGAACGTCTTAGAATCTCAAAACAAGTGGGGCTAAGCATGAGGGAGAAGGGAGTCCAGAAAAAGCCACTACCTCTCCCTTCATATAGCTCCACAATTATCATGAGTCGCATTTTTGGTTTTTTTATCTGTGCATTGTGAAAACTGGCTTCATGAGTTGCAATTTTTTTTTTTTTTTTTTTTTTTTTTCTATGCATTGTGAAAACTGGCTATCTATTTTATGGCTATTTGATGATTCGAGTGTTGGGAAGAGTTCAGGGTCTGCCATCGAGATCCAGAGATGTTTATGAAGAAAACACAAAAGACGAATGATTATGAAGTTACAAGGGTGTCTTAGATGGCTCGTTTTGCTGGTCCGCCTTCTTCCTCGTGTTTAGCCCCATTAGTTTTCAAATTATAAGACGCTCGGCCCATTAGTTTGGCGATTTTAAGACCTTTCGCCACATTTCTTCGTCAATGTTAAGAGTTTTCGTGTTAATTAGTGTCGATTTTTATTTCCTGGCGAGCGATAGCGAACCTGTAATTTGAGAGGAACAGGCCTACAACTGGGACATTTTTCTATCGAAAAATGTACAAATTTATCTTGAAAGAGGGTCGGGGGGGGGGGGGGGGGAGTTTGGTTGAGGTCTAGGGAGAAAAATAAAAGAACACAGAAAAATAGATAAATAAATAAATAAATTGGCAAATCCATACACCCATCTTAAGAGTGACATCAAGAGTGCAGAAGACGAATTATAATAAAGTTACAAGAGTGTCTGAGAGTGAAGTTACAAGAGTGAAGACGAATTATAATAAAGTTACAAGAGTGTCTGAGAGTGAAGTTACAAGAGTGAATACGAATTATAATAAAGTTACAAGAGTGTCTGAGAGTGAAGTTACAAGAGTGAATACGAATTATAATAAAGTTACAAGAGTGTCTGAGAGTGAAGTTACAAGAGTGAATACGAATTATAATAAAGTTACAAGAGTGTCTGAGAGTGAAGTTACAAGAGTGAAGACGAATTCTGATATACCGGTAGTTACAAGAGTGTCTTAGGAGTGACGTTACAAGAGTGAATACGAATTATAATAAAGTTACAAGAGTGTCTGAGAGTGAAGACGAATTATATTAATTACCGGTATAATAAGTGGACAAGGGTGTCTTAAGAGTGACGTAACAAGAGTGAAGAAGACGAATTAAAATAGTTACAAGGGTGTCTAAGAATGACGTTATAAGAGTGAAGAAGACGAATTATAATAAAGTTCCAAGAGTGTCTAAGAGTGACGTTATAAGAGTGAAGAAGACGAATTATAATAAAGTTCCAAGTGTCTAAGAGTGACGTTATAAGAGTGAAGAAGACGAATTATAATAAAGTTCCAAGAGTGTCTAAGAGTGACGTTATAAGAGTGAAGAAGACGAATTATAATAAAGTTCCAAGAGTGTCTAAGAGTGACGTTATAAGAGTGAAGAAGACGAATTATAATAAAGTTCCAAGGGTGTCTAAGAGTGACGTTATAAGAGTGAAGAAGACGAATTATAATAAAGTTAGAAGAGTTTCTGAGTGAAGTTACAAGAGTGAGTTAAGTGGAATTATAATATAGTTACAACAGGGAATGAAAGTGTAATAGGGGACATGTAAGAGTGAATGAAGATGAAATAAGAGTGAGTGAAGGTGAAATAGAGAAGTTGTAAGAGTGAAATAGAAAAGTTGTAAGAGTGAATGAGAGGTGTCAATAGTGAATGAAGATGAAATAGGAAAGTCGTAAGAGTTAATGAGAAGTGTCAATAGTAAGTGCAGATGAAATAGGGAAGTTATGAGAGTGAATGAAGAAGCCCCAGAGTGAGGGTATGTGTGGTGGCCCCTAAGGTGGTGACCCCTTCACCAGAGAGAGAGCGAGAGAGAGAAGGGGGGGGTGGGGGGCAAGGGGGGAGGCGGGTATGTCGTGATGGTGTTAGGTGCCCGGGGCCCTCCATGACACTCAACACACACACACACACACACACACACACACACACACACACACACACACACTGCTTTAGGCAACACATACACACACACACACTGCTTTAGGCAACACATACACATACACATACACACACACACATACACACATACACACTGCTTTAGGCAACATATACACATACACATACACATACACATACACACACACACTGCTTATGGCAACACATACACACACACTGTTTTAGGCAACACATACACACACACTGATTTAGGCAACACATACACACACTGCTTTAGGCAACACATACACACACACTGCTTTAGGCAACACATACACACACACTGCTTTAGGCAACACATACACACACACTGCTTTAGGCAACACATACACATACACATACACTGCTTTAGGCAACACATACATACACACTGCTTTAGGCAACACATACACACACACTGCTTTAGGCAACACATACACACACACTGCTTTAGGCAACAGATACACATACACTGCTTTAGGCAACACATACACATACACATACACACACACTGCTTTAGGCAACACATACATACACACTGCTTTAGGCAACACATACACACACACTGCTTTAGGCAACACATACACACACACTGCTTTAGGCAACACATACACACACACTGCTTTAGGCAACACATGCACATACACACACACTGCTTTAGGCAACACATACACATACACTGCTTTAGGCACCACACACACACACACTGCTTTAGGCAACACATACACACACATTGCTTTAGGCAACACATACACATACACACACACTGCTTTAGGCAACACATACACACACACTGCTTTAGGCAACACATACACATACACACACACTGCTTTAGGCAACACACACACACACACTGCTTTAGGCAACACACACACACACACTGCTTTAGGCAACACATACACACACACACACTGCTTTATGCAACACATACACATACACTGCTTTAGGCAACACATACACTGCTTTAGGCAACACATACACATACACTGCTTTAGGCAACACACACACACACACAGTTTTAGGCAATACATACACACGCACTGCTTTAGGCAACACATACACATACACACACACTGCTTTAGGCAACATACACACACACACTGCTTTAGGCAACACATACACACACACACACTGCTTTAGGCAACACATACACACACACACACACACACTGCTTTAGGAAACACATACACACACACACACACTGCTTTAGGCAACACATACACACACACACACACTGCTTTAGGCAACACATACACACACACTGCTTTAGGCAACACATACACATACACACACACTGCTTTAGGCAACACACACACACACACACTGCTTTAGGCAACACATACACACACACACACACTGCTTTAGGCAACACATACACATACACATACACACACTGCTTTAGGCAACACATACACATACACTGCTTTAGGCAACACATACACACACACTGCTTTAGGCAACACATACACATACACACACACACACTGCTTTAGGCAACACATACACACACACACACACTGCTTTAGGCAACACATACACACACTGCTTTAGGCAACACATACACATACACACTGCTTTAGGCAACACATACACACACACACACACTGCTTTAGGCAACACATACACACGCACTGCTTTAGGCAACACATACAAATACACTGCTTTAGGCAACACATACACATACACTGCTTTAGGCAACACATACACATACACACACACACTGCTTTAGGCAACACATACACACACACTGCTTTAGGCAACACATACACACACACTGCTTTAGGAAACACATACACATACACTGCTTTAGGCAACACATACACACACACTGCTTTAGGCAACACATACACACACACTGCTTAAGGCAACACATACACTGCTTTAGGCAACACATACACCCACACTGCTTTAGGCAACACATACACATACACACACACACACACTGCTTTAGGCAACACATACACACACACACACACTGTTTTAGGCAACACATACACACACATTGCTTTAGGCAACACATACACATACACACACACTGCTTTAGGCAACACATACACACACACTGCTTTAGGCAACACATACACATACACACACACTGCTTTAGGCAACACACACACACACACTGCTTTAGGCAACACACACACACACACTGCTTTAGGCAACACATACACACACACACTGCTTTATGCAACACATACACATACACTGCTTTAGGCAACACATACACATACACTGCTTTAGGCAACACACACACACACACAGTTTTAGGCAATACATACACACGCACTGCTTTAGGCAACACATACACATACACACACACTGCTTTAGGCAACATACACACACACACTGCTTTAGGCAACACATACACACACACACACTGCTTTAGGCAACACATACACACACACACACACACTGCTTTAGGAAACACATACACACACACACACACTGCTTTAGGCAACACATACACACACACACACACTGCTTTAGGCAACACATACACACACACTGCTTTAGGCAACACATACACATACACACACACTGCTTTAGGCAACACACACACACACACACTGCTTTAGGCAACACATACACACACACACACACTGCTTTAGGCAACACATACACATACACATACACACACTGCTTTAGGCAACACATACACATACACTGCTTTAGGCAACACATACACACACACTGCTTTAGGCAACACATACACATACACACACACACTGCTTTAGGCAACACATACACACACACACACACTGCTTTAGGCAACACATACACACACTGCTTTAGGCAACACATACACATACACACTGCTTTAGGCAACACATACACACACACACACACTGCTTTAGGCAACACATACACACGCACTGCTTTAGGCAACACATACAAATACACTGCTTTAGGCAACACATACACATACACTGCTTTAGGCAACACATACACATACACACACACACTGCTTTAGGCAACACATACACACACACTGCTTTAGGCAACACATACACACACACTGCTTTAGGAAACACATACACATACACTGCTTTAGGCAACACATACACACACACTGCTTTAGGCAACACATACACACACACTGCTTAAGGCAACACATACACTGCTTTAGGCAACACATACACCCACACTGCTTTAGGCAACACATACACATACACACACACACACACTGCTTTAGGCAACACATACACATACACACACACTGCTTTAGGCAACACATACACATACACACACACTGCTTTAGGCAACACATACACATACACACACACTGCTTTAGGCAACACATACACACACACACACTGCTTTAGGCAACACATACACACACACACTGCTTTAGGCAACACATACACACACACTGCTTTAGGCAACACATACACATACACACACACTGCTTTAGGCAACACATACACACACACACACTGCTTTAGGCAACACATACACACACACACACTGCTTTAGGCAACACATACACATACACATACACACACACTGCTTTAGGCAACACATACACATACACTGCTTTAGGCAACACATACACACACACTGCTTTAAGCAACACATACACATACACACACACACACACACACTGCTTTAGGCAACACATACACACACACACACACTGCTTTAGGCAACACATACCCACACACACACTGCTTTAGGCAACACATACACACACACTGCTTTAGGCAACACATACACATACACACACACACACACACTGCTTTGGGCAACACATACACATACACATACATACACACACACACTGCTTTAGGCAACACATACACACACACACACACACACACTGCTTATGGCAACACATAGACATACACATACACATACACATACACACACACTGCTTTAGGCAACACATACACACACACTGGTTTAGGCAACACATACACATACACTGCTTTAGGCAACACATACACATACACACACACTGCTTTAGGCAACACATACACACACACTGCTTTAGGCAACACATACACACACACTGCTTTAGGCAACACATACACATACACTGCTTTAGGCAACACATACACACACACTGCTTTAGGCAACACATACACATACACTGCTTTAGGCAACACATACACATACACTGCTTTAGGCAACACATACACATACACACACACTGCTTTAGGCAACACATAGACACACACTGCTTTAGGCAACACATACACACACACTGCTTTAGGAAACCCATACACACACACATACACTGCTTTAGGCAACACATACACACACACTGCTTTAGGCAACACATACACACACACTGCTTTAGGCAACACATACACACACACTGCTTTAGGCAACACATACACACACACTGCTTTAGGAAACACATACACACACATACACTGCTTTAGGCAACACATACACACACACTGCTTTAGGCAACACATACACACACTGCTTTAGGCAAAACATACACTGCTTTAGGCAACACATACACACACTGCTTTAGGCAACACATACACACACACTGCTTTAGGCAACACATACACATACACACACACACACACACACACTGCTTTAGGCAACACATACACATACACACACACTGCTTTAGGCAACACATACACATACACACACACTGCTTTAGGCAACACATACACACACACTGCTTTAGGCAACACATACACATACACATACACACACACTGCTTTTGGCAACACATACACATACACACACACTGCTTTTGGCAACACATACACATACACATACACACACACTGCTTTAGGCAACACATACACACACACTGCTTTTGGCAACACATACACATACACACAGTGCTTTAGGCAACACATACACATACACATACACTGCTTTAGGCAACAAATACACATACACACACACACTGCTTTAGGCAACACATACACATACACACACACACAGTGCTTTAGGCAACACATACACATACACACACACTGATTTAGGCAACACATACACACACACACTGCTTTAGGCAACACATACACATACACACACACTGCTTTTGGCAACACATACACATACACATACACACAGTGCTTTAGGCAACACATACACATACACATACACTGCTTTAGGCAACACATACACATTCACACACACACACACTGCTTTAGGCAACACATACACATACACACACACACAGTGCTTTAGGCAACACATACACATACACACACACTGCTTTAGGCAACACATACACATACACACACACACACACACTGCTTTAGGCAACACATACACATACACACACACACACTGCTCTAGGCAACACATACACATACACATACACACACACACACACTGCTTTAGGCAACACATACACACACACACACTGCTTTAGGCAACACATACACATACACACACACACTGCTTTAGGCAACACATACACATACACACACACACACTGCTTTAGGCAACACATACACATACACATACACACACTGCTTTAGGCAACACATACACATACACATACACACACACACTGCTTTAGGCAACACATACACATACACACACACACTGCTTTAGGCAACACATACACACACACACACTGCTTTAGGCAACACATACACATACACACACACACACTGCTTTAGGCAACACATACACATACACACACACACACTGCTTTAGGCAACACATACACACACACACTGCTTTAGGCAACACATACACACACACACACTGCTTTAGGCAACACATACACATACACACACACACACACTGCTTTAGGCAACACATACACATACACACACACACACACTGCTTTTGGCAACACATACACATACACACAGTGCCTCGAAGGCATAGAATTGTTTAATTATTATGTTCTGTCCAACAACCAACTCTACTCCTAAAATCGATTAATGGA
This sequence comes from Paralithodes platypus, assembly GCA_032716605.1. Taxonomy (NCBI): domain Eukaryota; kingdom Metazoa; phylum Arthropoda; class Malacostraca; order Decapoda; family Lithodidae; genus Paralithodes; species Paralithodes platypus. The sequence continues at coordinate 35,234,585 of CM064484.1, forward strand.
ATATTACAAACACATGTGGTAGTCCGTGGATTCGAACCCAGGACGCTCACACCGAAAATAAACAACTTATGCATTGCGCCACAAAGACAGTTAAAGAATGGTGGACACTGCCTACGATTTATTATGCAACTTCGAATCCTGCATATCAATCTATGCATGTACACACATCCCAACTGCAACTCACGTAGGCTATGCATATGTGAATGGAAAGAGCAATTAATGGGGCCTTAACCACTTAGGGAAGTCCTCTCGATAAATTACTCCTGAACCAATATCAATTATTATGTTCCTTCCAACAACCAACCATACTCCTAAAATCGATTAATGAAATATTACACACATGTTTTGGAGATTTGTATTTATTCTATCTATCTATCTATCTATCTATTGTCTGACGCCGTGATCCCCGAAGGGTGGCCACGAACGAAACACCTCCATGCACCTCTGTCCCCAGTCAGTCGATGCCCCTCCTCCCAACCAGCACCGCCTTCACTCATATACTTCTTTACTCCATCCTTCCACCTCTCTCTCGGTTTACGTCTCCCTTTCTGTCCTTCCACCTCGCTCTCATACACCCTCTTAGTCATTCTCTCGCTTCCCATACGTTCCATATGGCCGAACTATCTCAAGGTGTTCCTTTTCACACATTCCAGCACATCTACATCCACACCAGACCTCTCTCTTACTTCCTCATTCGTCTGTCTATCCCTCCATGTAACTCCGCACGCACTTCTCAAGTACCTCATTTCACCCCTCTCACTCTTGGTCTGAGTCTCTCCACCAACGTCCATGCTTCGCTTCAGTAAGTCAATATCGGGATTACCACACTGTCATGCAAGGACTTCTTTACTTCCATGCTGACCACCATATTTCTTGATATTGCTTTCAGCGTTCCTACAACCCTCTTCCCCTGTTTATTTGTTACCGGTAATTTATTACGGTGTTATATTTTGTGTTAGTTTTCTCCCAAGACTATCATCAATCTAAAAAAAAAAAAAAAAATACACCCAAGACCTCTATTCGGGATAAATGTGTACATTTTTCGGGTGAAATATTTTTCGGCCCTAAGTTCATTCCTCTTAAATTACAGGCTCGCTTTCGCTCGCCAGGGAAAAAACTGGACATGGAAATTGCAACTAAAAGGTTCAGTTCTCCGCCAGGTGATACGAAGACAATACCGGTAGTATTATTGTTAAAGTGACTTTGAAAAACCATATGAGGAGGAACATTTTATTGACAACGTTTCGCAGATAGCTTCATCAGGTCTCAGTGACCCGAAGAAGCTATCTACTAAACGTTGTCAATAAAGTGCTCCTCCTCATATGGTGTATATATTCAATAGTATTAATTCTTAGTGCATGGATGATTATGGAGGAGGGGAGAGAGGGGTGTTTCTAGACCCCCTTCTCCCTCATGTTTAGCCCCATTAGTTTTGATATTTTAAGACATTCGCCCAATTATTTTGTCGATTGTAAGACCTTTTCGGACATTTATGTGTTGATTTCTTCCTGGCGAGCGATAGCGAGCCTGCAATTTAGTAGGGAGCATTTCTCAACCGATAAATGCACCAAATGATCTCGAAGGGGGGTCTTGGGGGTATTAAGCTTGAAGGTCAGGGAAGGAAACTAAATAATAATAATATTACATAAATATATACATTAATAAATAAATGTTATATATAAATGACAACCTCCCCCTAATATTATGCGCGGGTACCAGTGTTTAATATATTTGATATGACCCAAACAGGGCTCGAACCCAGGCCAGTAGTGCAGCACTCCGACACCTTAACCACTAGGCCACCGAGGAGTTTTACAGATACAAGTTAAACACACGCAACAAGACCCCCCAAACCCCCCAAAACAAGGACCCCACATACTGTTACCATATATCAAGGTGGAGGTCAAAGGTCACGGTCATGACTGTGGGGTCATAACAAACACTTTAAAAATCAACCCTAAACCCCCATATAAGATAAATTTGTACATTTTTCGGTAGAAAAATGTCCCGGCCGAAGGCCGATTTCTCCTAAAATCTCAGGCTCGCTATCGCTCGCCAGGAAAAAATCGACACCTAAATGATACAAAAAGTCTTACTAGTAGTAAGACTTTTCGTGTCCTTTTGGTGTCGATTTTTTAATAATGACCACGAAATGGGGCGAATGGTCTTAAAATCGCCAAATGAACGGGCCGAACGTCATAAAATCTGAAACTAATCGGGCCAAACATGAGGAAGAAGGGGGATCCGAAAACCTCCCCACCTCCCCTTAAACAACACACGCAACAAGACTACCCAAACTCCCCCGAAACAAGGAGTCCACACACTTGTACCATTTTTTTTTTTTTTTTTTTTTTTTTTTTTTTTAAATATATCAAGGTGGATGTCAAAGGTGAGGGTCATGAGTGTGGGGTCATAAAAAGCTAGGTGTGGATGCTCCGAGGTCAGCCTGGCCCAAGGGAAGGTCAGCGAAATAGGGGGCCACAGGTTACAACCACCAAACACGGTTCACTTTTTACCTTCATCATAATTACCACTTTCACAACCAACTACTTTTTTTATGCAATGTTCAAGTTACTTATATAACGCCATTTCTCTCTAGCCCTCGCTCCGAGATTCAATAGCACTCGACCAACATATATATACATATATTTTAAACTCCTAGCCGGACTCGAACCACCGACAGGCAGGACGAGTGTCTATGCTTTAATCCACTTCACCATGGCGTGATAAAGGATACTTAATCCTTTTGTATTTATATTAAGGGGGGATCTCCACTCGAGGGATTTTTTTCTCGACTCCTTTCTCTCTCGTTTAGCCCCATTGCTTTTCTAATTTTAAGACGTTCGCCCCATTATTTTGACGATTTTAAGAACTTTCGACCCATTTCTGTCAATTTTAAGACCTTTCGTGCCATTTAGGTGTCGATTTTATCCTGGCGAGCGATAGCGAGCCTGTAATTTAAGAGGAACCGGCTTTCAGCCGGGACATTTTTCTACCGAAAAATGTACAAATTAATCTTGAAAAGGGGTCAATGGGGCGTATTTTAAAGCTTGATGGAGGTCTAGGGAATAAACTGAATACCTCCCCTTAAACGATTATATTCAGTTTAGGAAGGTCCTAGAGCAATTAACAGGCTTCGGGCCATCTCACTTAACCCTTTTTACTACAACAGACCTTTCTTGAACTGCATACAATTGTGTGAATATAGCTATAATAAAATGAGAAAGACGTCGCCGATACGGATGGGGTTAACATTCACCATATATCACGTATGTTGACACGGAGCTTGGTGCTTATGTTCTGGGTGTGGTGTCCAGAGTTCGAATCACGGGAGGGCCATATGTTTTTTTTTATTTTATTTTTTATTTTTTTTCGATTAGTTTATTCAAGTACATTGGGGTTTGTATTTGATATTAATGTTAAAGAACAGGGTGTTACTTATTACAAGAGAATGCATGAGCCAAATTCCAGGAAGCATCACGACAGCTGTATTGGGCTATAAAAGGTAAACAATTCCAGGAAGCATCACGACTGCTGTATTGGGCTATAAAAGGTACACAATTCCAGGAAGCATCACGACAGCTGTATTGGGCTATAAAAGGTACACAATTCCAGGAAGCATCACGACAGCTGTATTGGGCTATAAAAGGTACACAATTCGCCAAAGTCGCCATTGCATTAGTGTCGCCACCTATGACAAATGTCTTCATAAGTGATACTATGGTCCATTCATTATAAGTAGGCGAGAGATCTTAAACTTCTATCCCCTTTAACTTAAAAAGGGTTAGAGCAAATGGGGCGTAAATGTCCACACCTATTTCCTGGCTGATTCTTCCTAAATGGTAGAAATATTAACTCGATTACTCTAGTAGTTTGTGGGTTATGGAGGATAGAAGTTAAGGGGAGGTATTTAGTTGATTCCCTAGACTTCCATCAAGCTTGAAATTACACCCCCTTGACCCCCTTTCAAGATAAATTTGTAAATTTTTCGGTAGAAAAATGTCACGGCCGAAGGCCGGTTACTCTTAAATTACAGGCTCACTATCGCTCGCCAGGAAAAAATCGACACCTAAATGGCATGAAATATCTTAAAAGTGACATACATGGGGCGAAAGTTCTTAAAATCGTCAAACTAATGGGGCGAGCGTCTTTAAATCTCACAAACAATGGGGCTAAACATCAGGGAGAAAGAGGTTGAGAAAAAAAAAACTCAAGTGGATATCTCCCCTTAAATTAAGATATCTCGCCAACTTATAATTTAATGAATAGACTATAGATAGCCACGAGAAGATAGAGGAAAATATATATGTTTGGTTGACAACAAGATAAATGAATAAAACAGCAAAATGATAGTGATAGTATAAAAGTGAACCAATAATAGTGTGTTAAAGGTGGGGGCTCATGGGTTGAGGTAAACATGGAAAAATAATCGCCAACCTGCATATAATTATCTTGTAAAATGCAATGTCACTGAAATAATTATTAACAATGGTATAAAGGATTTTGCGGATCGTCTATACTGGGCCTGTGACGTCATAGTGACGTCACACCAGTATCCTTAGCCTAGACTGGATGGACTTACACTCTTGTGACGTCACAGGCCCGGTATAGACGATCCACAAAATCCATTACCATTGTTAATAATTAAGTGCATTTTGCAAGATAATTATGTACAGCTTGGCGATTATCATTTCATGTTTATCTCAACCCATGAGCCCCCACCTTTAAGGGAGCCCAACTCGTTTTTTTTTTCTCTTTCTCTCCCTTTCTCTCTCTCTGGCTTGTATCCATTCGGCCCCATTCAGCCTACTGTTTTAAGACGTTAACCCCCATCCAGGTGCCAATATTTTCCTGGCGAGCGGTAGCGAGTCAGCATATATATATTTTTTATATATGCTGACAGCAAGCTAAATATGTACATTTTTCGATAGAAAAATTTGTCCGGCGAAGCCGGATTTCTCCTTACAATGCTGGCTCGCTATCGCTCGCCAGGAAGAAATCGACACCTGGATGGGGATGAACGTCTTAAAACAGTTGGCTGAATGGGGCCAAATGGATACAAACCAGGGAAAGAGAGAAAAAAAAATGCGATGACCCGTGTTAAGGGGGGTGACCTGCTTTTTGTTATTTCTGTCCTTTTCTCTCTTTCTCTGGCTTGTATCCATTCGGCCCCATTCAGCCAACTATTTTAAGACGTTTATCCCCATCTAGGTGTCGATTTCTTCCTGGCGAGCGATAGCGAGCCAGCATTATATGAAAAATCCGGCTTCGCCGGAAAAAAAATTCTATCGAAAAATGTACAAATATAGCCTGCTGTCAAACAAAAATAAAAAATATGCTGGCTCGCTACCGCTCACCAGTAAAAAATTGACACCTGGATGGGGATAAACGTCTTAAAACAGTAGGCTGAATGGAGCCAAATGGATACAAGCCAGAGAAAGATAGAAAAGGACAGAACCAAAACAGGTCCCCCCCCCCCCCCTTAAGGGAGGTGGGGTGAACCTGACCATCCTGCCTTCCTTCCGGTCATTATCATAACATAATAGGTGCGGTGTTAGGCAACGTAGTGGAGGGAGGGAGGGAGGGAGGGAAATATAGAGAGAGGGATAGAGTGATAGAGATAGATAGACAGATAGATTGATAGATAGATTGACAGATAGATATATAGATTGACAGATAGATAGATAGATTGACAGATAGATATATAGATTGATAGATAGATAGATAGATAGATTGACAGATAGATAGATAGATTGATATAGATAGATAGATTGACAGATAGATAGATAGATAGATTGACAGATATATATATAGATTGATAGATAGATAGATTGACAGATCGATAGATAGATTGATATAGATAGATAGATTGACAGATAGATAGATAGATAGATTGACAGATAGATAGATTGATTGGCAGCTTGGTAGATTGATTGACAGCTTGGTAGATTGATTGCCAGACAGATAGATATAGATTGATTGACAGAGAGAGAGAGAGAGAGAGAGAGAGAGAGAGAGAGAGAGAAGTGATAAAATGGCCCAAAACAACCAATTTTATGTTAATTTCCTTGTATTCCTTCTGATATTGTCTTTGTAAGTGATAAATGGCCAAAAAAAACAATGATATGCCGTGTTAATTGTCTTGTATCCCTTTTCTTATTCATTCAAACAACAACATTGCAGCAGTTTGGCACCCCGAGTGAGAGAGAGGAGATGAATGGTGAATGACACAGGTTGAGGCATTGAACACATAACCACCCATCCGGCCATTCATAGAACTCAATGGTCCAGTGGGCTAGGGTGCGCAGAGGGGGGTGTGGGTAGGTGGCTGGATAGAGAGATCAATACATAGATATATCGATGAGTAGGTAGATGGGTGAGTAGGTAAGTAAGTGGGTGGGTAGGTAGGTAGGTATATAAGAGGGTAGGTGGGTAGGTAGGTAGGTAGGTAAGTGGGTGGGTAGGTGAGTAGGTAGGTAGGTAGGTAAGTGGGTGGGTAGGTAGGTATATAAGAGGGTAGGTGAGTAGGTAAGTGGGTGGGTAGGTAGGTAGGTATATAAGAGGGTAGGTGGGTAGGTAGCTAGGTAGGTAGGTAGGTAAATGGGTAGGGTAGGTAGGTAGGTATATAAGAGGGTAGGTAGGTAAGTGGGTGGGTAGATAGGTAGGTATATAAGAGGGTAGGTAGCTAGGTAGGTAAGTAGGTGAATAGGCAGGTAGATAAGAGGATAGGTGGATAGGTAGGAGGGTTGGTAGGTGGATGGGAAGGTAGGAGGGTTGGTAAGTGGGTAGGTAGGTCAGTGGGTGGGTAGGTAGGTAGGTGGGTTGATAGATAGACAGGTAGGAAGGTGGGTGGGTAGTTCGTTGGAGGGTAGGTGGGTGGGTGGGTAGGTAGGTAGGTAAGTAGGATGGTTGGTAAGTGAGTATATACTTGGGGGGAGGGGGGGGGAGTTGGTGTGTAGTGGTTTAGATTATCATATATAGATAGATAAAATAATACAGTACGGTACGGTAGCTACTTATGTTCCTCATACTAATTTGCGACATAGATACCAACACCAGACACAGTACGGTGTCGTCTTTTGCTGATGACACAAAATTAAGCAAGATAGTAAACACACAAGAGGACACGGGCCGACTGCAGGAAGACATGAATGTAGTGTTCCAGTGGACCAGGGAAAACAACATGCAATTCAATGAGGAAAAATTCCAATTAATACGGTACGGAGATAATAATGGTGTTAGAGAAATTACAAATTACTTAACAGAATCTAACCACATAATAGAACGGAAAGACAGTGTGAAAGACCTTGGGGTATTAATGTCTGAAAATATGGGTTTCAAAGTACATAACCAGGTCAAAGTGGCGGCTGCGAAACGTCTAACGGGTTGGATTCTGCGTACTTTTAAAACACGCGGTGAATTGCCTATGATAACGCTCTTCAAATCTCTAGTGCAACCGCGGCTTGAATACTGTAGCGTATTAACATCCCCATACAAAGCAGGTGAAATAAATGACGTAGAGAGTGTACAAAGAAATTTCACTTCGCATATAAGTTCGATAAAACATCTACACTATTGGGAGCGTTTAAGAGCACTGAATCTGTACTCACTGGAACGTAGAAGAGAAAGTTACCTAATAATATACACGTGGAAAATCGCAGAGGGTTTAGTACCAAACCTACATACTCCGATAGTCATGAAATTCAGTGATAGGAGAGGCTGGGAATGCGAAATCCCCCGGATGAATAACAGGGGTGCTATGGGCTCTCTGCGAGAGGGCTGGTTATCACACAGAGGCCCACGTCTCTTCAACAAACTCCCACGGCGAGTAAGAGACATGAGGGACATCTCGTTAGACAACTTCAAGAGAGCCCTAGATGTCGAACTGCAAAAAGTGCCAGACGAGCCCATCCTCGCAAGGGAGCGAGCTGTCGCTTCAAACAGTCTACTGCACCAAATCACCACCCATAACGAGGGGCGTCGCGCTCCTTGGTGCCGCTAGAGGAGCGGCGAACACATCCAAAGGTATCCAAAGGTAAGGTATAGATACCACTCATCCGGTTCGATACATAATAATAGGATGAGCAATATGATAATAGGATGAGCAATATGATAATAGGATGAGCAATATGATAACAGGATGAGCAACATGATAAAAGGATGAGCAGTATGATAATAGGATGAGCAATATGATAATAGGATGAGCAGTATGATAATAGGATGAGCAATATGATAACAGGATGAGCAATATGATAATAGGATGAGCAGTATGATAATAGGATGAGCAATATGATAATAGGATGAGCAATATGATAATAGGATGAGCAATATGATAACAGAATGAGCAATATGATAATAGGATGAGCAATATGATAACAGGATGAGCAGTATGATAATAAGATGTGCAATATGATAACAGGATGAGCAATATGATAATAGGATGAGAAATATGACAACAGGATGAGCAATATGATAATAGGATGAGCAATATGACAACAGGATGAGCAATATGATAATAGGATGAGCAATATGACAACAGGATGAGCAATATGATAATAGGATGAGCAATATGATATGATAATAGGATGAGCAATATGATAATAGGATGAGCAATATGATAATAGGATGAGCAATATGACAACAGGATGAGCAATATGATAATAGGATGAGCAATATGATAATAGGATGAGCAATATGACAACAGGATGAGCAATATGATAATAGGATGAGCAATATGACAACAGGATGAGCAATATGATAATAGGATGAGCAATATGCTATGATAATAGGATGAGCAATATGACAACAGGATAAGCAATATGATAATAGGATGAGCAATATGATAATAGGATGAGCAATATGATAACAGGATGAGCAATATGATAATAGGATGAGCAATATGATAATAGGATGAGCAATATGATAATAGGATGAGCAATATGATAACAGGATGAGCAATATGATAATAGGATGAGCAATATGACAACAGGATGAGCAATATGATAATAGGATGAGCAATATGATAATAGGATGAGCAATATGACAACAGGATGAGCAATATGATAATAGGATGAGCAATATGATAATAGGATGAGCAATATGATAATAGGATGAGCAATATGACAACAGGATGAGCAATATGACAATAGGATGAGCAATATGACAACAGGATGAGCAATATGATAATAAGATTAGCAATATGATAATAGGATGCGCAATATGACAACAGGATGAGCAATATGATAATAAGATGAGCAATATGATAATAGGATGCGCAATATGACAACAGGATGAGCAATATGACAACAGGATGAGCAATATGATAATAAGATGAGCAATATGATAATAGGATGCGCAATGTGACAACAGGATGAGCAATATGATAATAGGATGCGCAATATGACAACAGGATGAGCAATATGATAATAAGATGAGCAATATGATAATAGGATGAGCAATGTGACAACAGGATGAGCAATATGATAATAGGATGCGCAATATGACAACAGGATGAGCAATATGATAATAAGATGAGCAATATGATAATAGGATGAGCAATGTGACAACAGGATGAGCAATATGATAATAGGATGCGCAATGTGACAACAGGATGAGCAATATGATAATAGGATGCGCAATATGACAACAGGATGAGCAATATGATAATAGGATGAGCAATATGACAACAGGATGAGCAATATGATAATAGGATGAGCAATATGACAACAGGATGAGCAATATGATAATAGGATGCGCAATATGACAACAGGATGAGCAATATGACAACAGGATGAGCAATATGATAATAAGATGAGCAATATGATAATAGGATGCGCAATATGACAACAGGATGAGCAATATGATAATAGGATGCGCAATATGACAACAGGATGAGCAATATGATAATAGGATGCGCAATATGACAACAGGACCTCTTAACTGGTACTTCAGTATGAATATATAACCATGGAGATTCGAAATTATCCCAATAACCCTTACAGTACCAGTGACGTCTCATTTATTCGATTTCAGCTACCGGTACATTTAGACGATTTTATGAAACTTAGAAAAAGATACATGGTTGCTAGCAGGATTAATTGAGACAGAGTGTAGCCTTTTAAAGGTGGGGGCTCATGGGTTGAGGTAAACATGGAAAAATAATCGCCAACCTGCATATAATTATCTTGTAAAATGCAATGTCACTGAAATAATTATTAACAATGGTATAAAGGATTTTGCGGATCATCTATACCGGGCCTGTGACGTCATAGTGACGTCACACCAGTATCCTTAGCCTAGACTGGATGGTGGACTTACACTCTTGTGACGTCACAGGCCCGGTATAGACGATCCACAAAATCCTTTATACCATTGTTATTAATTATTTCAGTGCCATTGCATTTTGAAAGATAATTATGTACAGCTTGGCGATTATAATTCCATGTTTATCTCAAACCATGAGCCCCCACCTTTAAGGGGAGGTTTTTAGTTTGGTCCCTAGATATCCTTCAAGCTTAAAGGTGGGGGCTCATGGTTTGAGGTAAACATGGAATGATCATCGCCAAGCTGTACATAATTATCTTGCAAAATGCAATGGCACTGAAATAATTATTAACAATGGTATAAAGGATTTTGTAGATCGTCTATACCAGGCCTGTGACGTCACACCAGTATAAGTCCACCATCCAGTCTAGAAGGATACTGGTGTGACGTCACTATGACGTCACAGGCCCGGTATAGATGATCCGCAAAATCCTTTATACCATTGTTAATAATTATTTCAGTGACATTGCATTTTACAAGATAATTATATGCAGGTTGGCAATTATTTTTCCATGTTTACCTCAACCCATGAGCCCCCACCTTTAAGATTACACCCCCTTGAGCCCCTTTCAAGATAAATTTGTACATATTTCGGTAGAAAAATGTCCCGGCTGAAAGCCGGTTCCTCTTAAATTACAGGCTCGCTATCGCTCGCCAGGATAAAATCGACACCTAAATGGCACAAAAGGTCTTAAAATTGACAGAAATGGGTTGAAAGTTCTTAAATTGGTCAAAATTATGGGGCAAACGCCTTAAAATTAGCAAAACAATGAGGCTAAACATGAGGGAGAAAGGAGTCCAGAAAAAAGTCCCTCAAGTGGAAATCTCCGCTTAATGGGTACACGTGCTTCTACATATGAATTACAATCGTCTAATGCTGGCCCAGATTATAATGGCAAGAAGGACGTCACCGGTACAGCAGTCAAGGTTAAGGGAGGGTGACCTGTTTTGGTTCTGTCCTTTTCTCTCTTTCTCTGGCTTGTATCCATTTGGCCCCATTCAGCCTAGTGTTTTAAGACGTTTATCCCCATCCAGGTGTCTATTTCTTACTGGTGAGCGGTAGCGAGCCAGCATATTTTTTTATTTTTGTTAGACAGCAAGCTAAATTTGTACATTCTTCGATAGAAATATGTCTCCGGCGAAGCTGGATTTCTTCATATAATGCTGGCTCGCTATCGCTCGTCAGGAAGAAATTGACACCTGGATGGGGATAAACGTCTTAAAACAGTAGGCTGAATGGGGCCAAATGGATACAAGCCAGAGAAAGATAGAAAAGGACAGAACAAAAACAGGTCACCCCCCTTAAGTTTGATGGAGGTCTAGGGAGGAAATTAAAAACATTATTAAAAGATATACAAATGAACAAATAATTACGCCCCCCCCCCCTCCCCTTAATACGAACGATGGCAGTAATTGCACTTTCCAAATTATGCTGGCGAACAAACTAGCCAATTTGATCTAGCTTGAACACAAACTAGGCAATTTGATCTAGCTTGAACACAAACTAGGCAATTTGATCTAGCTTGAACACAAACTAGGCAATTTGATCTAGCTTGAACACAAACTAGCCAATTTGATCTAGCTTGAACACAAACTAGGCAATTTGATCTAGCTTGAACACAAACTAGGCAATTTGATCTAGCTTGAACACAAACTAGGCAATTTGATCTAGCTTGAACACAAACTAGCCAATTTGATCTAGCTTGAACGTAAACTAGGCAATTTGATCTAGCTTGAACACAAACTAGCCAATTTTATCTAGCTTGAACACAAACTAGGCAATTTGATCTAGCTTGAACACAAACTAGGCAATTTGATCTAGCTTGAACACAAACTAGGCAATTTGATCTAGCTTGAACACAAACTAGCCAATTTGATCTAGCTTGAACACAAACTAGGCAATTTGATCTAGCTTGAACACAAACTAGGCAATTTGATCTAGCTTGAACACAAACTAGCCAATTTGATCTAGCTTGAACACAAACTAGCCAATTTGATCTAGCTTGAACGTAAACTAGGCAATTTGATCTAGCTTGAACACAAACTAGCCAATTTGATCTAGCTTGAACACAAACTAGGCAATTTGATCTAGCTTGAACACAAACTAGGGAATTTGATCTCTTGCTGACAAACTAGCCAATTTGATCTAGCTTGAACACAAACTAGGCAATTTGATCTAGCTTGAACACAAACTAGGCAATTTGATCTCGCTTGAAAACAAACTAGCCAATTTGATCTAGCTTGAACACAAACTAGCCAATTTGATCTAGCTTGAACACAAACAAGAGGGAGAGAGAGAGAATAGGAAGAATAGATAATGATACATGAGAAAGAAAAAAAAAAAATCATCGACAAAGAACTCGTAACAACAACAACAACAAACCCAATCCTTTACACCACCAACAAGAAGAAGAGAGACTAAATATGGAAGAATAAAATACAATAATATTACATTAAACAACATAGTACACTGAAAAACAATAATAAATAGAAACCGGTATGGCCAGTGCATTTGTAGCGATAGACCCATAATTATAAGATATTGATAACAAGGTATATTAATTAATCAAACGTAAATCACTAATAATATACCCAACTTTATATAAATATATATATATATATATATATATATATATATATATATATATATATATATATACCGATATATAATTATATATTTTATTTATTTGTATATATATACCGGTACAGGGTACTCAAACTGTTGCATAAATCCCTACTGTGTACCGTACTACAACCAACCTTACAGCAGCGTAGTACTCCCTTCACAGCACATACCTGTAGGCAGAGAACCATATTAGTACGATACAAAATATTACATATTACAGTACATCTTGTAGTCAATAAAAAAAAAAAAAAAAAAAAAAATATTAAGAGATTTATTTTTTCTAGACCCCCTTCTCTCTCATGTTCAGCCCCATTACTGTTTACATTTTAAGACGTTCGCCCCAAATGTAATTTACGAGGACGAGATATTTTTCTACCGAAAATAAAATGCACTACACCTGTATAGATAGGGTTATATATCAATACATTTGGTGTAAAAGTTGGACACATTTCACCAACTATATATAACTTTAGTCAGTCAGTCAGTAGCCAACCCTTACTACCACAAGAGGTAGGGAGGATCAGCAAGAGACACGAGAAAGGAAAAGGAGGTGACAGGAGAAGAACGCATATAACAGTTCGCCCACAACAATCAAGCACACAAGCATTCAGAAACACCAACCACTCACTCATCAGCCCCAGAAATCAATGGCTTCACCTCAGATATTATACCGGTAATTCTGTAACTAATATTATGATCGCGCCCATTAAACAGTGAAATTCAAAGTAAATAATATAAAATAGATTAAAGTATTATAAATATCAAATAACCGTACTATTGATAACTGGACCTAATAGACTGAATATATTCTAGTCAACGAGATACCGGTACTCTTAACCCATACTGTACCGGTGACATCCTTTTGTATTATATCCTGCCAACTACTAAGACGATTGCATGCAGCTAAGGAAGGACGTCTGCCCATTAAAAGGCTACAGATTATCTCAATTAATCCATTTAGCTACCATATACCTTTCCAAACCTTCATAAAATCGTCTACATGTAGCTAGAATAAAATAAAAAATATGTCGCCGGTACAGAAGGGGTAAAAAAAGATGTCGCCGGTACAGAAGGGGTAAAAAAAGATGTCGCCGGTACAGAAGGGGTAAAAAAGATGTCGCCGGTACAGAAGGGGTAAAAAAGATGTCGCCGGTACAGAAGGGGTAAAACAGTACCGGGTAGGACACAAATATTACCAAACATCACCCAGTCAATAACAATACTATGCAATACAGGACCAATAGGGAGGGACTGCAGTTTTCGAAATGGGGCTTCAGTCCTGACGCTATTCTTGACTTACAATGAGCTGGCTTAATAATCCAGAAGGGTTGATAGCCTCTGAAGTCCTGTTTCAACTAACTAACTAACTAACTAAAGGACCAATACACTGTGACTAAATAACTAAATAATATGGTAGCTGGGAATAATAGACTCTGAAGTGCCAATAAACGAGACACAATACCAGTAGGTCTATACTCAGTTTCTTTTCATCTGGCGATAAATTGAATCCTTTATTAGCTACTTTTTCGATACCTAAGGGGAGGCTGACCCTTCATTTGACCCTGAGGCCAAAATTTCACGATTTTTTTTTTTTTTTTGGTCTAACATGCTTCTTTCAATATAGGAGAATAGCATAGGAGGGCATAAACACCCATATCGCATCCCCCCCCCCCCCGCCCAATTTTTGTCTTTTCTAAAATGTTTCTTTCAATAATAGAGAATATCATATGAGGGCATAAACACCTATATGTCATCCCCCCCCCCCCCATATAATAATAAAACAACAGAAAGTCACCTACTGTATATGCCTATAATGTATAGACTGTTTAGTACAGTATACCATACAACTCGTCTTATTATCGTTCTCTTTGATAAACTACAATATAGAAAACATATCTTATGAGTAACTAGACCATTTTAGGCAAGCTACTATGTACGTGAAATAAATATTTCATTCGTCTGCGATTTCCAGAAATCATATATTGGTAACTTCAAAATGAAACTACTCAAATGTATATTGCTCTGCTTCGTTCCCCTTCTACACACTATATATGGGACTATATGGCACCTGTTTAGCGTGCTCAAACTGGCCGCTCCTCTTGATATTTTCCCTGAATCGACCTATTTCATGTCGAATATTGCGCCACAAACGTAGTGGATCATTTCATTAATTTCATTTGGAGGTGTTTGGTGTTGTGGTGAAGTTAATAAAAAATAGATTATCAGTAGGTTCAGGGATATTTCGTAGCGAGGCCGGTCTATATGATCTGTGCCCCATGAATATTCTGTCCTCTCACTTAAACATTAGGCTACCATGGTGCGGTGGGAATATGAACATGATTAGATTAATATCCAGTATTCGAGAATAGATAATAAGTCGTAGGCATGTGCATAAACCTTTAACCGTCTTGGTGGTGTAATGGTTAAGGTGTCAAAAATCTGTGTGTGATAACCCGGGTTCGAATCCTGGTGGATCGCACATGTGCTTTCATTAATTTCATTTGGAGGTGTTTGGTGTTTTGGTGAAGTTAATAAAGAATAGAATATATATATATGTGTTATTTATATTTTTCAGCACCTTCTATTATTCAATATGGGAAAGCGAGCAGGCTACGTTGTAGGTGATGATTGTAGGAAACGCCATAACAAAATTGCGGGAAACTTTAGTGATTTTTCGATGTTTTGAATATTTTTACATATAATGCGATGAAATTCGCGAGCGCACGCACATAGAGTGATGATTTTTTCAGAGAGTCTTAGCATTCCCATTGGTATTAAAATGGTATAATGCCAAAACAAAAATCACTTACACAGGGTGATTTGGGGGTGTAAGGGTCAGCCTCCCCTTTTAATGACAAAATATGAAACTAATATGTCTCTCCATCATAATAAGACTATGTATGTATAATTAGCACCATACTTCACTACAAAATCTTCAAAATAACTGAGAAATCCTGATGGGAACTTTGCAATTTACCGTCAGTTGAAAAGAAACAGAGTATAGTTGGGAAAGGGTTAATTGTTACGAATCATAGTGTACGGTATTGCAAAGGAAGAATGTTAAAGAATTCATAAATATAAGTATATAGATGAGAGAGAGAGAGAGAGAGAGAGAGAGAGAGAGAGAGAGAGAGAGAGAAATACATAATAATGAAAATATATAGATCCCTAGCACATAGAGGTCTATACTGTATACGGATAGATTCCTAGGTACAGTATATAGAACCATGCGAACCGAAAGATACAAAACAATTATGATACATGGATATATCGGTATTGAAAAAAAAAAATCCATGGAATTAATCTGTACGTGAAATGGTTAACTGTACACAAAGATATTAAAATTATGGTGGAATGGAAATGTGATGAATAAACCTAGGCCTACAGTAAATATTGTACCTCTCTCTCTCTCTCTCTCTCTCTCTCTCTCTCTCTCTCTCTCTCTCTCTCTCTCTCTCTCTCTCTCCCCCGCGGGCACCCCGAACGGCAACACAGTGACACAGCAAATACTTCAGAGCAGTGTGTGTGTGTGTACAAAGGAGGTTAAGCAACAACATAAATATGGATCCTTTCTTGGTTGCTTGTGTCCACAGCAACTGAGCTAGCCTACATGCAAGTCAAGGTTCATCCACAAAAAGTAAACAAAATACATATATAAAGTATTCTCGTTTCCTAGTAGCCTAATCGTGTGTACTGGTATGTGTTTGAGTGCCATTGTGTGAATTGTGTATATGTATATGTGTATATATGAGAGAGAGAGAGAGAGGGGAGAGATAGATAGATATATATATATATATATATATATATATATATATATATATATATATATATATATATATATATATATATATATATAGAGAGAGAGAGAGAGCACACACAAGGGCGACAGGTAGGCTAGGCAGGCCCTTTACTGTGTTTAAATGCACCTCGAGTCCTTCACACTCTTATTCTACTTTATTTAAAGTACCCTCTCACTTTCACTCTCTCTCTCAATCATTAATTAATTTATTCATTCATTCACTCACTCACACTCCCCCCCCCCCCATCTCTCTCTCTCCCTCCATCAACTTTGCACTAATATTAAATGAGACTACAAAATGGCGTCTAGGCGAAGAGTTGTCCGATTTCTATATTCTAAAGGATCTCTAAATAAGTATACATCAGTTTGCATACACATTTCTCACTTTAACGTAAACAGCGATCGATACTTTCTGTGATATAGCCAGTCTCATTTACACACATACGCAATCACACACACACACACACACACACACACACACACACACACACACACACACACACTCACACACACACAGACACATACACACAAACATACGTACACACACACGTATGTAGCCTATATAAATAAGCACACTTCTTTCGACCTTACCTTGCCTTACTTCCATGTTATAGAGAATGTTGCTTTACCAGTCACTCTACCTTCCTGCTATGTCGCTCTCTCTATGTCGCTCTCTCTCTCTCTCTCTCTCTCTCTCTCTCTCTCTCTCTCTCTGACTAAATTAGGGCCTACTATTCATAGGCGTGATTCAAAACACACATGCTACTAAAATATAAATACTAATTGCATTACAAATTATGAGTATGATCTCCATGATGTTTTTCTCATAATATTCGCATCACTCACTCTCTCTCTCTTTGTTTCTCTCTCTCTCTCTCTCTCTCTCTCTCTCTCTCTCTCTCTCTCTCTCTCTCTCTCTCTCTCTCTCTCTCAGGTATTACATTTCTCTAACCTTCTAGTCTCTCCGCTGTTCATGATATCTTTCCATATTCGTTCGTCCTGACCTTCTTCCTCTTCCTCCTCCTCCTCCTCCTCCTCCTCCTCCTCCTCCTCCTCCTCTTACTTTTGTTGCTCTCTTCTGTGTGATCTTGTTGTTATTGCTCGCTTTAAGTATTGTTCTTCCTCTACGTGTCCTCTAAGTCTACCTCTTCATCCTGTTTGCCTCATTCTCTTCCTCGTTCTCCTTCTTCATCTCCTCTTCATCTTCTTCTTCTTCATCTTCTTCTTCATCTTCTTCTTATTCTTCTTCTTCTTCATATTCTTCTTGTTCTTCTTCTTCTTGTTCTTCTTCTTCTTGTTCTTCTTCTTCCTCCTCTCTCCTCCGCCTGGTGAGGAGTAGCCTTCTGCTTTACTATCCTTGTCTTTACCTACATAGTAGTTAGTAACTTACCGGTTGTAGTTTTGTAGTTGACGTAGGCTATAGGAAATTATATTCATAATTCGTTTCCAGAAATATATATATAAGTCCACGAAATAATTGTGAGTATGGTATAAACTGTGGTATCGGAGTGTACGGTAGCTATCAGACTGTCAAGCAACAACCTCGCAGTGTTTATATGTGAACATTCCTGGACAGGGGGAAGGGCGAAGTATAGGGAGGGCTTATTCTTATGGGGGTCGTAGGCCTTTTGTTATCTTTCTCTCCTTTTTTCTCTTTCTCTGGCTTGTATCCATTCGGCCCCATTCAGCCAACTGTTTTAACACGTTTATCCCCATCCAGGTGTCTATTTCTTCCTGGCGAGCGATAGCGAACCAGCATTGTATGGAGAAATCCGGCTTCGCCGGAGAATGTTTTCTATCGAAAAATGTACAAATTTAGCTTGCTCTCAAAACAAATATATATATATATATATATATATGCTGGCTCGCTACTGCTCACCTGGCAAATACTGACACCTGGATGGGGGATAAACGTATTAAAACAGTAGGTTGAATGGGGCCGAATGGATACATGCCAAAGAGAGAGAAAGAGAAAAAATAGCAAAGTGGGCTCCCTTAACATTCTCGATCCACAATTTCTTCTGACAGATATAATGGAGGTCAATGGTATCTAGAACTAGACTCAAGGTGGGTTATCTAGGTGAACTGCTAGAGGAGAATAATTAAAGTATATAAATAAATATATACATGTATAAGTCTATCTATCTATCTATCTATCTACCCAGGCTCAATCCCCACTTTTCCGATTTTTTTGTTTTTAGTTTTCCTTCTTTTTTTTTTTGGGGGGGGGGGGGCGACTCACGACAGAGCTAGAATAGGGACAACACAAAACACAACCGAAAACAATGAACACACACACACACAAAAAGCATACAAATTTACACACATATAGATATATGAAGTAAATAAATAAAATAATAACTAAAACCGGTTAGCCTAAGTGTTGGTGACTATATTTTCCTTATTTCTGTATGCGATTCTATATATATCAAATCCTTGGCTAAATTGTCTGTATACAAGTGTTCAATTCACATATACGGTACCTTGATTTAACTTATCCCTTCCACATCAGATTAAAAACAAATTTGCATTCGTTTACTGTTACACTTTCTTTGTCGCAGCAATACCTTCTCGTTTCAAGTTTTCTTTGTATTATATATATATATATATATATATTTATTATTTTATATTTTTACGAGACGATAAATAAAGGAAGGAAAAACAAAGACATAAAGAAGGTCCATGTGCCTAAAGGCATCCTCCATTCACATATATACAGATAATACAGTATATATATATATATATAAACCTTTAATACAATTTCCCAAATATCGGTACAATTACAAGTACATCATTCTAACCCTTGTTATTGTAATAATTACCAGCCAATAAGATCATAAAACATATAAGCAACAACAGTTATGATTATCAAAATGACAAAGCAATAGTAGCAGTTATAGTACGGTAGTAGTAGTAGTAGTAGTAGTAGTAGTATTAGTAGTAGTAGTAGTATTAGTAGTAGTAGTAGTAGTACAGGTACCGGTACGGGTTATATTGTTTATTTGATTTATTCTTCTTGACATCATCAGAATTTTCCTTGTTGTCGTAACTTTAGATTTGTCTAGTGTTCCTAAATTAAAATATGAAATAACATTATTCTACCTGGCGCTTAACATTCTAATTAACTCTCTCTCTCTCTCTCTCTCTCTCTCTCTCTCTCTCTCTCTCTCTCTCTCTCTCATAACAAAAATAAACAGATCAAAAGCGGAATCGGACCGCTAATAGAAGATGGCCAGACAATAAACAAGGCGGACACAAACACGGCAAAATCTGCTCAAGCAAATATTTTGGCTCATGTTTTAACAGAAGAAAATTATCGATTGCATACCCTTGAAAATAACACCTGCAACTCATGAGATAGGAGATGTTCACCATCCAGTGTTACCGAAGTACAAAGCAAATTGAGTTAATTTAAATGTAAATAAGACCCCGGGGACCCGCACATGCTCCACCCGAAAGATAATTAAGAATGGTCAAGGACGAAATAAGCACAACCCCTGACACAACTATTTAACCTTATCACTACTACAGGGGGATTGTACCTGAGTGATTTGAAAGATGCGAACATTACCGACGATATACAAGAAGGGTAGCAAGGCCAAAGCGAAGGAAGTAATTACAGACCCCATTAAGCCTAACTTCCATTGTAGGAAAAATCATGGAAAAAAATCATTAGAGATCAAGATTGTAGATTACCCTCGAATCAAACAACCTAATCCAAAAAATAGTCAACACGGCTTTAGATCAAATAAGTCAGCCTAACAAATTTGATTGAATTTTATAACAAACTATTCACATATAACTAACGACCATGACCGAAATCACTAGATATAAACCCTTCTTGGACTTTCCAAAAGCTTTCGACAAGGTGCCTCACCGGTGAACAACTATTGGCTTAAACTGGAGAGGATAAGGTATCAAAGGTTAAATTCATTGCTTGGATACAAAAATTGGCTTACGGACAGAAGACCAGAGAGTGGTGATAAATGGGAGTGGAATCGGAAGTGGGATCCCTGTCACCTAGTGGGTTCCCACAGGGTTCAGTTCCTTGGACCTGGTCCTGTTTTCTCATTTACATTAACGATAATCGGGGGATGTACGTGGGGTAACACAACACCATTTCCAAATTCGCCGACGATACAAAAAATAGGAAATACAGTCCTGAACGAAGATGATAGGAATGCGTTGCAATCCTGTATTTAAACAAGATATCAGGAGTGGTGAAAAATGGCAGATGCCCTTCAATGTCGATAAATGTCATGGTGCTAGCAGGTTGGTATGCAGAAATATGCAAATACAAATACGAAATGAATGGCAAAACAATAAAAAACCGCAACGGTAGTAAAAAGACACTAGGGGTACTAATATCTGAAAAACCCATAAAAACTTCCGACCAATGTATAGCAGCCTGCAAATAAGGCAAACATAGCATTGGGCTTTATCTAAACGAAAATTTTACATATAAACATGAAAAAACGTAATAGTTGCCACTGTTCAAAAGTATTGGTGAGGGAGGCCCTCACCTTGAATATGGTGTGGCAGTTCTGGTCACCTTTATCTGATCAAGGGACATTGTAAGAACTCGGAGTTCAGTACAGCGTTAGAGCGACGAAGCTGATACCCTCATTAAGAAATAAACCATATGGAAGAAAGACTTTAAACGATTGAACCTGTTATCATTAAACAAAAGAGGAGGTTGATTGGGGTCGCTAGCTTATTGAGTGCTTTAAGATACTAAAAGGTTTCGATCAAAAGCGATGTCAAATGCACTATTCCACATTAACCAATACTAACTCCAAACTCGCGAAATGGAATGGAAATTAAAAACTAAAAAGGCAAACCTAGAATGTCACCAAAGAGTTTTCTTTCCACCCTACAGTGGATGGCGACAGAGTGGATGTCATAAACTACCAGCGAGGAGTGGTGGAGAGCGACACAATAAAAACGCCTTCAAGGGAATGCTTGACCTCTATCTGCAGAGGGCTGGGGTGATATGAATGGAAAAAAAAAAAAAAAAAAAAAAAAAAAAAAAAAAAAAAAAAAAAAAAAAAAAATGTATGTATAT
>CM064484.1:35256497-35593202 GCA_032716605.1 Paralithodes platypus
AATTTATAATATATTTATACTTACTACATACTGTATATAACTATACATGTACCGGTATAAGTATATTTTTAGCATATAGTTTAGCTATATGCGATATTATATAGCTTTAACTTTTTCAATCGTCTCTCACATCTTTATGTAACGTATACAGTATATTATTGGAGAGTTACATAGAGTTACATAAATACTCAGACTACACAGACTTTGCGGTCCCTACTAGGCAGTCTGTTCTTAATTTATTATTTGTATTTATTATTATTATTGAATTATTATTATTATTGAATTATTATTATAATTGGCATTGTTATTATTATTGTTATATTCTCTCTCTCTCTGATTATTATTACTGTTACATATTTTTGTGATCACGAAATGCATGTGATTGTATTATATAATCATTATTAGAATATAGTTATACTTATTACATATATAACTATACCTGTATGAGTTTTTCTTCACCATATAGTGTATACGATATTATATAGCGTTCATTCTTTCAATCGTCTTTCACATCATTATGTAACGTATATTGTATATTATTGGATAGTTACATAGAGTTACATAAGTATACAGACTGCACAGACCTTGCAGTCCTTACTAGGCAGTCTGTACTTAATCATAAATGGGATTTGCTACAAAGTGGATGGTAAAGGCAGAAAAGCAGAAGGCTCTCTCCTCACCTACCACATCCTCCGAGTATGAGTAGGTTATACAGACCACTCAGCAGAATGATAACATTTCTACTGGAAAATTCATAGTAAAGAAGGAAGTTGAGAACTATTGTATACTACTGATGCTTAACCCAACATTATGTTATTACTGTTGTCTTTTTCTTTTGTACCTAAAATACTCTAAACCTCCTTGAAATGGATGTCTACCCTCCTTTCAAATGTGTCAATTGTATTGCATTGAACAACTTTGTCTAGCAAATTTTGAGAGAGAGAGAGAGAGAAAGAGAAATATATATATATATATATATATATATATATATATATATATATATATATATATATATATACAGAGAGAGCGAGAGAGAGAGAGTATTTTATGGATTCATAAATTATTTGTTCAATGTGTATGAAGGAGACAAAAGGCAGGCTGCCTGTAACGAGTGTCTCCCCCGAAGCCACGAGTGACGGAGAACCAAAATCAAAGGACGTCGGGGTCAAAATTCCTGGATACTAAGTTTAAGCAGTCTAGGTCATAGATAGATAGATAAACAGATTGATTGATAGATAGATAGATATATACATAAAGAGAGATAACGAGAGAGCGAGAGTGAGATTGAGTGAGTGAGGATGAGAGTGAGAGTGAGAGAGAGAGAGAGAGAGATGAACAGATAGATAGAGAGAGAGAGAGAGAGAGAGAGACAGGTAGATAGATAAATAGATAGATATAAAGATAAAAAGTTAGATAGATTGGGTGATAGATAGATAGATAGTTAGACAGATAGATATACAGATATTAGCTATGTCCCAAAAATGTGTCTTCATATTGAGAGAGAGAGAGAGAGAGAGAGAGAGAGAGAGAGAGAATAATATAATAATAATAATAACTATGCCAATTATAATAATAATAATAATAATAATAATTTAAAAAAATAAAATTATAATAACAATAATAATGAACGATACAAATAAAAAATAATTATAACAAATCAAAAATACAAATTATAAATCTAAAATCTGAAATATCGATTCTCAAAACCAAGACAGCAAATCGCGCCAAATCGACATTTTTAGCCGGCACCTACCAAATAGTGAGTTGCGGCTTCGGTCTGAGAGGTTTAATGCCGCGACTCACTATTTGGCAGGTTCGGAATGAAAAGGTGAATTTGGCGCGATTTGCTGTCTTGGTTTGGAGAATCGATATTTCAGATTTTAGATTTATATTTTATGTTTTTGATTTGTTATAATTATTTTATTATCGGTATTGTTTATTATTATTGTTATTATCATTATTTTTTTAAATTATTATTATTATTAATATTATTATTATTATCATTGTTGTTGTTATTATTCTCTCTCTCTATCTTTCTCTCTCTCTTTAGTTAATTTATTAGGTTTAGCATACTATTTGAGTTAATACTCTCCAGTACATATTGTATATATTTTATTAAACCCATTAATATACCCATATCATATAAGGATACAGAGGTGATTCACTATCATTATATCCAATTATTTTATGAATATATGAATATAAAGGTATATCACCATCAATATACCCAATGATTGTATATACCAATTCTATACCCTTTAATATTCTTTTTATGACCTTGATTTCTAGCAGTGCATGGTTAGCTCTGTGAATTTCAACCCAGCTGATTCGATACCATATAATTCGGAAAGTCTGTAGGGGGCATTCACTCATTCAGTTGTCTGTGTGAGTCTAAGGTGAACACTACGTATGGTTTGTGCTCTGCGCTGTAAGTATTTTGTGTGCAATCTGTATCTCGTACGCTGGTATTTTCAGGTGTTCTGCATCTTTTGTTTGCATCATTATTTTTGGTCTATTAGCATGTGTATTTTACTTTCCTATTTTAATTTTTTTCTTTGCTTTTCTCTCACACACTCACTCTCTCATTCACTCTTATTCTCTCGCTCTCTCTCTCTCTCTCTCTCGGGTTTGCCTAGTAGTATTGGTCATTTTATATTTACGTATTTATGTATTTTTTGTCATCTCGTCTTTCATTACCCCCCCCCCCCCTTTCCCACACGGAAAACATACCTATCATCATCATCACTAGAACAAAAGTTATACATATTCTTCAGGTGTACAGTATATATATATATATTCATTCTGTCAACTTTTCAAAGCTATTTCAACATTCTCATTTTATCCCAAGCCCGAAGTATGAAACGTTTAGTATTATAAAACATTTTAAATACTCTCGTGTTTACCTGTTAATCGTGTTTACCTGTTAATCGTGTTTACCTGTTAATCGTGTTTACCTGTTAATCGTGTTTATCTGTTAATTGTGTTTACCTGTTAATTGTGTTTACCTGTTAATCGTGTGTGGTATCCGAGTGACCAGAGCCTACGTGCCCTTGTGATGACCTAGGATGTCTCATCAACAGGTCATATGATGGTTCGTGCTTCGACCCTAGCTAACCATGACCAATAGTAGTAATAGGTCACTGTAATCACCATACACAGTACCTGAAGTCGCCGTAACCCGGCCTCTGTCTTGGACCATAGACATACGGAGGTGACTGTACTACGCTATATTATCATGGTCGACTTGCGCCATTACCACTGCCATCATTCGGAGTCTGGTAGATCAATGGTTGGATCCTGGTGCACTGTTAACCCTGGCCTGGGGCACCACACACGATATTCACGTTGTTTAAGTTAATCTAAGCCTTTTCTTATTTTATTTATTATGTTTTGCCATAGATAGAATCAATACTTACAGCCATACAATTTATATAATATTTAAAGTAACATATGACAAAGACGATTGGATGTACTGTACCACACCGAGCCTAATCATTTGAGATACTGTAATACAATTTATCATGGAAAGGACGATTCTAGAAAGAACATACCCAACCTCGTGAATATAATTACGTTAATGTATTTCAATACTATCATCATAGTCATAGTATCAACACCCTAATCATCACTACTTATACAGTATCATAACCATTATAAATCATCCTCTTCATCATTAAATCATTATCAGTCACCATAATACTCTTTGCTAACAGCATACTCATTATTAATCATCAGTCATCATCACCTCTTTAGAGTTACTTTCCTAATACTGTTTTTTAGAAGTATGTATCTTGTTGATGTTGTTATTTTGGAGCTATATGACAAACGTATTCAATAAAGTGCTCCTCCTCATATGGTGTTTATAATATATGTCTGATTTTATAAGTATACGGTGTTTTTATCGGGTTCCCAATGTTTGTTATGTAGAGTTTTGTCTTTCTTTTGTCGGGGTGTGACTAATGTTTTCCTTTTTTCACAGGAGGAGGAGGAGGAGCAGAAGGAGGAGGAGGAGGTGGAGGAATACAAAGGAATACAAAGGAGAACAAACTGCAACAGACCTATTGGTCCTTACGGGGCAGTTTGGATATCTAAAACTACTAATCTACTGACTACGAGGTAGAGAAAAGGATAGCAAAGAAGAAGGCTCCCCCCCACCCACCACTCCCTCCAGCTAATGCTGGCATGGAAACAGATAGGAAAAATACCATGCAGTATTGAAAAACTGACACGGAAATTCGAACAGGACAGGGAGAAAAAAGAAGTTGATTTGTAATCTAAGCTAACTCTATTTACTACAATTCTGAAAGGGAACAGATGTATGAAAATCAATATACATTGCGGTATGCGTTGACATTTCGTTGCGCGTTATTCTGAAAGAAACTGTGTTAATCGGGGGTTATTTGCCATGTGTTTATCCAGATGGTTCTTAAATGTTTCGACAGTATTACAGTTTACAATGTTCGAGGGTAGTCTGTTCCAATTATTCACAACGCGGTTGAAGAAGAAATGCTTCGCCTCGTGAGAATGAAAACGCTTGCCTATAATCTTATAACCATTGTTTCTCGTGTTTGCTTGATTGATCGTAAATAATTCGCTTACATTTAGGTTGCTGAATCCCTTGAAGATTTTGAACACCTCTATTAGGTCACCTCTCATTCTGCGCTTTGTTAAGCTAAACAAATTTAGTTCTTTTAAGCGCTCTTCGTACGGTTTATTACGCAATCTAGGTATCATTTTAGTGACTCTGCGTTGCACCCTTTCAAGTTTATTTATGTCCTTTTGGTAGTACGGTGACCAGAATTGCACGCAGTATTCGAGATGGGGACGCACCAATGAGTTGAATAGAGTAAGTATGATTTTTTCTGATTTGAATTTGAATGTTCTGCCGATGAAACCCACCAATTTATTAGCAGTTTTTATTACCTCTGTACACTGTTTACTCGGCTTCAGGTCACTTGATATTATAACTCCCAGATCCTTTTCATTATTTGTATTTGATAGTTGAATGTTGTTCATTGAGTAATCTTTTTTAGCGTTGTTACTACCGATGTGTAATACTTTGTATTTTTCTATGTTGAATTTCATTTGCCATTTTTCTGCCCAGTTTTCTAAAGTGTCTAGGTCACCTTGTAGTTTTTGCCAATGTACTGTTGAGGTTACTTTATTAGTAATTTTTGTATCGTCAGCAAATTTCGAAATTTTGCATTCTATTCCTTCGTCTAAGTCGTTTATGTAAATTATAAAAAGAATAGGGCCTAATACCGAACCCTGGGGAACGCCACTATTTACTTTGCACCAATCCGATTCTTCACCATTTATTACAACTCGTTGTTTACGGTCTGAGAGCCAATTTTCGAGCCATTTCAGAGTTTTTCCTGTTATGCCATGAGCTTTTATTTTGTCAATTAGTCTCTTGTGGGGTACGGTATCGAAAGCTTTCTGAAAATCGAGATATATTATATCAACTGCTCTATCCTTATCATATGATTTGTAAACATCATTGAAGAAGTCGAGTAAGTTTGTTAAGCATGAACGTTTATTTCTAAAACCGTGCTGAGAATCTTTTATTAAATTATTTTCTTCCAAATGTTTTACTATTTTGTCCCTTATAATGGTTTCCATTAATTTGCCCGTTACCGATGTTAAGCTAATTGGTCGATAATTGCCGGGAGAGGACTTATTTCCTTTTTTGTATATGGGTGTCACGTTAGCTAGTTTACATTCGTTTGGAACTATCCCAACATTCAATGATTTGTTGAACAGATTTGCGAGTGGGTTTAATAATTCGTGTTTTGCTTCTTTTAGGATCCTTGGGGATATTTTATCAGGGCCTGGGGTTTTATTAACTTTCAAATTGTTGATTGCGAACAGGATATCGTCTTCATAAATCGTAAAGTTTTCGAGCTCAGTGCCATTTGATTGATTCGTAGGGGTAGGTCGGTTACCGGTAGTATCTTCCGACGTGAAAACTGATGCAAAATAGTTATTTAGGATATTCGCCATTTGTACTTTGTTATCTGTATGATCTCCATTTTCCGCAACAAGTGGGCCTATTGTTGAAGTTACCGTTTTTCTGTTTCTTATATAGCTGTAAAATTCTTTCGGATTGGACTTGCTGGAGCTGGCAATATGAAGTTCCAGATTCTTCTTACTTTCTTTGATGAGATTTTTGGTTGTTCGACGCAGTCTATCGTGTTCTAATTTATCGCTATTATTCTGAGTTGCCTTATATTTTTGGTATGCCTGCTTTTTTACTAAGAGGATGTTTTTTATTTCATTATTCCACCATTTTGGCTTATATTTGCCTGCTGGGCGCCGGTTTCGTAGAGGGATGCTTGTATTTATTGCTTTGTTTAGGTTATTAGATAATATGTTCCATAATCGATTTACATCATGAGTTTCGGTCATTTCACTCCAGTCAGTATTGGCAAGATGCCTTCTAAGTTTGTTAAAGTCGGCCCTTCGATAATCTGGTACTTTTTCCGTGCTCACGTTTTCTTTGTCATTATTTACTTTAATGTTAAAGGACACTATCCTATGGTCACTAGAGCTAAATTCCGGTCCGATTTTAACGCTATTTACCAGTCTTTCATTTGTCGTTAGAATAATATCCAGAATGTTATTTCCCCTCGTTGGGTGTTCTACGTGTTGATAAAGGGCACTTTCCTGAAGATTAGCATATAGATCATGTCCCGCGTGAGCATTTAGTGGTTCGCCCCATGTTGTGACAGGCAGATTGAAATCGCCAAATATTACTGCTTCTTCCTGACAACTTATTTCGGCTATTTGATCATAGAGTTTCTCGTCAGTATCGGGAGGAGAAGGAAGAGGAGAAGGAGGTGGAGGAGAAGGAAGAGGAGGAGGAGGTGGAGGAGAAGGAAGAGGAGGAGGAGGAGGAGGAGCAGAAGGAGGAGGAGGAGGAGGAGGAGGAGGTGGTGGAGGAGGAGAAGGAAGAGGAAGACGATACATGACGAAGAAGAGGAACAGTACAAAGGAGAAAGAAAAGGAAGAGGAGAAAAAGGAAGAAAATAACAGCTAAAAACATGATATTAGGATAAATGTCATGCTATATAAATAAATGTCATGCTATATAAATAAATGTCATGCTATATAAATAAATGTCATGCTATATAAATAAATGGATAATCAATAGTCTATTCATTGTGACACCTTACCTAGTCCCTTGTAAATCAGGAAGGGCCGGAGAAAATGGGCTGTAAATGTCCACCTATTTATTGAGTATAAATTATTATCGGCTCCATTGTATAAGGCGTGTGTGAGAGAGAGAGAGAGAGAGAGAGAATTGATATATAAATAGATAGAGAGAGAGAGAGTAGATTGTGAGATAGATAGATATATAGATGCATAGATAAATAGATAGATAGATAGAGAGAGAGAGTAATTAGTTTATTAGATGGATAGATTGATAGACAGAAAGAGAATTGAGAGATACATAGAAAGATTTACACTTCTATAGATAGATAGAGAGAGAAAGTAGTTTGTGAGATAGATAGATATATAGATAGATAGAGAGAGGGAGAGAGAGTAATTCATTTATGAGATAGATAGCTAGATAGATAGAGAGAGAGGATAATTAATAGTTTGTTCGGGATTTCTGGACTAGGCATTAACACGATCTGATCCGACTTATTGGGAGTTATTATGATATTTTATTGTCTTATTATTGAGGATTGAGGGTAATTTAAGGGTAAAGACCGCCTCAATTAACCCTCTGACGTTCATATACCTTTCCTAATCTGAATAAAATCGTCTGATAATAGCTAGAAAACAGAAACAAAAATGCGTAATCGGATCTTGATAGGGTTAACTCACTATCTCTTGATATGAATAGTTTGCTCCTAGGTTGAATAAAATCGCCTGCCGGTATCATAATACAAAACAGATCCAAGTAGACATCAAGCAATTATATATTAAATAAAATAATCATAAATTAATTAGAGAGCCCAAGAACAAACTAAAATATAATAAATTAAATCCCCGCAAAAAGGCTCTCAGTGTGGCCAGACAATGACAATTTACGCTGCATAGGCACATTTAATAACAAAACACTATAACATTGAACAAGGATCTATGAATTGGTCAAAAACGAATAAGGAAAACAAAACACGCATGAATTATACGAATAAACGGTGAAATTTCTCGTCGTAAAGGGGGATATTTTGACAAGGAAACTAAGAACATTTCGAGACTCTCTCTCTCTCTCTATATATATATATATATATATGAAGATAAATGTTGGGGACATAACTAATAGCTGTTTATCTATCTAGCTATCTATCTATTTACCTATTTATCTATTTATCTATCTATCTATCTATCTATCTAAATATATGTCTATCTATCTACCTATCTATATATCCATCTATCTATGACCTAGGCTGTTTTAAACTTTGTGTCCAGGCACTTTGACTCCAACGTCTTGATTTAGGTTCTCCGTCACTCTTTTGGCTTCAGGGGAGACACTCGTTACAAGTAGCCTGCCTTTTGTCTCCTTCATACACATTGAAACAATAATTTATTAATCTATAAAATACTCTCTCTCTCTCTCTCTCGCTCATTCTCACTTTCACTCTCACCATCACTCTCTCTCTCTCTCTCTCTATATATATATATATATATATATATATATATATATATACTGTATATATATATATATATATATATATATATATATATATACAGTATATATATATATATACAGTATATAATATATAAATTATATATATATATATATATATATATATATATATATATATATATATATATATATATGTCAAGTGGGATATCTCTATTGGTCTAACTGGTAAGGTGTCTGCCTCACACCCAAGGGTCGAGAGTTCGTGCCCCCACCAGGGCATGATATTTCCGTGAGGCTATTTCCGCATTTAACGAAGTTTAGGTGTGTTGGTAAAATTGTTCAGATGGGTGAGACCGTGAGAGTAAGATCGGAGCTCCATAAATCCTCTTTCGGGTATGGTGTAAAAACCGATCCCCACACTGGGTGGGGCTTTGGTTTCCCGGGCGTTTCCGCACCCTCCTCAGCTCCCCGCCATGGAGTGGCTTCGGTCACCTAAGCTTTATTGTGGTAAGCAGGGAGGGTTCTGTGGGGCCGCTCGGTTATGGCCTTGGCCTTGCTTGGGGCCTTGGGGCTGTTCGGCCAGGCAGTCTGGGGAACAACAATAACAACAACCAAGAGTCACAGAATATGATTAATAAATATACCATAGTAGAATCAACTGTGTTGTT
This sequence comes from Paralithodes platypus, assembly GCA_032716605.1. Lineage (NCBI taxonomy): Eukaryota > Metazoa > Arthropoda > Malacostraca > Decapoda > Lithodidae > Paralithodes > Paralithodes platypus. The sequence continues at coordinate 35,265,765 of CM064484.1, forward strand.
TATGACCTACATCTATAATTGCATGACAGCCTGTGTGTACCCCAAGTGTTCCAGGAGGTAGAGTAACTGCTCTGAAGGGCATAACGAGCTTTGAACCAGGTAGCCAACACTCCTGCAAATATTTGTGATAACCAATTCATAAAATAGACAATTAAATCTTAACTTGATAACTTCAAACAAAACATTCGATTCTGTTACAATCCACCGCTATACTTGACTGTGACCCAGACCATAACATACCTCTGATACTGCTCCTGGTGTGTGGGGGATCCAGGGAGAGTGTAGTCTTGGTGTGGCTGTTGTTGTCGTTCCCTAAGCCGCCTGGCCGAACAGCCCTGAGTCCCTAAGGAATTCCATAGCCACGATCAGACTTTCCCACAGGGCTCTCAAGGAGTGTATATTATGTTGTTGGCATAAGTGATTGTGTAGAATGCAGTCTTCTATGATGTGTTTAATAGTATGGGGTGCTGTGTTGCATCCTGGGCAGGTGTCGACGACGGAGATATCCAGTCTTCTGATAGCTCGGAAGAGCTGGATGATGCCCACATCTCAGCCTGGCCAGGTGGACTCTGTCCTCGCGAGGAAGGGAGGATTCAGAAGGATGGATTTCGGGAGGTCGTGCCTGCAGCTGCGTGTTGTCTATGAGTGATTGGATGGAACGGCGAGAGATATGAGTATGGATGTGCTTCTGAAAGCTGGTTTAGGGTGGACAGGGAGGGAGAGATGACAGTATGTGTGTGTGATACCGCGTGATGGGTCTTGGTTTGATATTCCTTTGTGTCTGTAGGTGTGCTGCCATGTAGTGTAGTGGGTGGTGTTGGTTTGAGGAGGCTGCAGCCAGGATTTGTGGTCCAAGTGGGCTTTGACTTTGAGGAATTTGGTTGCTTGATGTAGGTATAGTAGCTGTGCAGCCTGTGATGATTTTTAGGGCTTTGTTTTGAATAGTCTGCAAGGTCTTTTGATGTGGGCTGTTGTTGTTGTCGTTCCCTAGGCTGCCTGGCCTAACAGCCCTGAGTCCCTAAGGAAGGCCATGGCCACGATCGGGCTTTCCCACAGAGCTCTCAAGGCGTTTATATTATGTTGTTGGTGTAAGTGATTGTGTAGAATGCAGTCTTCTATGATGTGTTTAATAGTATGGGGTGCTGTGTTGCATCCTGGGCAGGTGTCGACGACGAAGATATCCAGTCTCTTCTGATAGCTCAGAAGAGCTGGATGGTGCCCACATCTCAGCCTGGCCAGGTGGACTCTGTCCTCGCAAGGAAGAAAGGATTCAGAAGAATGGATTTCGGTAGGTCCTGCCTGCAGCTGCGTGTTGTCTTTGAGTCATTGGATGGAACGGCGAGAGATATGAGTATGTATTTGCTTCTGAAAGCTGGTTTGGGGTGGGCAGGGGAGGAGAGATGACAGTATGTGTGTGTGATTTCGTGTGCTGGGAGTTGTTTTGATATTCCTTGGTGTCTGTGGGTGTGCTGCCATGTAGTGTAGTGGATCGAGTTGGTTTGTGGGGGCTGCAGCCAGGAATTGAGTGCCTCTCATGTCCAGGTGGTCTTTGACTTTGAGGAATTTGGTTTCTTGATGTAGGTGTAGTAGCTGTGCAGCCTATGATGATTTTTAGGGCTTTGTATTGGATGGTCTGCAAGGTCGTGTGATGTGTTTCAGCTATGTTAGAAGCCCAGGCAGGGCTTGCATATTCCATCACTGATCTTATGTATTGTTTAGTATATTGTGGTGATAATTTCTATGTTGTGTCCAAATGTTGTGTGGGCAAGTGACCTGAGGGCGTTAAGGGTGTCAGTTTATTTGTTTATGTTTGTGAAATGTTGTTTGAATGTCATTAGAGTGTCATATGTTACTCCTAGGATTTTGTGTGTGGGTGTTAGGGGGGTGTTGTTTATGGTGAGGTGCGGGGTGATTTTGTATCCAGCTGTCCAGCTTGTGAGGAGGGTACGTTGCATTGGATTTGACTGGGGCTAATTTGAGTCTGTTTGTAGTGCACTAGTAATGTAGTGTGTTGAGATAAGGTTCAAGATGTGTTACTCTGTCTGGGTCTTGGTGTGTAGGCCTACATGTGAGTGTTATGTCATGTAACTTACTGACCGTGTGATTGACTGAATGGATGACTGATAGCCTGTGTTATAGACTTACTGTGTGACTCTGTTACTGACGTCTATGTACCTGACTGACTACATGTATGTGGTACTGACTGACTAATTATGTGACTAAGTGACTGTTTGTGGCTTAATGTAGCCGACATGATTGACTGACTGTGTAATGACTATGTGAGACATAATGAGTGTGACTAACAGTGAATGGGAGACAGAGTGTGTGACAGACTCATTGTTTGTGACTGACTAACTGCATGTGACTATCATATAGTCAATCACAGACTTAATTAAGCAATCAGCCAGTCATACACTCAGTCAGTAGGACAGTCATATAGTAACAGTCAGTAATAAAGTCAGAAAGTTAGTCAATCACACACAGTCAGTAACATGGTCACACACAGTCAGTCAGTCACAGTCAGCCAGTAATTAACATAGTCACACACACAGCCAGCCACTGTCACCCATAGTCTGTCAGAAGCAAAATTAGTCACAGACATTTGTCAAGTTAATTTAATTTCAGATACAATACATTCATTTGCTGGTATATTACTGTAAACTCAATACTGTATATCAAACTATCAACTAAACAAAGTATTTTTTGTATTAAACCAGACTACATACCACTTATACTTATATAATCAGGGCCGGATTTAGGGGTAGGGGGGGGGGGGGGGGGCCGGCCCTCCAACCAAAAGCCCCCCCCCCCCCCCCAACCATATGTTGGGCAACATCACACTTGGTCTCGGTACCAATTTAGCCAGGGGCAATTTGATATGCCCCTTCATCGTTAATATTATTAGTTAAGGTTAAGGCAAATATACCATACAATATAGCTATATTTTATGAAATTTAATACTGACTGTGCAAATATTTAAACGAAAATGTAAATTTTTAAGCAAGAAATTTTGCCCTACCTTTGTTATTGCGTAAACAGTATAGTTACCCACTTACCCTATTTTTAGTCCATTTTCTGTATTTCGCGTCTAAGTTGTATATTACCAGTAGATTATTATTATTATTATAAGTTTAAAAAAAAACGTCTCATCTAACTAATTACTAATTAGTAAATACTGAAATCATTAAAATACATTTCTTGTATTAATCAAATATCCAAACACATCTATGAATATACATGTAGGCTACTGTATTATAATTTTATTCACACTCGAATTCTCGGAGTCGGTGGTAAAAAAAAAACTGTTCCTTAAACTATCCTTCTACTCGAAACTTTCCCTCTTACTAACGTTTCTGAGCCAGTACCGATACAAAGGTCAGCCCTGTGGATCTGCGCGGTCTGCGGGCGGGTTCTAAAGAAGAAGAAGAAGAAGAAGAAGATCATAATGTTTATGTTTGTGTAGCTCAGGTGAAGAAGAAGCTGAGTGCCACATTGCTGCCTAGAACCTGAAGCCAAGGTACATAAATGTGTTTTATGTAATGCCTTTTGTTTGTATGTCGTCACTATATACGGTTATTTATAATGTTTATGCACTGCTTTTGTATCACAAAGCAAGATTTTGTCCATATCGGTGTGCAAGCTTGTTAAGGGCCTTTGTAAATATAGGTGGCTAGGCCTATGCATAATGTATGGATTTGGTTGGACATTTTGTACAAGGCAACAATGGTATAGAGCCTGCATGCGTATGGACTGATGTCAGGTCGCTTTGGCTACTGAATGTCTACCCCAATGATCTGTAGGCCACTAGGCCTACTCTTCCTTTCCCGAAGAACTCATCCAGTTTACTGCTTTTGCAAGTATATAAGCTGACGAAGAGCCAAATGACGTTAGCACAGAGCGATTTCTGTACAAACTTATCCATGATAAGCATGTGCTAGATATTTTCCCAAACGTGGAAGTAGCTTTGAGAATGTAGCCTACTGGATTGTAATGGCGAGCAACTGCAGTGCTGAACGTTCGTTTTCCAAGCTGAAGTTAATTGAGAATCGCATAAGAACAAGCATGACACAGAAGCGACTTGTAAATTTGACAGTCATGAGCAATTGAGCATTGAGTCAGATATCTTACGCTCACTGAATTTTGATGGAGTTATAACATAATTTTCCATTAGAAAATCAAGAAAAGTTCTTGGAAGACATTTCTAGACTCTCTCTCTCTCTCTCTCTCTCTTTGAATTCTCTTTTTGAAGAAATAGTAGTATGTGCCTTCAACAGATCTTTCATAATGAATGGGCCCTTAATCTTTCCCAATATGACTGGTGAGTACACATGTGTTGATTATTTGTTTTTTCTTGCTTCCTGATGAAAATTCTGTTTTGGCATATGGTATGAAGTGCTTAATGCATTTCAGGGCTGCTCTGTGTTTGTATTGTGTTCATTAAGGGCTAATAAGCCGCTAATTATTGTGAACCATTTTCGGAAAGTAAAATTTTGACTTGAATATTAATTAAATACATTTCCGATTATCATGGGCCGTCTGGAGCAAGTCACATCGTGTAACAGTGTGAGGGTTAAAAATTATTTATTTAGCACCATCATAATTTGGTGCTTGTGAGTGGCCCCCCACCAAAATGGGCCCCAGGCCCTCCACATCCTAAATCCGGCACTGTATAATTATAATGTATATAACTTTGATATAGCAAAACAGTTATAACAGTTTGTTTGAATAGACTTATATACTAATTATTATAATTATATGTATTAAATAGCGAATGGTATTGAAAACATTTATACTAACGGCGGAATTTGTAAAGATAATAAATAGGTAAATAAATAGTAAAATAATAATCTATAATAATGATGAAAACGAATATAATTATGGAAGTGGAGCCGGTAGGCGAGAGAGTAAGGTAGGGGAGGAAGGGGGAGGGTTGAGAGAGACAAATGCCTCCCGCGACCCATCCGCTCAAAATCACACCCTTAAATATTGCAGCTACGACATTCTAACCTGTTGCAAACGATTTACCGTAACTTTTTACCCAATTTTAACAGTTGTTTTTTAAAGATTTTAATATTAACCACCAATTCCGTCTGGTTTAGCCGGAAATCGCGTGTTAACAAGCAAAATTTAAATCGGCCATAACTCTTTTATTTGTTTAACTATGAAGATAACATTTGGACACAAAATACATATATTAATAAAAAACAATGTCATATCTCACTTTTTCGATTTTTTTATTTGTTATGAATTTGCAACGTTTTCTATTTAATCAAAATATTGTACCATTAACCCAATACATAATTGTGATTTAGCTTAATATATTTTACATTAATTTGTCATCCTATATATTTTAACAATCTATTAGAATTACCAAACTATTATTATGATTATTAGTGTTATTATTATAATAATTGTATGTCTGAAAACAGTTTCCAGCCAACAAACTCACGAGTTTGCTATACATCATTACACTCAGTCAATTACACATGCAACCAGTTACTGAGTTAGTAACACATTCAGTCCATCTGTAACATACTAAGTCAGTTGGTTATATGCCGAGTTAGTGAATAACAAACACTAATTCACACAATCCATAATCATTCAGTCAGTTATTCACACATTTAGTCAGTAATACATTGTCAGTAACACATTCAGTCAGTCATTAAAACAAATCAGGTTATCATATTCACACTGTCCTTGAGTAACATATTCAGTCAATTAATCAAACAGTCAGTAACACATACAGTCAGTCATTTACACATTAAGTCCTTCATTAACAATTTCAGTCAATCAATCCATAACATATTCAGGCAGTCAGTAAGACAGTCACTCAGTAACATATACAGTCATTAACACATTCAGTCAATTAGTAACACATTCAGTTAGTCAGTAACACATTCAGTCAATCATTCATGTGGCCAACTGTACATCCTGCTGAGCTGTTCTTCACCCACGAGACCAATGGACGGACTGTCTGGTTGACTGACTTACTCTATGTCTGACTGACTGATTAGGTCGTTGACTGTATGGCTGTGTGACTGACTGACTGTGTCGTTGACCGACTGACTGTGTGATAGATTGACTAACTGTGTGGTTGACCGACTGACTATGGTTTACAGACTAACTGTATGGATGACTGACAGACTGTGTGGTTAACTGGCTGTGAGGTTGTCTGTCTGTGTAACAGATTGATTAGTCTATGTGGTAGACTGACTGACTGTGTGACTGATTGACTGACTGACCGTGTAATTGACTGACTGTATGACTGACAGCCTGTGTTATAGACCTACTGTGTGACTCATTCAGTCAGTCGTTCTCGCATTTAGTCAATAATACAATGTCAGTAACACATGCAGTCAGCAATTCAAAAAATCAGTTTATCATTCACACTGTCATTGAGTAACACAATCAGTCAATCAATCACACAGTTAGTCAGTAACACATTCAGTTGTTCATTAACAATTTCAGTCAATCAATCAATAACATTCAGGCAGTCAGTAAGACAGTCAATGAGTAACATACAGTCAGTAACACATTCAGTAAATTAGTAACACATTCAGTTAGTCAGTAACACATTCAGTCAATCATTCATGTGGCCAACTGTACATCCTGCTGAGATGTTCTTCACCCACGAAACTGATGGACTGACTGACTAACTGTGTGGTTGACTGACTTACTCTATTGTTGACTGACTGATTAGGTCGTTGACTACTGTATATGGCTGTGTGACTGACTGACTGTGTTGTTGATTGGCTGACTGTGTGGTTGACCGACTGACTTTATGGTTTACTGATTGACTGTATGGATGACTAACTGACTGTGTAGTTAACTGACTGTGAGGTTGGCTGTCTGTGTGGCAGACTGACTAGTCTATGAGGTTGACTGACTTGACTGATGTAGTGACTGACTGTGGTTGACTGACCATATGACTGACTGACATATTGTGTGACTGACTCACTGTGTTACTGACTGATTGACTGTGTAACTGACTGACTGTGTAATTGACTGGCTGTATGACTGACAACCTGTGTTATATACTTACTTACTATGTGACTGTGACTGACGTATGTGTACCTAACTAACTGTATGTGGTACTGACTGACTGTGACTGACTTATTATGTGACTGTGTGTGGCTTAATTTGCATGATTGACTGACTGTGTATGACTATGTGTGAAAGTGTGGGTGTTACTAACGGTGAATGGGATACATACAGTGTGTGACAGACTGATTGTTTGTGACTAACTAACTGCATGTGACTGTCATATAGCCAATCACAGACGTAAGCAATTAACCAGTCATACACTCAATCAGGAATACACTCAGTCAGTAGGACAGTCATATAGTAACAGACAGTCAGTAATAAACCGTCAGTCAGTAGGACAGTCATATAGTAACAGACAGTCAGTAATAAACCGTCAGTCAGTAGGACAGTCATATAGTTACAGACAGTCAGTAATAAACAGTCAGACACACACAGACAGTCAGTAGCATATAGTCACACACAGTCAGTCACATACAGCCAGTCTGTCACAGTAACATAGTCATAGACACACAGTCAGTCAGTCACACACAGCCAGCCACTGTCACCCATACAGTCAGTCATAAGCAAAATCAGACACAGGCATTTATCAAATTTATTTAAAATCAGACAATTTACACAATAAATTAATTTGCTGGTATATTACGTAAACTCAATATATCAAACTATCAACTAAACAATATATATATTTTTTTATTAAACCAGACCACATAGGCTATCACTTATACCGTACGTATATAATGTGTAAAACTGTTCTATAGCAAAACAGTTATAACAGTTTGTTTGAATACTTATATACTAATTATTCTAATTATATTTATTAAATGGCAAATAGTATTAACAATTTATATACTAACGGCGGAATCTGTAAAGATAATAAATGGGTATACAAATAGTAAAATAATAACCTAAAATAATTATGAAAACGAAAATATGGAAGTGGAGCGGGTAGGCGGGAGAGAAGGTAGGGGAGGAGGGGGAGGGTTGAGAAAGACAAACTGAGCTAACCCGCCCGCCGCGACCCATCCGCTCAAAATCACACCCTTAAATATTGCAGCTACGACATTCTAACCTGTTGCAAACGATTTACCGTATCGTTTAACCATTGTTTGTAAAGTTTTGTTGTTCAGATTTTAATATTAACCTCCAATTCCGTCTGGTTTAGCCGGAAATCGTGTTTTTACAAGCAAAATTTGAATTGGCCATAACTTTTTTAATTTTTGAACTATGAGGCTAAAATTTGGACACAAGATACATATATTAATAACGAGAAATGCTGTACCTCACTTTTTCGAAATTTTGATTTTTAATGAATTTGCAACGTTTTCTATTTAATTAAATTATTGTAGCATTAAACCACTACATAATTGTAATTTTGATTAATATATTTTACATTAATTTTTCATTGTATATATATTTTAAAGATATATTAAAATTACCACATTATCTTTGTGATAATTAATATTATTATTACTATTATATATCGGTAAACAGTTCCCAGTCAACAAACTCACGAGTTTGCTATACATCATTACACTCAGTCAATTACACATGCAACAAGTTACCGAGTTAGTAACACATTCGGTCCATCTGTAACATACTAAGTCAGTTAGTTAGTTAAACGCCGAGTCAGTGAATAACAAACTGAGTCATTCACACAATCAGTAATTATTCAGTCAGTCATTCACACATCAAGTCAGTATATACATTGTTTGTAACACATTCAGTCAGTCATTACAAAAATCAGTTTATCATTCACACTGTCATTGAGTAACACAATTAGTCAATCAATCACACAGTTAGTCAGTAACACATACAGTCATTCATTAACACATTCAGTTGTTCATTAACAATTTCAGTCAATTAATCAATAACATTCAGGCAGTCAGTAAGACAGTCAATGAGTAACATACAGTCAGTAACACATTCAGTAAATTAGTAACACATTCAGTTAGTCAGTAACACATTCAGTCAATCATTCATGTGGCCAACTGTACATCCTGCTGAGATGTTCTTCACCCACGAAACTGATGGACTGACTACCTGACTGTGTGGTTGACTGACTTACTCTATTGTTGACTGACTGATTAGGTCGTTGACTGTATGGCTGTGTGACTGACTGACTGAGTTGTTGATTGGCTGACTGTGTGGTTGACCGATTGACTTTATGGTTTACTGATTGACTGTATGGATGACTAACTGACTGTGAGGTTGTCTGTCTGTGTGGCAGACTGACTAGTCTATGAGGTTGACTGACTTGACTGATGTAGTGACTGACTGTGGTTGACTAACCATATGACTGACTGACATATTGTGTGACTGACTCACTGTGTTACTGACTGGTTGACTGAGTAACTGACTGACTGTGTAATTGACTGGCTGTATGACTGACAACCTGTGTTATATACTTACTTACTATGTGACTGTGACTGACGTATGTGTACCTAACTAACTGTATGTGGTACTGACTGACTGTGACTGACTTATTATGTGACTGTGTGTGGCTTAATTTGCATGATTGACTGACTGTGTATGACTATGTGTGAAAGTGTGGGTGTTACTAACGGTGAATGGGATACATACAGTGTGTGACAGACTGATTGTTTGTGACTAACTAACTGCATGTGACTGTCATATAGCCAATCACCGACGTAAGCAATCAGCCAGTCATACACTCAATCAGGAATTCACTCAGTCAGTAATAAACAGTCAGTCAGTAGGACAGTCATATAGTAACAGACAGTCAGTAATAAACAGCCAGACACACACAGACAGTCAGTAGCATATAGTCACACACAGTCAGTCTGTCACAGTAACATAGTCATAGACACACAGTCAGTCAGTCACACACAGCCAGCCACTGTCACCCTTACAGTCAGTCAGAAGCAAAATCAGACACAGGCATTTATTAAATTTATTTAAAATCAGACAATTTACTCAATAAATTAATTTGCTGGTATATTACGTAAACTCAATATATCAAATTATCAACTAAACAAAGTATTTTTTTTTTATTAAACCACACCACTTATCACTTATACGTATATAATGTGTAAAACTGTTCTATAGCAAAACAGTTGTTGTTGTTGTTGTTGTTCCCCAAGCTGCCTGGCCGAACAGCCCCAAGGCCCCGAGCAATTCCAAGGCCATAACCGAGTGCCCCCACAGAACCCTCCCCGCCGACCACAATAAAGCCTGGGTGACCGAAGCCAGTCCATGGCGGGGGGCTGAGGAGGGTGCGGAAACGCCCGGGAAACCAAAGCCCCACCCAGGGCCCTGTGCCCCTCAGCAATTATGAAGAGAAAGTTGAGGGGCAAGGGAAAAATGTGACGCTTTGCCTTCCAATCTTGGTAGATTGGGAGGTCAATCCACGGAAGAGACGCCGTTACTTGAGATCTAGAAAATATATAAGTTAAAGGAAAAGTCAGAGTAAGCTATGGGTATGGCAGAGATTGCTCAGCTCTCACTCTGATAGACCAGCCCATCACCACATGACTAGAACCCAATCCTCTCAGCATCAGCTAGGAAAGGCCCTAGAAAGCCACCTTTGGCGGGAGGATAGCTCCCCTATTTCAACCCCTTTCGGGGTTGGGCACCCGCCCTAGCAAAACAGTTATAACAGTTTGTTTGAATACTTATATACTAATTATTCTAATTATATTTATTAAATGGCAAATAGTATTAACAATTTATATACTAACGGCGGAATCTGTAAAGATAATAAATGGGTATACAAATAGTAAAATAATAACCTAAAATAATTATGAAAACGAAAATATGGAAGTGGAGCGGGTAGGCGGGAGAGAAGGTAGGGGAGGAGGGGGAGGGTTGAGAAAGACAAACTGAGCTAACCCGCCCGCCGCGACCCATCCGCTCAAAATCACACCCTTAAATATTGCAGCTACGACATTCTAACCTGTTGCAAACGATTTACCGTATCTTTTAACCATTGTTTGTAAAGTTTTGTTGCACAGATTTTAATATTAACCTCCAATTCCGTCTGGTTTACCCGGAAATCGTGTTTTTACAAGCAAAATTTGAATTGGCCATAACCTTTTTAATTTTTGAACTATGAGGCTCAAATTTGGACACAAGATTCATATATTAATAACGAGAAATGTTGTACCTCACTTTTTCGAAATTTTTATTTATAATGAATTTGCAACGTTTTCTATTTAATTAAAGTATTGTAGCATTAACCCAATACATAATTGTAATTTTGATTAATACATTTTACATTCATTTTTCATCGTATATATATTTTAAAGATCTATTAAAATTACCACATTATCTTTATGATAATTAATATTATTATTTATATTATTATATATATGTAAACAGTTCCCAGTCAACAAACTCACGGGTTTACTATACATCATTACACTCAGTCAATTACACATGCAACAAGTTACTGAGTTAGTAACACATTCAGTCCATCTGTAACATACTAAGTCAGTTAGTTGGTTAAATGCAAAGTCGGTGAATAACAAACTGAGGCATTCACACAATCAGTAATTATTGAGTCAGTCATTCACACATTTAGTCAGTATATACATTGTTAGTAACACATTCAGTCAGTCATTAAAATAATCAGTCTATCATTCACAATGTCATTGAGTGATATTAACTGATCTGCATCATCTTATTCTCCAGGTAAGAGAGGAGATGGTTGTGGTGAAGGAAGAGGTCTTGGCTCTAAGGGAGGTTAATGTTAAACTTCAGAGGGAAGTGGATTTGATTAAAGACGAAAATCTAGCTTTCAAGCTTAGCCAAGAGGAAATAAAGTCAAGTAAGGGGAAAAGGGAGGAAGTTGATGAAAAATTGTATTCATGGCAGGTTGTTAAAAATACGGGTGGGAAAGTCACACTCAAGAAGCAGGATAGTAGAATAGGTATGAGTGTGACAAATACATTCTCTCCTTTGCGAGACGAATGTGAGGGAAAAGATTGTCAGGATAAGCGAGGGATAACCGAAGTGCCTGCCGCCGACTCAGCTCCAACCTCTGACGCTGTGCTACCTACCACCACCACTACCCCCACCACCACCACCACCACCAAGGGAGTTTCTGCCACCACCGGGGGTTCTCCAACTGCAGCTGCTGGATCCTCCCGAGGGAAAGGTAAGTCTGTGTCCCGAGAAGGTAAGTCTGTGTCGATTGTGGGCGACTCCATGGTAAGACATTTAGTTAGGGCTACCCGCACTAAACTTAGGAAGGTTGTGTGTCTGCCTGGCCATGGAGTTGGGAGGGTTTTAGAGAAGATGGACCACATCTTGGAAGATAGTGGAGATAACCCCATTATCTGTCTCAGTGCCGGGAGTAACGATGTTGGTAAGGGTAGAAGTGAGGAACTGCTGCAGCAGTATCGGGATGTGTTAGATAAAGTTAGGATGAAGGGAGGGATCCCTGTAGTACATTGTATCCTACCCAGAAGAGGAGTTCCCAAGGAATGGACATCCAGGGCGATTGGTGTCAATTGCCGTTTGGAGAAATATTGCAAAGAAAAAGCAATACCATTCATTGATAACTGGGATAGTTTCTATGGGAGAGATGGGATGTACGCAAGGGATGGGGTTCATCTTTCACGGTTAGGGGTTTCTACATTAGCTAGTTCTTTAGATAGGGTGGTTGTGGGGTTTTGAACAGAAATATTGAGAGTGTAAATGAGAGGTTAAATGGAACAATTTTAGTGTCAGGCGAAAGCAATAAGGATATTCAGTCTCATGCTAAAAATGATGACTATAATGCAAATGATAGTAGTGATGGTGCAACGGAAGATGGAAATGTCGCTAAAACAAAGGTAAATTAGGTATAAAGAAAAGAAGTAAATTGAGAGTATATTACACAAACTGTAGGAGTCTATGTAACAAAATTAACGAACTTAGAGCCCTTGTTAGCAAAGAAAATATAGACATATTAGCGCTAACTGAAACGTGGATTAATACAGAAACCAGGCATTTTTTAGCAGAATTTGATATACCAGGATATAGTTTGTTTAAATATGACCGAACAAGTAAGAGGGGTGGCGGTATAGCAGTGTTTGTCAGGAGTACATTAAAAAGCTGTATTAAATCAGGTATTAGACTAAATAACGATAATGAAAGTGTTTGGGTAGAGGTTAACGAAGGTAGTGAGACCATAGTTATTGGAGTTATGTATAGACCGCCAAATATGAGTAGAAATGACGGAACGTCATTATGGGAGGAAATTAAAATGGCATCAAGGTTTAGCAATGTGTGCATTATGGGGGATTTTAATTTTCCGAATATAGATTGGCAGCATCAAATAGGAGACTCTGATTCTGAGGAGTTTATAGAGGTAGTACAAGATAGTTTTTTATTTCAATTCATAGATACGCCGACTAGAGGTAATAATATTCTCGATTTAGTTTTCAGTAACAATGAACATATGGTAAATAATGTAGAGATAGGGGACCACCTAGGAAATAGTGACCACAATTCTGTGTATTTTAATATACAATGGAAAGGTAATACCAGAGAGAATACAACATTAATACCTGACTTTAGAAAAGCCAATTATGGTGGGTTAAGAAGAGCCCTATTAGCGGACCCTATGGTCAAAAAATTAAGTCGATCCAGGTGTCCAAATGAGTGTACCCCTTCTCAGGCACCTGTCATCTTAAGTCAGGAAGAGACATCAACCTTGGTAAATACATACGATAATTTTATAAAGTCAGTATTCAATGCACAAAATAAATACATCCCCAAAAGAAAATTTAGATCAACACAGAACCAACCCAAATGAATGAATAATAGACTGTTAGATCTTCTAGGACAAAAGAGAGGAATATATAGAAAAATTAGAAAAGGCGAAATTCACCTACTTGCTTACTATCAGAATCTATCAAGACAGGTAAAAAAGGATATTAGGAAAGAAAAAAGAAATTATGAAATTAAGGTTGCCAATGACTCAAAAAATAATCCTAAAGCTTTTTACCAACTATATAAATCCAAGGTTAGAGATGTAATTGGTCCCCTTAAAACTTCGATAGGAGAAATGACAGAAAATTATTTAGAAATGTGCAGTACATTAAATAGTCAATTTCTTTCCGTTTTCACTAATGAAAATTTGGCACAGTTTCCAGAAGTCCGTAAGGTATATAGCGATAGTATAGAAAATAGGTTAAGTACGGTTACTATAAGTAGAAATGATGTGCTTAAGGAAATTGACAGACTGAAACCTCATAAATCGCCTGGTCCTGATGAGGTATATGCTAGAGTATTAAAAGAAAGTAGGGATGAGTTAAGTTACCCATTAACATTTATATTTAACAAGTCATTGGAGACAGGTATAGTTCCAGAAGCTTGGAAGCTTGCAAACGTAGTTCCGATCTTCAAAAAAGGTGACAAATCAATAGCATCCAATTACCGTCCCATTAGTCTTACATCAATCATAGGAAAGCTACTAGAGTCAATTATTGCTAGTAAAATTAGAAACCACTTAGATACATTTAATTTAATAAATTCTTCTCAGCATGGATTCACTCAGGGACGTTCTTGCCTTACTAATTTGCTTAGTTTTTTCTCAGAGGTAAATGAAGCAGTAGATAATGACAAGTCATATGATATAATATATTTAGATTTCAGTAAAGCTTTCGACAGAGTCCCCCATGAGAGATTGATGAGAAAGGTTGAGGCGCATGGAATAGGTGGGGCGGGGCGTTGTTGGGATGGATTAGGTCATGGCTAATTGGTAGGAAGCAGAGAGTCAGCATAAATGGTACGAAGTCAGAATGGGGAGCAGTCAAAAGTGGTGTCCCCCAGGGATCTGTATTAGGTCCTCTGTTGTTTGTTATATACATAAATGACCTTGATTTAGGTATAACTAGTAGGATAAGTAAATTTGCAGACGATACCAAAATGGGGAGAACAATTGATTCAGATAGAGATATAGAGTGCCTCCAAAGGGATCTAGATACCTTACACGAATGGTCAGTAAATTGGCAGATGAAGTTTAACATTGACAAATGCAAGGTATTAAAGATAGGGAAGATGCATACAAATGTTAAATATAAACTAGATAATGTGGAATTAGAAAACTCTAATTGTGAGAAAGATCTAGGTGTGTTTGTTAGCAATGATTTGAAGCCTAGACAACAGTGTATAAGCGTTCGAAACAAGGCAAACAGGATTCTCGGGTTCATCTCAAGGAGTGTGAGTAACAGAACTGCTGATGTTATCTTAAAACTTTACTTGTCATTAGTGAGACCCCATATGGATTATGCTGTTCAATTTTGGTGTCCTTATTACAGAATGGACATAGATTCATTGGAGAGAGTACAACGTAGAATGACAAAAATGATCCATAATATTAGAAATCTTCCGTATAAAGAAAGGTTGAAGAAATTAGGCTTACATTCGTTAGAGAGACGCAGAGTTAGAGGGGATATGATAGAGGTGTTCAAGTGGGTTAGTGGGATTAACAAAGGGGACATGACAAATGTACTAAAGCTCAGTGATAGCGAAAGAACTCTTACCAATGGTTTCAAATTAGATAAATTTCGTTTCAGAAAAGATATAGGCAAATATTGGTTTGGTAACAGAGTTGTAGATGGGTGGAATGGACTACCAAGTGCTATAGTGGGATTAAAAACGATAGGGAGCTTTAAGATAAAATTGGATAAGCATATGGACGAGAAGGGTTGGTGTGAAGGGGGATCAGCAGGGTTGGGCCAATCAGCGCTCTGCAGACCCCCGTAATCCTGCGTTAATCTCTAACCGTTTTGGTAAGATGATCCTCAGGGTATTAGAGTGTTGAGCCTATAATTGGGCTTTGTAATTGGGGTTGTGTGGGACAGGGATCTGCCTTGCTTAGGCCAATCGGCTTTCTGCAGACTCCCATTTTCTTATGTTCTTATGATATATTCAGTAATACATACAGTCAGTCAGTAAAACATTCAGCCAGTCAGTAACACATTCAGTCAGTCAGTTACACATGCAGCCAGTCAGTAAAACATGCAGCCAGTCAGTATCACATACAGTCAGTCAGAAACACATTCAGTCAGTCAGTTACACATGCAGCCAGTCAGTAACACATACAGTCAGTCAGTAACACATGCAGCCAGTCAGTAATACATACAGTCAGTCAGTAACACATGCAGCCAGTCAGTAACACATACAGTCAGTCAGTAACACATGCAGCCAGTCAGTAATACATACAGTCAGTCAGTTACACATACAGTCAGTCAGTAACACATACAGTCAGTCAGTAACACATGCAGCCAGTCAGTAACACATACAATCAGTCAGTAACACATGCAGCCAGTCAGTAACACATGCAGCCAGTCAGTAACACATGCAGCCAGTCAGTAACACATTCAGTCAGTCAGTAACACATACAGTCAGTCAGTAACACATTCAGTCAGTCAGTAATACATAGTCAGTCAGTTACACATACAGTCAGTCAGTAACACATGCAGCCAGTCAGTAACACATTCAGTCAGTCAGTAACACATGCAGCCAGTCAGTAACACATACAGTCAGTCAGTAACATATACAGTCAGTCAGTAACACATGCAGCCAGTCAGTAATACATACAGTCAGTCAGTTACACATACAGTCAGTCAGTAACACATGCAGCCAGTCAGTAACACATTCAGTCAGTCAGTAACACATTCTATCCATTTCTCCTTTCTCAGAAATCTCCATCTTAGGAGATTTCAACGTTCACCACCACCAGTGGCTCTCCTCTCACACTACTGATCCACCTGGTGAACAAGCCTACGTCTTTTCTATCCTAAATGACCTAGAGCAGTTAGTTCAGCAACCCACCCGTATCCCGGATCGCATCGGAGATCGCCCCAACATTCTTGACTTGTTTCTAACTTCTAACC
This sequence comes from Paralithodes platypus, assembly GCA_032716605.1. NCBI lineage: Eukaryota > Metazoa > Arthropoda > Malacostraca > Decapoda > Lithodidae > Paralithodes > Paralithodes platypus. The sequence goes on from CM064484.1 coordinate 35,282,657, forward strand.
CTTCTTCTTATACTGTCGATCTTTTCTCTCCTTTGGGCTCCTTCGACCATAAACTCATCTCTGTCACCTGTCCTATCTCTCCAGTACGGCCACCCGATCCTCCTAGCCGGCGGTGCTTGTTGCACTTTGGCGCTGCCGACTGGGAGGCTCTCCGGCAGTACTTCTTTGATTTCCCATGGAATGATTTCTGCTTCCGTGGCCGAGGTCCCTCGGAGAGTGCTGAACGCATTACCGAGGTAATCCTATCGGGCATGGAAGCATACATTCCATTCTCTTTCTCTCAGACTAATGCTAAAAAATCTTGGTTTACTCACGCCTGTTCTACTGTTGTCCGCAATAAGGAGGAAGCATTCAAACGGTACCGACACCTTAAAATTCAAGACTCTCATTCTTCCTATGTTTCTGCCCGGAATCAAGCCAAATCTGCTCTTCGACTTGCCAAACACTCTTTCATCAATAATAAATGCACTGAACTATCCAACTCTAGCTTTTCCCAAGCTTTCTGGCATCTAGCACAAAACCTCTCCAACAATTTCTCTTCCTCGTCTTTCCCTCCCCTTTCCCACTCTGATGGCACAACCATCACTTCTTCCTCTGACAAAGCTAAACTCTTCGCTCAAACTTTTGCTAGAAACTCCACCTTGGATGATTCCGGTGCTATTCCTCCCTCTCCGCCCTCCTCTCTCTCCGCCCTCCTCTCTCTTACTTATGCCCAATATCCTAATCTCTTCTAAAGATGTACTTTCTACCCTCTCTGGGCTTAACACTAATAAGGCGTACGGTCCGGACGGTGTTCCTCCTGTTGTTCTCAAAAACTGTGCTTCCGTGCTGACTCCCTGCCTAGGCAAACTCTTTCGTCTCTGGCTATCCTCTAACGTCTTCCCTTCATGCTGGAAGTTTGCTCACATTCAACCTGTCCCAAAGAAGGGTGACCGCTCTCAACCCTCCAACTATCGTCCAATTGCTCTCATCTCTTGTCTTTCTAAAGTTTTTGAAACTATTCTTGCTTCCAAATTTCTTAAGCATTTCTCTTCTCATAATCTGCTCTCAGATCGCCAGTATGGCTTCCTTAAGGGTCGCTCTACTGGTGATCTTCTTTCATATCTTACTAACTCTTGGTCATCCTCCTTTCGGGACTTCGGTGAGACTTTTTCTATTGCACTAGACATATCAAAAGCCTTCGATAGAGTCTGGCATAAATCTTTAATTTCTAAACTACCCTCCTTCAGTTTCTATCCCTCCATCTGTGCCTTTGTCTCTAATTTCCTTTCCGGCCGTTCCATAGCCGCGGTTGTGGATGGCCATTGTTCACTTCCTCACCCTATAAACTCCGGTGTTCCTCAGGGCTCTGTCCTATCTCCTATTCTCTTTCTAATTTTTATAAATGATCTCCTTAACTGTACCTTAATTCCCATCCATTCATACGCAGACGACTCAACCTTACACTACTCCATTAGTTTTTCAGAACGCCCCAGCCAGCAATCCCTCAACGACAAACGTAATGAAGCCATAGAACTCTTAAATTCTGATTTAAATACTATTTCCAATTGGGGCAGAGAAAACCTTGGTAACTTTAATGCTTCCAAAACCCAATTTCTCCATCTATCTACCCATCAGGATCTCCCAGCGGACTATCCCTTATTCTTCAACAATACAAAAATCAACCCTTCATCTTCTCTCAATATTCTTGGTGTCTCTTTTTCTTCTGCTCTCATTTGGAAGGACCATATTACCAGTCTTGCTAAGGCAGCCTCCCAGAAGCTGGGTGTGCTCAACCGCCTTAGGGGGTTCTTTCCCCTGCACAGCTTCTTGTACTGTACAGGGGCATAGTGCACCCTTGTATTGAGTATTGTTCACATGTGTGGGGAGGTTCCTCTCACACCGCTCTCCTAGACAAAGTTGAAAGGAAGGCCTTTCGTATCATTAAATCACGTCCACTCACCAACTCTCTGCAATCTCTCTTTCTCCGCAGCAATGTTGCATCTCTCTCGCTATTCTATCGCTACTATAATAATCAGTGTTCCTCAGAGCTATCCCAGTGCATACCACCTCCTTTACGTAGGGCACGTGGTACCCGTCTTGCAACTCAATCCCACCCCTACTCTTTGCAACTCTCCAACCCAAGAGTGAAACGTTACTCTCAAACTTTCTTCTACTCAACAGCTGAGCTCTGGAACTCTCTCCCAGAATCAGTCTTTCCCTCTTCCTATGACTTAAATTGCTTCAAACTCCGTGTGTCCAGGCATTTTGGCTCGAACGTCCCTTGATTTTGGCCCTGTCACTCTTTCAACTATGGGGAAGGCACTCGCTATAGGCAGTTATGCCTTTTGCCTCCCTTAATCACATAGAAAAAAAAAACAAAAAAAAACAGTCAGTTAGTAATACATTCAGTCAGTCAGTAACACATACAGTCAGTCAGTAACACATACAGTCAGTCAGTAACACATACAGTCAGTCAGTAACACATACAGTCAGTCATTAATACATTCAGTTAGTCAGTAACACATACAGTCAGTCAGTAACACATGCAGCCAATCAGTAACACATACAGTCAGTCAGTAACACATGCAGCCAGTCAGTAACACATACAGTCAGTCAGTAACACATTCAGTCAGTCAGTAACACATACAGTCAGTCAGTAACACATACAGTCAGTCAGTAACACATTCAGTCAGTCAGTAACACATACAGTCAGTCAGTAACACATGCAGCCAGTCAGTAATACATACAGTCAGTCAGTAACACATACAGTCAGTCAGTAACACATGCAGCCAGTCAGTAATACATACAGTCAGTCAGTTACACATACAGTCAGTCAGTAACACATGCAGCCAGTCAGTAACACATTCAGTCAGTCAGTAACACATACAGCCAGTCAGTAATACATTCAGTCAGTCAGTTACACATACAGTCAGTCAGTAGCACATACAGTCAGTCAGTAACACATACAGTCAGTCAGTAACATGCAGTCAGTCATAATACATTCAGTCAGTCAGTAACACATACAGTTAGTCAGTAATACATTCAGTCAGTCATTAACACATTCAGTCAGTCAGTAACACATGCAGCCAGTCAGTAACACATTCAGTCAGTCAGTAACACATACAGTCAGTCAGTAATACATTCAGTCAGTAACACATTCAGTCAGTCAGTAACACATACAGTCAGTCAATAATACATTCAGTCAGTCAGTAACACATTCAGTCAGTCAATAACACATTCAGTCAGTCAGTAATACATTCAGTCAATTATTAACACATTCAGTTAGTAACACATTCAGTCAATAATTCCTTCCATACCAATGATCACAGAGTGGATCCAAATTCATGTGGCCAACTGTACATCCTGCTGAGATGTTCTTCACCCACGAAACCGATGGACTGACTGACTGACTGTGTGGTTGACTGACTTACTCTATGGTTGACTGACTGACTGTGTGGTTGACTGACTTACTGTGTCATTGACTGACTGACTTTTGTTGACTGTATGAGAGTGTGACTGACTGACTGTGTGGTTGACTGATTGTGTTGTTGACTGAGTGACATTGTGGATGACTGACTGACTGTATCATTGAATGACTGTGTGGTTGATTGATTGACTATGTGGTTGACTGACTGACTCTGATTGACTGAGTGACTAGACTGACTGACTATGGGATTGATTGATTGAGTATGTGGTTGACTGACTGATATTGTGGTTGACTGACCGACTGTTTCGTTGGCTGACTAACTGTGTGGTTGGCAGACTGACTGTGTGCTTGACCGACTGACTGTATGGTTGACTGACTGATTGACTGTGTGGTTAACTGACTGTGAAATTGTTTGTCTGTGTGACAGACTGACTAGTCTGTGTAGTTGATTAACCTTGTGACTGACTGTGGTTGACTGACCGTGTGACTGATTGACTGACTGTGTACTGACTAACCGTGTGATTAACTGACAGCCTGTGTTATAGACTTACCTTACTGACTGTATGTGGTACTGACTGACTGTGTGACTGATTAATTATGTGACTAAATGACTGTGTGTGATTTAATGTGCACGATTGACTGTGTATGACATGAGTAACAGTGTGACTAACAGTGACTGGGAGACGTACAGTGTGTGACAGACTGATCGTTTGTGACTGACTAACTGCATGTGACTGTCATATTATAGTCAATCGCGTACTTAAGGGGCTAGTGCTTGTTATTTTGGGCTACTTATTCATTTATTTATTTAAATTTAAGTGTCCTCCCTAGACTTTCATCAATCTTTAAAAAACAAATATATATATACCCCCTTTCAAGATATATTTGTAGGCTACATTTTTCGGTTCCTTCAAAAATAACAGGCTCGCTATCGCTCGCCAGGAAAAAATCGACACCTAAATGGCAGGAAAGGTCTTATTATTGACAAAGTAATGGGGCAAAATGTCTCAAAATCGCCGAAGTAGTGAACGAACGTATTAAAATCGCAAAACTAATAGGTCTAAACATGAGGGAGAAGGGGTCCAGAAAAAGCGAGTACCTCTCCCTTAAGCAATCAGTCATACACATAATCAGTCAATACACTCAGTCAAACACACACTCAGGCACACACTCAGTTAGTAAGTCAGTCACATGCATTAACTCTTTCAATATGGGTGACGTCTTTTCTATACCATTTTAGCTATATGTAGACGATTTTATGCAGCTTAGGAAGGATATGTGGTAGTTATAAGTGTTAATTTAGAGTCTGTTGCCTTTTAATCGCTAGAAGTTTTCGTAAGCTGAACAAAATCATCTAACAGTAGCCAAAATAAAATTAAAAAGACATCACCCGCACTGAAAGGATTAAATTAGTCATGCAGTATCATAGTCAGTCAATAATAGTCAGTCAGCCACACACAGACACTCAGTAACATGCAGTCACACAGTCAGTAACACTCAATTAGTCGCATACAGCCAGACAGTCAGTCAGTAACATAGTCATGCATGCACACAGCCCGTAGCCTAGTAGGTAGAGCTCTCGTCTCACACACGAGGGGTCGGGGGTTCAATCCCCCGGCCGGGCGGAGACAAATTGGGCTTGTCTCCTTTCATGTGTTAGCCTCAGTTCACCTAGCTGTAAATAGGTACCTGGAATAAGTGGACGACGTTGTGACGTCCCATCTGGGGTTGGCAAAAATGGTACAAGGCGAGATGGGTATCATATGGTTCACCTAAGCTGATGGCTACCTAAGCCTTCGGGCGAGACGGTACCGTCTATAGTGAGAATGGTACCATACAGATCCATCCTAAGCCTTCGTTTCCGTTGTCGCCAATTGGCTAAATACAGACTACACACACATCCACAGCCATTCCAACAGTACATAAAAAAAACACTTAACATGCATTTCACGCAATACATTCCCAGTTAAGAAGGCGCGATAATAATGAGCTTAGCTCGCATTGCGTGGATTCCCCTTGACGAACAAGTAACTGAGTAACAGTCAGTAACAGTCACCAGTCACAGTTACACATACAGTCAGTCAGAGGCAAAATGAGTCCCATGCATTTATTGAGTTATTTTTATTTCAGACACAATACTGTAAAGTAACTTGCTGGTGTAATACGGTAAACTCAATATACCAAACCATCGACAGAAAGTGTTATAATAAACCAGACCATTACCAATTATACTTATATAATATCTATATGTAACTGTTCTATAGCAAACCAGTTATATTAGTTTGTTTGAATACTTATATAACTTATTATACTGATTAAACGTTAATGGTATTAAACAATTCTACTAACGGCATAATTTGTAAAGAATATATATATATATATATATATGATTAGCCCCCACTGAGAGATTAGAAATATATATATATATATATATATATATATATATATATATAATAACTAAGACGAAAAGTGTTAGCTTGTAAAAGGCTGTTTCGACACTGATGCTGACACTATGCTAAGCCTCTTTGTATGAGGACACAAACCACATGTTCTATCCTTGACTTTGACTAATATGCTGTATAGGCTACAGTCCCTTTTAAGGTGATAGTCTATGGTAATATTTCACAAAGCCAAGACCCCACGGGCCCACATACACGAGTGCCACACATAAACTCAACCCAGTGCTACGCCTTGTTCTTTCTTTAAGTGACCCCTCAAACTACAGTTTCTATGACCATGATTGTACCTGTGAAATGTCCTGTGAAATATGATTTGAACTGTAACTATTCGAGCGAGTATTATTATTGTGTATTTGACTGTGCTAAAGTCTTTTGTATATTCACTGTGATTAATTTTGTTCTTAGCTTCTAAGGGGAATATCACCATTATTGAATATGCTCATTTTATATTGATTACTTGTGTAGGTGACTGGACGACTCGGCCCATGGGACAACTCGGCTCGGACAGCTCGGCCCACTTTTGGACATCTCGGCCACGACGGCGAGACAACTCGGCCCATTATTTGAGACAGCTCGGCCCCATGTTTTGCTATGGGGCAATTTGACGAGACCAGTCAGGATTAGGATGGGGAGAGCTAAGTGGAGGGTTTATGGGTGAGGCCATGTATGCAGCACCAAATCCTGTCCTCTGCATATGCGCGGCCTTTTCCCTAATATTTTTATTATGTTTATTTAGGCTCAACTGTTAGGTTAATTTAAGTTAGGTTAGGTTAGGTTAGGATAATATAATAGTATAAAGGAAACAAAAATCGTGCCAAGGGGCCTAAGATTCTCACGCATGCGCAGAGGACAGGATTTGCAGGATTTGGTGCTGCATACATGGCCTCCCGTTTATGGCGTGTGTGTAATGTGGGCGAAATGTTCGTTTATTGTATAATTATGTCATAGGCTAGTTCTCTCGATTCATAATGTGTAAGTTAGGTTAGGTTAGGTTAGATTAATTAAGAGTTGTCTCGTAATTAATACGGGGCCGAGCCGTCTCGTTTTTACTGGGCCGAGCTGTCTCGCCGTGGGCCGAGCTGTCCTGGCCGAGCTGTCCCGTGGGCCGAGTAGTCTAGCATTCGGTCATGGGTGTCCAGTGCTAACGGCTTACTGACTATTCCGCCCTCACACCATTCCGACTAGAAGATCCCGCCCGCTTAGCTAGGTCCTTCCCGCCCGAATGTTGTGGGCGGGAAGAGCCAAACATCAATCCTTCCTTGGCTGATTCCGCCTTCTAAGATTAGACCGTCCCGCCCGTTTGTAAGGTTCGCGTATACCTTAAACTGTGCTTGCCTAAATGTGCAATGAAAAAGCCTGTAGCCTTGAAATTTGTGATTGTATCTAACCTTGTGTATATATATATGACGATCAGACTAAAACACGCCCATTAATAGGAAAAATCACAACCAATTAATTTGCCAATTGTCCATTTTCAGCCGATGGTGATTAGCATATTTCCCATGTTTATAGAAATCAGTTACTTTGCAAATACAGTAGAGTAGCGAATAATGGAGTGATCATGAAAACGTGACATTACCCCTTGAGGTTTATGTCACCTTTGTATTAATTCCGGCTGTCATTAGACGATCTCATACAGCTTAGGAAGGATCTGTGATAGTTGAAATGCTTAAGACTGTCTCGAATAACCTTCCTAATCTGAATAAAATTGCCTCATAATAGACAAAATATATAATGCAATCACGAATTTCAAGGTTACAGGCTTTTAAATCGCACATTTAGGTTGTATGAACCATACAAATGGGCGGGACGATCTAATTTTGGAGGGCGGAATCAGCCAAGGAAAGACTGATTGCTTGGCTCTTCCCGCCCACAACATTCGGGCGGGAAGGACCTAGCTAAGCGGGCGGGATCTTCTAGTCGGAATGGTATGAAGGCGGGAAAGACCTGCTCCCGTGCTCACTATCATCCAGCAGGCCAACTCTTCCCCCAGAACTCACTAGGAACTAATAACGTGAATGATTTACTTGTATTGCTATTGTAATATGTAATGATAAGCGATACGGATATATGAAATAATGTAAATAATAAAATACACACTTCAACCCTCTCAGTCAAAGTTTGAAGCAATTAATTCGTTCTGAAATGTTGAATTAGAGTTTAATATCGAAAGGTAAAAATATAAGGTATGTACAATGTAGTGTGAAGTTAAGTACTTAGTAACATATAATACTATATAAAGCATAATGTGAGGTGAAGCATAGTTTGATGTAAAGCGTAGTGTTTAAGTAGTTGAAATAAAAGGATAGTGATAATAAAAATGTAGGATGAATTAATCATTATATTACGAATTGTTATCTAAATAAATATACATAGTACAGTGGATTGTAATAATCAAATTATTGTTTCTAAATCAGTATACTGAATCCTAAGTGTATATTTTGAATGTAATCTCATAATGCATGTGGAGTTTCGAATTATATCTTTATTTACATAGCATCTTATAACATTCAACTTCTTAATATATTTAAATTTGTTTCAGGAATAATCATGAGTACAGGCGAACAGAAGAAAAGTAAGCGAGACACTGATGTGGCAAAGTAAGACACTAAGAGTCATATTCCGGGTGAAGTTATTTTTTTTTTCTGGCTATCATTAGATGTTTTACTGTGTTTGGGAAGGATTTATGAGTCAACGAAAAATTTGGAAATATATTACATCTCTTTGATTACTAGACGTCCTTCCTAAGCTGCATAACATCGTCTAATAACAGTCAGAATATAAGGAATAATGGCATCACCCGTCCTGAAGTGGTTAAACATGAATGCTATGGCAATGAGTGTTGTTTAAAGATAATGCATTGATTAGTATTGCCAGTTTCGAAAGGTAACGATATATTTTTAGTTGTTTTATCCATTTCACGAAGGTTTTGACCATGGTAAGGTGTAAGATTAGGGTCGATATATTGACAGAGACGGTCAAGTAATCATTATATGGTCAAGGCAGTTACTGCACTCACCATTCTAGATAGATGTAATAATAGACACGATAATAGCGATGATAATTTGTCTATTCCTGTATATAACACATAATTTGTACATAAGAATGCAATTATGATGTTGGCTCTAAAGTGTAAGGTACCAAATTCAATAAGTTTGTAAATAAAGTCCATTTACCTTATCACTGTATGTCAGACATAAATCTACAGTTGGTTGGTGAGAGGTGTGGGGCTAATTATAAAGGAATATGTACTGTATATTATGTTACGTAAGACAAATAATGCATGAGTGTTATACTATAATAATATTATGAAATGTTAAGAAAGTAGGAAGGCCGAGGTGGTGGGGATGATAGGAAATTGGTAAAGGATTATGTGTGTTTTGTATACTGTATAATTATGTTATGATATGATAGCTATACTTGCATTTAAAAACCGAGTGCTCCACACAAAGTGCGGTTCTGGTCTCACGTCCTAATGGCGGCACTCGAGGCAGCTCTGTTCAGAGCTGCCTCACTTGTAAGTTTTAATTTATTCAAGATCAGACCGTAAGGTTTGATCCCACGTCTTTCTTAGTGGTTAGAATAGGGAGACTGGTAGAGGATGATGTGTGTTTAGTAAGTATGTTATGATATGGTAGATTTTGTTACAACAAAAGGAAGACCGTAGTGGTGAGGATATTAGCGAGATTGGTAGAGGATGGTGTGTATTATGTATCTACGTAATGTTATGTTATGATCGGATATGTATGTACCTTAATGCTATGCTATGTTACGTTACGACAGAAGGAAAGCTGGTGTGGTGAGGATAATAGCGAGACTGGTGGAGGAAGCCAAGGATCTCTCTTCACAACTCCAGGATCCCAGAAGTCCTACACCCTCCCCTGACCAAATGGCAGGTCAGTTGTTAAGCGGGTGTTGTGTTTATTTTTTCTGGACCCACTTCTCCCTGATACTTAGCCCCATTAGGTTTGAGAGCTTAAGATGTTCGCCCCATTAGTTTGGCTATTTAAAGACCTTTCACCCCATTTCTTTGACAACTTTTAGACCTTTCGTACCATTTACGTGTCAATTTATTCCTGGCGAACGATAGCAATAGCCTGCAATTTAGAAGGAACTGGCCGAGCTACCGAAAAATTTACATATTTTATCTCGAAGGGGGGTCTTGGAGATATTTTTTCTAAGCTTGATAGAGGTCTAGGCAGGAAAGTTAAAAAATATAAATCTACCTTCATGTTATGATATAGAGCCATTAAATACTTAGTTAGAATGACTGTATTATACCTCACCTGTTGTTATAAGTAGGTTAGGTAACCCATAGCCTTTTTACAGTCTGGAAACTTGTGGAGCTGTTAGGTGAGCTGCGACCACTAGTACACCATCGTCTCTACTTCAGTCCGACCCTACAATACTTCTATGCCTCCCAGCTAGCTAAACGGAGAGCTGCAACCACGGTGAGTATCTGGCTATGTAATTATCTATCAATGTATCTATCTGTATATCTGTTTGTCTTTACGGCTCCTGTCTTCCTATCTATATCTATCATCTATCCACCATCGTCTCTACTTCAACCCTACCCTACAGTACTTCTATGCCTCCCAGCTGGCTAGACGGAGAGCTGCTACTACGGTGAGTATTTGTATATCTCTATCTAACTCTGTAACTATCTATCAATGTATCTATCTGTCTGTCTGTCCACCTGTCTATTTTCCTGTATGACCTCATATCCTTCTATCTATGAGTATCATCTATCCACTATCGTCTGTACTTCAGCCCGACCCCACAGTACTTCTATGCCTCCCAGCTGACCAGACCTACCACCACAATTCAGTACTACAGTATATTTTCATCCTTTGTAAATACAACGAACGTCATAAAATGTCGAAACTAACGGCGCTAAGCATGAGGGAGAAGGAGAAGGGGGTGTTCCGAAGAATAAACCCCACACCCCCCTTACGACAAAACCTTTCCCTATATCCAGAAAAGCGAAGAGAGCGTGGAGGTGGTGGAGAGCAAGCTGTCAGCGGCCCAGCGGGAGAGGGAGGCCGAGATGAGTTCCCGAGACCACCTGAGGGTTTCCTTGGCCACCCACCTCAAGCACCTGGATCATGTGAGCTCCAAGGCGGTCGGGGCATGCAGGTGAGATGGATGGATGGATTGATTGATAGGTAGGTAGTTAGGTAGGTTATAGATAGATAGATAGCTTATAGATAGATAGCATAGATAGATAGAATACATAGATAAAATTGATAGATAGAATCGACAGACAGACAGACAGGCACAGAGAGAGGCAGAGGTAAAGGTAAGTAGGTAGGTACAGTAGGAGGAGGAGGGGAAGGAGGAGGAGGAGAAGAGTATTAGTACCGGTAGTCTTTATGCTGATGATTATACTTGCTTGCTGAATGTGATGCTTCCTTCCTCTTTACCTCTTATTCTGGCTATCATCAGACGATTGTATACAGCTTAAGAAATATATGTGGGAATTATAAGGGTAAAGACTATCTCAGTTATCCCTATGACTTCCATATACCCTTCCTAATTTGAATAAAATCGTCTAATAATAGCCAGAAAACAGAAAGGAAATACGTAATCGGATCTTGAAATGGTTCAACTAATTTTCCTTACTCTTCCTCACAAGAACACTAATAACAAGAGAAATAGTATTACTCCTTCCGAAATATTATTATCCACAAAATACTAAATAAAAACTAGAACACAATAAAAAACACTAGTAAAACAGGATTACTCATTCCATAAGAATATCCACAAAATATTCATACATAACAAGAACACAAAACAAAACATTAAAATAATAGGATGAATACTTCCGTGATATTCCGCAAAATGAAACAAAAGTATTTAGAACACACACACAAAATCATAAAAGAAAAATATAAAACAGTTAGAAAAAATCCTCTTCCGTAGTTTTTCCGTAATTTTTCCCTTGTTCTGATGAACACTGCGAAGAGTCCTGCAAGTCCTGGGTGTCTTCTACCACTCACACCAAACATCACTCTTCATCGGTGAGATCAATCCCCTCGCAGTGCTCAATAGTTGACCCACACTCGGAAGTACTGAGTGGGATAGGAAGTGGGGTTATATTATACTTTCGGAGGGAAAGTTGGTATGAACTGGACAAGGTATTTATCTGGGCAATCACCTTGTCAAACTTCAACTTATTTTTGTATTTGAGGGAAAGTAGGTGTATAAAGGACAAGGTATTTATGTGGGCGATCACCTTGTCAAACTTCAACTTATTTTCCCTATATTGCTTGTTAGCGTTGTTTTCGGGAATATCTACCGTAAAGTTTACACAACACGGATCGTAATTTCCTACCGGGCCTGTTTCACAAAATTGAACGGTGCATTTTTCCAGGGTTTTTCTGCCCTGCTTAATTTTCATCTGTATTTTGGTTGTGTCTTTTGAAGCAAGTGGGATCCTGACCGGTGTGCTGAAGTTGTAGGATAACACCGGCTTTCCATTTTGGCCAACATTATTGTGCCATCGCCAACATTCGCCTCCTTCATTCCCCTGTGTCGGCAATTTATATAGAGTTTTATAACTTTTTCTAGAAAAAAATGTGTTCCTTTGTTTCTTAAATTTGATTTTTAGTGATGTGGGAAGGCTGTTGGTAGCTGCCAGGAGCCTTATTCCCAAAATAACTAGGAAAGCGGCCATTATAAAGTACGCTAAACAATAGAATATTAATAAGCGAAATAAATAAATATGTTATAGATATTAGTTAATTACAGACAGACTAGCAATAAAGGGGCAGTAAACGAGCTATATTATCGAAAATAAATATAATAACGAAAGGTAATATAGTAACAAAATGGGGAAAAAGTCTACTAAGGCAATACCGAAACAGCTACTCACTGCGGAACCAAAACTAATTCTGAGGCAAAACTGATTCTGAGGCGGGATCATTCTTTATAATATCAACTTTTTATTACAACCCATTATTGCAAAGTAAAATATGTAGTTTAGGTCAGGTATAATTCAATTATTTATGAAGAACATATATTAATGATAAATTCATACTTGTTTTAATATAATATAAGATATAAGCATTTCAAAACAGGTTCATTTTAGTAAATTATATTTAGTTACCGCTCATATATATGTTTTCTTTAATAGTTTAGATGAAAGAAAACTACATTTGAAGGCAGACTAAATTGTTTTTTCCCACCAGATGCCCTCGACTTGAACACTCGCAACACTTACACTATAGGTTTGACTCCTGTAAGGAGATAAAGAAAACCTAATATTTAGTAGTGGCCCCGTAATCATTGACGAACATGCCTATTACATAAGGCATCCTCTTCAAACACTAATCCGCCGTAGTTTGAATCTACCGCGCAGAGCATTTAAAATCTAAGGAGCCTTCATCATGAGCGCACGCGACCTCACTCATGGCTTCAGTCATTATGAATTGGGTTCTCACTACGAAAAAACTTCGTAAAAAATAAAAAACAAAAAGAAAATAAGAATAACTATCCAATAAGCTTTCCATCATATCGTGGATGTACTTGTGTGGATCTTTGACCAGACGCTGATTCAGACGTCATTCTTCCTTCACTGACATATCAAGTAAACCAAAATCCTTAATACACCAACGAATGGGAAGGGGATGGTCGGGAGGGCCCCAGTCGTCAATGATTACGGGGCCACTACTAAATATTAGGTTTTCTTTATCTCCTTACAGGAGTCAAACCTATAATTTATTAGTGGCCCCTCCATCATTGACGAACATGCCTGATTTCTAAGACTGGAGGGGGACATTCGTAATCATATCATAACTCTAGAAAAGCAGATAATCAAACAACCACATAGTATTCTTACTTTTGTAAAAAAGAGATATTCGGGTGCATAAACTTTATACAGCCTAAATCTTCAAACAGGGGTACAAGCAGGAGCGTGCTTCAAAGAAGCCTGCTTGAAAAAGGGTTAACTCTGAGACTCTGAGCACAGATCTGCTAGTTAAGAAGGCACCCCACTTAAAGTAAGTGGGGAAAACTAAAAACTTATAAGTTTACATTTGCACATATAAACCCCATTAACTAGTGGATATATTCCTAAAAATATAACCAAACATAAATGAATTCTTGTACATTCGTAGAAGTACTGAACTCGTGTACTTATGCAGAAGTAATTACTGCAAAAGTAAAAGTCGTAGTTGCCACTACCGAGATTTCTCAAAAATCTATTGCTACACAGCCAAAGCTACTTACAACAAGAATTGTCGTAACACTACTATTGGCCTTTAGCACAATTTCCTGCAATGAATACTACAGAGAAATTTTATAATGCAATGCCTACAACCAGTATCACAGCTCGTATGTTCCGAACACATACTCCGGAGGGGTCTAGGGTGTCCTATGTCACACTGACTGCACCCTCCCCCCCCCCCCCCTTTTTCTTGAAATTAAACAAAACGTGACTAAAAGGGCCACCTAGACCCTCTGCCGTAAAGCTATACATGGCAAGGAAGGTTTGTCCAGAGCTACTGAAAGGTATCGAGGCAAAAACTCCTGATTTAGAGGCCCACAACTGTGTGGACGTAATAACTTCCACCGAAAGATTATTAAGGAAACGTAAAGAGGCTGTCCCCTTGCGTAAATCGTGGGTCTTACCCACAATGCCGGGATGCTTCTCTTTAAAGTCCTCGACCAAGAGAGAAGCCAGTGTACGCTCCATCAATCGTTCACCCGGACTTGCGACCCATAAAGCACCCTGGTGATTTAGAGGTGCCACTCTTAAATATTTGGTTAGAGATTGCACTGGGCAAAAAAGATGGTGCACCTTTCCCCTGTTTAACGCCGGCACCGTGAACTCTGAAAACACGTGTTCACTGTGCTCAATCTCAGCTATGAATCCTGGGGAAGGTGCAATGTGAATACACTCATGAAGCCTATCAAACCTGAGGCAATTAGGTGCGTTGCTCATCGCCGCCAGCTCAGATACTCTTTTCCCGGTAGCCAAAGCCATAAGGAATACAGCCCATTTGTAAAATCTGCAGTCTTTGGTACATACGGGAACGAGAATAACAACGATGCTTTGTCCAGAGACCATGTAGGCCTGAGCTGACGGGGAGGTGGGCGGAGTTTAAAACCTGCCCACATAAATCACTTTCAGATAAATGTTTCTGCATGAACAGATAAATTAAATAATAAACAACCAACGCCACCGAGGGCACAGTTTGTTTTGTTCAAAGAATCCGAGACGTAAAAGCTTTCCAATGCGATTGAAACTGTCGCTTTCTAGACTGGGTATATTGATTCGTGAATATCTTGGTCACGTTGCTACCATAAGGTGCTAGCCACTTGGCCTCCTGAATGTCCAAAATGAACAAGTCCGCGAGGTTTCTAGGTTGCCAATTGTGTTCTAAGTGGAACAACCCGACCAGGAGGGACACTGGGTGCGGGCACCACGTGTTCAAATGCTGGTACCACACTGCGCCGGCCACAGGGGCGCGATTAGCGAGACTACGCCTCGCTAATCCTGTAGTTTGTTGACTACGTGGCACATTAGAGACGCGTCTGGCGGCGGAAAAGAGATAAATGGAACTCAACCTGTTCTCGTCCGTCATCAGAGCGTCAGGTCCGCCCGCCGGCTTTATCGTCCGGCGGGTGAGGTACGACTGTGAGTATCGCCATACACCTTGGCTGTGGCTGTCCCTCGCTTGCGAGCTCGGTATAATCCCTGAACGGGAGCCCTCGTCCGAGTCCCGTAAAGGTTTATGATAATTAAAAGCTCCCATAGCTCATTAACACATTGAAAGCAGAGCTGGTGGGCAAAATCATAAAGTATACTAATTAATTTAATTTATATTTAATTGTATTAAAATAAATTACTATAAATAAACACAATATTATCATAATATAATCATAGAAAATATATATGTTTATTATGATTCAGCTATTAAATTATTTCATTAACAAATAAAAATAAGATAAGGCTACCTGAGCTTAACGGCGTTGAACATACAGCAATGAGAGGTTCAAGTGCCGACACGACAGAGACTGGGGGAAAACTACCCCGCCCCCGGGAACTACCTGGTCACCTGGTGCAACACCGGTAATCCACCCTGGAAAGAGAATTTTCCGGGGATTAATGCTCATAGAGTTACACCCAAAAAACGGTACAAAATATGTGCCTCAAAACCGCCGGTCAACGAACCGTAGCACTCCACCACTACTTTTCGTTGTCCTTTAGTATCATATTAAAGATTTCAGCATATCTTTACCTGTCCAGAATATTTAAGCATATCTTCTGAATCTTCAGAAAGATGAAGCATATCTTTATTAAAGATGAAGTCTTTCAAGTATCCCTTTACACTTGAAACACTAGTAAGATTCCGGCATCTTTTTATCCCATAAAAAGTCTAAGCCTATCTTAATCTCTAATCTGGCGTCACCCAGAAGCCCTCATAGATCGCCGTCTTGAAGGCCGTGATACCCTATTGTATCAACCAATTGTTTGGCAAATTAACGCGAATTGCAAATCAGTCAATATAACCACCCAAAGGTACAACCGCCGGGTTTTATATGCAATGTCAAACCAAGTGTACCTGCCCCAGACCTCTTTGTAAAAAGGTCGCCGGGAGGGAAAGACTAAACAAACAAACGTCATTGTTTCAATGGCTTATTAAAGATTTCAGCATATCTTTTATCTGTCCAAAAGAATTAAGCATAACATCTTAATCCTCATAAAGATGAAGCATATCTTTAGTAAAGATGAAGTCTTTCAAGTAACCCTTTACACTTGAAACACTAGTAAGATTCAGGCATCTCTTTATCCCATAAAAAGTCTAAGCCTATCTTAATCTCTAATCCGGCTTCTCCCAGAAGCCCTCATAGATCGCCGTCTTGAAGGCCGTGATACCCTATTGTATCAATCAATTGTTTGGCAAATTATCTCGAATCGCAAATCCGTTAATATATAACCACCCGAAGGTACCACCGCCGGGTTTTATATACAAGGACCCCAATGGAAATACGCCTAACGGCCTTATTGGGCTATCCTTAGTTGGAATTATGCAAGGCTGGTACATGTCATATTTATAACATACTATGTGGTACCAACTCTGTAAATTGCTAACTGAATAAATATTATTATTATTATTATTATTATTATTATTATTATTATTAATGTCAAACCAATTATACCTGCCCCAGACCTCTTTGTAAAAAGGTCGCCGGGAGGTAAAGACCAAACAAACAGACAGCATTGTTTCAATGGCTTTGAAAAGCAGAAAAAAACCTAGGCCAACAGGTGTCAGCCTGATCACCTAGAAAACTGAGTGGAGCCCCCCTCGACGGGAATAACTCAGGAAGCCTGATCCCAGGCTCGACCATAGAAAACGCAGTTTCTGATGAGCCCTCAAGCGACCAAACTCGTCGGGGTAACTTACCTATTTTAGCCATCCTGACTAAAACTCGTTAAACAAAAACGGTGTTCTCGGAGCAACGAGAAAAACGCCGGAAAGGTAACCCACACTAAACTATACATTACAGGAGGGTGTAATGCATAAAGCAATGAATAACACAGGAAGCCTGCTCCCAGGCTCGACCACAGAAAACGCAGTTTCTTATGAGCCCTCAAGCGACCAAACTCGTCGGGGTAACTTACCTATTTTGAGCCATCCTGACTAAAACTCGGTAAACAAAAACGGCGTTCTCGGAGCAACGAGAAAAAACGCCGGAAAGGTAACCTACACCAAAATTACTCCAGGTTCTGCATAGATCCGCCGGGACCCAGCTCTGGAAAAAAAGAAAATTTCCAGGAATTAATGCTCATAAGGTTAACCCAAACATGTTCGCACACAAGTGTTAAATAACCTGCCGGGTAACGAGACGTAATACTCAACGACGACAGCTCGCTACGCGGTGGGGTTTCCCAAGTAAAAGATTTCAGAATATCTTAATTTGTCCAAAAGATTTATGAATACCCTCTGACATAATATATAAAGACCAGCATGGCGTTTATAACTGATGAAGTCTTTCCGGTGGTGTTTGTTTCAAGATTCAATTTTGGAAAAAAAAAACTTAAAAAAGACGCCGGCCCCCGAATTATCTCGTAGATCAAAAACTGGGAAGCCTGACAAATATACGAGATCTAACTTCTCCCGAAGTATCTTTTTAGATCGCCGTATGTTGAAGGAGGCGATACAAAACGTATTCCTCAATTGTCTGGTTAACTAACTGAATCGTAAATTCGTTATTCCCATTCCTCCAAGGAGCACCCGCCGGGTGTGAATATTAGTTTAAAAAAAAAAAACGTTAACCCCAATTGTGCCCTAAAGCGCCGTATGTTGAAGGAGGCGATACACAATGCATCCCTCAATTGTCTGGTCAACTAAACTGAATTTTGCAAATTCGGGCATCCCACCCTTCCAGGTTGCACCCGCCGGGTGATTTAAAGTTTAAAAGTTAACCCCAAATGGTCCTAACCCCACTTCTTTGTAAAAGATCGCCGGGGAGGACATACAAAGATCGCGAATTGCAAATCAGTCAATATAACCACCCAAAGGTACAACCGCCAGGTTTTACATGCAATGTCAAACCAATTGTACCTGCCCCAGACCTCTTTGTAAAAAGGTCGCCGGGAGGGAAAGACTAAACAAACAAACGGCATTGTTTCAATGGCTTATTAAAGATTTCAGCATATCTTTCACCTGTCCAAAAGAATTAAGAATAACTTCTTAATCCTCATAAAGATGAAGCATATCTTTATTAAAGATGAAGTCTTTCAAGTATCCCTTTACACTGGAGACACTAGTAAGATTCAGGCATCTTTTTATTCCATAAAAAGTCTAAGCCTATCTTAATCTCTAATCCGGCTTCTCCCAGAAGCCCTCATAGATCGCCGTCTTGAAGGCCGTGATATCCTATTGTATCAATCAATTGTTTGGCAAATTATCTCGAATCGCAAATCCGTTAATATAACCACCCGAAGGTACAACCGCCGGGTTTTATATGCAATGTCAAACCAATTATACCTGCCCCAGACCTCTTTGTAAAAAGGTCGCCGGGAGGTAAGGACCAAACAAACAGACAGCATTGTTTCAATGGCTTTGAAAAGCAGAGAAAACCAAGTCCAACAGGTGTCAGCCTGATCACCTAGAAAACTGTGTGGAGCCCCCCTCGACGGGAATAAACCAGGAAGCCTGATCCCAGGCTCGACCTTAGAAAACGCAGTTTCTGATGAGCCCTCAAGCGACCAAACTCGTCGGGGTAACTTACCTATTTTTAGCCATCCTGACTAAAACTTGGTAAACAAAAACGGTGTCCTCGGAGCAACGAGAAAAACGCCGGAAAGGTAACCCACACTAAACTATACATTACAGGAGGGCGTAATGCATAAAGCAATGAATAACACAGGAAGCCTGATCCCAGGCTCGACCACAGAAAACGCAGTTTCTTATGAGCCCTCAAGCGACCAAACTCGTCGGGGTAACTTACCTATTTTGAGCCATCCTGACTAAAACTCGGTAAACAAAAACGGTGTTCTCGGAGCAACGAGAAAAAACGCCGGAAAGGTAACCCACACCAAACGAGACATTTTAACACATTTTATACAAAGGGTGTGCGCAAAAATAGGGATACCTGAACAGGAGGGCGTAATGCATAAAGCAAAAACCGGGGCAAAGGTAGTCATGACAGAGACTGGTGGGATACTTACTCCAGGTTCTGCATAGACCCGCCGGGACCCAGCTCTGGAAAAAAAGAAAATTTCCAGGAATTAATGCTCATAAGGTTAACCCAAACATGTTCGCACACAAGTGTTAAATAACCCGCCGGGTAACGAGACGTAATACTCAACGACTACAGCTCGCTACGCGGTGGGGTTTCCTAAGTAAAAGATTTCAGAATATCTTAATTTGTCCAAAAGATTTATGAATACCCTCTGACATAATATATAAAGACCAGCATGGCGTTTATAACTGATTAAGTCTTTCCGGTGGTGTTTGTTTCAAGATTCAATTTTGGAAAAAAATAAAATAAAAAAGACGCCGGCCCCCGAATTATCTCGTAGATCAAAAACTGGGAAGCCTGACAAATATACGAGATCTAACTTCTCCCGAAGTATCTTTTTAGATCGCCGTATGTTGAAGGCGGCGATACAAATTGTATCCCTCAATTGTCTAGTTAACTAACTGAATTGTAAATTCGTTATTCCCACCCTTCCAGGGAGCACCCGCCGGGTGTGAATATTAGTTTAAAAAACGTTAACCCCAATTGCGCCGTAAGCTGAAGGCGGCGATACAAAACGTATCCCTCAATTGTCTGGTTAACTAACTGAATTGTAAATTCGTGATTCCCACCCTTCCAGGGAGCACCCGCCGAGTGTGAATATTAGTTTAAAAAACGTAAACCCCAATTGTGCCTTAAATTGCCGTATGTTGAAGGAGGCGATACACAATGCATCCCTCAATTGTCTGGTCAACTAAACTGAATTTTGTAAATTCGGTCATCCCACCCTACCAGGTTGCACCCGCCGGGTGATTTAAAGTTTAAAAGTTAACCCCAATTGTTCCTAACCCCACTTCTTTGTAAAAGATCGCCGGGGAGGAAATACAACAACAGCATAGTTTTATATTGGCTTTGCAAAACCGAAAAAACTACAAACAACACGTGTCCGTATGAACACTGTTAGATGGGTACAGCCAACCCGCCAGGAATCAGAAGGAGCCTGAAACAGGCACCCCAGAGACGCAGTCCTGGGGAGCCACAGACACCCACTCGCCGGGGAAACAAGCCTGTTTTTAAACCACGCGTGGCCAAAACTCGGTAACCAGCCGGGTTTTTTTATGGTGTAACCGAGAAAAACCCGCCGGAAATAACCCACCCCGTCCAGATACCATCTGAACGCAACACAGGACCGAGGCGTAGCCAAAACACAACTAACGCCGGGCCCAACATAGTCCGTGGAATTAGCCAATACACAACTAACCCAGGACACATAAATAGTCCGTGGAATTAGCCAATACACAACTAAACCAGGACACACATCACACAGTAGTACATATTTAGAAAAGAAATCAATAACACTTGTATATGTGGTAAAGCTACGAGAGGCTGGCTAGGCCTAGGCAGACGGATAATATTAACATGTCGGAATATAAACAAAAAGAACTGAATTATATCACAACAGGAACCACCGCCAACACACCACTGTAGCAAATCTTTCCGGCAAAGGGAAGAACTGACTCGGGACCCAGAAAAAACTTCACTAAGTGAAGAAAAATACGCTGGGAACGTCAGCAAAAATACGCTACCTCATCAGAAAGATAAAAGGAAGCAATAACGCGTAATGAAAGCCGCCTGCATCACAAAGCTAGCTCACTGTGACAAAGTTCACCTGTCCACAACCGGACCACGAGGGTACATCCGAAATAGATGCCCCAAACACACGACCCAAAATACACTGCACTGCGGGCAACCAGCCCAGGACACTCCTGCTACGCATTTCCTAACCTTACTCGATACATCCCGGAGTAAACAAATGAGAAAAAACTCACTAGGGACGCAGCAAATGCGGAACCAGCGGAGCGTGGAGAGACACGTCCGGACCGGCTGACCGCAGAGCAGAGAAGGAAGAATGACGCCTGAATCAGCGTCTGGTCAAAGATCCACACAAGTACATCCACGATATGATGGAAAGCTTATTGGATAGTTATTCTTATTTTCTTTTTGTTTTTATTTTTTACGAAGTTTTTTCGTAGTGAGAACCCAATTCATAATGACTGAAGCCATGAGTGAGGTCGCGTGCGCTCATGATGAAGGCTCCTCAGATATTAAATGCTCTGCGCGGTAGATTCAAACTACGGCGGATTAGTGTTTGAAGAGGATGCCTTATGTAATAGGCATGTTCGTCAATGATGGAGGGGCCACTAATAAATATACAGTTATACACTCACACTCACATTTACACTCATTTATGTAGCTTTATCATGGGAGGGTGCGGCGATGGTAATAGAGACAGTAATACTCCCCACCTATTGTAAGAAGCGCGTGCATAATACCGAAGTATCAAATCCTATTTAAAGTACGGTTAATTTGTGGGTGCGTTTCAAAGTTTTAAAAGCTTTAATCAGTATTTGATATTTCTCAACAATATTTTTAAAATAAATTCCAGACGTTCGACGATGCTACTGCGCTAGATTTGTTTACGTGCACGGTTTCGCAATATTCCTTGGGAACCGTTTATCTTTATTTTACAACTTATTTCTGTCTGTTTCTTTTACAGTTCTACTGGCTGAACATGAGGAGAAAGGGGGCCACAAAAATCAAACATCTCCCCTTAAGTTTCGAAGCTATCTCGAACTGAATTTAATCTTCTCATTAATTATTTACTTACTATAGTGTATAGGCCTATAGTAGCTATTGTTGAGTTTTTTTATCCTTTTTTGTTTTGTTTTTTTGTTGTTGGAGGGTTAATATTGGGGAAGGATTCATGTCTTGAAGTGTACTTATGAATTAACCCCTTCAGCACCAAGGCGTAATTTTTATCTTTTTCTGATTACTATTAGACGATTTCCTTTAGCATATAATTTACCTCTAGGACTCAGATGGAAATATACGATCTCAATAACCCCTCTGAATAACACTACATACAATCGTCTAATTTAGCCAGAAGAAAGATCAAATCATAGTGCTGAAGGGGGTTAACACCAACAGACTTGATGCTCGGGGGGAGTTGGACGAGGTGCGAAGCCAGAGTGAAGCCAGTCTGGAGCAGCTTTGGCACGACCTGGTGAAGAATGAGGAAGCCATGAAAGTCCAGGAGGCGAGACATGAACTGGCCGAACTGTCACTGAGGGAGAGAAGGTATGTTAGGGTGGTGGTTGAATAAGTTGTGGTAGAGGAGGTGAGTTGTGGTGGTGGTTGAGTAAATTGTGGGAGAGAAGGTAAGTTGTGGTGGTGGTTGAATAAGTTGAGGGGGAGAAGGTAAGTTGTGGTGGTGGTTGAATAAGTTGTGAGAGAGGAGGTAAGTTGTGGAGGTGGTTGAGTAAGTTGAGGGAGAGGAGGTAAGTTGTGGTGGTGGTTGGATAAGTTGAGGGAGAGAATTAGGTAAGTACTCAACCACCACCACGGTGGTTGAGTAAGTTGAGGGAGAGGAGGTAAGTTGTGTTGATGGTTGAACCTACCTAACCTAACCTACTTAAGCTAAAATGAGTTACGGCTATCATACTTCGTCTTAAGGGGGCCCACCTCGCTTTTTTTTTCTCTTTATCTCTCTCTCTCTTTGGCTTATATCCATTCGGCCCCATTCAGCTTACTGTTTTAAGACGTTTACCCCCATCCAGGTGTCAATATTGGGGCATCCAGGTGTCAATGATATAAAAGGTAAACAGGAAGGGTATATATAGAGGGTGGAGGATCAGAGGAGGCGAAAATCAGGGGGCAAAAGTCTGCTATTGGTGGAAGGGCATTCTAGGAGAGAGAAAGATAGAACCGCTTCACGCATGCGCACTGGATGCGGGATGGTGGTCGGTTGGCGGGGTCGAAGCTGATTGGCTGCGTGTCGAGGGGCGTGGCCTAAGTTGCGTAGTACGTGTGGCGCCTGCAGAAGACGAAGCTGAAGGAGGTAGCGCGGGGGGCTGCGTCAAGGGCACCGGGGGGCGAGGGGGGGCGTTAGGTCCTGTAGGAAAGTGCCTTTTGGCAGAAGGAAGGATCTGAAGGTCCAGAGTTTGGTTGTTGATGTTGGGATGTAAGGCTTGGATATATAATGCTTCGAGTATAGGTAATCTCCTTGGGTCACTTTCTTTATCGAGTATGGTGGTGTGTTTCTCTAACTCGTTGCGTGTGAGGTGGGGGTGGTTAGGGGTGAGATAGTGGTCTTTGATGGCTCCAGCCTGAAGGTGAAGAGTTAACCGACGTGAAAGACGAGTCTGCGTCATACCAATATAGGAATGAGGTCCACAGTCCTCATAATTACAGGTATGTTGGTAAATGACGTGATCGTCGGTCATCGGGCTCTTTATCTTGGTGGAAGCTGGTTTGTTGCGGAGAACGAGGTTGGAGGTCTTGGGGGATTTGTAATAAATTATTAATTTGATTTATATATACCCGGTATATATATATATATATATATATATATATATATATATATATATATATATATATATATATATATATATATATATAATATATATATATATATAGTATATATAATAACTAAGACGAAAAGTGTTAGCTTGTAAAAGGCTGTTTCGACACTGATGCTGACACTATGCTAAGCCTCTTTGTATGAGGACACAAACCACATGTTCTATCATTGACCTTGACTAATATGCTGTATAGGCTACAGTCCCTTTTAAGGTGATAGTCTATGGTAATATTTCACAAAGCCAAGACCCCACAGGCCCACATACACGAGTGCCACACATAAACTCAACCCAGTGCTACGCCTTGTTCTTTCTTTAAGTGACCCCTCAAACTACAGTTTCTATGACCATGATTGTACCTGTGAAATGTCCTGTGAAATGATTTGAACTATAACTATTCGAGCGAGTATTATTATTGTGTATTTGACTGTGCCAAAGTCTTTTGTATATTCACTGTGATTCCCGTTTGATTAATTTTGTTCTTAGCTTCTAAGGGGAATATCACCATTATTGAATATGCTCATTTTATATTGATTACTTGTGTGGGTGACTGGACGACTCGGCCCATGGGACAACTCGGCTCGGACAGCTCGCCCCACTTTTGGACATCTTGGCCACGACGGCGAGACAACTCTGCCCCATGTTTTGCTATGGGGCAATTTGACGAAACCAGTCAGGATTAGGATGGAGAGAGCTAAGTGGAGGGTTTATGGGTGAGGCCATGTATGCAGCACCAAATCCTGTCCTCTGCGTATGCGCGGCCTTTTCCCTAATATTTTTATTATGTTTATTTAAGCTCAACAGTTAGGTTAATTTAAGTTAGGTTAGGTTAGGTTAGGTTAGGTTAGGATAATATAATAGTATAAGGAAACAAAAATCGTGCCAAGGGGCCTAAGATTCTCACGCATGCGCAGAGGACAGGATTTGCAGGATTTGGTGCTGCATACATGGCCTCCCGTTTATGGCGTGTGTGTAATGTGGGCGAAATGTTCGTTTATTGTATAATTATGTCATAGGCTAGTTCTCTCGATTCATAATGTGTAAGTTAGGTTAGGTTAGGTTAGGTTAATTAAGAGGTGTCTCGTAATTAACACGGGGCCGAGCTGTCTCGTTTTTACTGGGCCGAGCTGTCTCGCCGTGGGCCGAGCTGTCCTGGCCGAGCTGTCCCGTGGGCCGAGTAGTCTAGCATTTGGTCATGGGTGCCCAGTGCTCACAGCTTACTGACTATTCCGCCCTCAGACCATTCCGACTAGAAGATCCCGCCCGCTTAGCTAGGTCCTTCCCGCCCGAATGTTGTGGGCGGGAAGAGCCAAACATCAATCCTTCCTTGGCTGATTCCGCCTTCTAAGATTAGACCGTCCCGCCCGTTTTTAAGGTTCGCGTATACCTTAAACTGTGCTTGCCTAAATGTGCAATGAAAAAGCCTGTAGCCTTGAAATTTGTGATTGTATCTAACCTTGTGTATATATATATGACGATCAGACTAAAACACGCCCATTAATAGGAAAAATCACAACCAATTAATTTGCCAATTGTCCATTTTCAGCCGATGGTGATTAGCATATTTCCCATGTTTATAGAAATCAGTTACTTTGCAAATACAGTAGAGTAGCAAATAATGTAGTGATCATGAACACGTGACATTACCCCTTGAGGTTTATGTCACCTTTTTATTAATTCCGGCTGTCATTAGAAGATCTCATACAGCTTAGGAAGGATCTGTGATAGTTGAAATGCTTAAGACTGTCTCGAATAACCTTCCTAATCTGAATAAAATTGCCTCATAATAGACAAAATATATAATGCAATCACGAATTTCAAGGTTACAGGCTTTTGCATTGCACATCTAGGCAAGATCAGCTGAGGTTGTGTGAACCATACAAATGAGCGGGACGGTCTAATCTTGGAGGGCGGAATCAGCCAAGGAAAGATTGATTGCTTGGCTCTTCCCGCCCACAACATTCGGGCGGGAAGGACCTAGCTAAGCGGGCGGGATCTTCTAGTCGGAATGGTCTGAGGGCGGGAAAGACCTGCTCCCGTGCTCACTATCATCCAGCAGGCCAACTCTTCCCCCAGAACTCACTAGGAACTAATAACGTGAATGATTTACTTGTATTGCTATTGTAATAATGTAATGATAAGCGATACGGATATATGAAATAATGTAAATAATAAAATACACACTTCAACCCTCTCAGTCAAAGTTTGAAGCAATTAATTCGTTCTGAAATGTTGAATTAGAGTTTAATATCGAAAGGTAAAAATATAAGGTATGTACAATGTAGTGTGAAGTTAAGTACTTAGTACAAAGGAAATCAAGCAACAACAGATCTAGTGACCCTTCTAGGTTGCTTGTCCTCCAAAACACTGAGGATCAAGTGTCCAAACAGTGGTTTAGAGTGGGTAAGGGAACATTGGAAAGGGAATTACTGCCCTGGAACTAATGTCCGTGGCAGGATTAGGAAGTTAGTAGGGGACAGATGGGTTAGTAACTGAGGGGGGGATAAAATAAAGTTATTCATTTACAAACGCAGTCAGTCGCGGGTTTGATGCGAGATATTTGTCTAGGCGGAGTTTAAATGAATCAACGGTGATGCAGTCTATAATGTTTCGGGGAAGCCCATTCCACAAGTTGACAACTCGATTGAAGAAGAAATTCTTAGATTCGTGTGAGTTAAAAGATTTACCAATAATTTTGCAACCGTTTCCCCGCGTGTAATTAGATTGGTTGATAGTGAAGTACTTACTACAGTTCATATTGTCGATGCCTTTGATGATTTTGAACACTTGAATTAAGTCCCCTCTTAATCTGCGCTGGGTTAAAGGAAATAGATTTAATTCTCTAAGACGCTCTTCGTATGGTTTGTTCTTTAGGCTAGGTATCATTTTGGTAACTCTACGTTGAACTCGTTCTAGCTTGTTTATATCTTTTTGGTAATAAGGGCACCAGGATTGAACGCAGTATTCCAGAAGAGGGCGGACTAAGGAATTGTAAAGGGTTAGGATAACTTCTTTGGATTTATGCTCAAATGACCTGCCTATAAAGCCAATTATTTTGTTTGCCTTCTTAACAACTTCTGAACATTGTTGACTCGGTTTTAGATTACTCGATATTGTTACTCCCAGATCGGTTTCTCTGTTTACATTCTTAAGCTGAGTGCCATTCATCGAATAGTTTGCTTTCTCATTTAGGTATCCGATATGTAGTACTTTACATTTATCCGCATTGAAACTCATTTGCCAAATTTGGGCCCAACATGTCAATTTATCTAGATTGTGTTGCATATCGTCAACTTGTTCTTTTGAGAGTACGCTATTTGCAATTTTTGTATCGTCAGCAAATTTTGAGATTGTACAGGTGAGGCCCTCATCTATGTCGTTGATGTAAATTAGAAAGAGAATTGGTCCGAGTACCGATCCCTGGGGTACCCCGCTACTTACATTGGTCCATTTAGATGCCTTACCGTTTATGACTACTCTTTGCTTTCTGTCGCTGAGCCAATTTTCTATCCATTTCAACACACCGTCTTGTATTCCATGCGCTTTTAGTTTTAGCAGTAAACGTTTGTGGGGAACTTTGTCAAAGGCCTTTTGAAAATCAAGGTATATAATATCTACAGCTTTACTCTCATCGTAGAGGTTGAGGATATCGTGGAAGAAGTCTAAGAGGTTTGTTAAACAGGAACGTTTTTTACGAAAGCCGTGTTGAGTATCTTTAAGTATGTTATTTTCCTCTAAGTGATTTACGAGTCTGTCTCGTATGACCGTTTCTAGCATTTTACATACAACTGAGGTTAAGCTAATTGGACGATAGTTACTTGGTAGGGATTTGCTGCCTTTTTTGAATATCGGTGTTACGTTGGCTAGCTTCCACTGATCAGGCATAGTTCCAGACTGCAAGGATTTATTGAATAGTAATGTCAGTGGTTTGGAGAGCTCATCCTTAGCTTCCTTCAGAACTCTAGGCGAGATTGTATCAGGTCCAGGCGTTTTATTTACCTTGAGTTTATCTAAACAATTCAATACTTCTCTCTCTGTAACGGTGATATTGCTTAGAACATCTGAATTATCAATCTGAATCGGCGATGGTGTAGGGATATCACTGAGGTCTTCTGTTGTAAAAACTGATGCAAAGAAGGTATTGAGGGCATTACTCATTTGTACTTCGTCTTTGGTGTATTCTCCATTTTCATCGACTAACGGTCCAACAGTTGAAGTAACTACTTTCTTCTTTCTGATATAACTATAGAATTCTTTCGGGTTTGTTTTACTTTGATTCGCAATATGTAACTCTAGGGTCTTTTTACTTTGCTTAATTAACTTTTTGGCTTTGCGTCGTAGCTCTACAAATTTCACCCGTTCTTCGTCATTTTGTGAGGATTTTAATCTATCATTAGCACATTTTTTAGCAAGCAGGCAGTTTGAAATATCTTTATTCCACCATTTGGGCTTATTATTATGGCCTGGACGCCGTATTTTCGATGGTATGCAGTCTTGCACTGCTTTTAGGTAAGTGGTTTCGAATAACTTCCAAGATGTATTTATGTCATTATTGTTAATTAAAAAGCTCCAGTCAGTTTCTTTAAACATAGCTCTAAGTTTATGGAAGTTTGCTTTCTTGAAATTAGGGACTTTTTCGATGCTACTATTTGGTTCGTTACTAGTAAACTTTAAAGTGAAAGTTATCGTACGATGGTCGCTGTTACTGAATTCATCACCAACATTCAAATTCTCTATTAATTCTTCTTTTGTTGCAAGTACAATGTCAAGAACGTTATTACCACGGGTCGGCGTTCGAACAAATTGATAAAGCGAACTCTCTTGCAAGTTTGTATACAAGTCATGTCCGGAGTGTGAAGTAAGAGTATCGCCCCACTTGGTCACAGGTAAATTAAAGTCGCCAAAAATTACGGTATCTTGTGAGTTACTTACATCTGCAATTTGTTCATAAATTTCTCGGTCAATTTGCACTGATTGAGCTGGAGGTCTGTATATTAATGCAAGTATTATTTTTGTACCTTTATTATTCTTTATTAGCACAAAAGATGCGTCGACGTTCACAATTTGAGGTTTTGACAAGAGGGTAGGGTTAAGACTTTCTTTGATATAAAGTAAAACGCCACCTCCATTTCGATTTATTCGGCTTTTCTCAAACATTACATAATGTTACTTACATATGTTACTTAGTAACATATAATGCTATATAAAGCATAATGTGAGGTAAAACATAGTTTGATGTAAAGCGTAGTGTTTAAGTAGTTGAAATAAAAGGATAGTGATAATAAAAATGTAGGATGAATTAATCATTATATTACGAATTGTTATCTAAATAAATATACATAGTACAGCGGATTGTAATGATCAAATTATTGTTTCTAAATCAGTATACTGAATCCTAAGTGTATATTTTGAATGTAATCTCATAATGCATGTGGAGTTTCGAATTATATCTTTATTTACATAGCATCTTATAACATTCATCTTCTTAATATATTTAAATTTGTTTCAGGAATAATCATGAGTACAGGCGAACAGAAGAAAAGTAAGCGAGACACTGATGTGGCAAAGTAAGACACTAAGAGTCATATTCCGGGTGAAGTTATTTTTTTTTTCTGGCTATCATTAGATGTTTTACTGTGTTTGGGAAGGATTTATGAGTCAACGAAAAATTTGGAAATATATTACATCTCTTTGATTACTAGACGTCCTTTCTAATCTGCATAACATCATCTAATAACAGTCAGAATATAAGGAATAATGGCATCACCCGTCCTGAAGTGGTTAAACATGAATGCTATGGCAATGAGTGTTGTTTAAAGATAATGCATTGATTAGTATTGCCAGTTTCGAAAGGTAACGATATATTTTTAGTTGTTTTATCCATTTCACGAAGGTTTTGACCATGGTAAGGTGTAAGATTAGGGTCGATATATTGACAGAGACGGTCAAGTAATCATTATATGGTCAAGGCAGTTACTGCACTCACCATTCTAGATAGATGTAATAATAGACACGATAATAGCGATGTTAATTTGTCTATTCCTGTATATAACACATAATTTATACATAAGAATGCAATTATGATGTTGGCTCTAAAGTGTAAGGTACCAAATTCAATAAGTTTGTAAATAAAGTCCATTTACCTTATCACTGTATGTCAGACATAAATCTACAGTTGGTTGGTGAGAGGTGTGGGGCTAATTATAAAGGAATATGTACTGTATATTATGTTACGTAAGACAAATAATGCATGAGTGTTATACTATAATAATATTATGAAATGTTAAGAAAGTAGGAAGGCCGAGGTGGTGGGGATGATAGGAAATTGGTAAAGGATTATGTGTGTTTTGTATACTGTATAATTATGTTATGATATGATAGCTATACTTGCATTTAAAAACCGAGTGCTCCACACAAAGTGCGGTTCTGGTCTCACGTCCTAATGGCGGCACTCCAGGCAGCTCTGTTCAGAGCTGCCTCACTTGTAAGGTTTAATTTATTCAAGATCAGACCGTAAGGTTTGATCCCACGTCTTTCTTAGTGGTTAGAATAGGGAGACTGGTAGAGGATGATGTGTGTTTAGTAAGTATGTTATGATATGGTAGATTTTGTTACAACAAAAGGAAGACCGTAGTGGTGAGGATATTAGCGAGATTGGTAGAGGATGGTGTGTATTATGTATCTACGTAATGTTATGTTATGATCGGATATGTATGTACCTTAATGCTATGCTATGTTACGTTACGACAGAAGGAAAGCTGGTGTGGTGAGGATAATAGCGAGACTGGTGGAGGAAGCCAAGGATCTCTCTTCACAACTCCAGGATCCCAGAAGTCCTACACCCTCCCCTGACCAAATGGCAGGTCAGTTGTTAAGCGGGTGTTGTGTTTATTTTTTCTGGACCCACTTCTCCCTGATACTTAGCCCCATTAGGTTTGAGAGCTTAAGATGTTCGCCCCATTAGTTTGGCTATTTAAAGACCTTTCACCCCATTTCTTTGACAACTTTTAGACCTTTCGTACCATTTACGTGTCAATTTATTCCTGACGAACGATAGCAATAGCCTGCAATTTAGAAGGAACTGGCCGAGCTACCGAAAAATTTACATATTTTATCTCGAAGGGGGGTCTTGGAGATATTTTTTCTAAGCTTGATAGAGGTCTAGGCAGGAAAGTTAAAAAATATAAATCTACCTTCATGTTATGATATAGAGCCATTAAATACTTAGTTAGAATGACTGTATTATACCTCACCTGTTGTTATAAGTAGGTTAGGTAACCCATAGCCTTTTTACAGTCTGGAAACTTGTGGAGCTGTTAGGTGAGCTGCGACCACTAGTACACCATCGTCTCTACTTCAGTCCGACCCTACAATACTTCTATGCCTCCCAGCTAGCTAAACAGAGAGCTGCAACCACGGTGAGTATCTGGTTATGTAATTATCTATCAATGTATCTATCTGTATATCTGTTTGTCTTTACGGCTCCTGTCTTTCTATCTATATCTATCATCTATCCACCATCGTCTCTACTTCAACCCTACCCTACAGTACTTCTATGCCTCCCAGCTGGCTAGACGGAGAGCTGCTACTACGGTGAGTATTTGTATATCTCTATCTAACTCTGTAACTATCTATCAATGTATCTATCTGTCTGTCTGTCCACCTGTCTAT
Organism: Paralithodes platypus; assembly: GCA_032716605.1. Lineage (NCBI taxonomy): Eukaryota > Metazoa > Arthropoda > Malacostraca > Decapoda > Lithodidae > Paralithodes > Paralithodes platypus. The sequence continues at coordinate 35,314,306 of CM064484.1, forward strand.
TTTCCTGTATGACCTCATATCCTTCTATCTATGAGTATCATCTATCCACTATCGTCTCTACTTCAGCCCGACCCCACAGTACTTCTATGCCTCCCAGCTGACCAGACCTACCACCACAATTCAGTACTACAGTATATTTTCATGCTTTGTAAATACAACGAACGTCATAAAATGTCAAAACTAACGGCGCTAAGCATGAGGGAGAAGGAGAAGGGGGTGTTCCGAAGAATAAACCCCACACCCACCTTACGACAAAACCTTTCCCTATATCCAGAAAAGCGGAGAGAGCGTGGAGGTGGTGGAGAGCAAGCTGTCAGCGGCCCAGCGGGAGAGGGAGGCCGAGATGAGTTCCCGAGACCACCTGAGGGTTTCCTTGGCCACCCACCTCAAGCACCTGGATCACGTGGGCTCCAAGGCGGTCGGGGCATGCAGGTGAGATGGATGGATAGATTGATTGATAGGTAGGTAGTTAGGTAGGTTATAGATAGATAGATAGATAGCTTATAGATAGATAGCATAGATAGATAGCATACATAGATAAAATTGATAGATAGAATCGACAGACAGACAGACAGGCACAGAGAGAGGCAGAGGTAAAGGTAAATAGGTAGGTACAGTAGGAGGAGGAGGGGAAGGAGGAGGAGGAGAAGAGTATTAGTACCGGTAGTCTTTATGCTGATGATTATACTTGCTTGCTGAACGTGATGCTTCCTTCCTCCTTACCTTTTATTCTGGCTATCATCAGACGATTGTATACAGCTTAAGAAATATATGTGGGAATTATAAGGGTAAAGACTATCTCAGTTATCCCTATGACTTCCATATACCCTTCCTAATTTGAATAAAATCGTCTAATAATAGCCAGAAAACAGAAAGGAAATACGTAATCGGATCTTGAAATGGTTCAACTAATTTTCCTTACTCTTCCTCACAAGAACACTAATAACAAGAGAAATAGTATTACTCCTTCCGAAATATTATTATCCACAAAATACTAAATAAAAACTAGAACACAATAAAAAACACTAGTAAAACAGGATTACTCATTCCATAAGAATATCCACAAAATATTCATACATAACAAGAACACAAAACAAAACATTAAAATAATAGGATGAATACTTCCGTGATATTCCGCAAAATGAAACAAAAGTATTTAGAACACACACACAAACTCATAAAAGAAAAATATAAAACAGTTAGAAAAAATCCTCTTCCGTAGTTTTTCCGTAATTTTTCCCTTGTTCTGATGAAAACTGCGAAGAGTCCTGCAAGTCCTGGGTGTCTTCTACCACTCACACCAAACATCACTCTTCATCGGTGAGATCAATCCCCTCGCAGTCCTCAATAGTTGACCCACACTCGGAAGTACTGAGTGGGATAGGAAGTGGGGTTATATTATACTTTCGGAGGGAAAGTTGGTATGAACTGGACAAGGTATTTATCTGGGCAATCACCTTATCAAACTTCAACTTATTTTTGTATTTGAGGGAAAGTAGGTGTATAAAGGACAAGGTATTTATGTGGGCGATCACCTTGTCAAACTTCAACTTATTTTCCCTATATTGCTTGTCAGCGTTGTTTTCGGGAATATCTACCGTAAAGTTTACACAACACGGATCGTAATTTCCTACCGGGCCTGTTTCACAAAATTGAACGGTGCATTTTTCCAGGGTTTTTCTGCCCTGCTTAATTTTCATCTGTATTTTGGTTGTGTCTTTTGAAGCAAGTGGGATCCTGACCGGTGTGCTGAAGTTGTAGGATAACACCGGCTTTCCATTTTGGCCAACATTATTGTGCCATCGCCAACATTCGCCTCCTTCATTCCCCTGTGTCGGCAATTTATATAGAGTTTTATAACTTTTTCTAGAAAAAAATGTGTTCCTTTGTTTCTTAAATTTGATTTTTAGTGATGTGGGAAGGCTGTTGGTAGCTGCCAGGAGCCTTATTCCCAAAATAACTAGGAAAGCGGCCATTATAAAGTACGCTAAACAATAGAATATTTATACGCGAAATAAATAAATATGTTAAGATATTAGTTAATTACAGACAGACTAGCAATAAAGGGGCAGTAAACGAGCTATATTATCGAAAATAAATATAATAACGAAAGGTAATATAGTAACAAAATGGGGAAAAAGTCTACTAAGGCAATACCGAAACAGCTACTCACTGCGGAACCAAAACTAATTCTGAGGCAAAACTGATTCTGAGGCGGGATCATTCTTTATAATATCAACTTTTTATTACAACCCATTATTGCAAAGTAAAAGATGTAGTTTAGGTCAGGTATAATTCAATTATTTATGAAGAACATATATTAATGATAAATTCATACTTGTTTTAATATAATATAAGATATAAGCATTTCAAAACAGGTTCATTTTAGTAAATTATATTTAGTTACCGCTCATATATATGTTTTCTTTAATAGTTTAGATGAAAGAAAACTATATTTGAAGGCAGACTAAATTGTTTTTTCCCACCAGATGCCCTCGACTTGAACACTCACAACACTTACACATACAGTTATACACTCACACTCACATTTACACTCATTTATGTAGCTTTATCATGGGAGGGTGCGGCGATGGTAATAGAGACAGTAATACTCCCCACCTATTATAAGAAGCGCGTGCATAATACCGAAATATCAAATCCTATTTAAAGTGCGGTTAATTTGTGGGTGCGTTTCAAAGTTTTAAAAGCTTTAATCAGTATTTGATATTTCTCAACAATATTTTTAAAATAAATTCCAGACGTTCGACGATGCTACTGCGCTAGATTTGTTTACGTGCACGGTTTCGCAATATTCCTTGGGAACCGTTTATCTTTATTTTACAACTTATTTCTGTCTGTTTCTTTTACAGTTCTACTGGCTGAACATGAGGAGAAAGGGGGCCACAAAAATCAAACATCTCCCCTTAAGTTTCGAAGCTATCTCGAACTGAATTTAATTTTCTCATTAATTCTTTACTTACTATACTGTATAGGCCTACAGTAGCTATTGTTGAGGGTTTTTTCTCCTTTTTTTTTTTTTTTTTTTTTTGCTGTTGGAGGGTTAATATTGGGGAAGGATTCATGTCTTGAAGTGTACTTATGAATTAACCCCTTCAGCACCATAGCGTAATTTTTATCTTGTTCTGATTACTATTAGACGATTTCCTTTAGCATATAATTTACCTCTAGGACTCAGATGGAAATATACGATCTCAATAACCCCTCTGAATAACACGGGGCCTTCTTAAACTACATACAATCGTCTAATTTAGCCAGAAGAAAAGATCAAATCATAGTGCTGAAGGGGGTTAACACCAACAGACTTGAAGCTCGGGGGGAGTTGGACGAGGTGCGAAGCCAGAGTGAAGCCAGTCTGGAGCAGCTTTGGCACGACCTGGTGAAGAATGAGGAAGCCATGAAAGTCCAGGAGGCGAGACATGAACTGGCCGAACTGTCACTGAGGGAGAGAAGGTATGTTGGGGTGGTGGTTGAATAAGTTGTGGTAGAGGAGGTGAGTTGTGGTGGTGGTTGAGTAAATTGTGGGAGAGAAGGTAAGTTGTGGTGGTGGTTGAATAAGTTGAGGGGGAGAAGGTAAGTTGTGGTGGTGGTTGAATAAGTTGTGAGAGAGGAGGTAAGTTGTGGAGGTGGTTGAGTAAGTTGAGGGAGAGGAGGTAAGTTGTGGTGGTGGTTGGATAAGTTGAGGGAGAGAAGGTAAGTTTGGTGGTGGTTGAGTAAGTTGAGGGAGAGGAGGTAAGTTGTGTTGATGGTTGAACCTACCTAACCTAACCAACTTAAGCTAAAATGAGTTACGGCTATCATACTTCGTCTTAAGGGGGCCCACCTCGCTTTTTTTTCTCTTTATCTCTCTCTCTTTGGCTTATATCCATTCGGCCCCATTCAGCCTACTGTTTTAAGACGTTTACCCCCATCCAGGTGTCAATATTTTCCCGGTGAGCGGTAGTGAGCCAGCATATATATATTTTTGTTTTGACAGCAAGCTAAATTCGAAGCCGGATTTCTCCATACAATGCTGGCTCGCTATCGCTCGCCAGGAAGAAATTGACACCTGGATGGGGATAAACGTCTTAAAACAGTTGGCTGAATGGGGCCGAATGGATACAAGCCAGAGAAAGAGAGAAAAGGAGAGAAAGATAAAAAAGCAGGTGACTCCCCTCAACTGCAAGCCTTCCCTTCATCCAACAGACAGGATCTCGAGAAAGAAATCCAAGTAGTAATCCGGCGGTACGATGCAACGATGAGCAAGTTGCAGACCCGCCTGGATGATCTGAAGGCGGACCATACTAGCCTCGTTGATAGTTTGCTACACAAGAAGGTGGGTGTTTAACTGTTTATGGCTTGTTCCTAATTACACACATATACATACTCACTCTCTCGTTCTCATTATCTCTCACTAACTCTCTCTTACACACACACACATGCGCGCTCAATCACACACTCTCTCATTCACTCTCATGATCTCCTACTCGCTCTCTCACTTAAACACACACGCACTCAATCCATGTACAAACATACACACGCACTCAATCACACACTCTCTCATTCACACACACACACACTCACTTTCTCTCTCACTGACTAATATAATAATGGTGGCAGCTACATTTATTTTCCCCGTCGTATTATACTTTCAACTAGCAAGCAAGTTAGGAGTCATTAAAATGCACTCTTTATTGTGTTAATTACTGGCTGTGTTTTTAATTTTTATTTTCTCGGCCCCCCTTTTCCCTCATGTTTAGCCCCATTAGTTTGGTTATTCTAATACCTTTTTGCTAATTTATTTATCAATTTAAGACCTTTCGTGCAATTTACGTGTCAATATATTCCAGGCGAGCGATAGCGAGCCTGCACTTTAGGAGGAATCGGCCTTTGGCCGAGGCATTTTTCTACCGGAAAAAAAGCACAAATGTATACCTTGGGGCTATTTTTTTAGCGTGATGGAAGTCTAGTGATGAAACTATATAATATAATATAAATTGTAATAATAATTATAGTAACAATGATAATAATGAAAATAATATAATGATAATAATATTTATAGCAACAACAACAACAAAATATAGACATAAAAACACCTGCCTTTCATACCCCCCCCCCCATCTCTCTCTCTCTCTATCTGCAGGAGTGGCTGGCGGAGGTGGAGGCCCAGTACCGCAGCATCCAGGCCGAGAAACAGAAGAAGGAGGAGGAGCGACTGGCGGCCCTGCAGGTATATATACGTATAGACTCAGGGTTACCCAATCAAATCCGCTAGAGTAAATAAATGCCGAAAATCACTTGAATAATGCCAAAATCTCTACAATATCGCTTTATATGGCTCAAATCTCTACAATATCGCTTTATATGGCTCAAATCTCTACAATATCGCTTTATATGGCTCAAATCTCTACAATATCGCTTTATATGGCTCAAATATCTACAATATCGCTTTAAATGGCTCAAATCTCTACAATATCGCTTTATATGGCTCAAATCTCTACAATATCGCTTTAAATGGCTCAAATCTCTACAATATCACTTTAAATGGCGCAAATCTCTACAATATCGCTTTATATGAATCAAATCTCCAGAATATCGTTAAAATACATGTCGCTAGATGAAAATGTTGCCTCTAGATTGAAGTAAATACCTCTAGATCTTGCAGGAAAGTAGCTAAATTGGCACACTGGGTAGGATATAGTACTTAGTAAGCTATACAGACTAATAACACACATAACAAAGTCACTCCAATAGCTTATAGTTTGGGCTACAGGAGACTTTTAAAGTTGAAAAAGTGCTCATTTCGGGCATTTCTGGAGGTCAAATCAAAACGAAATTCTAAAGTACTGGTCCGATTTTAATTATGTTTGTGTCATTGGATTCAGCGGGTGAAAGTGTACTTGTGGTAGAAATTTGAGCAAAATCCATACATAAATAACCCGTCTATGGGTGATTTAGAAGTTTTCTAAACCAAAATCAAAATTAGGCCTATTGGGCCTACAAAATGGTCTAAATCCAAACATTTATATACCGTTGGAATCGCAACGACGAGACTAATCCATATATACCCTTGAAAACACAAAATCGAACATGACCTGCCAAGGTACTCGGATTCGCCTGGACCCTAGTGTTTTCAAAACATATTGTTTGATTCTGGGCGAATGGCTGGTCGAAAATGGAATCTATGACCATGTATGGAAGCTGTTGGGCGAGAGCAATCGAATGGCACCAAGTAGAATTAATTTGGACTCTTAGTTTGGGCTACAGAAGACTTTTAAAGTTGAAAAAGTGTTCATTTCGGGCATTCCCGCCCACAACATTCGGGCGGGAAGGACCTAGCTAAGCGGGCGGGATCTTCTAGTCGGAATGGTCTGAGGGCGGAATAGTAAGTAATCCCCGTGACCCCTACCTTCTAGTCGGAATGTTGTAAAGGCGGGAAAGCCCGCTCCCACTCCCCCCATCCTATGTCAACTGTGAATTAGCGTTTGTATGGCTATCATGATCAATGTCTCTATTGTCTGTACTACATCATCTTGACTTAGGCCTATTTAGGAATCAAACTATGGGAGGAAAGTTGATCAAAAGTCAAATTGAACGATAGGGTGAACGTCGCACTAGTGTCCTTGAATATTATCGATTTCATTAATTGAGTTTAGGAGTAAAGTCGGTTGGTGGAGGTATAATAATTCAGGTAAGATTAGGAGGGGACTGGACGACTCGGCCCATGGGAGTAGTCTAGCAACGTACCCTTGTGTGCATTAGCCAACTTGAAGGCCATTTTATACTTAAATGTTATCAAGCCTCTATTGATATGTTTTACCGTGTTGTACTTGTCCTGCTGCATGCCTATTTATGTAATTTGTGCTAGCTTCATTTCTTGCCCAGTTGAGATCGAATCCACTTACAGTATTATCTATACCCAGTAAAAATCGTGGTATAACAGGTAGGATGTGGGCAGGGAATCAGGTGGAATGCAGTCTACCAGAGTCCAGCAAATCCACAGACAGTAATGTTTTTTAACAGCTGGATTCGAACAGTCGATACCCGAGCCAAACAATTAGGCCTACAGTGGCTCAGTGCGCTCGGCCACTGGATGTAATAATAATAATAATAATAATTAACGGTTTATTCACAAAAGCAGCCCGAAGGCTGAAAATATACAAGGAAGTTGATACATAGTTAAAATTAAAATTAAAATTAAAATTAAAATTGACACAAGAGCTAACAGGCTAATTTACAATGAAAAATATGTATATAATTTATTGATTGTTTAAGACCTTAATTATTGAAGGAATGGCGCTGTTCTTGTAGCGGTCAGTCCGTGGTGCTCTTACGGGGACAATACGGTTGAAGTGGCGAACAGCGCGTAGAGGAGGAGGGGCGTCGGGCGGTAGTAGGTGCCGGTGTCTGGGGTTGTTTAGTAGTTTGCTGGAGAACTGCTGAAGGTGTTGTTCGTAGAGGTTAGATATGGCGAGTACGTTAATTAGGTTACATGCATCTTGGTAAGTGGTGTAGTTGGCCCCTAACATTATTCTGAGTGCTCTCTTCTGAATTTTTTCTAATTTATTTCTTTGGGTTAAGTTGAGAGAGGATGACCAAACGGGTGAAGCATAGCAGAGTTTGGGTAATATAAAAGATTTGTATAAAAGTAGCATGTCATCTCTGGGAACCCCTAGTTGTTTCAGGGTGCGTAACATGTGTAGCCGATAAGAAGAAGCACTAGCTATGGTGTTAACATGTTTATCCCAGAGTAGTTTTTGCTGAAGGAAAACACCAAGTAATTTAGTGGACTGAACTATCTCGAGGGTGTGATTGCCAAGCTTGAGGGTGGGTGGAGGGATGGGTTTAGAAGCAACATTGAAGTTCATGACAAGTGTTTTGTTTAGGTTAATAGTGACATCATTATCTTGTGTCCAGGTCAGTAGGGCATCTAGGTTGGCTTGGAGAATGCTGTAGTCTGGAGAAGCGTTGCTGATGGAAGAGGCTAGTGTGGAATCGTCAACATATTTCCATTTGAGTTCTGCGTCTTGAAGGGCGTTATTGCTGAGTATTAAATAACCGAGGGGCCCCATTCGTGTCCCTTGAGGCAAACCGCAAGTAAGTGTTTGTGAACTGGAGATACTGCCTAGAAAGCGGACAGATTGTTGACGGTCGTTGAGGAAATCCGCCAACCAGGAGGTAAGACATTCCCTGAGGCCAAGGTGTAGTGCTTTCTTAATTATAATGGTGTGGTTCACTAGATCGAAGGCTTTTTTGAAATCTATGAATACTGCTGTTACTGACGTGTTACGGCGGTCTAAATTTTTATGAATGAAGTCAAGAAAACTGATGAGGTAGTGTGAGGTGGATGAGGATTTAATATTTCCATACTGGCACGAGTCTAATTTATTGTATATATCTTTGTAAGCCAATTCAGCTACAAAACTTTCACAAATAAGGCTAGGAATAGGTGTAATAGCTATGGGCCGTAGTTCATTAAGAGATTGAGGGTTTGAAGATTTAGGGATTGGAGTGACATAGGAATGCTTCCAATCTTTAGGACATTTGGATTGTTGTAAGGAAGCATTAATTATGGATGTGAGAGGTAAGGAAAGTTCAGGAGCAAATTCTTTGTATAAGCGGATAGGAAGATCGAGTGGAGTGGAGGAGCGTTTAGGTTTGAGAATCTGTAAACGACGGCAAACTTCGTACTCTAATACGATATGTGTGGGGGAGGGGGCAGGGAGGTATGCTGGGAGCTGGTCATGAGAGAGCTTGGGAAGTTGTTGACATATAGAGGCAAAATGATTATTTATTGTTTCGGCTGCTTCATTACTGGTGAGATGGTTGACACACGGGAAGGTAGAGGGCCACAAAATTCCTGAATTCGGCTAAACCATTCACTAATGTTTGTGTGTTTCAAGTGTTGTATTTTGTTGGGATAGAAAGTCTTTTTTGCCATTTTAATTTCTCTAATAACTTTGTTTCGAAGTGATTTGAAAAGGGTGGTGTTGTTGGCTTTAAAGGCATTGTCACGTTGTTGCATAAGGCGTTTAATACGGCAATTAATCCAAGGGAGGTCAGACTGTCACCTAGAATATATGTATAGGCCTAAAGCCACTCTCACCGTAGCACTCTATATATCGACATAGGTCTGCCAGCTTGTGTTAGGTAACCCTAAACTTTTTAAAGATAGTTCTGTCATTGAAGTCAATCTATCTCTAGTCCAGTTTACGATAATAGCCAATTTCCGGCAAAATGTTGATCATCAAAATTAGTGAAGGCTTATTCCGGGCCTGGCTTCACAGCATGGTAGATGACTTAAAGTCAGATAGAGGTCCTTGTCTAGAGAGCTGCAGGCCTATGGGTCCTGACAGATACACAGTTGCGAGCTGTTTTGGGGGGCTTGGGATGAAGACACCGGAGTTGGTTTTAGGAGATCGTAATGGCCAAGGCTCAAACGACTTACTAAACGCCACCCCTAAATAAATAACCAGAACTATCCCTTCTTCGTCTGCTCAGAACACAGAAGTACAGGGATATACCAGTATTCTTCCATATACTTACTTTACTTGTTTATTGTTGAGTAAGGCTTGGAAGCATCAAGTGCTTATGTGCTTCTCTGACTTCCATTTTCTTAGGAATCCAGGAGTGCGGGGGTGAAACGACGTGTCACTATATTTTGTGGATCATTTCCCAGTGAACTTCTAATTCTGACTTAAATCTGACCAATTAGCCACTATCCACCACTTTGTCAGGAAGTGAATTCCAGTGACAAACAACCCTATGAGACAAACAATGTTGTCTTTGCACTGTTCTTGCTTGGGGTTTGAACATCTTCTTGGAGAGTCCTCTTGTACCTGGATGTCTTGTTGGCTGGAAGTAGGTGCAGTCTAGATGGTCGACGCCCGTAATCATCCTATGAACCTGCAGTAAATCTGTTCTCTTTCTTCTGTAATAAGTAAGTCAGACTTGGAAGCTCTAAGTAAGCTCTGTGTAAGTCAGATTACTACTATCAGGCAGGAGCTTGGTCATCCTTCGCTGAACCTTATTTTCCAAAACATCAACATCGCCTTTATAAATATTGGCGACCAGACAGTATAACAGTATACTAGCAGTGGATTGACAAGGCATATATATATAACATTAGCAATCCTCTACTGTCAAGATTCTTAAAGCATCTCTTGATGAACCAATGTTTGTAGGAGTTTATGTAACAAAATGAACGAACTTAGAGCACTCGTTAGCACAGAAAATATAGACATAATAGCGCTAACTGAAACGTGGATTAATACAGAATCTAGGCATTTTTTAGCAGAATTTGATATTCCAGGATATAGTTTGTTTAAATATGACCGAACAAGTAGGAGGGGCGGGGGTATAGCAGTGTTTGTCAGGAGTACATTAAAAAGCTGTATTAAATCAGGTATTAGACTAAATAATGATAATGAAAGTGTTTGGGTAGAGGTTAACGAAGGTAGTGAGACCATAGTTATTGGAGTTATATATAGACCGCCTAATATGAGTAGAAATGGCGGAAAATCGTTATGGGAGGAAATTAAAATAGCATCAAGGTTTAGCAATGTGTGCATTATGGGGGATTTTAATTTTCCGAACATTGATTGGCAGCACCAAATAGGCGACTCCGATTCAGTAGAGTTTATAGAGGTAGTACAAGATAGTTTTTTATTTCAATTCATAGATACGCCGACTAGAGGTATTAATATTCTTGATTTAGTTTTCAGTAACAATGAACATATGATAAATAATGTAGAGATTGGTGACCACCTAGGAAATAGCGATCATAAATCTATTTATTTTAATATACAATGGACACGGAATGCTAAAGAGAATACGACACTTATCCCAGATTTCAGAAAAGCCGATTATGGTGGGCTAAGAAGAGACTTAAGGGTGGACCCTATTGTTAAGCGATTAAGTCAGGATATGCCAGAGTTAAACTTGCCACCTACATATAACCAGTTTATTGCTTCACTCCACAATGCTCAAAATAAATATATCCCTAAAAGAAGATTTAGATCGACGCAGAACCAACCAAAATGGATGACTAATAAGCTAATAGATCTTATAGGAAAAAAGAAAGGAATATATCGAAAAATAAAGAAAGGTGACAATCATTTACGTATATACTATCAGACTCTATCAAGACAGGTCAAAAAGGAAATCAGGAAAGCAAAAAGAAATTATGAAATAAGGATAGCCAGCGACTCAAAAAATAACCCTAAAGCTTTTTACCAACTATATAAATCTAAAGTTAGAGATGTAATAGGCCCCCTAAAAACTTCAATAGGAGAAATAACAGAAAATGATTTAGAAATGTGCAGTACATTAAATAGTCAGTTTCTTTCCGTTTTCACTAATGAAAATTTGGCACAGATTCCAGAAGTCAATATGGTATATAGTGATAGTATAGAAAATATGTTAAGTACAGTTAGTATAAGTAGAAATGATGTGCTTAAGGAAATTGACAGACTGAAACCTCAAAAATCGCCTGGTCCTGACGAGGTATATGCTAGAGTATTAAAAGAATGCAGAGATGAGTTAAGTAGTCCATTAGCATTTATATTTAACAAGTCATTAGAAACAGGTTTAGTTCCAGAAGCTTGGAAGCTTGCAAATGTAGTTCCGATCTTCAAAAAAGGTGATAAATCGATAGCATCCAATTACCGTCCCATTAGTCTCACATCAATCATAGGAAAGTTGCTAGAGTCTATTATTGCTAGGAAAATTAGAAGCCACTTAGTAAAATTTAACTTAATAAATTCTTCTCAGCATGGATTCACTCAGGGACGTTCGTGCCTTACTAATTTGCTTAGCTTTTTCTCAGAGGTATATGAAGCAGTAGATAGTGACAAGTCATATATTATATATTTAGATTTCAGTAAAGCTTTCGACAGAGTCCCTCATGAGAGATTGATGAGAAAGGTTGAGGCACATGGAATAGGAGGGTCGTTGTTGGGATGGATTAGGTCATGGCTAATTGGTAGGAAACAGAGAGTCAGCATAAATGGTACCAAGTCAGAGTGGGGAGCAGTCAAAAGTGGTGTCACCCAGGGATCGGTATTAGGTCCCCTGTTGTTTCTTATATACATAAATGACCTAGATTTAGGTATAACTAGTAGGATAAGTAAATTCGCAGACGATACTAAAATGGGGAGATCAATTGATTCAGATAGCGATATAGAGTGCCTCCAAAGGGATCTAGATACCTTACATGAATGGTCAGTAAATTGGCAGATGAAGTTTAACATTGACAAATGCAAGGTATTAAAGATAGGGAAGATGCAAACAAATGTTAAATATAAACTAGCTAATTTAGAATTAGAAAATTCAGACTGCGAGAAAGATCTAGGTGTGTTTGTTAGCAATGATTTGAAGCCTAGAAAACAGTGTATAAGCGTTCGTAATAAGGCAAACAGGATTCTCGGGTTCATCTCTAGGAGTGTGAGTAACAGAACTGCTGATGTTATCTTAAAACTTTACTTGTCATTAGTGAGACCCCATATGGATTATGCTGTTCAATTTTGGTGTCCTTATTACAGAATGGACATAGATTCATTGGAGAGAATTCAGCGTAGAATGACAAAAATGATCCATAATATTAGAAATTTTCCGTATGAAGAAAGGTTGAAGAAATTAGGTTTACATTCGTTAGAGAGACGCAGAGTTAGAGGGGATATGATAGAGGTGTTCAAGTGGGTTAGTGGGATTAACAAAGGGGACATGACAAATGTACTAAAGCTCAGTGATAGCGAAAGAACTCGTACCAATGGTTTCAAATTAGATAAATTTCGTTTCAGAAAAGATATAGGCAAATATTGGTTTGGTAACAGAGTTGTAGATGGGTGGAATAGGCTACCAAGTGATATAGTGGGATCAAGAACGATAGGGAGCTTTAAGAAAAAATTGGATAAGCATATGGACGAGAAGGGTTGGGTGTGAAGGGGGATCAGCCGGGTTGGGCCAATCAGCGCTCTGCAGACCCCCGTAATCCTGCGTTAATCTCTAACCGGTTTGGTAAGATGATCCTCAGGGTATTAGAGTGTTGAGCCTATAATTGGGCTTTGTAATTGGGGTTGTGTGGGACAGGGATCTGCCTTGCTTAGGCCAATCGGCTTTCTGCAGACTCCCATTTTCTTATGTTCTTATGTTCTTATGTACTGAATTGCCTTTGCTTGGTATTTGATTTATATGTTTCGAGAACTTCATAAAAGAATCAAACAGGATCCCAAGGTCCTTGGACAATGCATGAAGCGACCTATTGTATAGCGGTCAGCCTCTGTATATTACAATACGTATTATGCAATATGCATTTTCGGGCAATGTATTTAAGTGTATCCCGTAACTAACAAAAACGCCTTCTCAGACGTTTTTCAAACTAAAAAATGCCCACCCAGATCCCCTTCAAACTAAATTTGTAAATTGTTCAACAGAACATAAAGAACAACAAGTAATATTCATATTTACCAATTATTTAAATATATAATGAACTCTTTGACAATATTGATATAATCGCAGCCAAAATGTATCCTTCAAACAATACCCTATTTATATGAAGGGTGCGCCTGGAAGTGTGGTGGGCGGGCTTGTGTTTTCGGCTCCGCTGCATGTCTGCCTGCCGAGATCAGAACCTCTCCGGGTGGTCGGGGGCCGGGGGAGTGCTGAAGGGACCTTGGTGACCCTGGTCTCTGGGTCTTCTCCTGGATGACCTAGATGTGTGTGAATTTGTATTTTGAGTTTGTGTGTTCATTGTTTTCTGTTGTGTTTTGTGTTATCCCTATTCTGGCTCTGTCTTGAGTCGGCCACCGACAAACAAAAATAGAAAAAGTGGGGATTGGGCCTGAGTAGATAGATAGATAGATAGCCAAAAGCCTTGACCATTAATTTCCATAGCCAAAATATGACTACAGTAATCGAACTAAGATTTCTACCATTTGGGAAGAGTCAGGCAGGGAATATGTGTGCTCTAGCCCTTTATGAGTTACAGAAGTTAGGGGTTCACGATTGCTGGCTTACTTATAATGAATGGATCGACTCTAGTTGTTAAGTATCCACAATATCAGAGGCGGTTTATTAATAATAACTTCCCGGTCCTACCCTAATTCTTCTCTTACATCCGCCTCTGTATATCAATCGACCTCTGACTATAATGAATCCGAGAGTCTGGGGAAAATAAGCAAAAAGAAGGAAATACAACATCTTTAAACCTGCATCATAAGACAGCCTCTTTGCGAGAACTCCATTCCCTTGGTTGAACAAATGTTGTATTAAGTGAGATTTTTCTCGCCACACTGCCCATCTGGCATATAACTTCTAAATTTAACGAAAATAAATATTCAAAATATAAGTATTTATAATAATTTATCAACTATCAGTCGTTAAACGACCTGATTTGGCAAAAACTTACTTTGAGTTTGTGCCTAATATGTGATTGTAGGCTACACTTGGATACCATTGAGGCAATGGTATCCACTCCTAAAAATGCGTGGACTTCATACCCATTTCTAATTATGGAAGTAGGCTATATCTATGGAAACGAATTTATGATTATAATTTTCTATACATCAAATACAAGACTATATATACTATTTATTGAATCCCAAAATCAATCCAGATAGTTACAATAGCATAAAGATAAACATGAGGGTCCACGAATTCTTATGAGTGGGCTAGAGACATCCAAGTGTACCATACCTACCTCAATACCTTCACCTGACCTAGAATATTGCCTATCTATACCGTTTTTGAGTTATAAGAGATAAGTTGTCAACAAGTCTGGGATAGTTATAGTGAAAATACTCTAGTAAACTAGCATTTTCAGAAGTTGTGATAGGCGCATCACATTTGTGGCAGTTTAAAATGCGCGGGTGAAGCATTTTCGTTCGTATTCCGGTAGCAACACCGCACTGATTGCATAACACTTGGCATTTTTCATAATTTCTCTAGAATATCAACCTATATATTTGCTAACATAATACAATGCATGACTGACAGAAAAATATTAAATAAAATTGGCGTCCTTGTAGTTTAGGGTGGAAAATCTTAGAGTGAGTATTGTTATAAAGTGATTTTAAAACTCTTTTTTCATGCACAATAGCCTCAAAATTGTAATAAACGTACATATTTCGAGATAATTATAATATCATATTAATTTTATATAATATAAATAGATATATTTGAAGTTACATCCGGAAAGCTTTCTGTGAGTTTAGACAGTGGGTCGCTTAGAAGCGTCTACTTCCATCAAAACACCGAGCAAGCGTAAGCACCCAGTGTTGTTCTGCATGGTTTTTAGTCGAAATTAAGTTAAATCTAAGACTATTATCTTTCAGCATTATCCGCCCGCGTTCTAGATGAGTCAGAGGCCAAATGGGATTAATTTTGGACCTGGGTTTATCGGACTTCGTGAGAAAATTGAAGTTGAATATAGCCGCCAGGGAGGAGTCGCGGGCGCATAATTGAACCACCCGGCCGGGAGATCCTCGGGGCGGTGTGGTGGCCAGCTGGGGGAAGCGTGGGTCTGTCACGTTGCTCCCGGATCTTTATTAACTTACTTACATTTACTGACCTCTCATTGCTACCTCACATTTACTTAACACTAGGCATTATTATGAGCCAACTATGACGAGCGTTTTAGCGGTATTGGCCGAGCCACGCTGACTTATCTAGCCTAACGCGGCGTAGTCTTCCAGCAAGGTGTGATGCATGTCGTTATGACGCGCTTCTAATCCTTCATGGTTAGCCTAGGCTATATTTTCTTTGTTTCAACCCCTGCATAGCTTATTTAGTAGCCTAGGCTAATAAACTATGTTTATTTAAGTGGAGGTGACTCAGCTAGGCTGCATAGACCTGGTTATGTAAGGCAAACAAGGAGTGTGGCAAAACAGGAAAATGTTGTGTAGTCTAGGTAGTAGGCTAAATAATGATTAGCTGAAAATAGTAATTAACCTCGGTAGATGAGGGGTGGGGCCGCCGGAGTTTTTTTTCAATTTTGAATTGGCAGAAACTGTAGGCTATTTCCTGCATTCTGCTGATGATTATACGATAAATCTACAGTTATACTACCCCTATTTTGTCGCTATTCTGTTGGTACTAATGGGTTAATATTATTAGTAGTAGACTTGGTATGGTTTGATGATGCGCAGAAATGTATATTTGACTTTAAATAGATACATTGAAGTATTACAAACCTTCGCGAACCCATAAACAGGGAACCTGAGCTGGGTTTAGATCGTCGCGGAGACAGGTTAGGGTTAGGCTAATTTTA
Organism: Paralithodes platypus; assembly: GCA_032716605.1. NCBI lineage: Eukaryota > Metazoa > Arthropoda > Malacostraca > Decapoda > Lithodidae > Paralithodes > Paralithodes platypus. The sequence continues at coordinate 35,330,570 of CM064484.1, forward strand.
AAAATGCGACGGTCCTCGGTATTAAACACTGTATACAGGGCAGGGTGCCAAAACAGAAATTATCCAGTTCTGGATCATTTTTCTAAGCTTACAAGGATCAACTTTGCGCGGCGTCTGCGGGGGGCGCAGCCCCCCGCTTCATAACAGGGGGTCCGGGGGGCATAGCCCCCCGGCCGCCGGAGAAATTTTGAGATGTGAAGGTAAATATATGCACAATACATGCTCAAAATTTATTAAAAGGAATGAATAATATTGTAAGTAAAAGGGATGTTATGTATGTTTACTGGTGTTTAATCAGGATACTAGGGGAGCTGGCTGCCTGTACTTCAGTCTCAAAGAGATGCACTTCAGGTCCACTAATATAGGCATTGAAAACAGGTTTTTAAATTATTCTTAGCAGTCCCTGTTTTAGTTTTGTAACTTTTGTCCAATAAAGATTTCATGTATATTTGTTGTTGCATTCCAAGAACTATTACATACTTAATTTATATCCTTTCATATGATACATGAGTTACTATAGAGTACTGGTTAAAATACATACCGGTACAAAGTTTCAAGAATAAACTTTGATTAGAACATTTGTTTGTCTATTATTTTCCCTGGGCCGAGTAAAAAATACCTGGGTAGGCTATTCCCATCTCGGGTTAAGTACAATCAGTAGGAACGTAGAAACTTACTTTAATTTTCACAACTTTAAAAGACTCAAGATTCTGCGAGGCTAATTCCGAAAATATTCAATCAAGTCTCCGTTACCCCCATGAAGTCAGGTTATAGTAATGACAAGACATACCAATAATATATGTTAGTTAGCGGGTGTGTGGACTGTGGGGATAGTGGCAGCCCCCACTTTGGACACTAAGACTAAGTAAAGTTAGGTTAGGGTAAGGTAATGCAAATTATCTACTCATAACATGATAAACAATTGAACAATAAGCTACTGTACTATATTCCTTGAAGAAATAAAAACAAACAATTGTACATAAGGCTGCGGAAAGATTCTTTAGTGATACCCAAGTCATGGCCGGGATTCCGGGAAATCTATAAATGCACTGTAGGCGGTAGGCCTAGCTGCTGGCTGTACACTTATTAAATTGTACCGGTAATCTGGCTAAAAAGTTACCGGTATACAAAATGAGAACATAGAGGCAAGGTGCAGATCCCACTTTGGACACTAAGTTTGGACTTTGGTTAGGGTAAGTTATTGCAAATCTTCCACTCATAATATAAACTACAATAAAATAAGATACCAGTAGATAAGATACTACTGTAGCCTATTCTGCCTATAGCCTATACCTTGAAAACAAAAACAAACGGTAAGACTGCGAAAGTATTCTTCAGTGACAGGTCTACCCCTATAGGCCTAATCCCACGGCATGACGGCAAACTGTTATTGTCATAGGCTATAGCCTAGCCAGGGTGTCGAATGACGCTGTTTTTTTGAGTGATACAACTTTCTGTATAATGATAACAAAAAATTAATCCTAGCCTAGGCCTAGCCTACGTATTTTTATATTATTATTTTAAAAGTTAGACATCTAAAATAGGCCTAGGCTTAGGCCTACTGTGTTCCAAAACTCAAGAGTAGCCTAGCCTTAGCTACAAAAAAAAAAAAAAAAAAAAAACAGGAATGTTGGTCTAGGCTAAGTTTAATATACACTTCCCAGGTAATTTTAACAGTTCTATTGCTTCTATATATCATATAATACACCATAGAGTAAGTTTTTAATAACTAGAAAAAAAGGTCATCTTCTAAATAATTACCATAATTGAGGACCTTCGCCATTCCCTGGTTAAGAGTGGGCTCTGAGTCTTAGCCTACCAGAACCAGATTCCCAGCTGCCTAGCTAACCTTATTTTTTACTGTCTTTAACCTCAAATCTTCCTTGATCTTCATTAGCCTATCAATACATTATACATAGCCCCACTAGTGGGGGCAGTCCTAAGATTGTTGGATAATGGGTTATCCTAAGCCTAATATGCCTAGCCTCAGCCTAGGCTACTCATTTCTGCTTCAAATTATCATCATAGGCCTAGGCTTATCTGAAAAAAATAATATGCTTGGCTACTTACAAAATCGCTGTTTGGTGCTTGCTAGAAGTCAGGTTTATCCAAAGTATCACCTTGAACTTATACCTTATATATAATGAGTTCCTCAAGATTAATATGCACAATTTTAGAATGTGTAGGGCACTCGCACTTCACATGAAGTCAATGTTATATTCCAGCCCCTTAATTCACTCTATTTTTCCACAAATATATCGGTAAATAACAGCTAACACATTTCCAAGTGTTCCACAGTTGATTGGCGGCAAGCTAATTTGACGTCATCATTGGATTATTCTCGGAAACACCACAATGGAAAACATTGCTGATATTCGTTCGTTGTTTTCCATTAATCCAACCACATATATACCCCTGAAAAACCAATAATTCGTCATAAAATCGTACTAATTTATAGCTTACCTTATGCCTCAAGGTCTTGCGCTCTTTGTCAAACACATAAAATTTATATTCATTCACTATTTTTAAGAAATTAGAGACCCCATAAAATTAGCACATACGAAAAAATATCGTGTATTTTGTGGGAGTTTAATTAAGATCAGATCAGATCAGAAAACTAACATTCAAACTTAAATTAATATTTTACATTATTCATTTCAGTGAAATTTAGTCAATATATTAAACACATGGAGTAGTTTAGTTAATATATACATAGTTTTAGATAAATACCTATTATTATCCTTTAATCTACATATTATTGAGCATTCGAGTGCCAATAAAATTACGGTAGTTGTGTTCGTCTTGACTCAGCCTTCGGCGCAATATAACATCGGAGTGTAGGGGTACATTGGTTGTTTGTTTGTTTGTTTGTTTTAGCGGACTCTCCCATCCAGGAGTTCGTTCTATGAACGATGGCTGTTTCCTTATTGTAATATATATTTGTTATATTGGTGCTAAAGTCAGTCACCTCATCCGAACCAAACAAGTTGTGTTTTCACAGTGTAAACAAATCGCTCTCATGACTCGAGCTCTGGATTTATCCGTCTATATTTACATTAGTAGCTGCATTTGGACTTCAATACAGGTGATATATAATAGTTCTAAGATCATAGCCAATGTAGAGTACAGTGTAGAGCAAAGCAACTATCGTTTGATGAGTGTAATGTAGAAATAGAATGGCAGGTTTAGCGGGGCTCCCGGCCGCCCCGGGACAGTCATAGGCTCTTAGCCTATTTCAGTATCAATATTTTTTCAATGTTAGGTTCGGGATCACGAAGAAAATGGGCGAATTTTGGCACACTGACTGTATAGCCTATCAAATAAAAAGGTACGATTTTAGTTACTGGACACCTATTTGACAGGTACCGCCAACGATTTAATACATATTTGTTTTCGGTTTCCACGCATCCAACACCAAGCTACACCCTTTTCTGGTGTACGAAACACTAAAAAAGCAATGGGGACACTTTAATAATGATGATATGAGACGAAATATAAAGACAACTCGGTTGCGTTCGTGGAAGTAGCGTCGCTTTGTTTACTTTACGCTCGGAGTGACTTCCTGGTCCCGCCTTGGCGGTCGACTTAAAATGGCTAAGCTTGTTGGGTCAATTTTTTGATAAAAACTTGCGTTATAGGGCGTGGGATACAGGACAGGGTTGAGGGGGGGGGGGCTTCCCCCCCCGTGAATTATAATAATCGTCATCTATGTGGCCAGCAGGGGGCAAGTAAAACAGCTGGCCGTCACCTCGAGCGTCCTGGGTAAACAACCCGCGACGACGGACTCCCCCCGCCGCCGATTTTTGTCCCAAACGCTCCATTTTATTTTCGTCGAAAACCATATTTAAAAAGTTATTATATGGTTTTCAATACTGTTACCGGACCAGAAAAAGGTGTAGCTTGGTGTTGGATGCGTGGAAAACAAATATGCATTAAATCGTTGGCGGTACCTGTCAAATAGGCCTAGGTGTCCAGTAACTAAAATCGTACCAATAAAAAATAAAAAAACAACTAGGGCCTAGGCCTACAAATTACCTGAAAAACTTTGATAATTATCGCGAATAGACTCGCAGCTTTATTATACATAATTTATTAGGGAAAGTGAAGCTCTATGGAATCCTTATAATATACTCACATAGATTCCGTTGTGGTAGAATGGTTTTGATAAGTTTTGTAACTCTATTTTGTCGATATAAATAGTCCCGCGCGTAAACAAACTCAGTCCCGCATTCTTGAGAGCTCTGCTACGGACGTGTTCGAAATGGAGTACACTCGCTACGGTGAAGTGTTATGTTCTACAAAGATGTTACTGTATGTCTAATATAACCCACAGTAGCTGGCATGCAACTTGCAAGGGCTAGTGTTGTATCCCACATACTGGGTCTAGGGCACTCTAGGGTTAGGTTAGGTTGTTTGGTTAGGTTAATATACTAGGTCTCGGAAACAAGATTCGTAGTTGTGGTAGTATTTACATCAAAACTATAGTTAACTATCAAAACTATTCTCCCACAGTGGAATCTATGTGAGTATATTATAAGGATTCCATAGAGCTTCACTTTCCCTAATAAATTATGTATAATAACGCTGCGAGTCTTTTAAAAAAAATTACCATAATGAAGAATAGGAATGTGTGAAATGCCTAAAATGCCACTTTTCCGAAATCCGAGCCAAGTTTTGTCGAAAGTTGGCTCGGATTTTCAATAATTTCAGAGACTCAAAAGAGCCTTTTCTAAAAATCTGAGCCAAGTTTTGTCGAAAATTGGCTCGGATTGTCCATAATTTCAGAGACTCAAAAGAGGATTTTCTAAAAATCCGAGCCAAGTTTTGTCCAAAGTTGCCTCGGAGTTTCCATAATTTCATACACAAAAGGTAACTTTGAAAATATACAAGCGAAGTTTTGTCCAAAGTTGGCTCGGATTTTGCATTATTTCAGAGACAAAAAGGGTCACTTTTTATGGTAACATTCAAGGAGATTACACCAGGACTCTTCTTCTTCTTACCTCTGACCAGGTATAGGCTCTCCTAGTGTTTACTATCGTATACCCCTTTGAAAGGACATTAGCCTAACCTAACCTAGTATTATGGGTGCCTATACCCCTTTGAAAGGACATTAGCCTAACCTAACAACCTAACCTAACCTAGTATTATGTTTGCCTATACCCCTTTGAAAGTACATTAGCCTAACCTTACCTAGTATTATGGGTGGGTGCTGCTGCCCCCACACCCCCGCTATTTGACATCTTTAGACAGATTTTTGGTGTATTTGTTAGTACCCAGTACGTGGGATACAAAACTAGTCCTTGCATGCCAGCTACTGTGGGTGCATACTACTCAGTACGTGACCCATAAAACGTGACCCATTACGATTCCCGAGCTAGCTGTGGTCCGGCTCCTTTATATTGTCCAGGTTACCTCCACTCCCACAGCATATATTACATTAATAAAATATATCTAACCTTATTCCGAAGAGGAAGAGGGAGGAGAATAAGGAGAGTAGAGTTCAACAGCAGCGAGTAGAAAGTGGTGAAAGCGTTGGGTGGAAACAGGGAATTGACGTTCGAAGAGGTGTTGGGCTAAGTACCCCTCAAAGTGATGTTCCCGACGACCGTACCTTGGGATAGAAGCCCTGACCTCTCTCCAACTCCTTTCCACAGTCTGAGTATGTGACCCAGTAGAAGGGTCCACAAAATTCTGCGAATGGTTGACCGTAGTGTGGGTGTAACCCTCCAGGGACAGGGTGTTATAGGAACGCCAACAATCAGAGTGAATGTGTGTTCCCGGCAAGATCCACTGCTTTATTATCTCCACTAGGGTGTCCTTCGTTCTGTCGGGAACTGGCACAAGAAAAAGTTTCCTAGACTCCCTCTCGATCAGTGTGCCGAAATAGGTCATTTTATATCTTACTACCGATATGCGAAACCAAAATGAATTACTATTTTCAGTGACCAGAGCTAGCTCGCCGCAGTCCGGCCCAAAGCCAACCAAAGTTATTACGTTCTAATAGTCTATACAGCAGGCTGGGAAATTAGTGTTCCAGATCTAGTTGCCCCGGGCTAGTGAATTCAGAAATTTACTTGCCCTGATATATTCCTTACTTGCCCTGAATATGGAATTTGTTGAATTAATACAAATTATGCTATATACTGTATATACAGTATATAATGTTTTTTAGTTATTTTGTTTTATTCAATGGATTTTTTTTTCTTAGGGGAATACAAAGGTTGCACATAGCAAAAAAATAGCTTTCACAAGTTAGCATATAAAGACTGTGACAAAGTTACAAACAATGCAATACCATCAGATGATTAGTTATCTAATTAATATGTCAAAAATAACTAATACGGTACCAGTAAGTAATAAGCTGTCAGTGTACAGTTACAGTATATTATAGAAAACTTATGAAATCATACTCTTGTTGAATATTAAGTAAGGTAAACCTCTGCAGAAAACTTATTCTGAAATCTGAACTAAATAAATAACTATCTATCTATCAATCTAATATCTATCTATCTATCTGTCTGTGTGTGTGTGTGTGTAAGTGTAGATATTATATTGCAAAATTCATGGTTCACATCTCTAATGAATGCGAAGGATAGCTTTAGTTTATGATAATAAATATTGCTGATTTTTTTTATATATAGAAAATAGAAATATGTCCAGAAAGTGAGTGATAAAGTCATCTTTAATCTACATTCGACACTCGGTACTTATTACTTAAGCCCATGGCCTCCCAACCAATGTCTGCAATGGCAGACATTAGGGGTGAAGTAGACCAGTGTTGTATTTACAACGTGAATACAAGACCCTGATCAGCAGGATCGAATTGATTACACTGGTTACAAACTAAATTCACCACCACAGCCATTCCAACAGTATGATAACACACATTTCACTTGCACCCCCATACACAAATAATAATTCGCGGTTAGACATTATCAATTACCAACCCTCCCACGAAACAAGATACAAAATCGAACGAACTGAACGTTGCCTCGATGCTGGAGCTTAGTTTGTGCCCATCCCCTCAGGGATTAAGTTGTCTGGCAATACATTTAGTTTTATTTAGGCCTAGGCATACTTTACATTGTACAGTAGGAGAACAGAGACTGCAGAGTATCATATATATATTTTTGTATTAAAAATTGTGTAACTAAATCCTTAAGATTGTTTATAAACACATTTTTGTAACATTAAGTAAATATCTTAGGTAGAAAACATAGGTGGAGTAGCTTACCAACAATTTTCACTTAAGAGGCGAGTCAATAAGAGAAATCTATCGTCTGACAGACTGACTAGGCTAGATACAAAAAAGTTAACAAACTATTTTAAAACAACGGTTTTACCTAGTTGTACTTGTTGATGGTGGTTGTTTTAGTGTCAAGAAAGCCTGTTGTTTCTTAAGACACACTCATTATAGTAGATTTTCTCACTAAACACGTGCTTCCCCGGCGACAATTGAAACACTAATGTTATTGATAAAGAGCGGCGAGCGAGCCGCCTATTCGGAAGTACCTCCTCTCTATCCAACCGTCCAACGGTTATATGTAGGCCTGGGGGGGGGGCAAGGGAGATAGAGAGAATAGTGACGTGAAATTAACGTGAATCGAAAACCAGCCGTTACGTTACTAGTAACCAATGGTCGTTGAAAGTGGAAATAGTAGATACATCTGCCTGTCTCTTATACTTTATTTATATTTATGGAAAGTGTGTATGTTTGTTTTTATATTTGTTTTAGCATTTTTCAAGGGTTAAAAGGCAAAACATTTGTCTTGTCCCCCGGGCAACTGCCGGGCAGACCAACATTAAAAAGCACTTGCCCGGCAACATATCCGGGCTGCCGGGCTATACCTAATTTCCCAGCCTGCTATACAGGGCAATACACAAGGCGCTTTCCATTTCAATAAAGGCCTATGGACTCTTAAAATACATATATTACTAACCTCCCTGTAAATAATAATGGTTACAAACTGGAGAGGCCTGAAATAAGCAGTCAGTCTTATAGCCGTGTCAAGGGAATGTTTTGTTTTGATGGTCCGGTCGGCGTATTCGTACTATAAAATATTCCCGACACATCTTCAGCCATGTATGTTATGTCAATCGTAACAGGGACTTCAGGTAAATGTAAGTCATAGTTTATGTTGCTTTGCAATTAAGAAGATTGTCAAATACAAAGTCCTTAGCCCGATTATTGTATAATAAAGGGTTTGTGCCGATTGCCGAAGTTTCTCGATACTCGCTTAAGTTGAGCTAATCATATCTAATAATAATAATAATATACTGTTAGGCCTAAATATATATATATATATATATATATATATATATATATCTATATAGGCCTATTAATATCTTTATAAATATCAATAAATAGTCAACTCAATTGTAAGTCTGCAAGTAATACAAATTAATCATCGTCATCATAATAAGTAAGTGAATCGAAGAAACATAACAAAACTTTACTTGTCATTAGTGAGACCCCATATGGATTATGCTGTCCAATTTTGGTGTCCTTATTACAGAATGGACATAGATTCATTGGAGAGAGTACAACGTAGAATGACAAAAATTATCCATAATATTAGAAATCTTCCGTATGAAGAAAGGTTGAAGAAATTAGGTTTACATTCGTTAGAGAGACGCAGAGTTAGAGGGGATATGATAGAGGTGTTCAAGTGGGTTAGTGGGATTAACAAAGGGGACATGACAAATGTACTAAAGCTCAGTGATAGCGAAAGAACTCGTACCAATGGTTTCAAATTAGATAAATTTCGTTTCAGAAAAGATATAGGCAAATATTGGTTTGGTAACAGAGTTGTAGATGGGTGGAATGGACTACCAAGTGCTATAGTGGGATCTAAAACTGTAGGGAGCTTTAAGATAAAATTGGATAAGCATATGGACGAGAAGGGTTGGGTGTGAAGGGGGATCAGCCGGGTTGGGCCAATCAGCGCTCTGCAGACCCCCATAATCCTGCGTTAATCTCTAACCGTTTTGGTAAGATGATCCTCAGGGTATTAGAGTGTTGAGCCTATAATTGGGCTTTGTAATTGATTTGGGGTTGTGTGGGACAGGGATCTGCCTTGCTTGGGCCAATCGGCTTTCTGCAGACTCCCATTTTCTTATGTTCTTATGTTAAAAGAAGATCAAAGACTAGTTTCAGATCATACCAGATCCATTATATAGAGAATTGATACAAAGAACATAGACAATCCAACACTTTACTATTATTGTACTTATCTTTACGAAAACATGAAGTTCAATTCTATCTTTGCTGGTGAGGTTTCTTGAAATGTGATGTCTGAAAAACACAAAACAGTGAATTAGACTCCCCAGAATTGGTGACAGGTACCACAAGGGGCTGTAGATATAGATACGTATATAGAATTATGGTATTATGTCCATCTTAGTGGTTTTTCAGAGCCTTAAATATGTTGCTGCCAAGATATGGAGCAGTAGTAATGAAAGACAATTCTTCAGTAGTAACTAATGGTAAGAAAAGTTCCTCAGTCGCCATTTTTATCTTACTGTGAGTGTTTCAGAAAGGGTATACTGTGACTTTTAAAGTGAAGATAACTATATTATAAGAAATTAGAGGTGTGAAAAGCTGAAACATGTTACCAAGGCAGTCAAGTTACTGATAATGACCTCTTATTTTGATATGTGCTTGTGAAATGTGTGATAAGTGATGTGGGCAGTCCCGGCAGTGGGATACACAGCTCCAGGTGGCCGGCCTGTAATATTTAGCCTAGCCTAGGCTAGTAAAGTAGGCTAGTGAGTGATACTGAGTAGACTATGACTGGTGGTAGGCCATCTAAATTTCAAAGGACTAGCCTAGCCTAGCTATTCTATCTACCTATCTATATGCTCAGGCCCAATCCCCATTTTGGGGGTAGCCGACTCAAGCAGAGCAAGGACAGGGAAAACACAACAACAAATAAACACAGATAAAAAGCACAAACTCACACATCCAGGTCACCCAGGAGAAGACCCAGCCTAGCTACATTATCTGAATTGCTGACTAGCCTATGCTAATTTTCAACTGTGCTGGGCTGGCCCGCTGGGAGCCTGGGCCTCCGCCTTCCAAGCAGGGCCAATGCAGGCTGGCCACTGGCGCGGCGGCGCCCCTCGCCACGGCCCCTCGTAAGTTACACTTACACTTACACTTTGTTGTATTCCGTCCGTTAGTGACACAGTTGAGCTGGGGCTCCACTGCGACCAGGCAGCTCCCTTTCTTCCACTCTCCATTCCAGGAGTCGGTTGGAGTTGGTGCTGGGGTATCCTGGTGTTGGTGGCCGGTCCGGTATTTTGGCCAGCCACATGTCCAAGTGTTTCTTGAAGGTGTCTGGAGACACCCCGGTCATGTTCCTGAGAGGGGCTGGTATACAGTTGAACAGTCTGGTTCCATTGTATGTAAAGCTGTGATGAATCAGGGATTTGATTTTTTGTGTTGATCCCGGCGTAGTCCTCACATAGCACAGCCTCCCTCGCCTTTGGTGTTGAGTCTCTTGGATGTTTGGATTTGGTACCTTTTTTTCCAAAATCTTCCAGACGTAGATGATGATGTATCTCTCCCTACGTCTTTGAAGTGAGTACAGCTGCAGCTCCTTGAGTCTCTCCCAGTAGTTAAAGTGTTGAAACCCATGGATTTTACTGGTGAATGTCCTCTGGGTGGCTTCGATTTCTGTTATTTCTCCTACTTTTTGGGGAGACCAGAGCTGAGAGCAGTACTCCAGTTGTGGTAGGACCAGTGACTTCCACAGTGTTAACATACACCTCTCATTTCTTGTGTGGAAGGTTCTCAGGATCCAGCCTGCTATTTGTTTTGCTGTTGTTGTGGCTTTGGTAATGTGCTGGGAAAAAGTGGCGTCCCTGCTCATATTTACTCCCAAGTCCTTCACTGTGTCCTTGGCGGTAATTTCTTGCTGTCCACTTTTGTAGTTGGTGTCGTTTTGTAGTGCTCTCTTGTTCCCGTACCTTAGAAGCTCGAACTTGTCTCCGTTTAGGGCCATGTTGTTTTCTTCTGCCCACTTCAGGATTTTGTCCAGGTCTTGTTGTAGTAGCTGTGCATCATGTTGTGAGGTGATTTTCTTCATGAGTCTGGTGTCGTCTGCAAACGATGAGGCTGTTGAGTGTTCCAGGTCCCTGTCGATGTCTTTTATCATGATGAGGAATAGGAGAGGTCCCAGTACTGATCCTTGTGGTACTCCGCTGATGACCCCACCTGCTTCTGATAGGCTTCCTTGAACCGTGACTCTTTGTTTTCTGTTGGTGATGAAGCTGTGGAGCCATCTTCCAAGGTCTCCCCCTATTCCCAGTGATTTAAGTTTATGTAGAAGGATCCCATGGTCCACCTTGTCAAAAGCTTTGGCGAAATCTAGATATATGACGTCTACATTTTCTCCGTCTTGAATATCCTGTAGGATTTTGTCGTAGTGTGATAGTAGTTGTGACAGGCAGGAGCGTCCTTGTCTAAAGCCATGTTGCCCCTCGTTGAATGCCTCGTTATCTTCCAGTTAGCTGACCATCTTAGCTCGTATTGTTCTTTCTATGATTTTAATAAGATGTGACGTCAGCACCACTGGTCTGTAATTTTTGGCTATGCCTTTACTACCCCCTTTGTGTATTTTTTTTTGTTTTCTCTATGTGATTGAGGGAGGCAAAAGGCATAACTGCCTATAGCGAGTGCCTCCCCCATAGTTGAAAGAGTGACAGGGCCAAAATCAAGGGACGTTCGAGCCAAAATGCCTGGACACACGGAGTTTGAAGCAATTTAAGTCATAGGAAGAGGGAAAGACTGATTCTGGGAGAGAGTTCCAGAGCTCAGCTGTTGAGTAGAAGAAAGTTTGAGAGTAACGTTTCACTCTTGGGTTGGAGAGTTGCACAGAGTAGGGGTGGGATTGAGTTGCAAGACGGGTACCACGTGCCCTACGTAAAGGAGGTGGTATGCACTGGGATAGCTCTGAGGAACACTGATTATTATAGTAGCGATAGAATAGCGAGAGAGATGCAACATTGCGGCGGAGAGAGAGAGATTGCAGAGAGTTGGTGAGTGGACGGGAGTTAATGATACGAAAGGCCTTCCTTTCAACTTTGTCTAGGAGAGCGGTGTGAGAGGAACCTCCCCACACATGTGAACAATACTCAATACAAGGGCGCACTATGCCCCTGTACAGAGCAAGAAGCTGTGCAGGGGGAAATAACCCCCTAAGGCGGTTGAGCACACCCAGCTTCTGGGAGGCTGCCTTAGCAAGACTGGTAATATGGTCCTTCCAAATGAGAGCAGAAGAAAAAGAGACACCAAGAATATTGAGAGAAGATGAAGGGTTGATTTTTGTATTGTTGAAGAATAAGGGATAGTCCGCTGGGAGATCCTGACGGGTAGATAGATGGAGAAATTGGGTTTTGGAAGCATTAAAGTGACAGTACCTTCTTTTAGGGATTGTGGTACATATCCAGTTTGGAGGGACTTGCTCCACAGCAGTTTTAGAGGCAAGGCTAGCTGATGTTTGCAGTTTTTTAGCAGTTGGGCATGAAAGCCGTCTGGTCCTGCCGCAGAGTTTGGTCCAATCTTGTCGATGGCTGCTATTATGTCCTCTGATGATACTGTTACCGAGGAGAGTTGATGTGGTGTCCCTGGAGCGTTGTCAAAGAAGGTCGTTGCATTATCAATTTTCTTGTCTTCATTTGGCGGGCTGAAGACACTTTCGTACTGCTGTTTGAGTATCTTGGCCATTTCGGTTGGGTCACTCAAGTTCGCCCGTAGGTTTTGCAAGTGGTCCTATTGTTGAGGTGTTCCTGAGTCTCCTTTTTGCGTATGCATAGAAGAATTTGCTATTTACTCGTATGTTTGCAACTGCTTGGAGTTCTTCGCGTGTTCTTTGCTCTTGGTGTGACTGGATGAGTTTACGTTCAACTTCATCGAGCTCTTCTTGTAGTTTGGTGATATTGTGCGCATAGCTGGTCTTCCTTTGCTTGGCTCTCAAGTACGTCCTTTTCTTCATTAGTATTTTTCTATCTCTGGGAATCTGCTTGATTTGGGTGGTATGGTGTTTTTACAGGTCTCCAGGCATTGTTTCTGGAGGATACTGAGAGTTTCGTCGACGTTTTTATCTTCGAATAGTGCCCTCCAATCAGTTACTGCCAGTTCTGCTCTCAGTCTGTCCCAGTCTATAATCTTTGCTGTAGAAGTTGAGATCTTTCAGAGAGGTGCAGGGTATTTGGCTTGATTCCTGTTGACATCTTCTTGGTGGTGTGGGGGTTCTAACTTTGATGAGGCTGTGGTCGGACATTATAGTTTTTACAGTTTCGTACGAGTGTACCAGGTCGAAGTTGTTGCCAAATAGTAAGTCCAGTGTGTTGTTGCCTCTTGTAGGTTCCTCGATGTATTGCTTCATGTATGCAGTGTCCATGATAGTCATTAGCTCCTTGGCTTGCTGTTTTTCATCCCTGGTTCCTCCGTCTATTTTCATGGTTGCCCAATTGATAATGGGCAGGTTGAAATCTCCTGTGATGATGACATCTGTAGCGGGAGTTGGCAGATTTTGTAGGAGTGATTGTATCTTCTCTGTGACCTTGAAAATTTCCCCTGTGGTGTTTGGAGGTCGGTACAAAATTATGATGAGCATGTCGGTTTGTCTTATGTGTACTGCTAGTAGCTCTGTTGTGCCGTTTGAGAATGCAACTAAAGTTTCGGTATTTGCAGCCATATCCTCCCTTAGGTAGAGTGCTACTCCTCCGTGGCTTCTGTCCTCTCTGTTGGCTCTGAATAGAGTGAAATTATGGATATTGATCTCTGCATCCAAAATGTTTTCGTTCAAGTGTGTTTCTGTGAGGGCTAGAAAAATTTAGTTATCTTCCTCTGCAATTTCTTCCAACATGGGGACTTTACATTGATTGTTTCGTGGGTAAAGTCCTCTGATGTTGCCCACAAAAAAACTTAGTTAGTGGTAGTTGCACCTTCCTCTGTGGTTCATGTCTGGCCCCTCGGTTTGGGCTAGGAATCTCTCCATTATCACTTGAGACCGTTTTTCCACTTCCAGAAGACGTCCCATTACTACCTCTAAAAAAGCACCTTGGTCGGGCATAGCCGTGTGTACCGCTGCTGGTCTGACCTTGTGAGTTTGCTGGATGGTTGGCCAGCTTCTGAGGGCATTGCGTTGGCTTTCTAATTTTTCCTCATGAGTTGGTGTGTAGGCAAATTCCCTTTGGATGTGTCCTGTAGCGTGTTCCCTTGGTTTGTTGACATTGTTTCTGGGCGTCAGTATTTTGGTTCCCTTGATGTGTGGAGATTGCAGTCTCTCCTAGTACATGCCCTTTTGTTGAGCGAGATTCTGCATACATATGGGTGGTAGTCGATGCACTTCCATCCACGCTTGCAACCGATCCTTTCATCCCGCCTGTGCTTCATGAATTTTGCACATATTTTTGGGTGGTCTTGTTTGCATCCCATGCCCACTACTCCATATCGGCATTCATTTCTTAGGTAGAAATTGCATACTTCCATGCTTTTCCTCCTAATATAAGTGCCCTTGTTTTCAGCTCTGGGCCTAGGTCTCCATGGATTTGTAGGGTAGTTATTGATAGGGGTCACTTGAGGCATGCTATGCTTACAGGTACCTACCCGATAGCACTATCGTTAGTGAGTGCTGTACTGTATTTTATATATTATTTTGTAATAGTATAGATATCTTATCAATATTTGTATTTTGTACTATTTTAATGTCTTGTCATGTTGCAAATTTGATTTTAAATAATATTTTGACATTTAACATATAGTTTCTTTATTCATGCAGAGTTTAGTAAAATTTACCAGAACGTCCCGGACTTCCCAAACTTGACTACTTCCTTTAACGTGACGATAGTGCGTTGTTATATGTGCGATTAGTTTGCTTGGGAAACAGATTAACTTGCTCATGTAGTAATGTACACCCTATGTGGTGGATTGTGTTCTTTTATTTAATAATTTTCATTTTAGTAAACGTTGTTTCCACATAGCGATTTTGATAATTTAATTTGACTTTATATTGTCCTTGTCCCAATTTTGGTTTGTTTAGTTTGCAAGTTTTACATTTTAATTTACAGCACTAGCCTCACCTGTTCTTCTGTATGTAGGAGCATTATGGCTGCATCCGTTGCATGTGGGGTGTGTGCTCGTTGGGGTCCCCGACCTCACCTGTCTTGCTGCATTTTGAGGAGGCTCTGCCGTGTCTGCTAGTGTTGCGGGGGGGAGACTATGGGCATCTAGCATTGTGATGCTAATATTTTCTGGTGTGTTCCTCAGACCTAGATCTATAGCCATGTTTGTTGTGGTACTGGTATGGAGGTTGTCACCGTCACTCTTGCCTACGGCTACTTCTGGGCTTTTGGGTAGGCCTTGGCCTAGGTCAGTGTCCCCAGTTAATTCCTTGGTTGTTGGTGTATTGTCAGCTGGAGTGTTGGTGACAGCTTTGTTGCTCTGGAGCTGAACAGGGATTTTTCTTACCTTACTTATCGCTCCAGAATCGGTTAGTCGTTCCTTGTGTTGGAGAACGGCTGCTTCTGCATCGGCCACCCACTCACCCTTTGTGTCAAACTTTGTTAGGCAGCATGTTTTGCACATGAATTTCCTTGGCGTTTTTGCATAGTTGAGAATTTGATAGGCAGGGAGTTCTGTGCAGAAATAGTGCAGCCATTCCCGGCAGTAGTCGCATTGGATTGCATTTTTTTTCACCTGCGAACTCGATTCCGCAGTCGGGGCACTCTGGGTCGGATTTGTTTTGATCCCCGTCCATTGTTGGCGTCATGTTCGTAGTCACTGTTTTTTTTTTCTCTTATTTTCACTTCAATCTTTCTGTTTCGGACTTTGTTTCTTGTATGTGTGCACTCACTAAGTGTTTATGTAGGTTATTCTGTCTTTGGTAGTCACCGATTGCACTTTCTTTACGAGAAACACCTGATAATGTATGGAGCTACAGTGTGACGTGGCCTTGACCTTAAGAACATAAGAACATAAGAAAATGGGAGTCTGCAGAAAGCCGATTGGCCTAAGCAAGGCAGATCCCTGTCCCACACAACCCCAATTACAAAGCCCAATTATAGGCTCAACACTCTAATACCCTGAGGATCATCTTACCAAAACGGTTAGAGATTAACGCAGGATTACGGGGGTCTGCAGAGCGCTGATTGGCCCAACCCTGCTGATCCCCCTTCACACCCAACCCTTCTCGTCCATATGCTTATCCAATTTTATCTTAAAGCTCCCTATCGTTTTTAATCCCACTATAGCACTTGGTAGTCCATTCCACCCATCTACAACTCTGTTACCAAACCAATATTTGCCTATATCTTTTCTGAAACGAAATTTATCTAATTTGAAACCATTGGTACGAGTTCTTTCGCTATCACTGAGCTTTAGTACATTTGTCATGTCCCCTTTGTTAATCCCACTAACCCACTTGAACACCTCTATCATATCCCCTCTAACTCTGCGTCTCTCTAACGAATGTAAGCCTAATTTCTTCAACCTTTCTTTATACGGAAGATTTCTAATATTATGGATATTTATGTCATTCTACGTTGTACTCTCTCCAATGAATCTATGTCCATTCTGTAATAAAGACACCAAAATTGAACAGCATAATCCATATGGGGTCTCACTAATGACAAGTAAAGTTTTAAGATAACATCAGCAGTTCTGTTACTCACACTCCTTGAGATGAACCCGAGAATCCTGTTTGCCTTGTTTCGAACGCTTATACACTGTTGTCTAGGCTTCAAATCATTGCTAACAAACACACCTAGATCTTTCTCACAATTCGAGTTTTCTAATTCCACATTATCTAGTTTATATTTAACATTTGTATGCATCTTCCCTATCTTTAATACCTTGCATTTGTCAATGTTAAACTTCATCTGCCAATTTACTGACCATTCGTGTAAGGTATCTAGATCCCTTTGGAGGCACTCTATATCTCTATCTGAATCAATTGTTCTCCCCATTTTGGTATCGTCTGCAAATTTACTTATCCTACTAGTTATACCTAAATCAAGGTCATTTATGTATATAACAAACAACAGAGGACCTAATACAGATCCCTGGGGGACACCACTTTTGACTGCTCCCCATTCTGACTTCGTACCATTTATGCTGACTCTCTGCTTCCTACCAATTAGCCATGACCTAATCCATCCCAACAACGCCCCACCTATTCCATGCGCCTCAACCTTTCTCATCAATCTCTCCTGGGGGACTCTGTCGAAAGCTTTACTGAAATCTAAATATATTATATCATATGACTTGTCATTATCTACTGCTTCATATACCTCTGAGAAAAAACTAAGCAAATTAGTAAGGCAAGAACGTCCCTGAGTGAATCCATGCTGAGAAGAATTTATTAAATTAAATGTATCTAAGTGGTTTCTAATTTTACTAGCAATAATTGACTCTAGTAGCTTTCCTATGATTGATGTAAGACTAATGGGACGGTAATTGGATGCTATTGATTTGTCACCTTTTTTGAAGATCGGAACTACGTTTGCAAGCTTCCAAGCTTCTGGAACTATACCTGTCTCCAATGATTTGTTAAATATAAATGTTAATGGGTAACTTAACTCATCCTTACATTCTTTTAATACTCTAGCATATACCTCATCAGGACCAGGCGATTTATGAGGTTTCAGTCTGTCAATTTCCTTAAGCACATCATTTCTACTTATAGTAACCGTACTTAACCTATTTTCTATACTATCGCTATATACCTTACGGACTTCTGGAAACTGTGCCAAATTTTCATTAGTGAAAACGGAAAGAAATTGACTATTTAATGTACTGCACATTTCTAAATAATTTTCTGTCATTTCTCCTATCGAAGTTTTAAGGGGACCAATTACATCTCTAACCTTGGATTTATATAGTTGGTAAAAAGCTTTAGGATTATTTTTTGAGTCATTGGCAACCTTAATTTCATAATTTCTTTTTTCTTTCCTAATATCCTTTTTTACCTGTCTTGATAGATTCTGATAGTAAGCAAGTAGGTGAATTTCGCCTTTTCTAATTTTTCTATATATTCCTCTCTTTTGTCCTAGAAGATCTAATAGTCTATTATTCATCCATTTGGGTTGGTTCTGTGTTGATCTAAATTTTCTTTTGGGGATGTATTTATTTTGTGCATTGAATACTGACTTTATAAAATTATCGTATGTATTTACCAAGGTTGATGTCTCTTCCTGACTTAAGATGACAGGTGCCTGAGAAGGGGTACACTCATTTGGACACCTGGATCGACTTAATTTTTTGACCATAGGGTCCGCTAATAGGGCTCTTCTTAACCCACCATAATTGGCTTTTCTAAAGTCAGGTATTAATGTTGTATTCTCTCTGGTATTACCTTTCCATTGTATATTAAAATACACAGAATTGTGGTCACTATTTCCTAGGTGGTCCCCTATCTCTACATTATTTACCATATGTTCATTGTTACTGAAAACTAAATCGAGAATATTATTACCTCTAGTCGGCGTATCTATGAATTGAAATAAAAAACTATCTTGTACTACCTCTATAAACTCCTCAGAATCAGTCTCCTATTTGATGCTGCCAATCTATATTCGGAAAATTAAAATCCCCCATAATGCACACATTGCTAAACCTTGATGCCATTTTAATTTCCTCCCATAATGACGTTCCGTCATTTCTACTCATATTTGGCGGTCTATACATAACTCCAATAACTATGGTCTCACTACCTTCGTTAACCTCTACCCAAACACTTTCATTATCGTTATTTAGTCTAATACCTGATTTAATACAGCTTTTTAATGTACTCCTTGACGCTATCCTATAGGTTGTTGCATTTTAATAATTTAGGAGCTTAGGCCTACCACCTGTAACTATAACCACCAACAATAGTGGTAGGCTATGCAGCATCACTGCCCTTTTTTTCAACAATGTAGTATCATATAGGATAATAGGCGGCTTAGGCCTAGGCCAACCCGGAGCCCAGGCAGCCGCAGCTTTTATTGTTTGGATTATACTGATGATTTGGACTGACAGTTAGCCCATCAATCTTTTTAGACCTAGGCCTAATAGCTTCAGCCTTCGTAATAGGTCCGGTAGAGCATTACTTGCCAGGTAGGGCCACGCACTGACCACGGAGCAGCTGTGTTCAGTGGGGGCCCAAGACATGAATACGGGCACTCTAATAGATGCATGATTAGTAGCAGTTACTGGGAGTCCGGCAGAGATAGTTAGTTTATATTGTGCCCTCGTTGCAGACTAGCTTTTTAGTTGTGTTAGCATAGGCTATACATCAATGCTCTAATGTCATTAAGAGCTGAAATGTATTAGGCCCTATAGCCTAAGGGAGACACAAATTAAAAAACTAAAATACGTGCCACAGCTAACAGTGCAATCTTAATGGGTGATGGATCATGGCTGCATGGCAAAGAAACAAATATTAAGATTTTTTCGCATAGCCTAGGTTTTAACTAGGCTAACAGAAATTAATTGGTAATAAATACGATGTTTTCTTATTTTAACTTACGTCCGCCCAGCACTCATGTTATTGTTGTGAACCTCTCGGCACTCTCACTGCCACTCGTTGCCGGAGTAAGGTATGTCTCATAATACAGTACTGTTTTACACAACCAGCGGGTGTGTGGGGGCGGCAGCCCCTATCCATAATACTAGGATAGGTTAGGTAAAGTTGTTAAGTTAGGCATATTTTTTTTACGCATTTATCCCCTCATTTTCCCTGAACTTCATAACCCTCCCCACTAGTGGGGGGGGGGGGGGGGGGGTGTTTTTAGATTGTTGGATAATGGGTAAATCCTTATTTCAGCTCCTCTTCAGTATAAAACACTGTAGGCCTATCTGAAATAATAAATAAAAAACAAAATAATAAAACTTAGCCTAGGACTACTGAAATTGCTGTCGGTCCAAAAAGTCAGGTTTACCATTGTTTGTAGGGAGGATAGTAACAATACTAATACTTATTACCATAAAAATATATTTACAAATTTATTACACTTGTAAATGCATTAGGCCTATAGGCCTATTATCTATTTTATGAGGAGGCTGCAATCTGCATCCACTGTTGGGCTGGTCGCTAGGCCTAGGGATGCGCGATGCTGTCTCAACTCTCGTCTCTCGATGTAACACTGTGAACAGAAAAAAGAAAAAACATTAAAATTTTAATAAAATTCTTCCATTTCTATTCATAAGTATTGAAGTATAATCGGTAAAAATTTACCTATGGTCCCGTTAAAATGTCCTCAAGTAACCTATTAAAAACTGTTCAGGGGACTGGTTAGAACTTGTAGGATGTTTAATTGAAGGTCGGAAATCAGTATTTACTGAGAAATAAAAGTCTTAAAATGCGCTATGTTTTACGGGACGGTCTGTACGCCGCCACATATGCGCGGCCCCGCCCACTGCCCATAATGTACAAATATTATATTAGATTAGATTAACCTAACTATAATATAATATAATATAATATAATATAATATAATATAATATAATATAACATAACATTAGGCCTACCTGGGAAAGAGACTAAGAGAGGGCAGGGACCCTGGGTGACCCATAGCGCATTTTAAGACTGTTATTTCTCGGTAAATACTGGTTTCCGACATTCAATTAAACATCCTACAAGTTCTAACCAGTCCCCTGAACAGTTTTTAATAGGTTATCCTACTTGAGGATATTTTAACGGGACCATAGGTAAACATTTATCGTATAATCATCACCAGAATGCAGGAAATACAGTTTCTGCCAACTAAAAACTTAAAAAATTCTCCGGCGGCCGGGGGGCTTTGCCCCCCGGACCCACCCTCGTCTGCCGAGGTTAATTACTATTTTCATCTAATCACTATTTACTACCTACACAACATTTTCCTATTTTGCCACACTGCTCTAGATGCTCCCAAAAACCCACTGGCCCTCAATCACACGACCACGGTGGTATTTCCTTTGGCCAAACTTTGCTTCGTCTATTTCAACGTTTTTACCCGGTCCACCAAGTTTTTCTGAATGTTTTTCACAAAAAAAAATAGCCACTTCCTGACTAAACGAATACCAGTCAACTAACGTACTGAGGGCAACATCGCACTGGAGGACTACATCTTGATAAGGTAATTTGTTTATGCAGAACCAATACACAATATTGAGGACTTTGGTAATGGGGATGTGGGCATTTTCAAAGAATGTCCTTCACAGCACTAACATTATACCTACATCGTGATTTCCTGAGTGCATGGTGAACGTATTCTTTATTCTGTTTGTCACAACGGAACTTCTTTTGTTGTCTATTTTCACTCAATTGCAATTCACTGCCACATGTACTACACTTACCAGTTGCCAAGACTAACTTATGCTGAACAAGAAAATCCCATGTAGCTTCCTTGGTTCGCAAAATGTCCCCCAATTTCTGACAGGAGAGACTACAACCTGCACAAGCGGCCATGACAGTTACAAAGCTGCCGGGCTGTTTTACGTTTCTGTCAGCTGAGAGAAGGAATGGCAACAATATGCGCCGATTCGTGCGCAAGAGCAAATATAATACTAAAATTACAAGGGAAATGGGAAAGAAAAATGCCAGAAAGGATTGAACAAATACCGGGAAAACTATGAAACATAAATACTGTACAAGCACAATGTAATGTTGCAAATGTGTATATTAGACATACAGTAACAGCTTTGTAGAACATAACACTTTACCGTAGCGAGTGTACTCCATTCTGAACACGTCCGTAGCGGAGCTCTCAAGATTGCGGGAGTGAAGAAGAAGAGTTTGTTTATGCGCGGGACTCTATTTTTATCGACATAATCGAGAGTTACAAAACTATTCTACCACAACGGAATCTATGTGAGTATATTATAAGGATTCCATAGAGCTTCACTTTCCCTAATAAATTATGTATAATAACGCTGCGAGTCTATTCGCGATAATTATCCTGGGAGTACAGCCCTAGCTTCTTGAGCCGGTCCCAGTAGCTAAGGTCCTTCATCCCCCGAATGTTTCTAGTGAAGGACCTCTGGACGGACTCAAGATCTCGTATGTACCCCTTTTTGTGTGGCGACCATAGTTGACTACAGTAGTCAAGGAAGGGTTGGACCATAGACCTCCAGAGAGTTAGCATTGTTTCTTGTTCCATGGAGTTGAACGTCCGTAGGATCCATCCGGCCATTCCCTTGGCTTTCTTGACAGCTGCAGAAATGTGGTGTTGAAATGTGGCATCGTCGGACAATTGCACACCTAGGCATCTCACATGTGAAATGAAATGAAAAAGACTTTGGCATTATTATATCCTCAGACCTAAAATTCTCAGCACATGTCGCTAAAATCGCTGCACAAGCAAATAGTCGTTTGGGCATAATTAAGAGGAACTTCTCCATATTGGACAAAGAAATCCTTGTATCACTCTGTGTCACTGGTGCGCCCGATCCTCGATTTTGGTGTCCAATGTTGGTCACCCTACCTAATCAAGGACATACAGACTATTGAGAGAGTGCAGCGAAGAGCAACCAAGATGGTCCCAAACCTAGAAGAATTACCCTACGAAGAAAGGTGTAAGCATCTTGGCCTCCAGACACTAAGTGACCGCAGAAAACGAGGGGACATGATAGAAACATACAAACTTCTACACGGCTTTGAGGACATACCATACACCAGGTTTTTCCAGAAAAATAACAACCACCTACGGGGCCACTCGCTGAAACTCTCCAAACCAGACCACTGGAGAACGACACTGAAGGGGAATTGGTTCTCTATCAGAGTCATCGACGAGTGGAACGGACTCCCAGAGAGTGTGGTTACAGCGCCAACGATTGCCACTTTTAAAGCCAGATACGACAAACATAATAACATAACCTAGTTAATATTGGCTGACCAGTCTTTGGAGGTGGGGTTCACACAAGAAGCCTGCTTCTTAATTCCCCACTATCATTCAATAGGTAAGCAAACATGTGGCTTGGGGGTGATGTCGTGGCCACCTACAGTGAGTAGTTTGGTGGTGTCCTTGAGGGTTTGGTTTGGGCCACATCGTAACGCTTCAAACTTTTCTTCGTTGAAGGTCATGTTGTTTTCGTCTGCCCATTTGTAGATTTTGTCGAGGTCATCCTGGAGATTATGAATATCCTCTTCATTTCTGACGACACGACTTATGTTCGTATCGTCAGCAAAGGAAGAGATAACTGATTGACCAACTCCATCATCAATGTCCCCTATCAGTATAAGGAAGAGCAGAGGTCCTAATACTGATCCCTGGGGTACTCCACTAATGACGTGGGACTTTTCAGATGTGTGGCCCTTAACAGCAACAGTCTGCGTTCTTGCGGAGAGGAAACTGTGCAGCCACACACCTATTTTGCCTTGGATGCCGAGTTTCTTAATCTTGTGAAGGAGGATGCCGTGATCCACCTTGTCGAATGCTTTAGCAAAGTCTAGAAACACGACATCCCACATTTTCTCCCTCTGCAAGCCTGTGGAGTAGCCAGTCATGATGTGCCAGGAGCTTCGAAAGGCATGACCTGCCTTTCCGGAAGCCATGCTGGCTGGAGTTCATAAGGCCATTTTTCTCCAGGAAGTTGACAAGCTTGTTCCTCAGGACTTTTTCAAATATCTTGATGAGGTGGGATGTTAGAGCTACCGGTTGATAGTTCTTCGCCAGGCTCTTTTCACCACCCTTGTAGACTGGAGTAATGATGGCCTGTTTTTAGTGAGGATGGAATTGTGCCTGTGTCCATTGAGTGTCTCCAAAGCTTGCAGATAGGAGGAATCAGGGCGTCACCGCATTTAATCAGCAGTATGGCTGGTACTCCGTCAGGACCAGCAGCTGCATTCGTTCTCAGTTCTTTGATGGCTTTTCGTAGGTCTGCCTCAGTCAGTTCAATATCACTTAGTTGAGTCGGTTGTGGAGTGTCTTCCGTGAAGAAAGCTTTGGGGTCCTGGATTGCAGTTGCTGGCCGTGGTGTGCTGAAGACATTCTCGTACTGTGTTCGCAGGATCCGACATACATCTTTGGGGTCGTTTACAGCTTCACCATCCTCTGTTCTTAATGGCCCCACTTGCGTCTTAATTTTTGAGAAGCGCCTGCAGTAACTGTAAAAGACTGGGGTTCCGCTTGATGTTCAGTACTGCACGATCTTCCTCTCTTTGCTTTTGACGCTCATGGGATGCTTTAATTTGAGTTTCTATGCTTGCAATCTTGGTAGATAGTGCAAGCTTCCTCGTTTTGTTTTGGGTGTTATTGAGCTGTTTGTTGAGTGATGATCTTTTCTGCATTAGGATTTTTCGGTCCCTCGGGATTTTGAGGTGCCGAGTGTTGGAAGGTTTCCTCCTTTGGGGAATGTGATGCTGACACTCCTTCAGTAGGGTGCTGAGGATGGTGTCAAGCATGGCATTTGGATCCTTGTCATGGAGGATCAGGTCCCAATTTGTCTGGGAGAGGGAAGTTTGGAGATTTACCCAGTCAATTGCTTCACTGAAGAAGTTCAAATTTGAAAATGGGTTTGTTGGCGGAGTTACAGTTTTAGCTTGAGCCCCAGCCTTCCTGTACATAGTGTGTACAAGGCTGTGGTCAGAGAATATTGTCTTCTCCACTGAGTAGTCGGCAACTATATCCTGGTTGTTAGTGAAGAGGAGGTCGAGTGTGTTATTGACCCTGGTAGGCTTGGTTATCAGTTGTGTGAGGAAAAGCTTGTCAGAGAGTTTAAGGAGAAGCCTGGCTTGTGCTTGCTCCTCTCTAGTACTGTTCCTCCTGAGACCTTTCCTTCTGACCAATGGATGATAGGAAAGTTGAAGTCTGGTGTTGGGGTTGGCATATCGTCGATTCTGCTGTGTGAATTATTGTAACTTTCAAGGGTGCATGATGGGGGGCGATAGCAATTGAGAATAATTACATTGAGTGACTTAATGTGGAGAGCCAGCATTTCTACTTGAGTATCAGAGTAGACTAGTATTGGTTTTGTATCTGAGGCTAGGTCATTTCTTACATATGTGATGACTCCACCATGGCTTCTATTTTCACGATCTGCTCTGTAGGAGGTGTAATTTGCCACTATTATTTCTGCATCACTCACCTCACTTTTGAGATGAGTCTCTGTCATGGCAATGAACAGTAGGTCATTTTCTTCGGCAAGCTCAGCAATGAAGGGGATCTTGCTTTTATTTGTCTTAGGGAATAGACCTTGAATATTGCCCATCATTGCATTTTCTAGCATGATTTCATGGCATTTAGCCATGGAAACATTTGGGTATGTGTTGGGACATTGTTGTGTTGATTGCCCATTAGGTGTGTGCTGATTATGGACGCTTGTGACTCCATGGCTTTCGTTAGCGTGTCGAGAGTCCTTTTCACCCCAACCATTAATTCTAAAAAAGTAGGGGCTGAATTTGTATCCTGGACAGCGTCGACTTTCTTCGAGGCCATGTGGGGCACTTGAGGGGTGGCAGGTACCGGTACTGGATTTACATCTTGCTTGGCTTGGTGTCTCTTTGTCCCTTTGATGTGAGGTAATTTACAGTTACTATTCAAACATTTCTGCTTGGAGATGGAGTCCTCACACATCTTAGTGTGGAGAAATGAGCATTTTTTCCCTAGTTGGCATCCTTGGTCTCTATTTGGCCCATGATTTAGGAGTTTACGACAGACCTTAGGATGACGGTACTCACATTTTCTCCCAAATTTGCCGTGCTGACATGTTCCCCGTCTGTGGTACCTACATATGGGGGTTTCTTGGGCAAGCTGAGTCAACTTGCCATTTCTCCTGTCCTGTGGTGACATGGGAATGATGGTATGCTGAGGAATCTGAGGATTTCTGTCTTGGGCTAGGCCTAGTTCTAGCAAGGCTGCATTCATGGCCTTGGGTCTGGGAATTAGGCCTAGGCCTACTGAGAGCCAATTTGACCGATAGATTGAGGTCTGCTGGTGTATTCCCTAATCCTAGGTCAACAGTCTTGTCCTCTTGCTTCCTATTGGGGTTATCAGAGTTGTTTGGTAGTTCTGGTGTAGTTAGGGTCTGAGCTGCCTCGGTTTGTGTCAAGATATCCTCAGATTTGTCTTCAGGCAGAGCTTGACTTGAGCCAATTTGCCTGGCCTTAGCTGTTAGAAGTGTGTCTTTGGTGATTGCACCTTTCTTTTTCAGTTCTGCCCTAATTACAGTTCTTTGCCTGAGTTTAGCTTCCTCTGCATTGCTTAGCCACTCCTCAGTGTCCTCGTCCCCAAACCTCAATAGGGTGCATGGGTGGCAAGTGAATTTTCTTTTTGAGGCAGCATAACAAAATATTTGAAAGGTTGGTAGAGCACAACATTCATAGTGTAGCCATTTTCTGCAGTCATCACAACTTATGGAGTAGTCCATATCACTGGAGAGTCCACATGTAGCACACTCAATGTTGTTTACATCTTCTGAACAGCTGACCGCCGCCATCTTTGTTTTGAGAGTGGGATGAACTTATTTTCACTTATTACTTAATAATCACACAATTTTTCTTGGTAATTTTTTCTGCAATAAGTGCACTGGATGCTTATAAGAGCATAAGAAAATGGGAGTCTGCAAAAAGCCGATCGGCCCATACAAGGCAGATCCCTGTCACACCCAACCCCAATTACAAGGCCCAATTATAGACCCATCTCACTAATACCTTGAGTACTGACCCCACCAAAACGGTCAGAGATTAACACAAGATTACGGGGGTCTGCTGAGCGCCGATTGGCCCACACCTGGTAGATCCCCCTCACACCCAACCCATCTCGTCCATATGCCTATCTAATTTTATCTTAAAGCTTCCTATCGTTCTTGATCCCACTATATCACTTGGTAGCCTATTCCACCCATCTACAACTCTGTTACCAAACCAATATTTGCCTATATCTTTTCTGAAACAAAATTTATCTAATTTGAAACCATTTGTACAAGTTATTTCGCTATCACTGAGCTTTAGTACATTTTTCATGTCTCCTTTATTAATTCCACTAACCCACTTGAATACCTCTATCATGTCACCTCTAACTCTGCGTCTCTCTAATGAATGTAAGCCTAATTTCTTCAACCTTTCTTCATACGGAAGATTTCTAATATTATGGATCATTTTTGTCATTCTACGTTGTACTCTCTCCAATGAATCTATGTCCATTCTGTAATAAGGACACCAAAATTGAACAGCATAATCCATATGGGGTCTCACTAATGACAAGTAAAGTTTTAAGATAACATCAGCAGTTCTGTTACTCATACTCCTAGATATGAACCCGAGAATCCTGTTTGCCTTGTTACGAACGCTTATACATTGCTTTCTAGGCTTCAAATCATTGCTAACAAACACACCTAGATCTTTCTCACAGTCTAGTTTTCTAATTCCATATTAGCTAGTTTATATTTAAAATTTGTATGCATCTTCCCTATCTTTAATACCTTGCATTTGTCAATGTTAAACTTCATCTGCCATTTTACTGACCATTCGTGTAAGGTATCTAGATCCCTTTGCAGACACACTATATCTCTAACTGAATAAATTTTTCTCCCCATTTTGGTATCGTCTGCAAATTTACTTATCCTACTAGTTATACCTAAATCAAGGTCATTTATGTATATAATAAACAACAGAGGACCTAATACAGATCCCTGGGGGACACCACTCTTGACTGATCCCCATTCTGACTTAGTACCATTTATGCTGACTCTCTTCCTACCTATTAGCCATGACCTAATCCATCCTAACAACGCCCCACCTATTCCATGTGCCTCAACCTTTCTTATCAATCTCTCATGAGGGACTCTGTCGAAAGCTTTACTGAAATCTAAATATATAATATCGTATGCCTTGTCATTATCTACTGCTTCATATACCTCTGAGAAAAAACTAAGCAAATTAGTAAGGCAAGAACGTCCCTGAGTGAATCCATGCTGAGAAGAATTGATTAAGTTAAATGTTTCCAAGTGGTTTCTCATTTTCCTAGCAATAATTTACTCTAGTAGCTTTCCTATGATTGAAGTGAGACTAATGGGACGGTAATTGGATGCTATTGATTTATCACCTTTTTTGAAAATCGGAACTACATTTCCAAGCTTCTGGAACTATACTCCGATAGTCATGAAATTCAGTGATAGGAGAGGCTGGGAATGCGAAATCCCCCGGATGAATAACAGGGGTGCTATGGGCTCTCTGCGAGAGGGCTGGTTATCACACAGAGGCCCACGTCTCTTCAACAAACTCCCACGGCGAGTAAGAGACATGAGGGACATCTCGTTAGACAACTTCAAGAGAGCCCTAGATGTCGAACTGCAAAAAGTGCCAGACGAGCCCATCCTCGCAAGGGAGCGAGCTGTCGCTTCAAACAGTCTACTGCACCAAATCACCACCCATAACGAGGGGCGTCGCGCTCCTTGGTGCCGCTAGAAGAGTGGCGAACACATCAAAAGGTATCAAAAGGTATACCTGTTTCTAATGAATTGTTAAAAAGAAATGTTAATGGGTAACTTAACTCATCTCTGCATTCTTTTAATTCTCTAGCATATACCTCATCGGGACCAGGCGATTTCTGAGGTTTCAGTCTGTTAATTTCCTTAAGCACGTCATTTCTACTTATAGTAACCGTACTTAACCTATTTTCTATACTATCGCTATATACCTTACGGACTTCTGGAATCTGTGCCAAATTTTCATTAGTGAAAACGGATAGAAACTGACTATTTAATGTACTGCACATTTCTAAATAATTTTCTGTCATTTCTCCTATCGAAGTTTTAAGGGGGCCTATTTTATCTCTAACTTTAGATTTATATAGCTGGTAAAAAGCCTTAGGGTTATTTTTTGAGTCATTGGCTATATCCTGATTTCATAATTTCTTCTGATTTATTATGTGGAACACTGCACTGTTTTGTTGTTGATGGGTAGATATTTCTGTAGTAAAGTATGGAAAACTGAAGAGCACTATCACTGGTGGCTATCACTGGCTACAACCTCTTGGCATACCCAATGTTATGAAATGTGAATGTTTTTTTTTTCTGTTCATAGTGTTAGGCCCTATATCGATATTTGAGAGACAGCAGCAGCGCGCATCCCTACTCCCTAGCGACCAGCCCAACAGTGGATGCAGTTATTGCAGCCTCCTTATGAAGTGGATAATAGGCCTAGCCTAGGCCCTATAGGCTAGGCCGGGTGCCAGTGACTTCGG
The DNA here is from genome assembly GCA_032716605.1 of Paralithodes platypus. NCBI lineage: Eukaryota > Metazoa > Arthropoda > Malacostraca > Decapoda > Lithodidae > Paralithodes > Paralithodes platypus. The sequence goes on from CM064484.1 coordinate 35,359,724, forward strand.
CCCATGGTGACTTCGGCCCAGTGATCTCGGACCACTATCCTCGGTGACCTTGGCCCATTTTGGTGACTTCGGACCAATATATTTTTGGTCCGAAGTCACCGATCTTAAACTACCGCTTTCTTGCGAGATTCGGCAATAGGCAAACAAATGGGAACTTATTATAGCTGTATTATTCCTCCTCCACACCAATTCCTTCTCTATTTATAAATGGGAGCAAGACGTTTCACAGCAAGTGACGGTTCGCCTTACCGCGGCGAACGAGCCTGGATGATAATTGGAACTGCGGCGAACCGTCCCACACCAGCTACCAAATCAAGATGCTTAATATCGCTAGTGTCGTGGGAAAGTAGCTAAATTGACACTGACCAACACGGGTTTATTATTATTATTTTTGTATTAATATTGTTATGCCAGGGTTTTACTGGGGCTGATTGGTTTGAACTTTGAATAAGTGGATTCTTCCTAACTGGAGAAGTCTAAATCTTTTGACCACAGACACAGAAAGTAATAGTATTTCTTAACCTAAGAAGTGCGCATGGGGGGTATGAGACACCACACTCCTGTGCTGACGTATTTGAGCTGTTCCCATCACTAAGATCGTTATTTTCCCATAAATAGCATTAATACTTATCCATATGCGCCTATTATAGGTTGATTATAAAGGTATTAACCTGTTACAACAATAAAACAAGTGGAAACAGTGTTTAAGAACATAAGAAAATGGGAGTCTGCAGAAAGCCGATTGGCCTACACAAGGCAGATCCCTGTCACACCCAACCCTAATTATAAGCCCAGCTTAAAAACACCATTAAGACTTACCTCACCGAAACGGTCAGAGGTCAGAAAAACGGGGCTCTGCAGATCCCCACACCTGACAGATCACCCTCACACCCAACCCATCTCGTCCATATGCCTATCTAATTGTATCTTAAAGCTCCCTATCGTTCTTGATCCCACTATAGCACTTGGTAGCCTATTCCACCTATCTACAACTCTGTTACCAAACCAATATTTGCCTATATCTTTCTTGAAACAAAATTTATCTAATTTGAAACCATTTGTACGAGTTCTTTCGCTATCACTGAGGTTTAGTACATTTTTCATATCCCCTTTATTAATCCCACTAACCCACTTGAATACCTCTATCATGTCCCCTCTAACGAATGTAAGCCTAATTTCTTCAACCTTTCTTTATACGGAAGATTTCTAATATTATGGATCATTTTTGTCATTCTACGTTGTACTCTCTCCAATGAATCTATGTCCATTCTGTAATAAGGACACCAAAATTGAACAGCATAATCCATATGGGGTCTCACTAATGACAAGTAAAGTTTTAAGATAACATCAGCAGTTCTGTTACTCACACTCCTTGAGATTAACCCGAGAATCCTGTTTGCCTTGTTTCGAAGGCTTATACACTGTTTTCTAGGCTTCAAATCATTGCTAACAAACACACCTACTGTAGATCTTTCTCACAATTCAAGTTTTCTAATTCCATATTAGCTAGTTTATATTTAACATTAATTTTGTATGCATCTTCCCTATCTTTAATACCTTGCATTTGTCAATGTTAAACTTCATCTGCCAATTTACTGACCATTCGTGTAAGGTATCTAGATCCCTTTGGAGGCACTCTGTATATCTATCTGAATCAATTTTTCTCCCCATTTTGGTATCGTCTGCAAATTTACTTATCCTACTAGTTATACCTAAATCAAGGTCATTTATGTAAATAACAAACAACAGGACCTAATACAGATCCCTGGGGGACACCACTTTTGACTGCTCCCCATTCTGACTTCGTACCATTTATGCTGACTCTCTGCTTCCTACCAATTAGCCATGACCTAATCCATCCCAACAACGCCCCACCTATTCCATGTGCCTCAACCTTTCTCATCAATCTCTCATGGGGGACTCTGTCGAAAGCTTTACTGAAATCTAAATATATTATATCATATGACTTGTCATTATCTACTGCTTCATATACCTCTGAGAAAAAACTAAGCAAATTAGTAAGGCAAAAACGTCCCTGAGTGAATCCATGCTGAGAAGAATTTATTAAATTAAATGTATCTAAGTGGTTTCTAATTTTACTAGCAATAATTGACTCTAGTAGCTTTCCTATGATTGATGTAAGACTAATGGGACGGTAATTGGATGCTATTGATTTGTCACCTTTTTTGAAGATCGGAACTACGTTTGCAAGCTTCCAAGCTTCTGGAACTATACCTGTCTAATGACTTGTTAAATAGAAATGTTAATGGGTAACTTAACTCATCCCTACATTCTTTTAATACTCTAGCATATACCTCATCAGGACCAGGCGATTTACGAGGTTTCAGTCTGTCAATTTCCTTAAGCACATCATTTCTACTTATAGTAACCGTACTTAACCTATTTTCTATACTATCGCTATATACCTTACGGACTTCTGGAAACTGTGCCAAATTTTCATTAGTGAAAACGGAAAGAAATTGACTATTTAATGTACTGCACATTTCTAAATAATTTTCTGTCATTTCTCCTATCGAAGTTTTAGGGGACCAATTACATCTCTAACCTTGGATTTATATAGTTGGTAAAAAGCTTTAGGATTATTTTTTGAGTCATTGGCAACCTTAATTTCATAATTTCTTTTTTCTTTCCTAATATCCTTTTTTACCTGTCTTGATCAATTCTGATAGTAAGCAAGTAGATGAATTTCGCCTTTGCTAATTTTTCTATATATTCCTCTCTTTTGTCCTAGAAGATCTAATAGTCTATTATTCATCCATTTGGGTTGGTTCTGTGTTGATCTAAATTTTCTTTTGGGGATATATTTATTTTGTGCATTGAATACTGACTCGATAAAATTATCGTATGTATCTACCAAGGTTGATGTCTCTTTCTGACTTAAGATGACAGGTGCCTGAGAAGGGGTACACTCATTTGGACACCTGGATCGACTTAATTTTTTGACCATAGGGTCCGCTAATAGAGCTCTTCTTAACCCACCATAATTGGCTTTTCTGAAGTCGGGTATTAATGTTGTATTCTCTCTGGTATTACCTTTCCATTGTATATTAAAATACACAGAATTGTGGTCACTATTTCCTAGGTGGTCCCCTATCTCTACATTATTTACCATATGTTCATTGTTACTGAAAACTAAATCGAGAATATTATTACCTCTAGTCGGCGTATCTATGAATTGAAATAAAAAACTATCTTGTACTACCTCTATAAACTCATCAGAGTCTCCTATTTAATGCTGCCAATCTATATTCGGAAAATTAAAATCCCCCATAATGGAATTAGAAAACTCAAATTGTGAGAAAGATCTAGGTGTGTTTGTTAGCAATGATTTGAAGCCTAGACAACAGTGTACTGTATAAGCGTTCGAAACAAGGCAAACAGGATTCTCGGGTTCATCTCTAGGCGTGTGAGTAACAGAACTGCTGATGTTATCTTAAAACTTTACTTGTCATTAGTGAGACCCCTTATGGATTATGCTGTTATTTTGGTGTCCTTATTACAGAATGGACATAGATTCATTGGAGAGAGTACAACGTAGAATGACAAAAATGATCCATAATATTAGAAATCTTCCGTATGAAGAAAGGTTGAAGAAATTAGGCTTACATTCGTTAGAGAGACGCAGAGTTAGAGGGGATATGATAGAGGTGTTCAAGTGGGTTAGTGGGATTAATAAAGGGGTCATGAAAAATGTACTAAAGCTCATTGATAGCGAAAGAACTCTAACAAATGGTTTCAAATTAGATAAATTTTGTTTCAGAAAGGATATAGGCAAATATTGGTACACGTAGTAGAGTAGAACAAGTAGAGTGTTTTAAATATCTAGGAGGAACGATAAGCAGAAGTGGAGGTAAAACAGAGTGTGTGAAGGAAGGAAGGTTTTCGGAGCAATGGGAAGTACAGTACTCCCTCGAATTTTGCGAGAATATGGGAGACATTGCAGGCCGCAAAATTCAAAATGGCAAATTTCAAATAACTAACCTTATGGGATTAATTGAATATGGTCGACATCTCATCATCGAGGGCCTATTTTTTGGTGATTTTCGTCCTTGTTTGTACACACATTATGACACATACACTTAATTATACATCCTACAATAAAGAAAAACACAGATTCAGGGGACCCAGGGCACAGGTAACACTTCAATTTTGCCCAAGGAAGTCGATTATGCGAGAGCGTGAGAACATATAGAAGCGTGGGAGAATCTATAAACAGTAAACAAATGGCCTGCGGCCCGACGTCACGACCCTCATATCCCTCCCCCCCCGAAAACTAGTGCGGAAACCCCGTATCATTAAGCGCCACCCGCAAAACTCAAGTAATATCGCACATATCAAGTCCCGCAAAAATTGTCAAATCTTGGGTCCCGTTCGCAAAATCGAAATTTCGCAAATTTGAAAGACGCAAAATTCGAGGGACTACTGTACTGTATGTGGAAGACGAGAAATCTCGGAGTGAAAGTAAAAAGTGCACTGTATCAAGGAATTGTGCCAACAGTGATGTATGGGGCTGAGACATGGGCTCTGAAGAAAAGGAAAAAAGAGGGCTGGATGTGATGGAGATGAGCTGCTTGAGGAGTATGTGTGGAGTTACTCGTAGAGACAGATTGAGGAATGAAGAGATACGTAGGAGAGTGGGGCAGCAGGAACATTTGTCAGCCAGAGTGGACAGAAGGGTGCTGAGCTGGTATGGTCATGTTGAACGAATGGGAGATGAAAGGCTTACAAAGAGAATATGTGAGTCAGGTACAAGGGGATCAGGCAGGGGAAGTGGTGGTGGACAGGAGTGAATGGAGAATGCTTGTGAATAGTTGAGTGAACACGTGGTCATTTGGAGTAAGGGGTCGGGCGCAAGTTGGACTAGATAATAGTCCATCAGGCGCCTGGCCCGGGGAGACGATTAATATGAAGGGTGCGCCTGGAAGTGTGGTGGGAGGGCTTGTGGCTTTGGCTCCGCTGCATGTCTGCCTGCCGAGATCGGAACCTCTCCGGGTGGTCGGGGGCCGGGGGAGTGCTGGAGCGACCTTGGTGACCCTGGTCTCTGGGTGACCTGGATGTGTGTGAGTTTGTGCTTTTTATCTGTGTTTATATGTTGTTTTTGTGTTTTCCCTGTTCTTGCTCTGTCTTGAGTCGGCTACCCCCAAAATGGGGATTGGGCCTGAGCATATAGATAGAAATATTGGTTTGGTAACAGAGTTGTAGATAGGTGGAATAGGCTACCAAGTGCTATAGTGGGATCAAGAACGATAGGGAGCTTTAAGATAAAATTAGATAGGCATATGGACGAGATGGGTTGGGTGTGAGGGAGATCTGACAGATTTGGGCCAATCGGCGCTCTGTAGACCCCCGTTTTCTGACCTCTGACCGTTTCGGCGAGGTCCGTCCTAATGGTGTTAGTGAGCTGGGCTTATAATTAGGGTTAAGTGTGAGATGCATCTGCCTTGTTTGGGCCAATCGGCTTTCTGCAGACTCCCATTTTCTTATGTTCTTAAAGACCATTGCTTACCTTGAAATTAAATACTTAGCAAGTGTTCAGACTCCAGGATACGCAATTAATATTGCGTATTCTTGACACTTGGGTTAAGCATTTAATTTTAAGGTAAGCAATGGCTATTGTTTGTTTCTATTATTGTAGACCTATTATAGCATTTATGTACAACCCTTCGATTCTAACATAATTTGTTGTATTTAACATACTGTATAACACATTAGGCCTATCTCTTTAACATGTGCGTTTATTTTAACTTATATGAACATTGAAGATCGATAATAGAAGTTAGTACCGTAAAGTGGGGTAACTTCGGACTTGGGTCATAACTTCGGACATCGGCGATAATAAGTAATTAGACATTGTCATTATATAATGGAAACTCTTTTTATTGTTTTTTTTTGTGGGGTCCGTTTAGAGAAATGACAAAGGAAGAGCATGTAAAAGTCCTAGGGAACTGACATGAGTATATGTACTGTACACGAACAAAATATTATAGATGTGACGAAAATATGTACATTTTTCGCTACCCTGCCAAACTTCTATCACCCTGAAGAAATTTGTTTGTATGAATGATGTTGTGACTGATATAATTTTGTAGTAACATTACCAGAGACAACATCCACCAAAGGAAATTTGTTACACTTGTATAACGCTCTAGCTAGAACAGTATCATTTAACCGATTGTGTTTAAAAAAAAAACATGGTAACTTCGGACATGGAACAAAACAATCGTTTGTTATTATATGCCCTATGAAACTCATTCATAATACTTGTACAGTCAGGACCCCCAATTCGCGAGAATAGGGGTGACAGGAGGCATCGCGTATTGCGAATTCGCGTATTGTGGAACTAACTTTAAATGGGAATAATTAGATTGGGTGACATCTCTCAATTATGGCCTATTTTCGACATTTTTGGCTCTACAGTACAGTCTATATCTTATATATAAGAACAACAATGAATAAAAATATGAAACCTTACCTTAAAATTAGTAGTAGATAGGCTAGGACTAGGACCGTAGGACTTCACGATTTTCTCCAACTTCTCCCTCCCTGACCAAATCGTACGAACAGTTTACTCTGACAAGCCTATTGCACAGTTTCCTTCTCCTTTTTTCTTGCGATCCAACACTTCCACCTTCATTTTGTGTGTTATCTTCTTATATTGGCGTGGCATGGCGAAAAAAGTGGCAGGCACTACAAACGTTTAGTCACTCCGCACGGCTATGAGCGCTTGAGCGGGTCTGTGGGAGGGAGGGAGGGTAAGCGGGAGGGAAGGCAGGCGTATGCCCGTCTTCTTCTCTTTTCGGAGCTACGCCTGGGCCTCGCGAAACGTAGACGTGCTCGCGTATCGAGCGGGAATAGCGGATTTGGCCCCTTCTTAGCTCTCGATTCGTGTATTGTGGTACCACCTCGCGTAATTAATGTTTAATTAATTAATGTTATTTTCGAGGGGTAACTCGTGTATTAGGGTTTTCGCGCATTGTGGAATCGTGTATTGGGGGTCCTGACTGTACATCATTAACATGCTGGAAAAAGATCAAATAATCATTCTCGGAGTCCAAAAACCCATAAAAATATGATACTATGCTAACCGATTTATGTATTTCGGATAGTTCTGGATATATAATATATATAAATTAGGAGGCATATATCTTATCCAAAAACAAATTTATCTGCCGAAAGAAACCCCAACAAATACGTTATACCTATAAAAATGCTCAAATTCATAAAAGTGTATATGCATTGATATATTATACATACCTATATATTTTCACTAGGCCTAGTTAATTTTCGAGTTATTGATTTGACAGCATTGGTTATTTTTCCTGCTCAATATTTTCTAGGAGTGAGCTCAATGCCTAATGAGAACACATCCAAACAGAATATATGTTAAACATCGTATATAACCCCCTCCTATACTGATTATACAGGCCTAAAAGTATTGACTGTGCATTTTCCACTATAACATCGGACAGGAATAAGCAGCAATAATAAAATATTCATATAAAATAGTAGGAGCCGAAAAATGAATGAAATAAGGCCACGAACGTAGGTCCGAAGTTCTCCGTTCGTCCGAAGTTATCTCAGCTTTCTTGGCAACCATTTTCCATAAGAAACACCGTATGTCCGAAGTTATCAACTTTTCAAGCAAACTTCGGACATCATTTAGGATAAGGATAGCTCTCTTCTTATGGGGGATAATTTTAGGAGGTTTCCTGGATTACGGCGCACTACCACCATACAGCACTTGACCTAGTTAAATCTCTATAATGTGTTTACACTCAGGAGAAATTGTTAAAAAACATCGAAAAATGTCCGAAGTTACCGCATTTTACGGTACTGTATAGCAATTCGGTGTTGGAAAACTTATATTTTCTGCGCCCAGTCATATTCTGGGTAAGCCGGCCAAGAGACAAACATCTTCTCCCTGCAACATCTCGCAAGCTAGTAATATGAAGAAAGTTAATACAAATAAATGAAACTGCCATCGTTCAAAGAACAAACTTCTGGATAGGAGAGTGCGCCAATAACAACAACAACAGCTGAGCAGCGGCGGAAGAGGGTGGCGCGGAGTAAGGAGGGGGGTGGCGGGGAATACGAAAAACTGCATTTTTACACCACTCTTTAACCGCAATCCGGGTATTGTGGGGTCAATTCGCGTTATAGGGATTTGAGTACCTTTTGGACCCCTCGACGCGGATTAGGGTAAACACGGACCGAGAATACGTGTACTGTATTGGGGGAACTGATTGTAATTGCCGGATCGACATCAGCCTGTCGGACAAGTCCTCCCAGTTTGCCGGACCTTTCCGATATTGTTCCGACAGTCTCTAACAGTGTCTGAAGATGCTCTCAGTCTTCGGAAAAATAAGGGCAAATGTCTGTCATAACCGTCCAATGTAGGTCGTCTGATATCTCGTATGTGTCCGACAGTCTCGAAAGTGTCGGATGATGTGCTCCCGTTCCCGAAGTGTCGGATGATGTGCTCCCGTTCCCGGAAAATAAGGGTGAATGTCCGTCTAAACAGGGATACATAATTTTGATTCCAGGACCCCGAGTCACCCTCTTGGACTGACACGCGTCAGTGCGCACCATAAGCTGTTGTGTTACACATGTAGTCTGTGCATTTTCCCGTTTATCATGCCTCCCAAAGAGAAGCTTAGCGTAAGATGACCTCGATATCACTTGAGATGGAGAAGGGGAGCGAGGTGGAGAAGGACAGTGAATGGACCCGTTTTCAATGAAGGGATGAGTGTCTGTGTACTGTACATTACAGTGCAGCACTATAATGTACTGTACAATACTTATTGTTCCATATAAACTACTGTACTGTACTGTAAGTGCTATTAAATTAGAATATTATATACAGTATATATTGAAATCTAGGGTACGAACAGGGTAGTCTCAGTTTTCATGGTTGCATCGGATTTTTCCTCTTTCAGGTCGCATTTTGTCCTCATTCAGATCGGACACAAGCCGTAGTTCGGACATCTCGGAAAATCGGACACTACGGACTGGGTCTTCCCCCAATTAGTCCGAAATAATGAGGGTTTACTGTATCTATATTGATCTATACACATTTTTTAGACATCAGTTAAACGTTCATAAGTTTCAATAAGATATGGGGGGTGGGCACTGGTATCAGGTGAACTCGGCGCATTTACCAACTCACGCCACGAACTCTTCGCACTCATAAATCAGCAAACATTTACTTGATTCCAACAAGCTACAGTATTTAAATATGGAAAGAAAACACTGAATATTCTATTATTTTAATTAGGAAAGAAAACACCAAGTATAAAATTCTATTCTTTTAGTAATCACTAAAATACTTGAACATAGCACATACACGAGCATGCATGAACACTCGGGGCACGAACTCGGCGCACTTGCACTTGGTTCATTCAACTTCTACAGCTACGAAACACATCTACGCTTGAGGATGCGCGGGAATACGGAAGCAGTCAAAATAACAAAGATACGGTAGCCTAGGCGTAGACTTTTTTCGGCCAAAAACCCCGGGTTTCGGGGAATATTTATAGAATGCGTAGCCGGTCCCGGAGGGTTAAAGAAGTTTTTCGGCCAGGTCGCCCGGATCTCAATACTGTCATTAGGAAGGCGAGCCCGGGCGGGAAGGGTTAATATGGAAAGAAAACCCCTAGTATAAATTTCTATTATTTAATAATCACAATAAAGGTTATGGTCTTCGAAAGGGGTGAAGTCACAGAGTGTGAGGTGAAGCTGAACGGTCAGGCTATGGAGATCGTCAACTCTTTTAAGTATCTGGGCAGTGTGTTGAGTAAAGATGGGACTATGGATGAAGAGGTGCGGGAGAGGGTACAACAGGGGAAGAGGGTTGTAGGAACGCTAAAAGCAGTAACAAGAAATAGGGTGGTCAGTATGGAAGTGAAGAAGTCCTTGCATGACAGTGTGGTAATCCCGACACTGACTTACGGAAGCGAAGCATGGACGTTGGTTGAGAGACTCAGACCAAGAGTGAGAGCAGTGGAAATGAATTACTTAAGGAGTGCGTGCGGAGTTACATGGAGGGATAGACAGACTAATGAGGAAGTAAGAAGGAGGTGTGGTGTGGAGGTGGATGTGCTGGAAAGTGTGAAAAGGAACAACTTGAGATGGTTCGGCCATATGGAACGTATGGAAAGCGAGAGAATGACTAAGAGGGTGTACGAGAGCGAGGTGGAGGGACAGAGGGGGAGAGGTAGACCGAATATGAGGTGGAAGGATGGAGTGAGGAACTACATGAACGAAGGCGGTGCTGGTTGGGGGGAGGGGCGTCGACTGACTGGGGACAGAGGTGCATGGGGGCGGTTCGTTCGTGGCCACCCCTTCGGGGATCACGGCGTCAGGCAATAGATAGATAGATAGAATAATACTTGAAAGTTACGCATACGCAAGCATGCATGCATGCATTAACCCCTTGAGCATTATGATACATCATAAGTTTACTCTGGTTATCACATTAAAATGTATTCAATAGTCAGCAACAGTAGGTAGGCACTAGGCATTAGGTTTGAGGACCATTCAATTTAAATATTGACACAGGCATGTAGTAGTTTTTTTGTGCTCCTGTCTCCTTGAGTCTACCCTGCAGCTGATTATATATTTGTCTTTGGTATCTAATAATCTTGTCCTCGTCTAATAGTCTCATTTGGAGGCTAAAGCCTGGTTCACACATTCAAGAGTAGGTGCCAGAGTCAAGTACGAGTCACAGAGAGTCAACAAGAGTGTAACACGAACCCAACGCGAGTTAAGGAAATTTGAATAATAACGGTAATTTTTTTGGCCCGAGTCAACAAGAGTCCGTACGAGTCAACAAGAGTGTAACGAGAGTCCAACAAGAGTCACAAAGAGTGGCCCCCATTGTGCAGGTGCCCTGCCACACATCCACTCGCCATCACGTAGGAAACACCCCGGAATCCACTCAACATGTGCTTGCACAAAACCTATGAACCCCGAATCACGATTTTAACTCTTGGTGACTCTCGTTGAACTCTGCATAAACTCTTTGTGACTCGTGTTGACTCCTGTACCGGTACATTTCGGCCACATCTGAATTTCCACGATCGAGCCCGATTCACCCAAGAGTGTAATAAGAGTCGACACGAGTCACAAAGAGTTATGCAGAGTGTAATAAGAGTCAACACGAGTCACAAAGAGTTATGCAGAGTGTAATAAGAGTCAACATGAGTCACAAAGAGTTATGCAGAGTTCAACAAGAGTCAATACGTGTCACAAAGAGTCGCCAAGAGTTCCAGCCCGGGGACAAGAAATTTCATGCAGGCATGAAAATTCTAGGCCACGTCACGAGTCGACACGACACACCCCGATACCAACACGGCTCACACGAGTCACGAAGAGTTATTTTTCGAGCCCGAGTCATGGCCGAATTTGAAACTTTCCTCACTCGTGCTGGACTCGGGCACCGACTCTTGTATGTGTGAACCAGGCTTAACACGAGTATGCGCCAAAATTATGTGCAGTGTCTGTCAAGTTGGTGCGACGAATAAGATGAGTTCGTATCTGCGGATTCTGCGCCGACTTCTATGGCATTCGTGGGCACTGAGGGGGACAGGGGGTCTAATCCTGTATCCCAAGTTAAGTAAGAGTTCTGTTAGTGGGCGTAGTGTCCGCTTAGTTTACATTGCACGCACGCTGTTGCATTTGCGTCTAATTTGGCCTTTTTATTACAAAATTATCCCACGGCCAGCTGTTATTTGCCCCTGCTGGTAATATACTGTATATGTACAACAAGTCATGGTGGGTGAGGGAGGCAAAGCCCTCCTCAACCCAATATTGTATCCCACAGCCAGGTGTTGGGTAAATTGTTTTGTTAGCGGCCGTGGGATACAATAATGGTTTGAGGGGGCTTTGCCCCCCCTCACCCTCCATGACTAATTGTCATCATCATATATATTATGTTTTTTCCACCAACCAACTTCACCTCTAAACTCAATTGATGAAATCAACAAATACATGTGGAATTCCAGCAGGGGCAAATAACAGCTGGCCGTGGTATAATTTTGTAATAAAAAAAAGCAGTCAAATTTGACGCGGATGTAAATGCGTATGCGAGACTATGTAAACAAAGCGGCGGTACGCCATCTAACACAACTCTTACTAAGAGTTTTTAAGTGCGGGAGAGGGTGCAACAAGGGAAGAGGGTTGTAGGAATACTGAAAGCAGTAACAAAAAATAAAGTGGTCAGCATGGAAGTGAAGAAATCCTTGCATGACAGTGTGGTAATCCCGACACTGACTTTCGGAAGCGAAACATGGATGTTGGTGGAGAGACTCGGACCAAGAGTGAGAGGGGTGGAAATTAGTTACTTGACAAGTGCGTGCGGAGTTACATGGAGGGATAGACAGACGAATGAGGAAGTAAGAGGGAGGTGTGGTGTGGAGGTAGATATGCTGGAAAATGTGAAAAGGAACACCTTGAAGGTTCTGCCATATGGGAAGCGAGAGAATGACTAAGAGGGTGTACAAGAGCAAGATGGAAGGATGGAGTGAAGAAGTATATGGATGAAGACGGTGCTCGTTGGGAGGAGGGGCGTCGGCTGACTGGGGACAGGTGCATGGGGGCATTTCGTTCGTGGCCATCCCTTCGGGGATCACAGCGTCAGGCAATAGATAGAGATAGTAAGTAATTAAAACCACTGTACAGTATATCGATGACAACTACTTAAACCAAAAAGTATCAACCTGATTTAATTTGTGGTCGTCTCGTAAAATTTGTACTGTATACTGTATATGGCATAAATATTGAGGTGCCTGAATTTTAGGATGTAAGGTAACCATGTCCAAGTATTGAGTCACTTAGCCTATAGCTTAACTATTTATATAGTTTATGGTACAGTAGTTATTTATTATTATTTTTTTTATGAAGACCATTCAATGATCAGAGTACTGTAAAAGCTTATTAGGCTAGGTCGGGTCGGCAACCTGCGGCTCAGGAATAGGGATGTACCAATGTATCGGTATCGGCCTGTTTTAGGGGTATCGGTATCCGTGAAATATTGGCAGATATTTTAAACTGTATTTACGCTCTGTATTTTCCCCCCTCTTATAATTTCTTTATCAATCCTTTCCCTGTCTAGTGACTTCAGTCACTTCAGGATTGGCTATTGACTGACGTAAGTTCATGTCATGGGTGTCAATTAGGTTAAGATTTAAGATATACGATTATGAGACTAATTTTATAGCCTACAGTACTTGCATTCACAATTGAATTTTCTAGAAAGAAGTATCGGCTCTAAACTGAGTATCGGTACATCCCTACTAAGGAGCCGCATGTGACTCCAGAGGCTTCAAAAATGACAATTCTTTCTTCAAAACGAAGGCAACATTAGATTTTTGTATTCAATTTTGAAAAGATCTATAAGTATCAGTCGTAATGATTTCTAGAAATGTGACGCATGTCTTTCCTAAGCTTTGTGAAGACAACTACAGGTATATTGAACAATATCACTAGAATTTGTTTTTGGTTCAGAAGTAGGGTATACAGTATTCTCTTTTGGATGAACTAAGTTTGATGAAAAGATGCAAGTCCATGAATGTGGAGAGAGCTGCACCAAGGGGCTGACTAAGAAAGACGTGGGATCAGACCTTGCGGTCTGATCTTCAATAAAAAAACGAGACAGGGCTGCCTGGAACGCCGCCATTAGGACATTAGACTGGAACCGCACTTAGTCTTAAAATTTGTATATGTATACACATGGCGCACGAACTCGGCACACTCGTAAATCAGCAAACTTTTAGTACATTCCAACTAGCAGTACTTTTATAAGGAAAGAAAACCCTAATAAGTATAAAAATATATTAGTTTAATTATCACTAAAATAGTTACGGTACGCATATACAAGCATGCATGTACACATTAAAATCAATTAACTTCTTGAGGATTATGATGTATTATGAGTTTATTCTGGTTGTCATTAGATGAATAAAACTTAAAATTAGTCATAACCCTCAAGGGCTTAAAAATCACATTAAAATCAATTACAATAAATAGTTGGCAACAGCAGGCAGGCTTTAGGTTTGGGATCCATTCAGTTGGACACAGACACGTAATAGTTTCTTGGTGCTCTTGTCAACTTGAATAAATTCTTCTCGGCATTTAAAGTATTCCTTGCCGCTGATCATATTTTGTCTTTGGTATCTAATAATCTTGTCCTAATCTAATTGTTACATTTGGAGGCTAACCTGTCAGGCTTCTTCATGAAGGAGATACATTTATGAATAAAAGATATGATGAAAATTGAATTTTCTGCATGCCTGTTCAATCTGTTATGCAACCCCTCAACATCATTGTTTATTCTGATTTTTTTTTTTTTTTTTTTTTAAGACATCCGTCTATGTACAGTCAGGTCTTGATATACACAGTTAATTCGTACCCTGTACGTACCGTGTATATCAAAACCGTGTTTGAGAAATAACAGGCCTTATGGGAATTAATTAATTCGTTCCAGCCACTTTCCCAAAGTCCCCCTTTTGGCCCTTTTTGCCTACCTTCAGCCGACTTATATTACATTATACCACCAACATCATATATGACATAACATAGAATACATTAAGCATCAATAAGAACTGTTTTGGACCTGTTTCTGACCTATTTGTGTGAATAGACGTGTTAACGTTCGTTAGATATCCCCACCGCTGTACTCCCTCCCCGCCCCGTCCCGGCCTCAACCCCGACCCCGACCCCGTTACTGTGATGAAGTTGATAAGCCTTGTGCTACAGCTAGCAAATCAGCCCCCTCCAGGTTCCCAGGCATATTGATCGTCCTCATCAAAACCAGAGAACACAGAAATATTGTCCATCATATCATTATCATCATCAGACTGGTTGTCACTGTTGGGGATGCTCCCTCTCTACCCTCTCTTTATTATGGTTCAATAGACCAGAAAGTAGAGAAGAAGTTATAACCCTATTGATAATGCAAAACTATTGAACACACTAAAAAGTGTATGTTATTTGGTGTCTACAGTATATACTGTAGTCTGTGAATAATTTCCAATATGATGGAATCAAAGATTTTTTTTTCCACCAACTCATAATCAGCAAAAATTACACAAATGTCAATTAAAAACATGTTATAATATTACCCCATCATGTTGTGTAGACACACTTTCAAGGCGAAAATATACCGGGGGGGAAGAAAAACCATAAATAAATTTAAATCTCCCGACGCTCTGAACCTCGCGCCTATTTGCAGAGAAGACTGGGAATATCTTTTGTTAACTGTCTCTTATTTCTTGTTGTTGTTCCCCAAGCTGCCTGGCCGAACAGCCCCAAGTCCCCAAGCAAGGCCAAGGCCATAACCGAGCGCCCCCACAGAACCCTCCCTGCCGACCACAATAAAGCCTGGGTGACCGAAGCCACTCCATGGCGGGGAGCTGAGGAGGGCGCGGAAACACCCGGGAAACCAAAGCCCCACCCAGGGCCCTGTGTCCTTCAGCAATTATGAAGAGAAAGTTGAGGGGCAAAGGAAAAATGTGATGCTTTGGCTTCCAATCTTGGTAGATTGGGAGGTCAATCCACGGAAGAGATGCCGTCACTCTTGATCTAGAAAATATATAAGGAAAAGGAACAGTCAGAGTAAGCTATGGGTATGGCAGAGATCGCTCAGTTCTCACTCTGATAGACCAGCCCATCACCACATGACTAGAACCCAATCCTCTCAGCATCAGCTAGGAAAGGCCCTAGAAAGCCGCCTTTGGCGGGTGGATAGCTCTCCTATTTCAACCCTTTCGGGGTTGGGCACCCGCTATCTTATTTCTTGTTTATCTATGTGCTGGAAGGATATTATATTTTTCAATTCCATCGCATTAGAAATGATTCATAGATTACAAAATGTCTAAATAAGACATACATGTAGTTATGTTAATGTATAAGGGAGATAGATAGATGCATTAGAGAGATAGCTAGATATAGAGAGAGAGTTGCTAGGGGCAATTGATCGATAACATACAAAATTATATGAGACGGACTTAAGTTTCTGAAAAGACAGGCGATTTTTTTTTTTTTTTCCTTTTTTTTAGTTGGAAGGATAATATTGTTTTCAATTCCATCGTATTAGAAATTATTCATAGATTAAAAAAATACCAAATAAGACATGGTTATATTTATGTATAAGGGAGATAGATGCATTAAATAGATAGACAGACAGACATTTGATGCATAAATAACATTCTTAATCTTTTAAAAAAAATCCATAATATTGTAATATATACCTAGGCTTGGGCCGCCACCCGTGTATGATCCTGACGTTTCCTTGTTGTGGCCGACTTTGGAACTTTTGAGGATACTGTGTCCAAACGAAACCGTGTATAAAAAACGCATGTATATCGAGACCTGACATTATTGTGAAAAACTTGTTATCCTCCGGTAAATTACGGGGGTGAGAGCAAGTAAATCATATGATGGATACATGTTTTTCATAATACGTGTTGCTAGCCCCAAACGCGCGAGCAACTGTGGCTTTCAACCATCTGACCCATCTCCTTTTATTTATGTACATCAAACATGTAAAATACAAATAATATTTATATCCACACCCTACTGTGGAAAGACTAGGGATACACCACTCCTGCCCGGGCCTCACACAGTGGCATGGTCCAGTCGTACTGAGCTCATGACGGTGGTGGCATTGCCCTGGAGGATAGTCATCTCTAGTCTTTGCTTGAACCAGAGGGATTCCCGGGGTTCTCATGAAACTTCTTTGATTTTGCGGCCTATTTCATTCACCATATTGAGGGTAATAGGGGCCGAAGACTCCTGATGTTTCGAACGCCAGAGGCTCGAACTGATGACTTCTGGCGAGGTTTTGATACTTTTCTCGCTTTCTACTGCTATCCGGGCGGCTTCACCTGCTTCGTTGGCGCTTCCAGTATTGTTTGTTATTGAGAAAGTGTCAACACATGTGGCATCCCACACGAGGTAGGCCTACCTGCCATCTGAATGTGGTCTGCAGGCAAGAAAGGGAGGGCCACTAGACGCTAGATATAAGTAAAAGTGATCTGGTCATGGTGGATGGGACTCGTCAGCCTTGGTCGGCAAACTGTCTAGGGGAATAAACCTTATACGAATTGCCGAAGGGCTGCGCGCTCATCGTTGCCACTTGCAGGTGGCGAACTGTACAATGTATGGATAGTGGGTATATGGAGTGACCAACCCGTCGGTGAACTTTCCTCTATATTACCTGCGTCCAATTGAAGAGGCATTTATGCACTTTGATCTGAGGCAGTTCTTTGTTCATAACAGCCCACAAGCTGCTCTCAAAATAAACCACAATTTCCTGAACTGCTGGTTGGCTTGGCATAGTGTTAATTATTGTTCGTAGCACGTGGCTGTAATCACGTTTGCCTTTCCCAGCCATCAAGACACGCTAAAGGAAATTGATTTGCCACTTTGGATGAAGGTGTGCAGTGAAAATAACAGAGAGAAAGGAGCACGGACAACTTTCAAGGTTGCGAACACAAGGTGTTCCACGCATATTAGCATCCAAGCGAATGTTAATAAAGACCTTGGGTTCTTATGATGTTAACATGACAAAAATTCTTGCATTCAAAACACTTGATTGGCCACACTTTAAATATAATTATTGTCAGGTATCCGCACACTTAAAACAAAATACGTACTGTAAATATATCAGGTCATACAAAATAAAGCTGTACGATGGACCACACACTGCATCTGTCACTTTGCATTAATTAACAAGATATTTGATTAGACCCAATTGCAACAAGAAGATAAATACAAAGATAGTAGGTGTCACTAACAACTTATTTGACAGAAACCAATACATACATGTACTTGCACCCTACAAATACATTGTGCTGTACAATCTACTTGTGGGAGCCACAACTTAAAATACAGTACTGTACCACACTTGGAATATGGAGGCGATTCATGGCCACCGCTTCCAGGATGAAGACATTTGGCAATATTTGGCAATACTGTATATAAATAGATCTGTAGGCTTTCATGAATATCTTTAACCCTAACCCAGTCTTTTTTATCCTCTCTGAGAGTTCCTCATTGTTCTTACTTCCTGTGACCTGTTTGAATTCGAAAGACCTTACCGTGGGCTTAATTCACGGGGCTGATGGTCCTCAACCCTAAAGGGGGAGGGTACCTGGCCACCATGGTTGAGAAGGTAAACCCATTTCTTACTCCCTGATGGGACTGCTTATAAATCCTTCCCCTTTCACCATATGGGACTGCATATTAATCCTTATTTCACTGTCATTGGATTACTTTCATGGACTTAATCCTTATTTTTTTTTATCTACAGTACCAGTCTTTGATTTGAATTTTTTTAATTTCTTCCACAGATGGGTGATGAATGTAACCACTCCGATGAAGTGATGAAGAACGGGAAGAAGAGTGATGATGAAAATACTGACGACGTGGTGGACCTAGAGGACGACAGTGCTGACGCCAAGGATGTAGAGTTTGCCGAGGAGATCATCAACCTGGACGAGAAGGAGGCCAAGGGAGCGGAAGAGGAGGAGGAGGAGGACGAGGAGGAAGGGGAAGGGGACAAAGAGGACAAAGAGGACAAAGAGGATAAAGAGGATAAAGAGGAAAAAGAGGAAAAAGATAAGAAGGAAGAAGAGGAGGGAGGAGACGGCAAGAAGAAGAAAAAGAAGGGGGAGGAGAAGGAGAGCAAAAAGAAGAAGTTGCCCTCACAGGAGGAGGACATCGGGATTACGGGTTACGCCGGAGACCACAAGGGCTTCTTTGGCATTATTAAGCAGAGGTAGGTTCTCCTTTGAATAATTTTGTTTTTTAATATTGGTAAAGTTTTCTATGATTTTTCATTGTTTCTCTAAATAAGCTAGAGAATTGAATTAATTGCCTTGATGGAGAAGATTCGTTCATGGTCACCGCCTCTGGGCTCAAGGCGTCTGGCAATAGTAAATATACTGTAGTTCTCTCAATAGTTAGCATAAAATAATGATTATATTATCATCTGTTTTCTAGTGTTAGTTATATAGTTTAATTACTGGTACAAATGTACTGTATTTTTATATTTATCTATCCTTTGAAGTTTGTAAAGGAAGTCTATTATCTGAGTGATAAGATTGGGTCAAGGGTCGCAAAATGTGGTTTATCAGGGTAGGGGTTTCATCTGGCTGGAATAAATTTAGAACAAAGAATTTGGATGCTTTGGGCATTTAGAGAGGATGGATGAACTAAACTGGGTGAAAAGATGCAAGTCTGTGAACGTGGAGGGAGCTTCACCAAGGGGTAGACTTAAAAAGATGTTGGATCAGACTATGTGCTCCTGAAAAAGTGAGGCAGCTTTGAACAGGGTTGCCTTGAATGATTTGGACATGAAACTGAAACCGAACCTTGTGTCAAGCACTCAGTCTTTAAATTTGTGTGTTTGTATGTAAAGAAAGGTAATTTTAGTTTTGTTTGTAGCATAGCATGTTTCAGTCAGGCAATTCAATCACACAACTATCACTTGAAAAACAAAATAAGTCATCAGATGGAGAAAGTTAACATATCCTGGCTCCTACATTAACTTTCCCTGCCTCTTGTTTCAGGTACTCTGACTTCCAGATCAATGAAGTTGACGGCAATGGTGAGATTATTCGACTCGACACCCAGGTTATTCCTGATGACCCAGAGGAAATCCCAGGTCAGTATGATTCTTAATGTTTTAACTTCAATACCTTTTATAGACATTTGTCCACCTGTCTTAACTTTCAATCTCACTCATATAGTTATGTACATTCTATGTGGTGGTTTTGTGTTCTTTTATTTTGCTAAATCATTATTTCCACATAATGATTTTGATAAGTTCTTTTGTCCTTATGTTGTGTTATCCCTGTTTTGGACTTTTGGTTTGTTTATTTTGCAAGTTTTACATTATAATTTCATTATCACATCATCATCAATCTGACGCCCTGCTTCCAGAGGAAGCGCCCCTGTAGGGATGGCCATGACAGAAACTGCCTCTAGGCTCCCAGATATGCCCCGACTGACTCACTCCACAGTGCCATTACCACAAAGTGGATTATGACTCTTAGCAATGAAGGAGCAGATCCAGAGCAGTCCCTCACCCGGATGGCAGTTCCACCACTGTTTTGCTATTTGATTTACCCTAAGTGGGGGCCTGGCTGGAAGCATACCAAGCACACAAATGTTCTGAAGAAAGGAACCAGTGGTGCACTGCTACAGAAGCTGGTTGCACCACCAAAGTGGCGGGCGGTGGGGTCGCCGCATCCCTACACCAAAATGAGATCTGTCTCTGGGAGGGGATCATCAGCCCACGGGCTTGCGCCCCTGGGCCAATGCCCCCATCGTCCGCAACCCCCCTTGCAGTGCCACCCAATCAGGCGATCTCGCCAGCACCTAGAAGGAAAAGAGACGAACAGAAGCGGCTAAGGTTGGGTAGAGGATGCCAAACCTCGCTCTGGATAGGACCAGCCCTCACCCATCGTGGAACATTGTCCAGTAAAGTACCTGAAACAAGGGAATGTACAGTGTTGGTATTTAAAACTGCATCAAACCTAATGTGCCAAGAAAGCTAACCCACTCAGTAAGACAGGAATGGGTGTCTTTATATAACTGAATATCACTGTATTTCTGATCATTGTACAATAACCCAATTAAATTTCCAGCAAAGGTGCATTGTCTCACCAAATCATTGGCCACAGAATGTGAATGATGAGCGTCATGTTATACCATATCCATTTTCATCTTTCCGTCCAGACATGCCTGACGATGTGCCCTCAGAGCTAACAGACCACCCAAGTTTCTTATTAAGGTTGTTGGACAAAGTTTGATATTAGAGTTTACTCAAAAATTATTACTATGTCATAATTTCTCATTAATATTATTGGTGTAATGAGCAGACAAATTTAAAGGTA
The DNA here is from genome assembly GCA_032716605.1 of Paralithodes platypus. Classification (NCBI taxonomy): domain Eukaryota; kingdom Metazoa; phylum Arthropoda; class Malacostraca; order Decapoda; family Lithodidae; genus Paralithodes; species Paralithodes platypus. Next base: position 35,380,645 of record CM064484.1, read on the forward strand.
GCTGGTGTAATTCAGATATATAAATAGCCCCGTTTGGTTGGCATCTACCTAATCTTCACCGGATTTCTGTGCCATCTATCTCCCTCATAGTTTTTTTTTTAAATTTGCTGGAGACTTATTGAATCTGTGTGTACTGTCAACTGTGTGCATCTTCCTCTAGACATGCCGGATGAGGTGCCGTCAGAGCTAACAGAGACCAGCCTCCGGGAGTTGGACCGGCTGTGTGGCAACCTGAAGCCCAAGCCCGAGGATGAGGTGGTGATTGTGGAGGAGGATAAGAAGGAGGTCAAGGAGGAGGAAGACGAAGACGACGAGGACAAGGAGGAGAAGGAGAAGGAGGAGGATGAAGACAAGGATGAAGACAAGGATGATGACAAGGATGATGATGAAGACAAGGATGAGGATGACGACGACAAGGATGAGGATGAAGACAAGGATGGGAAAAAGGGAAAGGACTCCCCCAGCAAGGAAAAGAAGACTCCAGAGAAGAAGGGTAAGTCTTTTTACTTATTTGTTTAAATATTTTGTTCAAGGCCAGTAAGACTCAGATATTTTCAATCAATTGAAAGGGGTTTATGCCGCAGATCCTTCAGGTCCATGAGTAACCAATTATTATCCAGTGTTCGAGAATGGATAAAATGTTGTAGGCTTGTGTATATACCTTTAACTGTCTTGCTAGCGTAATGATTAAGTGTGCAGAATTTTGGTGTTAGTATCCTAGGTTCAGATCCATGGAGTACCACATGTATTCATTGATTTAATTAATAGTTGATTGATGGTTTGGTGAAAATATGAATTTATTCAGGTTTAGGAGTAATTACTAGCGAAGCCTTCCCTTGGGTTAAGTTCCCTATCAATTACCCCTTTCATTTGTATAATCATTAGGCTATCATAGCGCAGTTGGGTATATGTACATGCTTAGATTATTATCCAGTATTCAAGAATGGATAAAATATCGTAGGCTTGTGCAGAAACTTTAACTGTCTTGATAGCGTAATGATTAAGTGTGCAGAAATTCGGGTTGAGTATCCTAGGTTCGAATCCATGTAGTACCACATGTAGCCTATTCATTAGTTTCATTGATTTCATTAATTAGGTATATCTGTAAGTTGATTAGTGGTTTGGTGAAAATATGAAATTATTAAATTTCTTGTCAATAACCAATCTTAATTTTTAGTACTTCCTTTCTTCAGGTTCACACATAATCAATATGTTATGTTTTCTTTTCTTCCAGGCCACACATTATCATTCTGTTATTTTTTTCATTTTTCAGGTCCACATGTGACCAATCTTCCCAACCTTAACGAGATCTGGATTAACGTGGACAATGCCAGTGAGGATGAAGTCGCTCGGGTCCGGCAGGCGGTTAAGCATAAGTTCCGCGGCGTAGACACCTTATATGGCAAGACTTCTGCCGGCGGGAAGTATGTTGTCGTCAGCAAAAGGAAAGGTAACTATGAATCACAATTTGCACTTTTGTTTAATATAGAGAAGCATTTATATTGTCATATCTGTATGGTTCTCTCCTGTACAGTCATTATTGTGTGAGATAGCTATGACTTCCTAGTATGCTCAAATCTTATTTACATTTTTCATATTTTGTTATTCATTCGTTTTGGAGTAAGTTTTGCGGGATACAATATTAAATTTCCTGTTTTGCAGTGGATACCCTTCGCAAGGAGCGGACCCCGTGGCCTGAGGGTCAGTGCTACACAACCTTCGTGCTCTTCAAGGAAAACGTGGAGACGGTGGAGGCCCTTAACCAGATTGCTTGGAAGGCCAGGTAATAATTATATACCAATACTTTTTTTTTATACCAGCACTTGTTTGTGCAGTTTAATCTGTGGGAGTAATGGTACTTTACCTCTCAAAACTTGACTACTTCCTTTAACGTGACGATAGTGCGTTGTTATATGTGCGATTAGTTTGCTTGGGAAACAGATTAACTTGCTCATGTAGTAATGTACACCCTATGTGGTGGATTGTGTTCTTTTATTTAATAATTTTCATTTTAGTAAACGTTGTTTCCACATAGCGATTTTGATAATTTAATTTGACTTTATATTGTCCTTGTCCCAATTTTGGTTTGTTTAGTTTGCAAGTTTTACATTTGAATTGGTGTAAAACAATAGTATGCCCCACAGATCCTACTAGGTGTAGTACAAAGCGACTAGGCCCTAGTTTTGGACCAACAATAATCTTTTATAGTATAGTAGGGGAGGTGTGGCAAAGTGGTCTTGCCACTTGACTGGTAATCCAATGGACCCGGGTTCGAATCCCAATATGTCAATGGGAAGATATTATTGGGATGTAATTTGTGCTGTACCTAGTTTCAGTGCATTACCACAACACACCGAAATGCCAAAAAATACCCTCATTGTTCCCTGATTCAATAGCATTGTATGAATATTCCCATATTCAAAATATATTACAGGTGGGCATTGCCTAGTGAGTTAATTGCTCAATAGGTGGCGTTCTGAGGGTGAGGGTTCGAGTGTGGGGGATGAGACGGTGAAGCGCAGAGGCAAAGCGTCTTCAGAGATGGAGTTGCTTCGCATGTCTCACTCCCTAGACTGGAACAAGACCTCACGGGCCTCACCGTGTTCAGCGGTGTAGTGTAAAGGCTGTCCGCCTATGCCCGAGAGGGAGTAGTTGGAATATAGAAAAAGAAAAAAAAAGTAATCATTTATTGGCACCGTTATCCCATTGGAGAAGGTTTTATTATGTCTGCTTGCCATTAACTGGGTAGTAGGTGTTTTTGTGGTGTTTACCCCAAACGAGACTCATACTCACAACACTTCTGTGGCATAGGTTCACTAATTAGGCATCTTGCACAAACACATACACACACACACACACACAAACCATGAGAAAGGGATAGTGGAGAACTATGAAAAGAATCCAAAAATGTTTTTCAAGTTTGTAAACGGCAAAAGGAAGATAAAAGCCACGATCGTTAAGATTAAAAGTGGAAACAGAATCATAGAAGAGGGTACAGAGATTGCGGAAGAACTAAATAGAAATTTTGCATCAGTATTTACAAAAGAAGGAGAATTCATTGCACCAGAAACCAATGAGATAGGTACAGAGGAAATGCCGGAAGTAACATTTAACAGACCAGAGCTCATAGACAAAATGAGTAAGGTGGATCCAAACAAAGCCGCTGGACCGGACGGAGTATCAGGCTGGATTATTAAAGAAAATGCTATGGAACTGAGTATACCGTTATATGACATAATGACCAAATCATTGGACACAGGGATAGTACCTACAGAATGGAAAAGAGCAAACATTATTCCTATATTTAAGGGAGGAAGCAGAGATAAACCACTGAACTATAGACCTGTATCACTATTGAGCATCCTCATGAAGATTCTGGAAGGATTAATAAGGGACAAATGGGTGAACTACCTGGAATCCAAAAGATTAATTACTGACCGACAATTTGGATTCAGAGGTGGCAGATCATGTGTAAGCAACTTGTTGAGTTTTTAGTCTAGAGTAATAGACACAGTGGACAAGAGGGAAGGATGGGTAGACTGTGCCTACCTAGACTTTAAAAAGGCATTTGACAAAGTTCCACACAAAGAGATTGCTGTGGAAATTAAAACATGAGGGAAAAGTAGGAGACAAACTGCTGAAATGGATGGAGAGCTACCTTAGCGGAAGACAGATGAGAACAACAGTAAGGGGGAAATCGTCAAACTGGACTCAAATTACGAGTGGGGTACCACAAGGATCTGTTCTAGCCCCAATCATGTTTCTAATATTTGTAAATGACTTACCTGAGGGACTAACAAGCTACATGAGCATGTTTGCGGACGATGCTAAGCTGCTTAAAACGATCAGAACCCAGGAGGATTGCCTTGAGCTCCAAGCAGATTTGCAAAAGATCCATGAATGGAGCATCAAATGGAATATGGAGTTCAATGCAGGGAAATGTAAGACTCTAGAAATGGGTAAAAGCAAGTACAGACCTAGAAAAGATTATAAACTAGGAAACGAAGTGATTCCCAAAGCAGAAAAAGAAAAAGACTTGGGGATAGAATTTAAGGATAACATGTCTCCAGAAAGCCACGTAAATAAGATAGTGAGAGAATCACTAGCACTATTGGCAAATATCAGGATGTCTTTCAATTATCTTAATAAAAACACCATGAAACAAATAATAACGGCAATAATAAGACCCAGGATGGAATATGCATCTGTAGTGTGGTCCCCTCACTTGAAGAAACATATCCACAAAATTGAGAGGGTACAGAGAGCAGCTACGAGGATGATCCCAGGTTTGGAAAATTTGGAGTACCAAGAGAGGCTCGAGAGATTGAATCTACCTACACTGGAACAGAGAAGGAAACGAGGACAGCAAATTCAGATATATAAATGTGTTAGAGGTATTGACAAAATCGACCAAGAAAACTTCATAGAGAGGGATGGAGGTGAGAGGACAAGAGGTCACAGCTACAAACTAAAAGTGCTAAATAGTAAATCTGATCTGAAAAGTAAAAGATTTCCTACCAACTCGATTAGTGGGTGGAACAAATTGCCAGCCGAAGTAGTGTCTGCACCATCAGTGCATAGTTTCAAAGCACGGTATGACAAACATATCTTAGGAGGCGGGAATTAACGAGCATGCTCACTCCCGCAAATACAACTAGTGTAAGTACACAAACACAGCTTGGGAAGAGGAGGAATACAAATTTATCAAAGATGAGATGATTATTTGTATTGAAAAATTAACTCGTAGAACCAATGAATTGATTATAGTAGGGGACTTCAACTGTAAAGAGGTGGCAACGTGAACTCGTGGGGGTATAGGCTACTGGATATGGTAACAGAAAATTTATTGGTGCAAAATGTAAAGGAAAATACAAGAAGAAGGGGAAATGATGAAGCATCCAGATTGGACCTAATGTTTACAAGAGACCCAGATGTAATTTCTGATATAAAATACTTACCACCTTTAGGCAAGAGCGATCACGTTGTAATGGACATAGAAATCCTATTGGGTTATTCCAATATGGAGGAGAGGGAGGAGCACAAGGAAACTAGGTTTGACTATGCAAAAGGAGACTACCAATCACTGAGACAATACTTTAGAGATGTTGACTGGAGTGAAATACATCAGAGAAATAGTGTAGACGAGAAGTATGGAGTATTTAAAACAATATATGAAGGAGTTAATAAATATGTCCCTAAACAAGGTAATAGGTCAGCGAAGGAAAAGGATTGGTTTAATGAAAAATGTAGGAAAGCCAAGGAAAAGAGAGACCAGGCGTGGAAGGCAGCTAGAAAAAGGTGTAATAGAGAAACTTGGAACAGATACAAGAGATTAAGAAATGTATATGCTACAATCAGGAGACAAGAAGCCAGAGAATATGAGAACATTGTGAAAAAATGTGAGAGTGATCCTAAGCTGTTCTATAGGTTTATAAATAGTAAAATGAAGGTAAGGGATAGAATAGTGAGGTTGAAGGGACCACTTATGATGACGACCAGAATATGTGTGAAATTATGAACAATACACTACACTCAGTATATACTAAAGATGATAACTTTGAAGAAGTACTGGTAGGTGAAATTGGTGATAAACTGGGAGAGATTAAGTTTCTCCCAGAGGAGCTAGTAGAAATAATGAAAGGACTAGATGTGAAAAAAGCAGTGGGACCTGACAATGTAGCGGGATGGATTTTGAAAGAATGTGCTGACGAACTAGTGAAACCCTTATATGAGATAATGAAATACTCTCTGGAAGTGGGAAAATTACCAATGGACTGGAAGAGAGCCAACATTGTACCGATTTATAAAGGTGGGAACAGGGAACATCCATTAAATTATCGACCTGTGTCACTTACTAGTATAGTGTGCAAAATCTGTGAGAAAATAATTAAGAAAAGATGGATGATTTACTTGGAAAAGAATAATCTACTATCTAACAGGCAATTTGGATTCAGGGAGGGTACCTCATGTGTTACAAATCTACTCAGTTTTTATGACAGAGTGGTTGACATATTACAAGAGAGAGATGGATGGGTGGACTGCGTATATATTGACATGAAGAAAGCTTTTGACAGAGTATCGCATAGCAGGCTGAAGTGGAAATTAAAAGAGTATGGAGGGATTCAGGGTAGTTTGTTAAATTGGATGGAGGACTATCTTTCAGGGAGACAGATGAGGACTACTATCAGAGATAAATTTTCTACGTGGAAAGATGTCACAAGTGGAGTTCCGCAGGGAGCGGTGCTGGCTCCCATAATGTTTCTAATATACATTAACGACATGCCAAAGGATATAAATGCATATATGAATATGTTTGCAGATGATGCCACGATCATGAAGCGTATAGAAGACGAAAACAGTGGTAGGGAATTACAGAGGGATTTGGATAGGATAGATCAATGGAGCAAGAAGTGGAAAATGGAATTCAACACAAATAAATGTCATGTAGTGGAAATGGGAGTAAGTAAAAGAAGGCCTCATATGGAATATAAGTTAGGCGAAAACACTATTAGCCCATCAGAGAAAGAAAAGGACTTCGGGATAACTGTTAGGGGTGATCTTTCACCTGAGAATCATATTAATAAGATAGTGGGAGAAACATATGGACTGCTAAACAGAATAAAAATAGTCTTTAACTATATAAACGAGGAGATGCTGGAGAAAATAATAAAAACATTGGTGAGACCAAGACTGGAGTATGCGGCAGTGGTGTGGGCACCACATCTAAAAAAGCATATAAAGAAGCTGGAGAAGGTTCAGAGAGCTGCAACTAGGATGATACCAGAACTGAGAGAATTACCATATGAGGAGAGATTAAAAAATTAGATTTACCATCTCTAATGGATAGGAGGGAGAGAGGCGATATGATTATGATGTACAAATGTGTGAGAGGACTCGAAAAGGTGGACAAGAAGGGTTATATTGTGAAAGATAATGGTAGAACTAGGGGGCATAGATATAAGCTAATGAAAGGAAGAATGTAAAGGAGATGTGAGAAAGTATAGTTTCCCTTACAGAAGTATAAGTAAGTGGAATCAGTTGGAAGAGGAAGTGGTGTGTGCCAAAAACATTCATATTTTTAAGGCAAAGTTAGATAATTGTAATTTAAAATGTAAAACTTGCAAACTAAACAAACCAAAATTGGGACAAGGGCAATATAAAGTCAAATTAAATTATCAAAATCGCTATGTGGAAACAACGTTTACCAAAATGAAAATTATTAAATAAAAGAACAAAGAATAAAAGAACTCAGGAAGCGGGACAATACGAGCCTAAAAAGCTCAACTCCTGTATACTACAAATAGGTAAATACACACACACACCATTTTAACCTATCTTAACCCCCGATTTATTTTTAATTTAATTTTCCAACCCATGTCTTCCTTCTAAAAGAAAAGGATAGGGGAAGAAGTAGTAGCTTATGATAAAGCATAATAATAATTGAAAAAAAAGGAGTTTTAGCGTATATTGAAGTACTGTATGGTTATACAGTACTTCAATATACGCTAAAACTCCTTTTTTTTCAATATTTTCTTAATTGACAAATTTGTCAATGTTGAATGTATTTTGTTCTAGAGTGAAGCCAAACTGCTTTGCATATGCTGGGACGAAAGACAAGCGAGCAAAGACAAGTCAACTTGTGTCAGTCAAGGAGGTGAGTTGTGCAGTTCCTTTTTTTTATGTAGTTATGGTATATAATTAAATGTTCATCTTGCATCAAATCAATAAAGGATACTGGTGCTTGAAAATAGTACTGAAGTGGGACGTAGAACTTGTATTAGCTACGAGTTAATGATTATTGTTGATGCCGTGCAGTACTGTATGTTTAGTGTTTTATAATGACAAAATCTTTTTCTTTTCCAGGTGTCACCCTATAGGCTATTTCTGGCAACGAAAAATTTACGCTCCGTGCATGTGGGCAACTTCCACTTCCGTGACAAGCCACAGCGCGGCAACCTCCAGTTTGGAAACCACTACAGGATTGTGCTAAGGTATTTATAGGCTCCTAACACCTTCCAGAAGACCACGGTTCCTTTACCTTATTCATTCTACTGCAAGATGATTTTATTTAACTTAGAGAGGGCATTTAGGAATCAAAGGGTTAAAGACTCCCAGTTAACCCTCTAACACTGACATGTCTTTTCTTAGTTGAATAGAATCATCAAAAGGTAGATAAAAATTAAACAAATTGGTGTCATCTGATTCAAATGGTTAATCAACACTGAGAAGTTCATGGAATGGATAATAACAACAGTTGAGAAGGAGCATTCTAGTGACCACATTTTACTTATGCCGTAAGTGACTTGAAGCTAGGAATGAAATGTTATCATTGAAGTGCTCCTCCTCTAATGGTGTTCTTGTCTGTTTATATTATATCTCATCCATGTCATCTCAGCTTGATTACCCACTCGGATGAAAATAATACCTTAAATTTACCACACTTTAGTTTTGCAGATACTTAATGCTCTGATAATATTTTAATCTATTTAAATTTAATAGTAATGTATGATCTTTACTATACATTTATAGAAACACTGAAAATAGTCATCCTGAGACTTATGTGCCCAGTGTGTATGTGCAAGTGTATCTGTGGAAAAGTATTGCAGTCATTTAATGCATAAGCATAAATAATTGAAATTAGGTGGATATTATGCTTTCATTAATTTCATTGGGAGGTGTTTGGTGTTGGGATTGAGATTAATAAATGAGATTATACAGCTTTTTATCCCGAAATATTTTCTTGCCATTAAAACGTATTTTGAAACTTTACTTTGTGCTCAGATATGTTAAATTAAATTGTTTACTTTATCACACTTCTAATTCTAAGATATATCAATAGTTTAATTAGTTAAACATATAGTGTGGTGCATTAACCCATGGTTCACGATCGTCCTATCGTAAGCCACGGTATTTTATCATGTAAAAATGTCGCTTCAAAAACCATGCCAGTTCTGGGAAATGTCTGAAATTTGGGTGACACATAGAAAGTAGTGGCATCTTTCCATATCACATCCTTCACTCCTTTCCCCCTCAATACCCAACCCTCCCTCCCTCAACTTGGCCTTTTATTTTGTCTATTTCTTAGCAGTCCATGGGTTAAATTAAGCAGTCTAATGATGTTTATTGAATTATGTTATAGTCCCCTGGTATATTAACACAAGAAATGGGGATAATAATTATAAACAAAACTATACATACAGTACATTGACATGGTTACACTAAGCATATGGAATTGTCTGGAGTGTATGGGAGGTATGTGTGAATTGATACAGTATGTATGTATTAGTATCTATACTTACTGCAAACTGGCAATGGTCTAGGTTGGATTTGATGAATATATACCCCATATGAGGAAATTTACTATATTGTCACAATTTTACTTTTACATATTCAAGTTAGTAGCATTTTCAAAATGTGAGTGTGTTTAGCTTGGTGCAGTTTCTTACTGACCCTTCCATGTGAAGACAGCATTGTTAGTCCATAATATCTCGTAGGTTAAGGGCACAAAGTTGAGGGATGACTAATATTGAGGTAAATTGAGTATTTATTTCTGTATTATATTTTAATATAATATCTAGTATTAACCCACTGGAAAATTAAGTTCTCAAAGGATTTGTTTACATAGCCTACCGTGAAATCTATGTGGATGACCTGATGTAGCGGCAGTCACTTCAAACTTATGACTAGAGCTTAAACTTCTAACTATGAGATCTCTCCTAGTGTAGATTTAATATACCCAGGCTAAAATAAAACTTAATTTTGTTGAAAAAAAATCACCATACCCGGTACTTAAAATGTTTGTCACGACCATGAAAAGTCAATCTTACACTGAAGAAAATTATTTAGTAGCTTTATTATAAAAATATAGTGTCCTGAGTGTCAAATATAGTGTCCTGAGTGTCAAATATATTTTCATTGTTTCCAGTGGATTAATACTTTCATTTATTATGGATCATTATACAAATTATAGATTATCTTCATACTATATTGCGGGAACTACTATGTGTGTGCACAGCACAAACAGGTATGTATTTTCTTATTTTTTACTGTGTTGTCCATGTATCATGCTTACCATAAGCAGGTTCATCTGTAGTGTGTGTGACAATTGTGTGTATGGTACCAAATTTGGCTGCCTGATTTATAAGTACCCTGTGCGAGTGAGTATTGGTTTATTCGTATCCTAAGTGACCGAGCGAGTGAAACTTCTGTCATTCCAGTGTAATCATTGTATCCAACTATCTTTTTTCACTCGTCCAGCCTGGCCTGGGTGAGTGAGAGTATCTTTGCCACATGTATCGAGTATCTTTATCGAGCTTAATCCCTGGTGTGAGGGGTCGAGGAAGAGACGCAGCTTCTGACTCGGGCCCCCGGCGTGTTGTTCTCTTCGACAGGGAGGTGGATGGGACGGATGAAGAGGTGTTAGAAGCGGTGGAATCCCTCAAGACGAAAGGCTTTGTCAATTTCTATGGCACGCAACCCTTTGGCAGCAACAGCCAGTTTTTGCGTGGCATTGGTTGCGAGTTACTGAAGGGCAACTGGCAACAGGTGAGGGAGAGATGGTGGTGTAGGGGGAGGTGTTGGGGGCGTGCATGGTGGGGGAGGAGGATGTTCTTGTGCTTGTTTGGGTATGTCTGCTCGGAAAGATCCTTTTGTCTGTCCTACGCTGAGAGTTGTAAGGATGTGGTGTGTAAAGAATGTTTGCATACCCCCTTTTTTCTATTTATTTTCTTGTAGAAAACCTTATCAGATAATTTGGGGTCTGCATCAGCGAACAACTTTCGGTGCTCCAGTAGAACATCTAAGAGGCACATTCTTGTCTGAAGTATATAAGTCAACAGTGTTGACTTTGGCTCAATAATTGTGTTGATAACTTTCTTTCTATGAAGGATGTTGACTCTTTGAACCCTGTTAGGTTTTATAGGGTGAATGTATTTCACAGTGAAAGATTGTTGAGCTAAAGTCAATATTGTTGAATATATTTTGGCCGAAAATGCACCTTTCTGATTTTCTGGCAGCTAGAGCATTCAGAGCACCCCAAGTGGTTTGCTGAAACAGACCCATAAATCTTATTGTTGAATATATATATATATATATATATGTGTATGTTTATATATATATATTTTTTTTTTTCTTTGGTACAATATGAATGTATGCTACCTTTTTTTAATCAAATTTGTGATTAATGAAAAGTAGTAAATTTCAACAAATATTGGATGTATACACTATTATTAATTCTCTTTCAGATACATCTGTTATTTGTATATCCCAAACTGATCTTGTATGTGACCTATTACAGTTTCCCGTATTTTTGGTAACTGTTTGACAACGCTGGATGGTTAACTACACAGCTAGCTAGGTTTATTTGATAACCTAATTGACAGTACAGAAAGGTATCTGTCAGTAAATTATGTCTGACTACTTGCATATAGCAACTGTCAGCCCCCAGTGTCCTGGACAACTTTCATGGGGTACACAGACACTGTATGTATGTACAGTCAGGTCTCGATATACGCTGTTAATTCGTACCGTGTAAGTTTCGTTCATATCAAAACCGTGTTTTAGAAATAACAGGCCTTATGGGAATTAATTCTTTCGTTCCAGCCACTTTCCCAAAGTCCCCCTTTTGACCCTTTTTGTCTACCTTCAGCCGACTTCTATTACATTATACCACCAACATCATTTATGATGCTTGCTTTTGCGATTTCCTTAGTTTATTTGTACGATAAATGTAGGATATTTGTAGGGTAGTTATTGATAGGGGTCACTTGAGGCATGCTATGCTTACAGGTACCTACCCGATAGCACTTAGTGAGTGCTATATATATATGATTTTTGTATTATTATAGATATCTTATCAATATTTGTATTTTGTACTATTGTTAATGTCTTGTCAAGTTACAAATTTGATTTTAATAGAACATTTTAACACTAATTGTAGTTTCTTTTATTCATGCAGAGTTTAGTAAAATTTGCCAGAACGTCCCGAACTTCCCAAATTGACTAAGTGACGATAGTGCGTTGTTATATATGCGATTAGTTTGCTTGGGAACCAGATTAACTTGCTCATGTAGTAATGTACACCCTATGTGGTGGATTGTGTTCTTCATAAATTTTATTTTAGTAAGCGTTGTTTCCACATAGCGATTTTGATATGTTGTTTTGACTTTATATTGTCTTTGTCCCAGTTTTGGTTTGACTTTGTTTGCAAGTTTTACATTTTAATGACAAAGAATGAAATACATTAAGCATCAATAAGGACTGTTTTGTAGCTGTTACTGATTTATTTGTGTGGATAGATGTGTGTCAACATATCTATCGGTAGATATCCCCACCGCTGTACTCCCTTGGACCCTCCCCCTGCCCCGTCCCGCCCCCAACCCCGACCCCGACCCCGTTACTGTGATGAAGTTGATAAGCCTTGTGCTACAGCTCGCATATCGGCCCCTCCAGGTTCCCCAGCATGTTCATCGTAACCAGAGAACACAGAAATATTGTCCATCATATCATTATCACCCTCAGACTGATTGTCACTGTCGGGGGTGCTCCCTCCCTCCCCCTCTCTTTATTATGGTTCAATAGACCAGAAAGTAGAGAAGAAGTTATGACCCTATTCATAATGCAAAACTATTGAAGAAACTTAAAAGTGTATGTTAATTGGTCTCTATATAATCTGAGAATAATTTCAGATATGATGGAATGAAAGACAATATTTTCCCACCAACTCATAATCAGCAAAAGTGACACAAATGTAAATTAAAAACATGTTACAATATTTCCCCATCATTTTGTGTAGACACACTTTCAAGGCGAAAATATACCGTGGGAAAAAACAATAAATAAATATAAGGCAAACTTCTGACACTCAGCGCCTATCTGGAGAAAGACGGGGGAATATCTTTTGTTGACTTTATTATTTCTTGTTTATCTATGTGCTGGAAGGATATTATATTTTTCAATTCCATCGCAATAGAAATGATTCATAGATTTCAAAAAGTTAAAAAAAGATGTTATGTTAATGTATAAGGTAGGTAGATAGAGAGTTGCTAGGTCCAAGCGATCGATAAAATACGAACATACTGTATATGAAACGGATTTACGTTTCTGAAAAGACAAAGGAGACATTTTTATTGACTCTTTTTAATTTTATTATGTGTGTGTTGGAAGGATAATATTTTTTTTTCAATTTCATCGTATTTGAAATGATTCATAGATTAAAAAAAAGACCAAATAAGACAGTTATATTTATGTATAAGGGCGATAGATGCATTAGATAGATAGATAGACAGACAGACATTTGATGCATAAATAACATTCTTAATAATTTATATATTCCTAGGCTTGGACCACCACCCGTTTATGATCCCGACTTTTCTGTGTTGTGGCCGACTTTGGAACTTTTGGGGTTACCGTGTATATCGAGACCTAACTATATATACAGTATATACCCAGGCACATAATGCGTGTATATCGAGACCTAACTATATATACAGTATATACCCAGGCACATAATCCATAGTTGGGGATGGCCAACTGGAGACAGAGCTCGAACTTAAACAACATTTAAAGTTCCAATTCATAGGGTCCGGAACCACTTTCACGTTCCCTCGTTTAGTAGGTGAATTTTACAAAGGGAGGAGGATTCCTAGCCACCCGCCCCCAAGTAGGAAAATTAATACAGGAAAAGAGACCAGTAGAAACGGCTAAGGTTGGGTAGAGGATGCCAAACCTCACTATACAGGACCAGCCCTCACCTGAAAGTCATATTTATAATGCAGACAATAAACATTTTAAGTTATTATGATACTATTTTGGGGATAATTTTAGTTCACTGTATATTTTTGATTACCTAAAATATCATTGAATAATTTCATCAGTGTTCATTACCAGAACTGATACATTGGATGACTTTGTTGTATACCGGGAACCAAATGTAATGCTGCCCTGTAAACTAATACAATTCTACAGAGGGACAAACACAAACTGTTTTCAGACCCATGGCAACTGTCATATACAGTAACTAAGGCTGGTAGTGCTTTATGGCAACTATAGTCTTGTTTATTTTCAGCGGAGGGTAAATACATACTCTCATCACGATTACTCGGCTAATACGGTGACATATACAGTATATATATACTGTATATGTATAAAATATATATATATATATATATATATATATTTTATACATATACAGTATTATACATAACATTTTAAGATTGAGTGCTCCACACTTACGTGCAGTTTGTTTCGTCCTAATGGATATATATATATATATATATATATATATATATATATATATATATATATATATATATATATACAGTACATACATACATACATACATACATACATACATACATGCACACACACACACACACACACACACACACACACACACACACACACACACACACACAACATTTCTGAGATTTTTGTTTTCCCCCTTTCGGAATAATGATACTTTACCAAATTTGATCAAAATATTATCGAGACGATGCCCTTATGATATTTCCATGATATTTTAATGTGTTGAGCAATGTACAGATGTTGATGTTAGTAATTATAATGTAAAACTTCCAAATAAATAAACAAACCAAAATGTATACGAACACAGTAAAAAGACAATTAGTCATTTTTAGTGCAAGTGGAGATATTAACCCTCTCACGTTCTTGACGCAATGTTGAGCCTATTAGGGATACTTTAAAACCTTTGTTACCATCAGGGGTATTTAGAAACCTTTAGTTTAGTTACTTTAACCTCTGCAGTTGTCTTTGAGTTAGCTGTGGGCAGAAAACTAATTTTGGAGAGGTAATTATAAGAGAGAGAACTCTATTTCTTATTGCTAATCTGGCAACCTCTGCGTCATATGGTCGTGAGAGGGTTAATGTAGGGACAACTTTAGTGTTAATGCTAGACCAAATAACAAACTCCCTGAAGACAGATTCACACGAGCACCTATTTTATGGCAACTTTGTTCTGGCAACATTTCTAGACTATTTTGTTCTTATATTAACCCTTGTCTAGCGGGGGGTTTTGGGCTTATTTGGGCATATTCAGGCCCTCTTGAATGATAAATCAAGTATCTGCATGAAAAGAAATTTATTCAGCAAAAAACTAGGCGCTAAAAGCTTCAAAATGAGACCAGAACGAGCTACGTAGCACTCGTGGTTCTCATACAGTGGTACCAGTAACATGGGAGTTTAGTGTATAGCGGTATATTTTTCCCAGCTACGCTCACTACTGGCTACACTGCCGGCCTCTCGAGAACACAGGGAGGGTGAGTTAGTGGGCGGCGGTAAGCCCTGGGTGTCGGCCCGTGTGGCCTGCTGCGCTCCCGGCCATTTGCACTTGATTTTAACCCTTTAAAAGCCTTAATAATGCTCCTAACTTGCTGCTTTTTGGATACAGAATTAAGTCGGGCCCCACTCTTTAAGTGTTGATGATAAGGTTATTTTAGGTGACACCATTTTTTTTATCTATCTACGGTATATACTTAGGCCCAGTCCCCACTTTTCCTTTTTTTTTTTAAAGCCATACATGGCCCATGGCCATCACACATTGTATTAAATAAAATAAAATAAATAAGAATATAAATTATAATGTAAAACAAAATAAACAAACCTAAACAGGAACGACACATTATAAAGACAAAAGAACTAAACAAAAAAAGAGAAAAACAACCTGTTTAAAAAAATAAATAATAATAATTGTGGTGAGAGGGTAATGGGCTCCACTATGGTCATTATGGTCACCTCATAGTAGTGAGGAGGCATTGTGACTGGAATGTTTGAAAATTTGTAAGGGCATTCATGACTCATGAGCCTTCTAGTTCTAGAATTCGACTGCAATTATTATATAACATGTTGACCATCTACGGGTTAATCCATGAGGATCCAGACCAGAATTATAAAAAGAATATTGGTGAATCGGCCGAAACTTGCTTGATTTAGATTTATTTGTAAGTTAATGGGTGGGTTGGTGATTATATGAATAAAAGCCAAAATTATATAATAGTTGCCAGAAAATGGTCTTTGTGTGAATCTTTCCTTGAAACCGAGTATAGAATTTGACACGCACCACCACCACCCCCTTAGGCCGTGAACCTGATCCTGGCGCCGCGTGACTCTGACGTGCCGGACCTACACCGCTGCCACACCACCTGGAAGGATACGGGTGATGCGGAGGCTGCACTAAAGATCTTATGTAAGGGCTGGGAGGCTACTGTTGAGTCACAGCTGCTCACCGGCCTTGTTCAGCTGGGCAATGATCTTGTCGAGGCTCTCAACAAGGTAAGAGGGAGCAGCTATATTTTATGCATGTTACAGTATTTAAAGTATCAAGCATCAAGCTAATCTGGTAGATATTGGTAACGCTACCTTTCTATACATCCTATGCCGGTACTGCTTTTCTGAACTGGTGTGATGCCGGGTTTATTTGATATTGCATACATACAAGTTTAAAGACCGCTTCATCCACAGAGAGCGTGGTTTTAGTCTCTTCGCTGTAGTACCGGTACAGTACAATAAAGACTTGCCACAACACTACAAATGTATAGAAAGGTAGCGTTACCAATTGCAGATAGGTTAGCTTGAATACACTTTATCTTATACCCTCAACCTATCACTTGATAGTATTAATGGATAAAACATGCAGCTATACATTTATACCTCTACTGTACTGTACTACTCTTTCAACCAAAAAGTAAACATATGTACAAATGACGTGATGAAATAGTACTTACTGTGTATTATTTAATATATTTCCGGTGTAAACATATAAGTGAACCAATTTGTGTCAATCAGATCCCGCGCAGCACACGGACCCTGTACCTGCACGCCTACCAGAGCTGGATCTGGAACACCATTGCCTCGCGCCGCGTCACCAAGTACGGCCTCAAGGTCTTCCCGGGAGACATTGTCCGCCGCAAGGGGGCACAACAGTCTGAGCACGAAGGTCAGTTTGGATTTTGTGTTGCCATCATTTACATCACCCTTTGTAGCTCATTTTGCCTTGGCAGGCAACCCGTCTAAGATTAGGAATGCCATAATCAAAGAGCATTTTCTTGCATTCACTCGAGGCTGAGGCACACCACTGTGGTCCTAGTAGCATTACCTGAAGGATTACGGCAGTAATCTTTATTCAGTCTCGAGAGAGAGAACAAAAATCAATCGCCCTTCATCTACTGTATTTTTCCCTTAATATTTGGTTGTAACTTGTTTTTATTATATTTTTCTTCCCGCGGCAGCCAATAACCGTGATTTACTAATAATTTTGTGTGAGCAGACATGGAGGAGGAGCATCAGGAGGGGGAGGGGGAGGGGGAGGGAGATGAGAAGAGTGGAGACGAGGGAGACAAGGATATGGACCTGGCTGAGGCCAACGGTCAGAACATGTCAGGCTTCCACTTCTTGACCGAGGAGGAGGCCGAGACTGCCGACATAGCCGATGTGAGTGTCCACCTTTATCTTTGTACTGCTTTGTCCTATAATTCTATGAAGTTTTGAAGATTGATTCCACACTGTTAACAAATTATTATTTTGTTTTAATAAGTTGTAATACTGTGTGCTGTTACAGTCGTCAGAATATATTCTTTACCACCACACCATTTCCATAGTGCAAATAAAACTGGTATGATAAAGTTTTGAATAATCTTTCCTTTGCATATTTTTACAAACTGTTAAGTGAATTACTTTATAACTTATTTATAAACTGTTCCCATCAATATGTAATACTTGCATATTGAAAATCACTGGGTGGCAAAGAACTTATTCTGATGACTGCATCCATTGGAGACTAATGTAAAGTGTCCTGTTGTTGTGTGCTGTGTACATTTTATTTTGTATTTCACTTTGTCCATATAGAAAATAATTATTGTTCTGTCATGCTGAATGGGTAATAACTTTTAATTGGTACAGTCGTGAGCATTAACCCTTTGGCGCACCTATAGTTTCCAAACAAGTTTTTTCCCACTCCCAAAGTATATCTCAGCTCACTCACGCCAGTTTTGTGCCTGGCGATAATTTGTTTCTGTGACGTTTTTATCCACCAAAAAATCCTTGTATTTGGATAAATGAGGTACCATCGGCTTCGGTATTGATTGAACTTGAAGATAAGCAAGTAAAAACATAGAATAAATACAAAACAACCACATTGGGGCACTCCAAAATAAGAATTGTAAAACAAAAATCTAAATACCTGTCTCCAACTCGCGCTAGCTCAAAATTTTGCCCACAACATTTTTTATTTACATACATATATGGAAGCGAAATTTTATGAGGATTCCACTGGTAACTTCAGAATTACTATAAACCAAATAGTTACTTAGATACACAAATAAACGTGAAAGTATCGAAAACAGACTGAGCTGTACTGCTCTCTTCCCATGCCAGCCGTGAGTCAACCGTTAAACTGAGGGGGTTGCCAATTGTACCCATTGAACTAGACGTAATACTGAGTACAGTAGTCCCTCGTTATCGACGGCTTTTTTATAGACGGATTTGATTATAGACTGATTGCTTTATCATAGACGGATTCGACTATCGACTGACTTTAGACTGATTCGAGTATCGACTGATATATCGACGGATTAATTGTTTATTTATATTACTCTAATATACCAACCAAAAGTGGATTAAATGATGAACAATAAGACATACAATAATAAGAAAATACACCGAAAACGAGAGCAAAAATAATTAGCCTAAAGACTTTAGGTTTTGAGTGAATCCGGATTCACCGACGATCGGAGCGTCACTTTCGACCTCCATTTTTAATGTTATATCGACGGATTAATTGTTTATTTATATTACTCTAATATACCAACCAAAAGTGGATTAAATGATGAACAATAAGACATACAATAATAAGAAAATACACCGAAAACGAGAGCAAAAATAATTAGCCTAAAGACTAGATTTTGAGTGAATCCGGATTCACCGACGATCGGAGCGTCACTTTAGTCCTCCATTTTTAATGTTGTCAATAACAATAATACCAGGCAGAAGCTCTAAGTCCACTCGCCTTTTACTTGCTTATTTGTGCCTGAACCTTGTATCTCTTGCGTTTATTATGGCCTCTAATGTATTCAGTGATAGACGGTGTGCCTGTGTAAAGGAAACACTTAAAAGTACATAGCCTAGGATAGAGACCACGGATACTGTACGTGTATGTACGGTAATGCGGTATCGACGGTTTTTGCTATCGACGGCAGTCTTAAGAACGTAACCCCCGTCGATAACGAGGGACTACTGTATATGTGCCAAATATGACGCGCTTCAGACGAAAACTTAATTTTTGGCGAATATTTTTAAGTTTAATGACTCGCATAGAGTCATCATGCACTTAGGGAAAAATACCCTAATGACTCACATAGAGTCATCGTGCGCCAAAGGGTTAATAGAGGCGCACCCATTTGAAACCGTATTGAACACAGATAAGGCAATACAATGCTTATATCCAAAATGTTTCAGAACTTAGGTCTAAAGGCTCAAAGATTCATATGGATGTAACCTTATTGGTTGTCACGACTAAAGGTGGCATTAAATAAAGTAAAGGAATATTGTGTTCTAATTGTGTGGTGATGAATAGTCTTAACTTTTATATGTGTACTACAGGTGGTGCTACCTCTACCTGGGTACAATGTGGAGTACCCGAAGAATGAGTTTAAGGACTGGTACTCTGAATTACTGGAGGCTGATGGCCTCTCATTTGCAGCACTCAAACATGAAGTCAAGTAAGTTTGAAGTTTCTGCCATTTACTACCATTTTTATTGTCATTCACAAAAAAAGGGGTGGGGGAGGTATGTGCCTGAGTACAGTTATGTAAATAGATAGATCAAGTTCTATATAATACAGTATAGACGGCGGAATGTGCGCGTCATTTGACGTGGTGAGGGGGGATTTTTATTGTGTGCTCCTCAGTGCCTACACTACCCTTCCTGTATACTGTAAAATTATTTAGTAGTCATATATTTGCTCATGTAGTAATGTACACCCTATGGGCTGTATCTATTAGAGTGAGGGTTGGTGTCCTCTACTTCCCATAGCTGGTTCTGACTGTACCTTTATCATCATTCTTATTTCTAACTTTATTCTTGAGAGTGGTGAAGGCAGTGGGACCATAATGGTGTGCCCCATGGTTTCCTAGTGTCTTACTCTCACAGCCCACTGGCACAAGTTGGCCTTTCTCTCTCTGGTGTAGGGATGCGGCGACCTCACCGCCCGCCACTTTGGTGGTGTAATCAGCTTCTGGAGCAGTGGACCACTGGTTCCTATCTTCAGAAAATTCCTGTGCTTGGTATGCTTCCAGCCAGGGCTCCACTGGGGTAAATAAAATAGCAAAACATTGGTGGAACTACCATCTGGGTGAGGGACTGCTCTTGGTCTGCTCCTTCAGTGCTAAGGGTCATAATCCACTTAGTGGAAATGGCACTGTGGAGGCATGTCTGGGAGCCTGGAGGCAGTTTCTGCCACGGCCATCCCTTTTGGGGCGCTTCCTCTGGAAGCGGGGTGTCAGATTTGAAGATGAGTTGTGTGGGTTTTTTTTTTTTTTTTTTTTTTTTTTTTTTTTTTTTTTTTTTTTTGTGAGAAGCTTAACCAGATCACTGAGCTCCCCAAAAGAGCTCCCATAGGGCTGGCCATGATGATGATGTGTTCTTTTATTTATAATATTATTTTGCTAAAGCGTTGTTTCCACATAGCGATTTTGATTAGTTCTTTTGTTTTTTACTGTTTGTCTAAGTTTTGGTTTGTTTATTTTGCAAGTTTTACATTATAATTTAGTTGTCCACCCCCAGAAAAGAAAAAACAAATAGGAAAATGGGGAATGGGCCTGAGTAAATATAAAGTAAAAAATATATTTGTGTTAGTTTTACTGTATATTACTTTGCTAGTATTAATAATTAGTGTATTAACCCCTTGAAGCTCTGACGTGTTTTAGCAGATTATTTTGGCTATTATTAGACGTTTTTAGGCAGCTTAGGAAGGATCTGTGGGTATTAACCCCTTATTGGCGGCGCTCGACTTAAGTCGTGCACCAATTTGCAGCAAGTTAGGAGCATTATTAAGGCTTTTAAAGGGTTAAAATAGAGTGCAAATGGCCGGGAGCACAGCGGGCCAGACCGCCGACTCCCAGGGCTTACCGCCGCCCATTAACTCATGTTCCCTGTGTTCTCGAGAGGCCGGCAGTGTAGCCAGTAGTGAGCATAGCTGGGAAAAATATACCGATATATGCTAAACTCCCATGTTCGTGGCATCACTGCAAGAGAACCACGAGTGCTACGTAGCTCGTTCTGGTCTCATTTTGAAGCTTTTAGCGCCTAGTTTTTTGCTAAATAATTTTGTTTTCATGCAGATGCTTGATTTATCATGCAGGAGGGCCTGAATATGCCCAAAACACCCCGCTAGACAAGGGTTAAAAGGGTAAAGGCTATCTCAATTAACCCTCTGACTCAAACAAAATCTACAACACAAACATGCACAACAACACAAAAAGGTGGCTGGCCAACTTCCTAGCAGGCAGATGTGCACATGTATCTTTTGCCGGTCAGTCATCTAAAATCAGAAACTTTCCAAACGGAGTCCCACAAGGATCCGTCCTATCGCCCGCACTCTTCAATCTGTACATGCATGATATAACTACACCCAATACGCCCCAAATAAACTTAGCCTCCTATGCAGATGGCATAACACTCACATGCACACACCATGACCCAAAAAGAGCAACAGATCTCCTTCAACCCTATCTCAACACACTACATGGCTGGTGCACTACAAACAGACTTCATCTAGCCCCAGCCAAATCCACCGCAACCCTGCTCACAAGTTGGACAGGAGAACACGAATACATCCCTCAACTCACCATAAACAACACACCCCTAACACATACACACACACCCAAAATCCTAGGAGTAACATATGATACTCATATGACATTCAAACAGCACACCACAAACATTAAAAAGAAACTGACACCCAGACTTAACGCCCTCAGGTCACTTGCTCACACAAAATTTGGACACAACAAAGAAACTACCACCACAGTATATAAACAATACATAAGATCAGTGATGGAATACGCAAGCCCAGCCTGGGCTTCTAACCTAGCTGAAACACATCATAAGACCTTACAAACTATTCAAAACAAAGCCCTGAAGATCATTACAGGTTGCACAGCTACTTCACCCACAGATCACCTACATCAAGAAACCAAAATCCTCAAAGTCAAAGACCATCTGGACATGAGAGGCACTCAATTCCTGGCAGCAGCCTCTACGAACCAAGACCACCCACTAAACTACAGGGCAACACACCCACAGACACCAAGAAATATCAAAACAACACCCAGCACACGGTATCACACACAATTATTGTCCTCTCTCCCTCCCTGCCCACCCCGAACCAACTTCCAAAAGCACATCCATACTCATATCTCTCACCGATCCATCCACTCACTCACAGACAACACGCAGCTGCATGCACGACCTCCCGAAATCCATCCTTCCGAATCCTCCCTTCCTCGCGAGGACAGAGTCCACCTGGCCAGGCTGAGATGCGGACACCATCCAGCTCTCCTGAGCTATCAGAAGAGACTGGATGACTCCGTTGTCGACGCCTGCCCGGGATGTAACACAGCACCCCATACCATTAAACACATCATAGAAGACTGCATTTCACACAACCACTTACGCCAACAACACAATCTACACTCAATGAGAGCTCTGTGGGAAAGCCCGATCGTGGCCATGGCCTTTCTCAGGGACTCGGGGCTGTTCGGCCAGGCAGCTTAGGGAACAACAACAACAACAACCCTCTGACTTCCACATTCCTAATCTGCATAAAATTGTCTAATAATTTGTTTATTTTGCAAGTTTTACATTATAATTACCAAAAAATAGAAAACAAATGTGTCTTGAAAGGGTTAATACTGTCTTGATAGCGTAATGCATACATGCGTGGAATTTCGGTGTAAGTATCCTAGGTTCAAGTCCTTGGAGTGTCACATGTATTTGTTGATTTCATTATTTGAGTTAAGAAGTAAAGTTGGTTGGTGAAAAAATATTAATTGTATGCTCCTCAGAGCGTACGCGGCCCGTGGTGTGTACCGCAAGATGATTGTAGTGCCGACCAATGTGGAAGTGAAGCAGTGCCACTACAAGGATGCCACCAAGCCTCTTCTACAGTCAGATATGGACAAACTTTGGAACGTTAAGGTCGAGGCATATCTACTATCAGGTACGATCCTTTAACTTATTTTTATCATTTATCCATGAAGATAGTACAGAAGAGAGAATGAACTAAAGTCATTTCAGTCGTCACACGCATGTACTTATTAGTGGATGTTTTGATTTGATGGTAAAAACATCTTGCAATGCACTCCCTTGTCATCCTATTAATGATACTCAAAAAATTTCAGAGGGTCCCAGCCGAGCGGCTATCGTAGAAATGACTCTGCCCTCCTCATCGTACATCTCAGTAGCCCTCCGGGAGCTGCTCAAGAGGGACACATCCTGGCAGGTGAGAGGTGCTGTTGGAGTGAGCAGGGGGTGGGGAGTGTATAAACAGTTCAACAGTGGAGTTTCTGTATGTGGTAACCCAGATTCAAATCCTGGGTGGATCATATGCTTTCATGAATTTCATTGGGAGGTGTTTGGTGTTGGGAGTGAAATTAATAAATTAGATTATGATAAAGGATGAAAGTATTGATAGGTACATGTGCATTTTGGTAGATCATTAAAGGAACAAGCAGAATGTTTTCTTCGAATTTGCTTGGTTCAACCAATCAGTTTCAAGGATCTGTTTGCTATTGTTTCTCAAAGAAAAAGCAAACCAAATTCAGTTCACTCTTTGGTGACATACCAGAATTCACTTTATACTGTATGTAGTGACTTGTCTATGGTCAACTATACAGTAATTAACCCACTGAGCCCCAGCTAGTTATAAATAAATGTACCACCAGGGACCAGCAGGTTTTGATTTTTTTTTTCCAGAAACAATAGCGAATGGGTTAGGAATGAAGGAAAAACCACAAAAAACCTATCAAAAAGGTAAAAAAGGGGTCCTATGGAGCCCCCGAAAGTCGATTTTACAAGAGTAAAAAATTGAAGGCAAAAACACCCAAAACCCATGTTTTTGCGCGCTCACGCGGTTGGACTTTGAGAGTTTTCAACCATCGGCATGGTTGCGTGGGATACTTACACAGTTCCCATACAAATCTGAGCCCTCTAGGTGATATAGGACCGGAGTAATTAAACCCCAACGACACTTCTGCGTCGTGGGGTTTAGCGTTACATACATTACCGACGACACGTTGTCTCTGGTACTCAGAGGGTTAAGCTTGGATGTTTCTTTTAAAATGATAACGATGAAATACTTTTATTATGATTTTCTGTTTTTCCTACTATTAAATCTTCAGTTTACAGGGAAAAAAAAGATATACCATAGTATACTTGAAGTAAGTGTGATGACACATGTTAAAAATGACTGACTAGTAACTATTGTGACTCTACTACTCTCACCTGTAACATGCCAAAATGACTATAGAGGACCACTACTGATACCACAAGATGAGAAGCATTTTTCCTTAGATATAAATAATCCCTTCAATTAGATGATGCCAATTTTTGTTTTATTCTAGTTACCTCCAGATGATGGTACCAACCCGATAGCACTATCGTTAGTGAGTGCTGTATGTATTTTGTACTTTTGTTAATATCTTTTCAAATTAAAAATTTGATTTCCATAGAACATTTTGACATAAATTGTAGTTTCTTTATTCATACAGAATTTAGTAAAAATTTACCAGAACGTCCCGGACATCCCAAATTGACTAATTCCTTGAACGTGACGATACTGCGTTGTTATATGTGCGATTAGTTTGCTTGGGAAACTGGTGGATTGTGTTCTTATATTTTAACAGTTTATTTTATTAAGCGTTATTTCCACATGGCGATTTTGATAAGTTCTTTTGCTTTTACATGTGTCATCCCAGTTTTCGTTTGTATATTTTGCAAGTTTTACATTATAATTAGTCACTTCCATTATCATTCCCAATCATACTTTTTTATCTGAAAAATATTATCTTTATCTTCATAATTTATTTAACATTATGTTCAGTTGCTCTAAAAATATAGAATTTCACAAGCTCCTTTGTTAGGTGGCATATACTGTACTTTCATCCGTATTTATCATAATTATAAACATATACGCTGTATATATTTATATGTATATACTGTACATATAACATATACTGTACATTTAACAAATACTGTACATTTAACAATATATATATATATATATATATATTTATTTTTTTATTTTTTTACATGTAAGTACAGTAATGAAAATAATTGAGAGAAATTTTAATTGCATTGATGAAGGCATCTTGTGATAGATTATAATACAGTATACATTTGTGTAATATATTGTATAGTGCTGTAATATTAATTGTAACTGCTATATGCAGTTCCAGGCGGCCCAGAACTTGCCCGGCAATATCGTCGACCGAAAGCAGACCTCTGGACGAGGCGGGAACCGAGGCCGTGGATGGAGGAACGAGCGCGGGTCATGGAAGCCGGCACCCTGGGCCAGCAACTGGAACGATCGCCCCAGTTGGCAGCAAGGTGGCGGTCGCGGCAGAGGTGGATCCTTCAGTCCCTGGGCCGACCAAGGCAGCTTCCGAGGTGGCCGGGACTACAGTGGTGGTGGTGGTGGTGGTGGTGGTGGTGGTGGTGGTGGTGGCGGCGGCGGCGGCGGCGGCGGTGGTGGTGGCTTCTTCAACCGTGGAGGGTACGGGGCCCACGTGACAAATGCTGGGGCCTGGGGGCGCGGGGACAAGCGGCCCTGGAGGGGGGGTGATAGCTGGGGCAATAAGCGGGGCAGATACTAAACACTGGGTCTTTGTAATCCAGAATGGCGTGAATAATTGAATATAGACGTTGTACCCTCATGATGAACAGTACATTCATTGTAACAACAGGTTTTGCCCTTTTTTTTTTTTTTTTAGTCCTCTTCATAAAAGGCGTTAAAACTGTTGTGGCTATACAATGAACAGTCTTCATGGGAGTATAATCTCTGGGTTCTAAACACACATCACCAATAAAATCACTCATGTTTGGTCAAATTTTCTAGACTCTAAATTTTGGCATGACCGTTGGTTCATGGTTTTTGTCTGACCTTGAAAGTTGATGTACTTACAGTAGGTGTTGGTCCTCACCGTGTTCAAAGGAATTATAAATTGATGGAAGATGAATGTTGTAAACTTGAAGGATAATGACTGTTAAAAATTGGAAAATTGATGAATGTTCTACATTTTCTGAGAATTTTCAATAATGCAATTAATAATGATGAATCTACATTTATGTTTAGTGGTGAGCTAGTGTTGTCCTGTAATTTAAGTAAGTGCATTAATATTAAATTCTGACTGTGCAGTTTGGTTGACCAAGTCACAGTTCTATTTGCTTGAACTTTGATTCTTCTGCTCCCCGTGGTGGAATACAGTACTCTATTTAGAATGTTAGGCACACAGATTTGTATTCATTTTGACCATTGAACAGTTATGTATTCTAATTTTCCTATAATCAATCTTGGAATAAGATTTAAGGTACAGGAAAATTATTTTATTGGCTTAGAAATCTGGTACCCTTTTTTTAAGCCATTGTTCCTCATACCTACTGCATGGGTGCACATTAAAAGTTAGGTATCATTTAATCTTGAATGTTTAAATATTAAGGAAGCAACAGACGGATTGTATCTGGCAATCAGGCAGTTTTAAGATATTAAGTAAATAAAACTTGATAGTCATATAATTGAACAATTTTATTACTGACCAGGTTTCTTACTAAGAAAAGGAAGGCTGCACGTATATGGGAGTCCCTTTAAACACAGATTAGTATCCAGTGAAAATAGTATCATATACTGTATATCCCCTCCCCCCCCCCCCCCCCCCTGATACTACTCTCCTTGACGTGGTTGGGGGGCTTCGGGGTCGGCGACTGGAGCTTGATGGGGGATGGTTGTGGTACTTACCCTTCCTATCTCCCCTCGAGCTTTCGTCCTCAGCTTAACTAATTTTGAGTAGTTTTTCATTCCTCATTCTATGATTTTCCCCTTCTATTCTTATTCTGTCCCATTTGGCTGTCCTTGGGCAGCCTATATCTCATGTCTCCCTGGCCTGATTTGTCTCTTCGGTTGCTGATGTGGCCGGACTGGCTTGATTCCTTTCGGTAATGCATTTTTTGCTTCTCGATGTGATTTTTTCTACCTTCGACCTGATCTTTCATTCTTCGCCCTGATCACTTCTTGGTTGGTGTTGCGGTGTAGCAGTTCTTGCCTCATCCTTCAGCCCTGCCCTATGAGAGCTCTGATGTGGAGCTCATGTGGTCCGGCTGAACTGATGAAATGGCGAGAAATGTCTTGAGTGTCTTCACCTTCCTCGATTTGTTCCCCTACTGCCCTTCCCTCTCTATCTTGACTCGTTTAGTTATATATCTTGATAGAATCCTTCGGGCCAGCCCTATGAGAGTTCTTTTGTAGAGCTCAGTGGTCTGGTTAAACTAATATTAAAAAAAAAATAAATAAAAAAAAAAATATATATAAAAATGTATATCTCTCCAAGAATTTAACCCTTGATCCTTGCTCTGGTATGGTGTGTTTGAGTGTGTGTGAACATTATTTTGCATGACCACGAGTTGGAGCAAGTGGGAGGGGATTGAAATTGTTCCAAATCAAAGGATCACTTTTAGCGCCTTGGTGGTTTAGTCAGTTGGGTTTTGGGTCTACTACGCTACAGGCCCGTGTTTGAGGCCCAGCCTTGTCATTTGGCAAAACTGTTCATTCTTAGGGTTTAGAGTTTGATTCCCAGAAAGATGTATATGATGTAAATAGAATGTTATCCCTTTCAGTCAAATGATTACTGTGTTAATATTACTACCAGATGATTTTACACCGTTTTGGAAGTACAGTACTTTTTTTACTCCGACAATGAACGGAGGAAGGAAAAACACAGATAAAACAAAAAGGTCCATGTGCCTAAAGGCATCCTCCATTCATAAAATGTTTGTAACAACTGGATTTAAACATTTGTAAATTGTAAGTTTGGGGAAAGCAATTCGAGGGAAGTGAATTCCAAAGAGTAGTAGTTCTAGGGATAAATTAGTTTTGATAAGCAGAAGTTCTGCATTGTGGAGGAGAAAGTGTAAATTCATGGGCGCTCTCAGCTGCCCTAGTTCTACGGGGAAAGATGTGGAGAGGCGGCACAATTGAAGCAAGTTCCTCGGAACAATTGCTGTGAAAATATCTGTAGAATAATGCAAGGGATGCAACGTTTCTTCGTATGGATAATGTAGGAAGGTCCTGTGTGATTGCAGGGTTATTGATTAATCTAACAGCTTTATTTTGAATTT
Source organism: Paralithodes platypus (assembly GCA_032716605.1). NCBI lineage: Eukaryota > Metazoa > Arthropoda > Malacostraca > Decapoda > Lithodidae > Paralithodes > Paralithodes platypus. The sequence continues at coordinate 35,409,043 of CM064484.1, forward strand.
TGTCCAACTGATTCGATGCAACCACTCCACTTCCACTCCACAAAGGTGAACAGTAATCCATCTGAGAACGCACATGACTTTTATATATTACGGCCATCTGCTCGTCAGTGAAGAATTCTCGAACTCTGTACAGGAGTCCCAGTTTTTTAGAGGCATTCTTAGCAATGCTTCTAACATAATGTGTCCAGCTCAAGTTAGTAGTTAATGTTACACCGAGAATGTCAATAAAAAATATATGGGAGTCAGTGAGATTCTGTCGGTTAGAAAATTGAATGTACTTGGTTTTCTGTGCATTAAAGGAAACTAGATTCTTTTGTCCCCATTCTTCAATTCTAGAAAGGTCCTGGTTCAGAGAAATTGCAGTGCTTATTTTTTAATTTATAAGATCGGGTTGGGTGAAAGAATTGGTAAATGTGAAGGAACTGTGGAGTGTTGAGTCATCTGCGTAGGAATGTATTGGATTGTGAGTGGTAGATATGTTCAGTTTATCAAAGAGAGTAACCCCTTAAGTGCCACAGGATCATCAACCTTGTGCCACCCCCAGTGCTGTTGGATGAGAAAGGAAGAATAGTGGTAGAAAAAGTACTCGCCTAGTCCATTTTCGCCTAAAAATATGTAGAGAATCTTGCATTTATTGAGTAGGAAGTATCAAAGTAAATACTGTAGACTTCATCTCCATTTCTTTGTTATTCCGGTCAACTTGCAACTACTGTACTCCCACCATCTGGATTTGACGAATACAGGCATTGCAAGTAGTGTAATGTTAATTATGGACTCGCTCGCCTTCAACAATTCCCATCTTCACATCTTTCCCTTCCCCCTTCGGTCGTTGCTACTTTTTAGTCTCGCCCCCGTCTTGGTTCTCCGTTTTCTGTCCGCATGCTCTCGCTGCTCGCATCGTGCTCTTTCCCTGTTTCTTACGTCCTCCCTTTCCGCTTTTGCTCTTTTCCCCCCTGGCTTTTCCCTCGTCCTTCGGTTTGCCCTTCCATCCTCCCTTGTTCCAAGTCCTCTACTTCTCCCCTCGTTCTTCGGTCTCGTTTCTTAGATCACCTCTCTCTTCACGCTACAACCACTCCTATGTTTACTGATGGCTCCAAGACGTCGGGTAGGCGTGGGGTTTGCCGTCCTTTTTCCCACTTGCTCGTATCAATATTCTTTACCTCCCGTTGCCAGTATTTTAACTGCTGAACTTTATGCTATTTTTGTTTTGCCCTCCGTTTTATGTGTTCCTTCCCCTCCTCGTCCTTTACTTTGTTCTCTGATTCTCTCGGTGCTCTACTTATCTTACAGTCCTCCCCTGCTCTCCACCCTTTAGTTCTTTCCATTCAGGAATGGCTTTTCCGCCTTTCCGTCCGCAAAAAGCTTGTACATTTTTGCTGGGTTCCCAGTCACGTTGGCGTTTGCGGTAATGAGCGGGTTGATTGCCTTGCTCGTTCTGCTGCCGTGCGGGGTACCCGCTCCTCACTTGCTGTCCCGGCCTCTGATTTCTTCCCTGCATTGTCCAGGTTTCTTTGGTCGAGGTGGCAGACTCAGTGGTCCACTATCTCCGTTAATAAACTTCGTTCTGTCAAACCGTCCGTTTCTGGGTGGTCTGATCCCTCCCACCGTAATCGCCGGTGGGAGACGGCTTTGGTCCGTCTCCGCATTGGCCACACCAGACTTACCCATTCGTTTTTAATGTCCCGTTCTCCTCCGACTCTTTGCTCGCGCTGTACCGTTCAGCTTTCTGTCTCCCATCTTTTCCTCGATTGCCCCTTATTTTCCGTTGCCCGCACGCGTTTCTTCCCTTTTCTGGCTTTCCTCCGCCGGCCGCCATGTCTTGCTGATTTTCTTTCTGAATCTCCCTCGTTTTCTGTCTCCCGTATTATGTCCTTCCTTCATCATGTTCGAGTTCTCGATGATATTTAGTTAACTTCCTTCCCGTGTTTAAATATTTCGTGCCATATGGCCTTTGTCGCCTGGTGCGTTGACTTCATTAATGTAATGTAATGTAATTATGGACTACCTTTATTACATACATACATGTACAGTAGGTATGTATTTACTCCCATTCATATACTTCCTCACTCCATCCTTTCACCTCTCCTTCGGTCTACCTCTCCCTCTCTATCCTTCCTCCTCGCTCTCGTACACCCTCTTAGTCATTCTCTCGCTTCCCATATGTTCCATGTGGCCGAACCATCTCAAGTTGTTCCTTTTCACACTTTCCAGCACATCTTCCTCCACACCACACCTTCTTACTTCCTCATTCGTCTGTCTATCCCTCCATGTAACTCCGCACGCACTTCTCAAGTAACTCATTTCCACCGCTCTCACTCTTGGTCTGAGTCTCTTCCCAAACATCCATGCTTCGCTTCCGCAAGTTAGCGTCGGGATTACCACACTGTCATGCAAGGACTTCTTCACTTCCATACTGACTTTATTTCTTGTTACTGCTTTCAACGTTCCTACAACCCTCTTCCCCTGTTGCACCCTCTCCTGCACTTCTTCATCCATATTTCCATCTTTACTCTACACGCTGCCCAGATACTTAAAAGAGCTGACGATCTCCATAGCCTGACCGTTCAACTTCACCTCACACTCTGTGACTTCACCCCTTTCGAAGACCATAACCTTGGTCTTCCCCGCATTTACCTTCAAATTTAGCTTTTCGCACACTACTCCCATTCATTATCGCTCATCAGCACTGTATCATCCGCAAACAGCAGTATAGGCAGCTTCCACTCATTTCCCTCCCTTTTCAGCGATACACCAACATCCACTGCTCTTCCTAGTATTTCTTTCATGACTCCATCCATATATACAGTAAACAACATACATTACACATCCTGTTTCAACCCAACACTCGGGTCAAAGAACTCGCTCTGCTCATTCTCCACACGTACTGCCGCCTTTGCACCCTCCTGCATGCTCTTCACTGCTATCAGCAACTTGCCATCTACTCCGTATATTCTAAGTACTTTCCACATACCTTCTCTATCCACTCTGTCATAGGCCTTCTCCAAGTCCATAAAGGCACCTTTTGTTGCTTCTCCAGATGTTTCTCCACAACACAATTCAGGGTAAAAATCTGATCTACACATCCTCTTCCCTTCCTAAAACCTCCCTGCTCGTCGCCTATCCATTTCTCCGTTCTCACTCTCACTCTCTCAATCACTACCCTACTGTACACCTTCCCTACTATGCTTAAAAGACATATTCCTCAGTGGTTACCACACACTCCCCTTTGCCCTTATATAGGGGGACTATTATGACAGTCTTCCAGTCATCGGGTGCATTCCCCTTCTCCCATGCTAGTTTTCACATTTTCCATACCCATTCGATCACTATCTCACCACCATGCCTCAACATTTCCCCACACACTCCATCTGTTCCTGGTGCTTTCCTCAACTTCACTCTTTGCCCCTCAACTTTCTCTTCTAATTGTTGAGGGGCACAGGGCGTGGCTTTGGTTTCCCGGGCGTTTCTGCACCCTCCTCAACTCCCCGCCATGGAGTGGCTTCGATCACCCAGGCTTTATTGTGGTCAGCAGGGAGGGTTCTGTGGGGTGCTCGGTTATGGCCTTGACCTTGCTCAGGGCCTTGGGGCTGTTCGGTCAGGCAGCTTGGGAAACAACAACAACAACTTCACTCTTTCCATAGCTCCTCTTCTCCCTCCCATACCATATCCAACTATGTTTGCGGACTCTTCATTCCTTACATTTAGCAACTCATTGAAGTAGGGTACGATGCCCAATGCAGACGCAAAAATGGGCACTATTTTTTTTTATCGAGTTGCTTCTGTCAACCTATAACAGATTGAAAATTGGGGGTAGGGGGGATAAATAGCAAAAAGGATATATTTTTAAAGCAAATCAACAATTTTCTTGTATCTCTTATTCTTTAAGAGAGAGAAGACAAATAAGAGATGCGTCTCCATTTTTTCACAAAACCATAAGGAGACGCAGGTATGTTTAAAACACAAAAAACACACATAAAATGATATAAGTAGTGTACTTACCTCATGGGTACCAGAAAGAAAGCATGGTACTTTTGGTTGTAAGTTGACAATGCTAAAGCAATAAAACGGACTGACATAGGCCTTATAATATATAATATATACAAGTGCATTGCAAAATTATACATGTTACCTAAATTTCATAAAAGACCTTATAAATATCGCTTTATTGCCGGAGCAAAATTTGCTACCACTAAAACTCTATCAGAACAAGTAGTAAATTGCTTAAAATACATTAAAAGTACTCATAAAAGATATTGTAATACCATCATGAGAAGAACTGGCATTAACTATTATTGGAGTGTTGACAATTCGTTAGAAGTTATTGATAAAATAAATACCATGCCGAAAGTTACCTCGGTACATAGCTTCGACTTTTCAACTTTGTATACCAATTTGCCTTTAGATTTAGTATATTCAGAGCTTTGCTTTATTATAGATTTGCACTTTGACAGGTTCGTTAGGAATGGTAATTATTTCATAAATGTTTATACATATTTTAATAATGCATCACTTAGCTCTACTCCCACTAGTTCTGTATATTTTGATAGAACTAAACTTAAAGATGCCCTTAAATTCCTCCTTTTCAATACTTATGTTAGATTCGGGCCGTACATTTTCAAACAAATATTAGGAATTCCTATGGGTGGAAATGCTAGCCCTTTAATTGCAGACTTATTCTTGCTTGCTTTAGAATTTAAAATATAAAAGACTTAGTTGACAGTAGCAAGAAAAATAAAATTCCAGAAAAATTAGCACTTGCTAAACTGTTAAGTAATAATAGTAGATATATTGATGATATTCTTGTTTGCAATTTGTTAAATTTTAATCAAGTTGCTAAACTTATTTACCCTATTTCTATTCCCCTCACACAATGTAACGTAAATTATAAAGTTGAAAATTTTCTTGATATAAATATAGAGATTGTTAATGAACAGTGCATACTTAAAGTATATCACAAAGTTGATGATTTTAATTTAACGTAATAAACTTTCCTTTCCCTAGTAGTAATATCGATAGTAAAATCACTTATAATTGTTTTTATTCCCAATTAATAAGATTTTGTAAAATCTGCACTAAAGTAGATGACTTTTGGGCTAGAGCTAGGTTACTATACAGACTCTTAGTGGACAGAGGTTTTGAGGCAAGTAATTGTTCCATAAATTTAATCTTTTTAGGGTCAATTATTGTGACTGTATTCTAAAATTTGACATCAATAATTTTAATCAAGCATTTTTAACTTGAAGTTTCTTGTATAACCTCTGCTTACTTTTGTCTGTATTTATTGTTTATCTTTTTCTTTTTCTATTATTATTATTATTATTATTAATATTGATGATTTTTTAAATTTATTGTTCTTGTTAAAAGAGTACTCTTTGTTTAAATCTGTTGTTACTTCATATTTTGCAATTATTTCTCTTTATATATATGTATTCATTGTCGATAGTATCAATTGCTTACTTTTGCGATTTCCTTAGTTTATTTGTGCTATAAATGTAGGTTATTTGTAGGGTAGTTATTGATAGGGGTCACTTGAAGCATGCTATGCTTACAGGTACTTACCCGATAGCACTATCGTTAGTGAGTGCTGTACTGTATTTTATATATTATTTTGTAATAGTATAGATATCTTATCAATATTTGTATTTTTTACTATTGTTAATGTCTTGTCATGTTGCAAATTTGATTTTAAATAATATTTTGACATTTAACATGTAGTTTCTTTATTCATGCAGAGTTTAGTAAAATTTGCCAGAACGTCCCGGACTTCCCAAACTTGACTACTTCCTTTAACGTGACGATAGTGCGTTGTTATATGTGCGATTGGTTTGCTTGGGAAACAGATTAACTTGCTCATGTAGTGATGTACACCCTATGTGGTGGATTGTGTTCTTTTATTTAATAATTTTCATTTTAGTAAGCGTTGTTTCCACATAGCGATTTTGATAATTTAATTTGACTTTATATTGTCCTTGTCCCAATTTTGGTTTGTTTAGTTTGCAAGTTTTACATTTTAATTAGAGACATAAAATATTACTATACATACTAATGGCTCATTGTAGGCCAATAACAAAACAGTTTAGAGGATGCAGGGAAGTTATATTAATTAAAATGTAAAACTTGCAAACTAAACAAACCAAAATTGGGACAAGGACAATATAAAGTCAAATTAAATTATCAAAATTGCTATGTGGAAACAACGCTTACTAAAATGAAAATTATTAAATAAAAGAACACAATCCACCACATAGGGTGTACATCACTACATGAGCAAGTTAATCTGTTTCCCAAGCAAACCAATCGCACATATAACAACGCACTATCGTCACGTTAAAGGAAGTAGTCAAGTTTGGGAAGTCCGGGACGTTCTGGCAAATTTTACTAAACTCTGCATGAATAAAGAAACTACATGTTAAATGTCAAAATATTATTTAAAATCAAATTTGCAACATGACAAGACATTAACAATAGTAAAAAATACAAATATTGATAAGATATCTATACTATTACAAAATAATATAAAATACAGTACAGCACTCACTAATGATAGTGCTATCGGGTAGGTACCTGTAAGCATAGCATGCCTCAAGTGACCCCTATCAATAACTACCCTACAAATAACCTACATTTATAGCACAAATAAACTAAGGAAATCGCAAAAGTAAGCAATTGATACTATCGACAATGAATACATATAATATAAAGAGAAATAATTGCAAAATATGAAGTAACAACAGATTTAAACAAAGAGTACTCTTTTAACAAGAACAATAAATTTAAAAAATCATCAATATTAATAATAATAATAATAATAGAAAAAGAAAAAGATAAACAATAAATACAGACAAAAAGTAAGCAGAGGTTATACAAGAAACTTCAAGTTAAAAATGCTTGATTAAAATTATTGATGTCAAATTTTAGAATACAGTCACAATAATTGACCCTAAAAAGATTAAATTTATGGAACAATTTACTTGCCTCAAAACCTCTGTCCACTAAGAGTCTGTATAGTAACCTAGCTATATGTAACATTCATGCTAATACGAGGTTTAAATCAAGCACCAGTCGCCAACCCGGGCATATTTGGTGAAAATAGGGATAGGAAATGGGTGGAGGGCCTGGAAATATAGTTATTTTTTCATCACTAGGCTGACAGGCCCAGACAAACATTTGACTGTGTGGCAAGAACATGCTTAATGTGATTTTGAATTGCTGAGGGGGTAAAAGGGGTGCGTCTCCTTTGGGCCAGCAAAAATTCTGGAGGTCCAATAGAGACGCATTTTTCAAACTTGCCATACCTCACTGGTAGAAAGCCATTCTCCCCACTATGTATGATGTAATTAGGGTCGAGTTTCCTTCACCCAGGATAAAAGAAAAGGTTATTATGTTTAATAATGTTAACAAAATAAACACATTTACAAGGACCTAAGGAGACACAACCCGGCTACCCTAAGCAGACGTGTGCGTCTCAGGGTTCTAGTTAAGGCAGCTTCGTCAATGGTGAAGGAAACTCAACCTTATTTATACCAGACATAGAGGAGAGTATGCTATGTTACCAGTGTGGTGTACGACCTTCTGGCATCAACTTGAAAAAATGCGTCTCTATTGGATTTTACTATTTTTGCTGGACCTATGGGGACGCACCCTCACCCCCCTTCATCCGTGCAAGTAAAAGCCTTTTGATCATGCAGTGTTATACTTCAACTCATGCACTATCAACCTGCAGTAATAGAAACGAGATTCAAATTAGGGAACTGTAAGAAATTTAGCTTTTTAAAAAAAAAATCATTAGGTTTTCGTAAGGAATTTGCGAAAACATGATTTTTTTTTAGTTCATCTCATCCCACACAATAACATATGAAAATAATAAGCTGGTACTATGTGAGCATATTAGGTGATAGTTAACCCTCCAGCCCCGGCTATGTATTATATATATATTCCTCGAAACCCGGGTGTTTTGGCCGAAAAACGTCTAGGCTAGGCTACCGTATATTTGTTAATCAGACTGCTTCCCGCATTCCCGCACATCCCCAAGCGTAGCTGTGTTATTTACCTGTAGAATGGCATTAAGTAGAGCTCTCTAAGTCAACTGGTTGAGTTGTGATGATGATTTCATTGGAGATAACTTTATGGCCAAAACAGCCACTTTACACTACTTTTCGATACTTAACAACAACATACAGGCACACACGAACAAGCGACGCTCTCCTTCTTGTGGCCGGAGATGCGGGGCGTCGGTCCAGCCGGCTGTTGTTTACATGCGTCGGACCGACGCCTCGCACACGAAGCTCACAGGCTTTCAACCACTGGGCGTTCAAGAGCCCTTCCGGGTACCTGTTATATGCTTTTTTATGGGCGTTCAAGAGCCCTTCCGTGGTGAGAGGGTTAAAGAATATTTTGGCCCACCATTCATGCATCTATCTACTCATCCTATGCCTGTGCAAGTTTTTTTGTTTCAAGTGTCTCCCCTTTGGGTAATGCGTCTCCATTGGTACTCGTACCCTACTCCCATCCTTCGACTCTCTTGCTTCTCGGCTAGCATTCTCCCATTCTTATCTTTCACACCTTTACTGTTTCCCTTGCTACCTTCCCTAACTTTCTTGACTTCTTTCCAGAACAGTTTCTTACACTCCCTCCATTTTACACTCAGATTCCTTCCAAATGCCTCATCTACTCTTCTCTTACTTTCCTTCACTACTCTCTCCACATACCTCACTCGTTTCTGCCTCTCCAAATCTTCATTCCCTCTACTACCCAACCACTCTATATACGCTTTCTTCTCGTCTTCCACAGCTATTTTTACCTCTTCTGTCCACCATGCTGTACCTTTCACTCCCCTCCCTCTTCTCCTCACTCCACACACCTCTCATGCTGCACAGATCTCTTCCTTAAACACCTTGCTTATCTCCTCCATATCTTCCAGGTCTAACCCACCTTGTTGTTGTCTTTCTACTGCTCTCCTGTACTCTTCCCTGATTTCCTCCTCCTGTAGCCTCTCCACCCTCCTCACCATTCCACCTTTCTCTCGCCTCCCTCCAGCTCTCCTCACCCACTTCTTTTGTATCCTAACATTAGCTACTGCTACATAATGATCAGACAGACCCCCTCCAATACCCCTATACACCCTAGCATCCATTAACCCTTAATTAGAGGCTCACCACATAAGTCGAGTTAAATAAAGCTGGACTATGTGGCGGCGCTCGACATAGGTCGAGTGGCAATTTCAGCACGTAATGTTGCTGAGAGAGAGAGACAAGTGGTGGCAGGAGACTAGCGAGCGTATGACTGCTCCAGACCACCGCGGCGAACCTACTGACACGAATCTCAGCTCCCTCCTCCCTCTCTCACTCGCTACATACTGAATTATATGGGGAAAGTACCGAATTACATGCTTTTTGCACTCGCGTTGCACGGTTATTGCAAGAAAACTAGCCATCATAAAAGGATCGTTATGGTGTCATTCGAAAGCTCTGTTTATGCCCTTTCAGGGATAGGTACTTGTTTTACGTTCTGGGTCTTATTTAGGCATGAAAATGATCACGTAAACAGCCCTATTTTGGCTAAAAACACCCCGCTGGGCGGTACATATAAATAAACCGCATAGGCCGCTCGTAAGGTGTTAAAATGTAAAACTTGCAAACTAAACAAACCAAAATTGGGACAAGGACAATATAAAGTCAAATAAAATTATCAAAATTGCTATGTGGAAACAAATGCTTACTAAAAATGAAAATTATTAAATAAAAAAACACAATCCACCACATAGGGTGTACATTACTACATGAGCAAGTTAATCTGTTTCACAGATTTCTTTATTCTTTCATCCACACATATATAATCAATCAGTGACTTTCGTTCCACCACTGTCTTATCCTTCATCGTCCACACCACTTTCCATGTGTACCTGTGTATCATTCTGTGTCGGAAGAAGGTGTTGGCTATCCACAATCTCCTCCCCACACATTCGTCCACAAGTGCACTACCATTCCCATTCACCTCTGACGGTGACTGGTGATGGGCTGGTCTATCAGAGTGAGAACTGAGCAATCTCTGCCATACCCATAGCTTACTCTGACTGTTCCTTTTACTTATATATTTTCTAGATCTCGAGTGACGGCGTCTCTTACGTGAATTGACCTCCCAATCTACCAAGATTGGAAGCCAAAGCGTCACATTTTTCCCTTGCCCCTCAACTTTCTCTTCATAATTGCTGAGGGGCACAGGGCCCTGGGTGGGGCTTTGGTTTCCCGGGCGTTTCCGCACCCTCCTCAGCTCCCCGCCATGGAGTGGCTTCGGTCACCCAGGCTTTATTGTGGTCAGCGGGTAGGGTTCTGTGGGGGCGCTCGGTTATGGCCTTGGGGCTGTTCGGCCAGGCCGCATGGGGAACAACAACAACAACCTCTGACGGTACCTCCCACCACTCCATCAAGTTTCCTATCACCCACCTTACCATTCATATCCCCAATCAGAAATATTCTTTCGTTCTTGTCAAACTTATCCAGGCACGCCTCCACATTTACCCAGAACTCCTCTTTCTCTCTTACAAGTTTATCATCTGTCAGAGCATACACACACAATCACCCACGTTTGTATTCCTACTTTCATTCTCGCCCACACAATCCTTGAACCCACAAACCCATATTCTCTTACACACTCCATCCATTTATTACTTACAAACACGCACCTTCTCTCGCTGCTCACTCACTCACTCCAGCACACACACCCATTCCACACTCCCACATCTGTACCCTTCCATTTGGTCTTCGTCATTCCACATACATCCAGCCTGGCACTCACTAACACTTCCAGTACCTCTCTCTCTTTTGTGCCATCATTCATGCCACTCACGTTCCATGTACCTATTCTCAGAATGTCCGTAAGCTTGTCCATAGTCGGTCGGGGTTTGTCAACACAGGGTCCGTCCGCATCCGAGGCTGATTATTCGTTTATCGTTACTACGTATTTTTTTCCGGGTGGGGGTGCAAGCCCACTGACCCAACCTCTTTAGTCGCTTCTTACGACACGCAGAAAGCACGTGGGGCATATTGTAATCCCTTACCCCCAGGGGTAAAAATATTAATTTTGTAAAAAAAAAAAAAAAAAAAAAAAAAAAAAAAATGGCAAACACAAGGGTATTCGGATTACATACATACACATACATACATAAAATTTTAAGACTGTGTTCCACACATAAGTGCAGTTTCAGTCTCTTGCCCTAATGGTGGCGTTCTAGGCAACCCTGTTAAGGGCTGCTTCACTTGTCAAGTTCTTAGATTTGAGATCGGCGCGTATAGTCCGATCCCAGGTCTTCCTCGGTCCACCCCTTGGTGCAACTCCCTCCACAATCACAGACCTGCATTTTTTCACCCAATTTTGTTCATCCATTCTCTCCAGATGTCCATACCATCCCAGTCTACTTGTACGCATCACCTCACTAATACTCTTTATACCTAAACTTCTCCTCAGCTCAACATTTGTTATTCTATCCTGTAGCCTGGCCCCACACATCCATCTCACCATTCTCATCTCATTACGCTCCATTCTGTTGACATCCTCTTCTTTAACGGCCCATGTTTCTGAGGCATACGTCATTGCACTTCTAACACATGAGGCATACACCTTTCCCTTCAGGGGGAGAGCCATTCTTTTCATGGTCAGGATTGGCATCGAGTATGAATTTATTTTTCGATGCACACTTAGGGGATGTAAACACTCGGGAGACAATCTATGGGTCCGCAAAATACGCCACACACACGCAGGTTTTTGTCACATTATCTTCAATTATTTATCATTAACTTCCTCGCCTGCTACCCAGCAAACTCTGGTTCGCCACTTGCTCAGGCTGGTGAACATTTTTCTGAAACATACTGGTAGTGCAACAAGTTTTAAAAATAGCTTTTTACTTACACTTTACAGTGTTACCATAACACAGCTAAACTTTGTTAGCTGCATAAATTCATCTCAAAAAATCTTTTTGAGAAGCTATCCCGAGCCAGGACATGATTGTCTGCATGACATTTGGGTGCATTCACTGATTTGAAGGACAGCGTACTGGTAACTCAAGAGTTGCCTTGAGACTGGACGAATGCCCTTGTCACCAACTGTAGTTTGTATGTGAAGATCCTCTTACAAGAATAGGGTTTGCCAGCTAAGGTATGGCGACACCTAACCTCGCTAAATAGGGAAACGTTTTGGATGACTTCCATTCTGCTCTCTTGATTGTGTAATCTGAAATCAATCAAGGGAGTATACACCGTTATAAACTGCATAAAAAAATGCATCAAAATTGTGCTATTCTTCTATATTGTGTCTGTAATTCTTTTCCATAAATATATAGTGTAGGGAGGTGAAAATTAGAACTATGGGTAGAGGATTGGGATTAGTAAGAAAGAATGGTAGAGATTGGGAGTTGAACCAGTTGCTGTTTGCTGATGAGACAGGATTGTTGGTGGATTCTGAGGAGAAACTGCAGCAATTAGTCAGAGTTTGGTGTGGTTTATGGGAGGAGGAAGCTGAGGGTGAACGTCAATAAAAGTAAAGTGATGGTGTGTATTAGAGGTGCTCGTAGGGTGAATCTAGATGTATGGCTGGATGGGGAAATACTGGAACAAGTGGGGTGTTATAAATATATAGGAGATAATAATACTAATGAGGAATTATTTAAGCAGGAACGGAGGTAAAACAGAGTACTGTATATTAAGGAAGGAAAGTTTTTGGAGCAATGGGAAGTATGTGGAAGATGAGAAATCTTGGAATGAAAGCTAAAAGTGCAATGTATCAAGAGATAGTTGTACCAACAGTGATGTATGGGGCTGGAACATTGGCTCTGAAGGCAAAGGAGAGAAGAAAGCTGGATGTGATGGAGATTAGCTGCTTGAAGAGTATGTAATTACTAGAGACTAAAAGTGCAATGTTTTAAGAGATAGTTGTACCAACAGTAATGTATGGGGCTGAAACATGGGCTCTGAAGGCAAAGGAGAGAAGAAAGCTGGATGTGATTGAGATGAGCTGCTTGAAGAGTATGTGTGAAGTAATTCATAGAGACAGATTGAGGAATGAAGAGATACGTAGGAGAGTGGGGCAGCAGGAACATTTGTCGGCCAGTGTGGACAGAAGGGTGCTGTGCTGGTATGGACATGTTGAGCGAATAGAAGATGAAAGGCTTACATAGAGAATACAGTATGAGAGTCAGATACAAGGGGTAGGAAGACCTCCGTGGAGATGGAGAAATTGTGTAGTACAAGCATTGGGAGATAGAGGAATGGCTATAGATCAGGCAAGAGAAGTGGTAATAAATAGGAATGAATGGAGAATGCTAGTGAATAGACGAGTGAAAACGCAGTCGTTTGGGAGTGATTCGGTATATATGAAGGATATGCCTGGATGTGTGGTGGGCGGGCACTGTGGTGTGCTCCGCTGCATGTCTGCCTGCTGAGACCGGAACTTCTCCGGGAGGTCGGGTGCCGGGGGAGTGCTGGAGTGCCCTTAGTAATCCCTGGGCGACCTAGATGTGTGTGGATTTGTGTTTATTTGTTGTGTTGTGTTGTCCCTGTGCAGGGCTCTGTCTCAAGTCAGCCACCCCCACCTAAAAAAATAATGAAATAAAAAATGGGATGTGGGCTCGAGTATATAAATAGATAGATTATTATTTTGTTTGCCAGACGCCGTAATTCCCGAGGAGGGGTGATGAAGATTAGGCTTTTGTCACAAATTGCTAGGTCAAGTTGCCCGGGCTTGACGTCTACCAATAACTATTTGGTGTAGGAAGTTCGGTGTAGTTTACAGTAAAACCTCGCCCATCCGAAAACCCAGGACTTCTGGACAAGCATTTCGTTTTTCAGACATTTATCCAGCCATCTGGACGTGTCCGGATGGCAAGGAAAATAAAACTATCCGAGTTCAGACAGCAACAACCTTTAATTTAGGAAAAATTATCTAGCCATTCGGACTTGTCTGGTTGGCTCTGGAATTTTTTTTATCGAGCTCGGACAGCACAACCTAATTTTTAACTTATTCCCCAGCCAATCGAACTAGTCCAGTTGGCTGAAAAAATAAATGCATAGAATTCGGACTGCACAGCATTGTGGGAAAGTTGGTTTTCCCGCCAGACATTCAGTCAGAGTTAGAGAAACGGACATTATTATCTCGAGACATCCGGAATTGTCCGGTTCGCTGAATACCTATTCGGACTATGGCAGATCAGGACTTGTGGCACTTTCAGTATGAAATACAGTACTGTATACTTTTTTCCAAGTTTAATGCATTCATATTGGAGTAAGGACTTTCCTCTATCTTGTCATGTAAAACTCATTACAGTAGACACAATTATTGTGGGCTTAAACAGAGCCATACTAAATTGTTTCTTTGTGCCATCCATTGGGAGCCTGATAAAACAAAAGGACCTAATATAATTCTATTTAAGTTACTTGTGAGCCTCAGGGAGTTAATGGTACTACCAGATGACTATTCATAACTGAGGACATGTGGAGAAAATGGATAATCAGAACTGGGTGAAATGTCGGACTGTGAACGTGGGAGGAGCTGCGCGTAGGGGTGGTCCTGAATGACGTGGGCTCGGGTACTCCGGTCCGATCTCAAAATAAAGAACTTGACAACAGAGGCAGCCCTTGACAGGGCTGCCTGGAGAGCCACCATTTAAGATGGGAGACTAACCACATTCTCTGTGGACAAAATGGTCTTTAAACTTTGTATGTATAGTTAAGACCCTTATAACAGGGCTAAACACTGTCCATTAACCTTCAAACTACCCTTAGGGGGGTAAGGGGGCATTTACATTTAGTGGGTGAAAACTGAATTTTCCAAATATCCCGCTGCATGTCGTACTCGTAATTTTCGAGTTCTTCACCTATTCATATCTCTGCAATGGAATGGCCTAACCTAGGTAAGTGGAAAGAAAATTAGTAACCTGTTGATTAATGGTGACATGATTTGAGGACTGCATGTAAGCAGCTATATAGTCCTTGAAACATGCCAAGCATCCACATTCGCCAGCAAGGAGAGTGGAGGAGCATTTTCGAGAAGCAAAGGTGGGTCAGTACTGGAGCCCATTGCATTGACACCATCACCGAAGCGGTCAGCGTGGCGTGAGGGGGGCAAGTTAGGGGAGGGGACTTCAACGTGTAAGTTTTGGAAGGTTTTCGGTCAGACACGGGGGACAAAGTTGGGTCACGATCACGTTTTTGGTGGGTCGTAGTACTCTGAGCGTGATGAACAATATATTGAGACTGCGAGTTCATATTGGACGAGGTCAATGTCATTAGATAAAATTTGTCCTTGAAGTGCGCCATCAAATTCTCAGGTTGAAACTCAGTCACGTGCGTAACACATACACAATCAACGGTGATCGGTGGGGGGTTTACGGCGGAGGAAGGTTGGGAGGTGCGCAGTTAGTTCTGTAATGGGCGAGTTTTTTAGTCCGAAGAGGAAAGCCTCGCCACACGAGTGACATCCATACTCGTCGTCACAATGTGGAAGCGCCCAGACAGAAGCGGCAGGACCGCGAGAATCAAATTCCGCAACCTTAGACTCCATCACATCCAACTGTTCTGTCAGGGCAACCGAAGGTGGACCGGCAAGTTAGAACAGTGAAGCTCAATTTCTTACTAAATGTACCTTTAGAGGTGGAGGGAGGGCGACAAGAAGTGAGTAACTTAGTCTTGTCAGAGAGTCGTCGCTTTCCTGCGAGTGTAGTTTTATTAGGAGGTTGGAGCGCACTGCATTGGGAGAATGGGAACGTTGGGTCTGTCGAGAAGAGGAATCAGTAGTACGAGAGTGATTAGCGGTTTGAGATGTATCCATGTCATCCAGAAGAGTGTCAAACTGATTAGATGTAGGAATGACAGGGGCAGGAATAGGAGGCTGCGCAGGTGGTGACACTGTAGGGGTACCTGAGGTAGCAGAGGGAGAAGGTTGTTCCAGCTGAGATCGCGGTGCCGAGATGTGAGAGTGCACCAGTGCAGCATACCTACGCCGCGGGGCCAATCCTTGATCGCGGAGATGACGAACAGCAACACAGTATGATAGTCCCTTGGTGGATTGAAGATGTATGAGTTCTAACTGGAACGCATGATGAGAGCATGATTTGTCATTAGCAGCACGATATTCACTGCAGTTAGCGCACCTCAAGTCCGAGGAAGAGCAGGTACAACTATCCTCGCAATATGCAGACCCACAACAACGGCACGCCACGGAGGATCTACAAAATCGAGGGATGGCCGAACCTCTAGCAATTCATGCATGTCTTGGGCGTCTGGCGTAAGGTCGTACCTGTAGTAATCTACCAGCAAAATTGATAGTAGGAGGTAGTTCGAGTCTATCAAAGTATACCTTAATTATGCGGAGAGGAGGGCGATCGTGTAGACTATTGCGCGAAGGGATGATATAAGCATCAACATGAACCACTGTAGGATCAACCCTTTGTAACATGGAGCAAATTATTGGCACTGACGTAGTAAAGTCTTGTTCCTGGAACTGGATATCCAGTGGATGATGATGATTAAGATTTTATTCTAGCCTTCTGAGCCAAAGGCCACTTATAAGTCTAGGAGACCAAGGATGGGAAGCGGAGATGCAAGGGTAGGTCAGTTATAAGTCATGGAGCACATGTATGGCTTGTAGATAGGAACGGAGCGGTGCAAAGGTAAAGGTAGGGGTCACAAAGCAATTCGGGAAGGGAACGGTTCTGGAGAAACGCAAACGTTCATATCGAAAGTTCGGCAGTCGCACAATATATGGGAAATTGTAAGAACTGTTTGACATTGCTGGCAATAGGGAGGTGGAGTTCTAGGTAGAGACATTAGGTAACCATGTGTTAGCCTAGTATGGCCAAGACGAAGCCTGGTCAATACAAGCTGAGGAGGGAAGAGTCGTCCAAGGAAATACGTCGTCTTTGAAAGACGGAGATGTATAGTGGTAGGGAGACTCTTCCACGTATCACGGACGGTAGACTTAAGCACCGGAAAGACGTCGGGTAGACGCATGAGAGAGTCGCTAGCTCTCTTGGCCAGAGTATCCGCTCTCTCGTTCCCACTAATAACGACGTGGGTAGGGACCCAGCAGAACGTGATGGTACGGCCCATGAGCAGGATATAAATCAAGCTGGCAATGTATGTGACAAGGGGGTCATGTGGTGCACAGCATTGTAGTGCCTGCAGGGCACTTAAGGAGTCACTGCATAAGACTAACGTGAGGAACGTTGCACGGGAGATCACCAATCATGGGTCCTGATGTGGCGGCGTCTACGCCGTGGGACTACCTCCCGGGGCTGCCAACCGTGGGTGGCTACCAACCCTCCACGGCCGGAGACAAGATCGAAGACCAGTGGAGGACAGCCGGCTGCCGGCCGTGGGGAGCAGTTCTCCGGAGAGCCAAACCGTCACACCTATCCCCTGCCCCCTCCCTGGGGGCACAGGTCCTTGGAGCGGCTTCGGTCGCGCCGGGCAATTTCCACACCTCTCACACCACTCACACACTTTACACAGTTTTTCCTACACCGAGAAATGACTCTCCGGCTGTCATTTCTCGAAGACTTCTTCTAGCCGGAGACATTGAGAGCAACCCAGTACCCCACTACACATACATATGTCCAACTTGCTCAAAACCCATCACTTCGAGTCACCACACTAAGGGTTCAGTTTTCTGCAATTCATGCAGGAACTGGACCCATTTTACCTGCACAACACTTGCCTCCAAGAAAAACTATACAAACACCTGGACCTGTTCATCATGCCCCTCCCTCTCCCAGTCAAATCCCTCCCCAAAAACCTGTCCACCTCTCCTCCCCAACCCACCTGGCCTTCGTCCCCCACCTAACCTTCCCATCCATCCACATCCTAAACTCAACACACCACACCCCAACCTGATCCATTCTCACCCTCATCTCCTGCACCCCAGTCCCCACCCCCACCCCCACCTCCATCCTCGTGCAGCAGCACCCAACATACATCTCTACATGTGGAGAGAATGGATGAACAAAATTGGGTGACAAAATGCAGGTCTGTGATTGTGGAGGGAGCTGCACCAAGGGGTGGACCGAGGAAGACCTGGGATCGGACTATACGCGCCGATCTCAAATCCAAGAACTTGACAAGTGAAGCAGCCCTTAACAGGGTTGCCTGGAACGCCGCCATTAGGACAAGAGACTGAAACTGCACTTATGTGTGGAACACTCAGTCTTAAAATGTTATGTATGTATGTATGTATGTATCGTGCACATAACACATTCTCCAATTAAACATAGATGGCATCAACCCAAAGAAACACAAACTCTCACACTTCATCAAACAACACAACATACACATTGCCATCTTACAAGAAACAAAACTCCGCACAACACAAAAAACACCTACATTTCATGATTTCACCACCATCAGACAAGACCGGGCCGTCGGCGGCGGCGATGGACTCATCACCCTGGTACACAAAGAAATATCATACATAGTCACCAGTGTACATACCAAATCCCTCCTCCCCCCAAATGATAACACAACAGAAATACAATCAATTAAAATACGCACTGGCAACAACTCCAACATAACCATCGTAAAAACATACATCCCTCCCCAAACATCCCCTACAGTACCAAATGAATACAGACCACAATTACAACAGATCATAAACACCCCAAGGGAAACAGTAACGGTGTGAAAGATAAGAATGGGAGAATGATAGCCGAGAAGCAAGAGAGTCGAAAGATGGAGGGAGTACTTCAATGAGTTGCTAATTGTAAGGAATGAAGAGCCAGCAAACATAAGAACATAAGAACATAAGAAAATGGGAGTCTGCAGAAAGCCGATTGGCCTAAGCAAGGCAGATCCCTGTCCCACACAACCCCAGTTCAATTACAAAGCCCAATTATAGGCTCAACACTCTAATACCCTGAGGATCATCTTACCAAAACGGTTAGAGATTAACGCAGGATTATGGGGGTATGCAGAGTGCTGATTGGCCCAACCCAGCTGATCCCCCTTCACACCCAACCCTTCTCGTCCATATGCTTATCCAATTTTATCTTAAAATGTTCGGGAAGTGCTGTTATATTTTAGGCCATGTATTATTTTTGCCATCTGTCAGTATGTCATCTTGTGCTATATTTGTCATCTTATCATGCTATATTTTAACTATGCTATTTTTTATTATGCTATGTTATGTCAGACGTATGAGAGACACGCAGAATGACTCCCTGATTGACCTTTGACCTCTGAGGGGAACACGACGATTTCTGGGATGGTAGTTGACCTTGTGATGATGGTGATGATGGTGATAGTGATGCAGCGAATGGCGTGGGTAATGAAGGTGATGATGACGAGGCCGATGGTGAGAATGATGGTAATGAAGAGAGTGAAGTTAATGATGATGATGATGATGATGATAATGATGATGATGATTCTCTGTATGTTGATGACGAAGGTGCTGATGGTGAAAATGATGATGATGATGATGATGAAAATGATGATGATGATGATGAAGTTACTGATGATGTTCTTGATGATGATGGTGAATTAGAATGTCGTGTTTGTGGTAATTCTGATTGTAGCTCTGACTGCGCTTGCTCTGCTTGTGATATTTCTGATGGTAACTCCGATTCTGATTGCTCGGCTGGCGATGTTTCTGATTGTATCTCTGATTGTCCTTGTTGATGCAGTGGTATTTCAAGTGTCAAGTCCTCTTTTATTATTGATTGAAGGCTGTGGTATGGCGGTGGTGGTTCCTCGATGGCACTGAGCTGAGAGTCTGCAGGTAACGAAATGGAAAATTTAACTGGAAATTTGCGATGTTAGTATATGTAATTTTCATACAATTGGCGTAGTAATATACAATATATATATACTGTATATATTGTTTGAGCAATGTATGTTTAAATTTACCTACAAGACTAAAATATACACCTCCCCAGACCCCTGCCAAACCAAAATGGTCTATCAGAGTGAGAACTGAGCGATCTCTGCCACACCCACAGCCCACTCTGACTGTTCCCCCCACTTATACACTTTCCAGATCCCAACATAGCTGGATATGGTATGGGAGGGAGAAGAAGAGAAGTAGTGGAGGAAGAGGTGGGGATCAGGAGGTCAAAAATGTGGGAAGCCATGAAAAGAGTGAAGATGGGGAAAGCACCAGGAACAGTGGAGTGTGTGGGGAAATGTTGAGGTATGGTGGTGAGATAGTGATCGAATGGGTATGGAAAATGTGCAAACTAGCATGGGAGAAAGGGAGTGCACCCGATGACTGGAAGACTGGCATAATAGTCCCCCTATATAAGGTAAAGGGGAAAGAGGAGTGTGTGGTAACCACCGAGGAATATGTCTTCTAAGCGTAGTAGGGAAGGTATACAGTAGGGTAGTGATTGAGAGAGTGAGTGAGAACGGAGAAATGGATAGGCGACGAGCAGGGAGGTTTTAGGAAGGGAAGAGGATGTGTAGATCAGATTTATACCCTGAATTGTGTTGTGGAGAAATATCTGGAGAAGCAACAAAAGGTGTATGTTGCCTTTATGGACTTGGAGAAGGACTATGACAGAGTGGATAGAGAAGGTTTGTGGAAAGTACTTATAATATACGGAGTAGATGGCAAGTTGCTGAAAGCAGTGAAGAGCATGTATAAGGGTGCAAAGGCGGAAGTACGTGTGGAGAGTGAGCAGAGCGAGTTCTTTGACCTGAATGTTGGGTTGAAACAGGGGTGTGTGATGTCCCCGTGGTTGTTTACTGTATATATGGATGGAGTAATGAAAGAAATACTATCAAGAGCAGTGGATGTTGGTGTATCGCTGAAAAGGGAGGGAATTGAGTGGAAGCTACCTATACTGCTGTTTGCGGATGATACAGTTCTGATGAGTGATAATGAATGGGAGTTGCAGGGTCTGGTAAATGAGTTTGGAACAGTGTGCAAAAAACGGAATTTGAAGGTAAATGCAGGGAAGAGCAAGGTTATGGTCTTCGAAAGGGGTGAAGTCACAGAGTGTGAGGTGAAGCTGAACGGTGAGGCTATGGAGATAGTCAACTCTTTTAAGTATCTGGGCAGTGTGTTGAGTAAGTCAACTCTTTTAAGTATCTGGGCAGTGTGTTGAGTAAAGATGGGACTATGGATGAAGAAGTGCGGGAGAGGGTACAACAGGGGAAGAGGGTTGTAGGAACGTTGAAAGCAGTAACAAGAAATAGGGTGGTCTGTATGGAAGTGAAGAAGTCCTTGCATGACAGTGTGGTAATCCCGACACTGACTTACGGAAGCGAAGCATGGACGTTGGTTGAGAGACTCAGACCAAAAGTGAGAGCAGTGGAAATGAATTACTTAAGAAGTGCGTGCGGAGTTACATGGAGGGATAGATAGACTAATGAGGAAGTAAGAAGGAGGTGTGGTGTGGAGGTAGATGTGCTGGAGTGTGAAAAGGAATAACTTGAGATGGTTCGGCCATATGGAACGTATGGAAAGCGAGAGAATGACTAAGAGGGTGTACGAGAGCGAGGTGGAGGGTCAAAGAGGGAGAGGTAGACCGAAAGAGAGGTGGAAGGATGGAGTGAGGAAGTATATGAACGAAGGCAGTGCTGGTTGGGGGGAGGGGCGTCGACTGACTGGGGACAGAGGTGCATGGGGGTGGTTCGTTCGTGGCCACCCCTTCGGGGATCACGGCGTCAGGCAATAGATAGATAGATAGACAAACACCCCAGACATCATCCTGGCCCCCTGGGTGGTGACTTCAACGCAAAGGCGTTGACTGACTGGGGACAGAGGTGCATGGGGGTGGTTCGTTCGTGGCCACCCCTTCGGGGATCACGGCGTCAGGCAATAGATAGATAGATAGACAAACACCCCAGACATCATCCTGGCCCCCTGGGTGGTGACTTCAACGCAAAGACGTCGGCCTGGTTTGTCGACAACCCCGACACAGACAGAGGGCTGGTAGTCAACACCAAACAGATAACCTCATCATCCTTAACGACATCCATCAACATACCCATATTCCCCACCAAGCCCTTTACAACCCATAATCTTCAGACATCACCTTTTGCTCCCCAGAACTCGCCCCCACAACATCCTGGAGGGTGGTTAGAACCTTAGGCTCTGACCACCTTCCGATCATTATCACCACCAAAACCAAACTCCCCCCAGCTAGCCACAAACACACTTACACCAATTATAAAAGAGCTAACTGGGAAGCATTCACAAATGAAACAGAACAACACTTCACAACTCTTAACAGCGTACCCATCACTAACATCAACAATGCTGTACTACAATAAAACTATCCAAAACGCTGACAAGAAACACATTCCAAGAGGTAACAGAAAAAGACACCCCAACTTCACACCAGAAATTCAAAACCTCATCAGACAATGCGACATACTGAAACACTCCCCAGCACCCCACACGCAAGACATCACACAACAAATCCAAGCACTCAACACCCAGACTAACAACAAAATACAAGAATAACAAAAACTAAATTGGAATAACTTCCTACAAACACTTGATCACAAAACAAACCCCTAAAAACTCTACAAAACACTAAACTGCATCAACAGTAACACAACACAATCACAACAGACTCTACTTCTTCATGTAAACAACAAGCAAACACTCTCATCAATCACTTCTCACGTGTCAGCCACCTAAAACCCCACAAAGACGCGACTGACGTGTCATCCGACGTAAGAGACAATTCCCCACAGACCCTGACTATACACCCTTCACCAGACAAAGCACATAATCAAAAATCTCAAGCACTCACCCGCCTGTGGCCTAGACAACATAAGCAACATACACCTCAGACACCTGGGACCACAAGGCATACAAGCACTCACTAACATATCAAACTACAGTTATTCACACAACACAATACCAGACATCTGGAAGCATGGCATTATCATCACATTCCCCAAACCCAACAAAGACCCCACGCTACCCTCCTCACACTCCTTTGCACCCCCTCCAAAGTCATGGAACGCCTTGTACTACAACTAATTACACCCGACCTACCCCTAGCTCCAACACAACATGGCTTCAGGCCACTGCACTCCACAAACACTTCTCATAGACCTTACACAAAGAGCTTTTGACGGCATCAACTCAGCTAGACCACCACACAGATCACTACTAGCCACACTCGACATTAGTAAAGCCTTCGATGCCATCTCCCGCCACAACCTAACAAACAAAATCTAAAACACAAACATGCACAACACAAAAAGGTGGCTGGCCAACTTCCTAGCAGGCAGATGTGCACACGTATCTTTTGCCGGTCAGTCATCTAGAATCAGAAACTTTCGAAACGGAGTCCCACAAGGATCCGTCCTATCGCCCGCACTCTTCAATCTGTACATGCACGACATAAATATACCCAATACACCCAAATAAACTTTGCCTCCTATGCAGACGACATAACACTCACATGCACACACCATGACCCAAACACAGCAACAGATCTCCTTCTACCCTATCTCACACACTACAGTGGACTCCCAGTATTCGCGCCTATGTCGTACCAGCCCCCTTCCGCGAATGCGTGGTTTCGCGGATACGTGGGCATGCGTTTAACATAGGTTTCAATGGGAAATAGGCTTAGGTCGTACCTGACTCGGCCATCTTGGACCCTCAAACCATTATTTTTACCTACTTTATGACAATAATATGGACCAAATTATTAAACAGATATGGTGACGGACCTGGAAGAATGTGGAACAAAGTGTGGTACCGTCAGTGACGGTACAACACTTTATTCCACATTCGTCCAGTCACCCATATAGTACCCATTTCCCCCCAAATATATCCAATAAATACATATTATTTGAGAATACTTATAAATACATATTATGAGGAGATAACTTACCACACAAACTTTATTTGTAATCAGTCATTAGGCCTAGGCTAGCCTTACGCATCGGCATAATTTGCCCGCTTTCGTCCGACAGCGTCGGTACGCTTGCTCTCTGTTTTGATGGTCCCGGGCATTTATTTCCATCATGATTACCATCAGGCCCTCTGTCCCTATCACTGAATGCTCTAAAGGTCCTAATAAATGCGGGAGATAAGAGGTTCGTGCAGAAAAAAGCTTGTAAACAGGTGGTTTTCGACTTTTCCAACACTGGGCTGTGAGCTACTGCCTCAGCTGGGACGCTTAGTTGACGTCACGCAAGAATGCAAGATGGCCGACCAAAGCAAGACTCGGGATGCGCACTGAGCTGCCCGATTCAAATCCGTGAATAGCTGGTATTTTTCCGTTTTTTTGCGCGGATGACGAGTAATGGGATATTTAGGGGTGTCCGCGAATAGCAAGGATCGCGGATACTTGGAGCGCGGATAACAAGAGTCCACTGTACATGGCTGGTGCACTACAGACTTAATCTAGCCCCAGCCAAATCCACCGCAACCCTGCTCACAAGCTGGACAGAACACGAATACATCCCTCGACTCACCATAAACAACACACCCCTAATACATACACACACACCCAAAATCCTAGGAGTAACATATGATACTCATATGACATTCAAACAGCATACCACAAACACGAAAAAGAAACTGACACCCAGACTTAACGCCCTCAGGTCACTTGCTCACACAAAATTTGGACACAACAAAGAAACCACCACCACAGTTTATAAACAATACATAAGATCAGTGATGGAATACGCAAGCCCAGCCTGGGCTTCTAACCTAGCTGAAACACATCACAAGACCTTACAGACTATTCAAAACAAAAGCCTAAAAATCATTACCGGCTGCACAGCTACTACACCCACAGATCACCTACATCAAGAAACCAAAATCCTCAAAAGTGAAAGACCATCTGGACATGAGAGGCACCCAATTTCTGGCAGCAGCCTCTACGAACCAAAACCACCCACTACACTACATGGCAACACACCCACAGACTCCAAGAAATATCAAAACAACACCCAGCACACGGTATCACACACAAATACTGTCCTCTCTCCCTCCCTGCCCACCCCAAACCAACTTCCAGAAGCACATCCATACTCATATCTCTCGCCGATCCATCCACTCACTCATAGACAACACGCAGCTGCAAACACGACCTCCCGAAATCCATCCTTCCTCGCGAGGACAGAGTTCACCTGGCCAGGCTGAGATGCGGACACCATCCAGCTCTTCTGAGCTATCAGAAGAGACTGGATGACTCCGTCGTCGACACCTGCCCGGGATGTAACACAGCACCCCATACCATCAAACACATCATAGAAGACTGCATTTCACACAACCACTTACGCCAACAACACAATCTACACTCAATGAGAGCTCTGTGGGAAAGCCCAATCGCGGCCATGGCCTTCCTCAGGGACTCGAGGCTGTTTGGCCAGGCAGCTTAGGGAACAACAACAACCAATCATGTCCACTGCACCCTGTATAGCCAATAATCCAGCAGTGAACACTGAGGAATACAGATGGAGCGTGCTCTGATGTGATCCATATTCAGATTCTGCAGCGCAACCTACTAAGCCATCCTCCTTGGAACCATCTGTATAAATGAAAACAGCAGGACGGTGACAGAGCAGGTGGTTCAGGGCCAGAGTGCGCAAAACAAACGCGTCAGTGGACTTGCCGGTCAAAGGCAGGTGAAAGCAAAAGGCGGGACGTCGAATGCACCACGGTGCACTCAGGCACCGAAGCCCGTGGGAATGGTATGCTGTGAGTGGAAAATAGGTTCATGGCCACACAGGGGAAATGATGGTGAAATATTAACCAGTGGGCCGTCCGCGAAATACCTATCAGTAGGTGGCGACGCCGATAAGCGAACGGCAGAGGTCATCGTAACCAATATGCGATGATGATGAAGAGGCATCTCACCAGTCTCTGCCAGCATACTACTAATCCGGGAAGATCGAAAAGCCCCAGAGCTCAATCGGATCCCCAAGTGATGGACAGAGTTGAGGCTTTGCAAAACAGTGGGGGAAGCATTACCATATATTGGACAGCCATAGTCTAGGATCGATAGGACTATAGCTTTATAAAGCATAAGTAAGGTGGGACAATCCGCCCCCCAATGGACCCGAGCAACAGCCTTTATGATGTTCATGCGCTGGAGACAGCGGGCTTTCACTCCATTGATGTGATCAATCCAATTAAGGTGGGATTCAAAGGTCATACCAAGAAACTTTATGGTGTCGATAAAGGGGATGCGGAAACACCCCATTCGCAGATCGGTGGTATGATCGTGCAAATGACGCTTGTCACAGTAAAATATCATGGCCTTAGTCTTTTTTATGAAGAGCTGAAATTTTGTATAGCACCCAAAGTGGTTAAGGCGACGTAATATGTGTGGTAAGGTGGGGGAGGTGTAGTATACGGCAAAGTCATCAACAAAAAGACTGAGATACGCCCGCCGCAAGGTAATCAGAAATTTTGTTGATCGCAATGATAAAGAGTGTCCCACTAAGAACACAGCCTTGGGGTATTCCGGATTGAAGTGGCATGCAGCACGACAGCTGTCCCCCAGTCATAAAGGCTTGTAAGAACAAGGGGAGAGGGCCTCTCATGCCAGAGTCATACAAAAGTTTGAGAATCCTGTGTCTCCAAGTCATGTCGTACGCCTTTGCTACATCAAAAAATATGGCCACAGTAGGATGGCGGTTCACAAAACCTGCCCGTACTTGGTGTTCGAGATGGGTTAGGAAATGCAGAGTAGATCTACCGGGGCGCGACCCATTTTGGTATGGTGACAGAAGGCCATTCGTTTCAGCATACACTCAACCCTCTGTTATCGCGCCTAATTGGTGCCTAATTAGTGCCGCTATAACGAGAATCGCGATAATGGAACTTAATAACTTATGGGGAAAAATAAGTTGGTTCCCAGATCCCAACGTTTCGCCCCCAGATTCGTCCAAGTACTGTACCCATTTATCCCCTTAAATAAGCCTACATCCAATAAATATATATTGAAAATATATAAAAATACATATTATGAGGATATTACTTACCACATAGACTTTATTTGAAAACATAATCATATTTAGCATAGCCTAGGCCTAGCCTATCCCATCGTATGATCGTAGTTTCCGTGGCTTTCGTCAGGCACGGCACTTGACTTGACTGTGTTTTGATGGTCTCGGGCTTTCAATTCCTACATCATTACCACCAGGCCCACCATCCATATCACTGAATGCTCTAGAGGTCATAATAAATGCGAGAGATAAGAGGTTCAGGCACAAATAAGCAAGTAAAAGGCGGGTGGACTCAAAAGCGTCTGGCTTATGTTGACGACATCAAAGATGAGGATGTAAAATGCGCAAGTGACGCTCTGATTTCGATCATTTCGGATTCACTTGTTTGTTTGTGTTTTCTAGTTTGATGTAAAGTCTTTCATTATTATTGCTCTTGTTTTCGGTGCTCCACTGTATGATACATGATTAATAAATATAAGAACAGAAAAAAACAGTCAATGAGAGCCCCACTTCGCTCTGATGTCAAGCCAATCAGCTGCTGAATCACCCTCATGCTTGGCGGTGACGTAGACAGGCGGGATTTTCGAGTTTTCCCGTCAAAGAGGGACCGCGATAACGGCTCTGGGACACGCGGTAACAGAATAGTTGGGTTTTTAGGTAGGCGCGATAACGGAGGGTTGAGTGTAATGCATTAATCTGGGATTTACCATTTTCTCCATTAACTTGCACAGGCAAGACGTGAGGACGATGGGTCTGTAATTAACAGATGATGTTGGGTCCTTAACAGGTTTGGGGACCGGGACCGTGTAAGCATGTCACCAAATCGG
The DNA here is from genome assembly GCA_032716605.1 of Paralithodes platypus. Classification (NCBI taxonomy): domain Eukaryota; kingdom Metazoa; phylum Arthropoda; class Malacostraca; order Decapoda; family Lithodidae; genus Paralithodes; species Paralithodes platypus. The sequence goes on from CM064484.1 coordinate 35,436,782, forward strand.
AGGACGTAATTTACACTTCAAAACTGGTTGTATAAACGGAGGAGAAATTGTAGAGCATCCTCATGAAAATGTCTGACAAGCGCATATGGAATACCATCGGGGCCAGGAGTAGTATTTGAACATTGTTGTAAGGCGTGCTAGAGTTCAGACATAGTGAAAGGCTCATTGTATGTAAAGGCCCGACCCCCATGAAACATAAGGGTCTGCGATTCGGCGTTGCGTTTGTGCCGAAGGAACTCGTCTGTGCGGGACGCATCTGAACTAACCTTAGCGAAATGTGAGGCAAGGCAATTGGCTATGTCACTATGATCCAATATAGTTTCCCCCGTAACAGCACTAGTTAGAGATGACAATGAAGGGCGAGTATTCAGACCGTTTATCCTTTGGAATTTCTCCCATATTTGCGTAGTAGAAGTACGGTGAGTGAAGCTAGATATATAGGCTCTCCAAGAGGTAAGTTTGCTCAATCTGCTCGCTTAGTCAGTGCTGAGACTGTTGTGAAAAGTCTTCAATGACGAGAGGTGCAGAGCATCTCGGACAAGATTGGGAATCAGTGTCAGGTTATCAGAATGCAGGACGAGTAATCGGGTCTCCACAAAGCGTGCGCGAAGCTGATGGAGGGTTCTTTCAAGGCGGTGTTTATAGGTAACCAAGGCACTCAAAGCAGGTGACCACCACGGATTCTGATGCGCCCGGGTACAAGAAGACGTTTTAGGGATGGATGCGGAGGCCACAGAGTGGAGAAAATCCATGAAATATGTAAAGTTCGTGTCTGGTGGTTCATCACTATGAGAGTCACCGATGCTGCTGGACAAAGACTGAAAGGTATCCCAGTCGGCTTTAGAGATTAAAGACGTTATACTGCGGTAGTTGAATGGAGGGAGTTGGTTCAGTGTGCTGGAGAAGAACAGGGAAGTGGTCACTGGAAAAACGGTCGTCAAGGACAGCCCAGTCGAAATGGGGAGCCACAGAATCGCTTGCCAGAGACAAATCGACAGCAGAGCAAGTGTCATGTGTGGAGGAACGGTAAGTATGGGCCATTTGGTTGAGGCCCCATAAAGGGGAGTGGGCATTGAAATCCCCTAATAAGAGGTTGGGTTAATTGACCAATGAGGGATGTTAAGTCTTGTGGGGAATAGTGGCAGGATGGTTGATTATATAAGAAGCAGATCGTTAAACGTGGCAATTTGAGTAGAGAGATAGAGATGGCAACTGATTGGAAAGGGGCCGGGTGTAAGTGGAAGACCGAGTACGCATGGTCATTAGACTCATTACGGACCAGAATAGCTGTGCGCAAATGTCCTTCAATGGAAGGGGAACAAGAGGCAAGTCGGTATCCTTTAGGGGGGAGTGATATATGGTCCTATGTGTTGCAAGCAAATACACACCAGCCTGTGCAGCCGTAACAAACGCTGCAACTCACCAGTGTGCAATTGTGTCTTATATCCATTCAAGTTCCAGTGTATAATATTATGCGTCATTAGGTGTAACGGAAGATTGGGTACCGAGGGTTTGAGCAATTGGGGTCAAGGGAGAAGAGTGGGAAGTAGCCTGGTGGGGAAGCGCCTGCTCCTGGAGATCCGGGAACGGACACCCGGAAGCACCAGAAGGAGGGTCAGGTAAAGTGGCAACAATTTGATAAAGTTGATCCTTCAATTAAGTAATGAAATCGGGCGTCTCGAGAAATTGCATCAAGTGCCCCACGCAGACGCAATTCGAGTCGTATTGGGAAAGGTGATGGAGGACCGCGCCGCTTGGAGATAAACGAACGTCTATCTATCTATTGCCTGACGCCGTGATCCCCGAAGGGGTGGCCACGAACGAACCGCCCCCATGCACCTCTGTCCCCAGTCATTCGATGCCCCTCCTCCCAACCAGCACCGCCTTCATTCATATACTTCCTCACTCCATCCTTCCACCTCTCCCTCTGTCCTTCCACTAAGCTCTCGAACGAACGTACTCTGGTAGTAATATCATGTTCTGTCGAGGTCAACGAATCCTTGATGTAAGGGAGAAAACAAGACGTGCACCCACAAAGCGCACCGTGGGAGGAGACGTCATCCTGTCCAGCCCGAGGCAGGCAGGCTGGGAGGAAGGGGACGATAACCTCAACGTCCGGTAACTCTAGCGGGTTATCAGGAGTCGCAGTGGGTGGGTGAGGATCCGTAGGTAACTGATCCTGAGCCGGTAGGGAAAGGGTGTCCTTTGACATCGGAGGGGACAGGTCACGACATTGGCCTGTCGACTTAGCAAGTTTAGATGTTGTCGAGGTGGGAGGGGGGGATGTAGTAGGGTCGCGCGCTCTCTTACGGCCGAGAGGCACATCGTGAAGTTGGACACGTGAATCGGAGATGCGGTAGGTAACTAGATCTGTGTCTGCTAGGGTGTGTTGGTGTTTGAAACGCTCCATCAACGCAGCCGGTGAAAGGGTCGAGCCAAGAACGTGGTCAACAAACAGACAACCTGGGTCATGCGAAGAGGGCAGGGAATCAGGAGGGGCGACCTATAGGAGGTAAACTTTTAAGGCCTTAGACCAAGTGCCAGACGGTGATGAGAGATGCTCATGAAAGAAACGCTTACCGCAGGAATTACACCCACATGAATCGTTATGGTCAGGCAAGGACCATGGCATCACAGGGGACGTGGAACTGTCAAATGCCGCAACCTGCATTTCAAGATCATAAGGCGCACCTTGGCCTCGTTGGTTCTCCAGAGTGGTGGAAGTCTGAGAAGGAGCTGTAAATTTACGGGTACTTGGGTGACGAGAGGTACCAGCGATTGCGGGGGCAGCTCTCATTTGACGGGTAGTCGATTTGACAAGGGAGGATGACGCCCTTGGTGCGGGAATTGAGGGTACGGTCTTCAGTGAGGTAGCTCGAGGTCGGGAGATAAGCCGACGGCTCAGGCCCACTACGGGCGGCACGAGGGGAATGATGGCATTGAAGGAGCAGCTGAAGGAATACGAAGGACGATTCAAGGAAGTAAAGGAGTCAACTGCATGGACGGTGGTAGGTGAACAGAAAATTAAGAAGTTGGAGGATATTATGAAAGAGCAAAAGGAAGAAATTAATATGACCAAAAAAGGTTTTGAGAGTGCAGTTGTAGGGGTCATGAAGAACAAGGAGTGTCGTGAGGGAGGCCATGGACAGAGATATGGGTGTAATCATGCATGGAGATATAGAGGCTCATATAAATGATAATGAAGTGAGAAAAGTGAAGGAGGTCATGAAAGGTGTGGATGTGGACGGATATGGATGGGAAGGGCAGGTGGAGGAAGTCAGTAGGATAGGTAGATATAAAAGGGGAGAGATGAGACCTATAAGGGTACAGTACAGTTTAAAACCAGGGCAGTGGCAGAGACGGTGACAAATTTTAGTTGGAGGCTAAACACAAATGAAGAACTGAAACATATAAGACTAAAGAAGGATTTGAGCATAGAACAAAGAAAAAAAATACAGGAATTACAAGAAAAGGCTGATGAAAATAATGGAAAGTTGGGTGAGGAGGATAAGAGAAATTTTTACTGGAGAGTGAGGGACGCGAAATTGAAGAAGTGGTATATACGAATAGAACGGAGGGGGAGATCAGGGAGGGAAGAGAATGTGATAGGAGTTGTGACGGAGGAGGAGAACAGGGTGGAGGTGTCACAGGGAGAGACAGGAGACAAAGTTGCAGACCCAGTAGTGCTAAGGGGGGAGTAGGGTACGGACAGGAGGAGCGGGATGGTGTAGTTGCTGAAGGAATGGTAGATGGATTAAGGATTATGTTTAGTAATGTGGATGTGTTTACCCAGGACAAGAAAAGAGAACTGATATGTAGGTTGCAGGATGAAGAGGAAAAACCTGATGTCATAGCCTTACAGGAAGTAAGACAAAAAAAATGCTAGAATTGAAAGGGAACTGGTGGAGTATAGTTTGGAGGGTTATGAGTTATATGAGAGGAATGCTATTAGAGCAGAGGTCGGAAGAGGACTGTTTATTTATGTAACAAAAGAGCTCAAAGTTAATGAGGTGGATATGAGACAGCAGTATTGTGAGTATTTGTGTATTGAAGTAAAATGTGCAAGAGGATCAATTCTAATTGCCTCTATATATAGAAGCCCAAATAATAGTAGGAAAGAGGATGATAACCTACTGAAAGCAATGGAGGAAATAGATAATAGAGAGAACAAATATAAGATTTTTATTGGAGATTTCAATTTGCCAAGGATCAACTGGGCAAATTGTACTACTCCAGCGGGACAGTGTAGCCTGGAAAACAAGTTTATAGAGAAAGTGAGAGATTGTTTTTTAACGCAACATATTACAGAGATGACAAGATATAGAGATGGGACGCAGGGGAGTGTACTTGATTTGATTTTTAGCAATGAGGAGGATATAGTGGAACATGTCAATGTGGATAGCCCTATAGGTCGTAGTGACCATGCCTGTATAAGCTTTAGTTGCAATATTAAAACAGAGAGGGATAATAGAAGCAATACAAAAATATACATGAATGATAGAGCAGATTATGAGCTGCTGAGACGGTGTTTGGACATTGACTGGGGGGAATACTTGAACGGTGAAGATGCTGAAGGAATCTGAAGGAAAATTAGAGTCAAACTGGAGAATGCTGTATCCAAAAGTGTACCAGTAAGGGAATATAAGGATAAAACAAAATTGAGGAAAAGAACGAACCCAGAATTGCCAATGAAAAGAAAGCTTTGGACATTGATTAGAAGAAAGAAACGATTGTGGGAAAGACTAAAATTGTTAAAAAAGAACAGGGGGTCTAGTATAGAAGCTAAAGAAGTGGATCTGGAACGCAGACAAATAAACAATAAAATAAGGTGGGACACAAGGAGGGGGTGAAGGAGAGGGAGAGAGAGATTGCTAGAAATGTGAAGGATAATTCAAAAATATTCTGGAAGTACATTCAGGAAAAGTTAACAAGAAGAGTAGGGATCCCAGAGCTGGTAGGGGGGTTGGATGATGGGAGTAGAGCGGAGACTGATAAGGAGAAAGCAGAGGTGTTAGGGAAATACTTTGGGGGGGTACTAACAGTGGAGTTGGATGATGCAGTGCCTACTATTCCCATCAAACAGGCACCGGCACTAGAACTAATAAGAGTTTTCCCATGCTAGAATAAGAAGGGCTATAGAAAAAATGAACAGAAGTAAGTCCCCGGGACCGGATGGGATACACCCAAGAATCATAAAGGAAGGAGGTGAGATGTTGGTAGAGCCATTGAAAATGTTATTTGAGGTATCGTTTAATACAGGACAAATCCCGATGGACTGGAGAGAGGCGAACATAATAGCTATATTTAAGAAGGGAAAGAGAAATGACCCAGGAAATTATAGACCAGTCAGTTTGACAAGTGTTGTGTGTAAACTAATGGAAACGGTAATTAGAGAAGGAATAATGGAGCATATGAAATCAAACCAACTTTTCAGTGGGAGACAGTTCGGATTCTTGCCGGGGAGTTCGACGGTACTACAGCTAGTTAAGGTGGTAGATGATTGGATGCAAATTCTAGAGGATGGTGATGTAATAGACGTGGTATATTGCGATTTTATGAAGGCCTTCGACAAGGTCCCACATAAAAGGTTAATAGAGAAAGTTAGAAGCTATATTTTTTTTTTTTTTTTTTTTCTGTGATTGAGGGAGGCAAAAGGCATAACTGCCTATAGCGAGTGCCTCCCCCATAGTTGAAAGAGTGACAGGGCCAAAATCAAGGGACGTTCGAGCTAAAATGCCTGGACACACGGAATTTGAAGCAATTTAAGTCATAGGAAGAGGGAAAGACTGATTCTGGGAGAAAGTTCCAGAGCTCAGCTGTTGAGTAGAAGAAAGTTTGAGAGTAACATTTCACTCTTGGGTTGGAGAGTTGCACAGAGTAGGGGTGGGATTGAGTTGCAAGACGGGTACCACGTGCCCTACGTAAAGGAGGTGGTATGCACTGGGATAGCTCTGAGGAACACTGATTATTATAGAAGCGATAGAATAGCGAGAGAGATGAAACATTGCGGCGGAGAGAGAGAGATTGCAGAGTTGGTGAGTGGACGGGAGTTAATGATACGAAAGGCCTTCCTTTCAACTTTGTCTAGGAGAGCGGTGTGAGAGGAACCTCCCCACACATGTGAACAATACTCAATACAAGGGTGCACTATGCCCCTGTACAGTACAGAGCAAGAAGCTGTGCAGGGGAAAAGAACCCCCTAAGGCAGTTGAGCACACCCAGCTTCTGGGAGGCTGCCTTAGCAAGACTGTGTTACGATCCAGGTTCTCAAAGACACAGGACTCTTCAACATTGGACTAGATAATGGCAAAATGCAACAACGGTAACACTAGATCCAACCCCTGCCTTAAACACTGGAAAACAAAACACCATTACCGCCCTGAGTCGTGCCTGGACAACGAGGTATCCTATGACTCGGTAACTGGTGCACACACACTAGGCTGACGCTCGATGAAACAGCCTATTCTCAAACAGTAAAAGATTACTCGATTAGGTTACACAAAGAAAAGATAGTTAACGTGATTAATTAACGTTACGGTAGATACTCAAATAACTGGCACTCCTGTATTAAAGAAAGTGCAATGCTAGTCCTGCAACATCAACTGGAAACTTCTGAAATAAGTCTGATGCTGGGAAGATGTTCGTAAAGAATCTTGAACAATTATAATGCAGAATACGGGTCACAATAAATACTAGGACCTATAGTAATAATAGGCAGGCGAATAATAAAGACTGCGCAAAGGTAGTAATGCTCGACAACTAAAGAAATGCTTCGTGACACAACGCAACAGCCTACTAGGGTTGTGCAACTCAACAACAACCTCGGCTCAAAAGTGCAGTGAATAATAATGCTGCATTCTGCTCAGTTAATAAAGTCTAGCTGGGGTATCAAGGCAGGGCAACAATGGGCGAGCATGCGGCTCGTAGCCTATCGTTGTCCGAAGGTGGTATAATGAAGATTAAGTTATATGACGGGGATGCTCTCTTGATAAATCTAGGTCTCTAGTACCTAGTTCTATCCTGGCGATCCCTCAGAAGTCAACACAAAGAGGCAGCACTATGTTGTGAGGGATAGGCTATGGCCCTCTCACACCACAGCGCTGTGCTCGCAAAGTAAACCCACCCGAAGACAACTTAGGCTCCCACAGTACCTGTCGATGTCGTGCAGGGCTTAGCTAACACTGCACACATCGGAGACAACGACACAGTAACCTTACCCCTAGTCTAGCTTTAGATAACCAAGCAGAATCACTCAACACCTTGCCAGGGAGACATATACCGGTCTACAACCTTCCCGAGAGAGGACACATACGGAAAAGTCCGTCTCTCAAAACCCTCAATAAAGCATAATACCTCCTTAATCTAATACATGGAAATATCTGAGAGCTTCGCGTACAATACAACTGGCCGACGGTGAACGTCTATGCTGAAACCAGAAGGGATGTTGAGTTTAATAAAGATTAGAGAATGAGAAAGGAGAAGTCGAGAGAGAGAAATAGTATGCAAAGTGGCGAGTATGGGGGACAGAATTGCAAAGGATGTAGACGATACGCGTGTCAGGCAAGCTCTGAGCTGGTAAAAAACATGAGGCCGCGACGGGAAGGGACTAGTTGACCACCCGGCCGCCAACGCCGTCAGCGCCCAAGCGAGCCGCGTCATAGCTCACCCCCGCTGCCAGGTGTACTCCCTCACCCTCTCTCGCTCGCCTCCCACACAAGCAACATTTATATTATAGCGAATATAAAATACAAGGCGCGGTCACAGACCAAAACAAAGATCATTTCTAGACTGTCTGTGGCAACACGACACTAATGAAATAAAGCAGATCATTCTAGGACAACTGTAGCCTATCCCCCCATCCTGGCGAGCTGCAATGTCCCACGCAACCATTCTGCCAACGCCGGGCGGCGTCACAACTGGTAATATGGTCCTTCCAAATGAGAGCAGAAGAAAAAGAGACACCAAGAATATTGAGAGAAGATGAAGGGTTGATTGTTGTATTGTTGAAGAATAAGGGATAGTCCGCTGGGAGATCCTGACGGGTAGATAGATGGAGAAATTGGGTTTTGGAAGCATTAAAGTTAACAAGGTTTTCTCTGCCCCATTTCGAAATAGTATTTAGATCAGAATTTAAGAGTTCTATGGGTTCATTACGTTTGTCGTTGAGGGATTGCTGGCTGGGGCGTTCTGAAAAACTAATGGAGTAGTGTAAGGTTGAGTCGTCTGCGTATGAATGGATGGGAATTAAGGTACAGTTAAGAAGATCATTTATAAAAATTAGAAAGAGAATAGGAGATAGGACAGAGCCCTGAGGAACACCGGAGTTTATAGGGTGAGGAAGTGAACAATGGCCGTCCACAACCGCGGGTATGGAACAGCCGGAAAGGAAATTAGAGACAAAGGCACAGATGGAGGGATAGAAACCGAAGGAGGGTAGTTTAGAAATTAAAGATTTATGCCAGACTCTATTGAAGGCTTTCGATATGTCTAGTGCATTAGAAAAAGTCTCACCGAAGTCCCGAAAGGAGGATGACCAAGAGTTAGTAAGATCATCAGTAGAGCGACCCTTAAGGAAGCCATACTGGCGATCTGAGAGCAGATTACGAGAAGAGAAATGCTTAAGAAATTTGGAAGCAAGAATAGTTTCAAAAACTTTAGAAAGACAAGAGATAAGAGCAATTGGACGATAGTTGGAGGGTTGAGAGCGGTCACCCTTCTTTGGGACAGGTTGAATGTGAGCAAACTTCCAGCATGAAGGGAAGACGTTAGAGGATATAGACAGAGACGAAAGAGTTTGCCTAGGCAGGGAGTCAGCACGGAAGCACAGTTTTTGAGAACAACAGGAGGAACACCGTCCGGACCGTACGCCTTATTAGTGTTAAGCCCAGAGAGGGTAGAAAGTACATCTTTAGAAGAGATTAGGATATTAGGCATAAGTAAGAGAGAGGAGGGCAGAGAGGGAGGAATAGCACCGGAATCATCCAAGGTGGAGTTTCTGGCAAAAGTTTGAGCGAAGAGTTTAGCTTTGTCAGAGGAAGAAGTGATGGTTGTGCCATCAGAGTGGGAAAGGGGAGGGAAAGACGAGGAAGAGAAATTGTTGGAGAGGTTTTTGGCTAGATGCCAGAAAGCTTGGGAAGAGCTAGAGTTGGATAGTTCAGTGCATTTATTATTGATGAAAGAGTGTTTGGCAAGTCGAAGAACAGATTTGGCTTGATTCCGGGCAGAAACATATGAAGAATGAGAGTTGAGTTTTAAGGCGTCGGTACCGTTTGAATGCTTCCTCCTTATTGCGGACAGCAGTAGAACAGGCGTGAGTAAACCACGATTTTTTAGCATTAGACTGAGAGAAAGAGAATGGAATGTATGCTTCCATGCCCGATAGGATTACCTCGGTAATGCGTTCAGCACTCTCCAAGGGTCCTCGGCCATGGAAGCTGAAATAATTCCATGGGAAATCAAAGAAGTACTGCCGAAGAGCCTCCCAGTCGGCAGCGCCAAAGTGCCACAAGCGCCGCCGGCTAGGAGGATCGGGTGGCTGTACTGGAGAGATAGGACAGGTGACAGAGATAAGTTTATGGTCGGAGGAGCCCAAAGGAGAGAAAAGATCGACAGTATAAGAAGAAGGGTTAGAAGTTAGAAACAGGTCAAGAATGTTGGGCCGATCTCCGATGCGATCCGGGATACGGGTGGGTTGCTGAACTAACTGCTCTAGGTCATTTAGGATAGAAAAGACGTAGGCTTGTTCACCAGGTGGATCAGTAGTGTGTAGGGGAGAAATGTGTGAAATGGATAGAAGCCTTCCTGAAAGATCGGAGACAGAGGGTACTGGTGAATGGAATAGGCTCGGGGTGGAGGGAAATTACAAGTGGGGTACCTCAGGGATCTGTGTTGGGACCACTACTGTTCGTTATATTTATCAACGACTTACCTTAAGTTATAACTAATGGAAGTGAGGTATACCTGTATGCGGATGACACTAAGCTGTATAGAAGAGTGAGGAGTAAGGAAGATGTGGGTTTGCTTCAAGGAGATGTGGAGGGCATGAAGGGATGGTCTGAGCATTGGTTAATGCCTTTTCATCCAAAAAAATGCAAGTACATGCGGATTGGGACAAGCAAGATAGACAAGGTAGGATACAGTATGTATGAAGCGATGGAGGAAGTGAATGCAGAAAAGGATATAGGAGTAGTGATAGACAATAAGTTAAATTTCTTAGAACATTTAGCGGAAAAGATAAACAAAGCCAATAGAATTGTAGGGCTGATAAGGAGGACATTTGTGTCACTTGACGAAGAAATATTCAGGAATCTCTATACAGCGCTGGTTAGGCCGCACCTGGAATATGCGAACCAGGTGTGGGCTCCATATATGGTAAAGGATATAGAAGCAGTGGAGAAAGTGCAGAGGAGAGCTAGCAAGCTAGTACCAACGTTGAAGAACGCGGGCTATGAGCAGAGGTTGAGGACACTGGCATATAGGAGAAAGAGAGTGAAGGTATCTTCTTGATGCGGGAGGGAACAAGAACGAGAGGACACTCTAAGAAAATTTACAAAGAAAGAAATAGGCTTGAGAAGGCAAAGAACTCATTTTGTGATAGAGTGGTAAATGAGTGGAACGCACTGCCCCAGTATATAGTCGATTCCGAATCAATAAGGGAGTTTGAAAGTAATCTTGATAAAGCATGGGGAAGACAAGATTTGAAGTTTGATTATAAAGCAAAAATACAGAATAGTAAGTGTTGCGTCTGCTACCGCCGCCGCCAACACCGTGAACGACCGCAGCAGTGCAAGTACTGGTACTGAGCTGGATACACAGGCCTAGTTTGCCTTTTTCCAGAGGATCTACTGTAAGAAACTGTAAGATGATCTGTAGTCGAGACATCCGCACCTAGAGCCGCAAACGCATTATGAGTTGCGACGGGAGGTCGGGGGGAAGGTTGCATGGCTGCGGAGGGTCCAGTGGAAAGACCAACATGTGAGGATGGTTTAGAATTTGAGGACCCGGGAAGCTGTGCCCAGTTGTCGGAGGGCAATGAAGCAGGACGGGTCACAGTAGCATATCTCCACTCAGGCGTCGTCCCAGATTCGCGCACTAGACGCAGCAACTCTGAAAGGAATGCCCTTAGCCTCCTGCAGATGGAGCACTTCTCTGGCGAAGACATAGTAAGAGCAACGCTTATCTGAGGCAACATGTCGTTCTCCACAATTCGCATGTTGGGTCATTAGCGGCACGGAGCAGGGTGAGCGCCGTCCCCATTTTCTACTCCACAGCGCAGACAGTGCCTGACAGAACGACAGTATTTAACAGGATGGCCGAATTTCCAACAGTTGACGCACTGGCGAGGACTACGAACAAAAGGTCGTACGCGCAGCGATTCAGCACATAATTTAATGGAGTGAGGCAGTTCATGGCTATCAAAGTACAACTTAGCAATGCGAAGAGGAGGCCGATCGGGATCAGAACCTCTCCTTGGGGATATCGTGTATGTTTCAACTCTACGTACTGCAGGGAGATCTAATTGCAATGCTAGACACAGATGCGGGCCAGGTTCTCTGAAGTCAACTTCCTTGATAAGGACACTATGGGGAACAACAACCGTGCCCACACATTGGTTTAGCGACACTTAGGGGTGACCCAGTAAAGAGTCACTGGGAGCGTCCAGGAGGGTTATCATGGTGGACGACTGTACCTCAGAATGAACCTCAACAATTCGAGAGGTCTGCGAGTGATGGAACAGATCAACAGGACCAACCACTTGCCGAAGGTAGACCTGAAGATCAATATCATCGTGTGGGCGGTTTTCAACCTTAAAGTACTTCGGCCATCTCGGGGGTTGAAACAGTACACCGAGCACATCAGGAGCAGCACGAAATTGTAGTCTGGGGCGAATTCGGGAGGAAGACTGTGGCAGAAACGGGTGGAGCGTCGTAATTGAGGTAGGAGCGACATGGAGCACCGTGACTGGGTCCGAGGTAGGCTTACCCGGAGGGCCAGACAGGGCGGTAGAGGTCGAAGCCGGCAATGTCGCCGGAGGAGCCGGGGCTGACACCGGAGTGGCAGCCACCAAGCCCAGAGGAGTCAGTTGGATTGGTCTTAGGAAGAGCAGGGGTTGTCAATGTAAGGTCTGAAGTAGGGGGTAGATCCAATACACAGTCTAAAGCCTCGCAGGGTTCAGGAACCGTATTGTCCGAGAAGTCGGTATCCACAAGACGAAGAAGGTAAATTCAGCTGATCCAAATCCCGTACCCACCAGGGAGCCACAATTATACGACGGGGTTACCGCCCTAGGGATCCGATCAGGTATACACCCTTCCCAATGTACCTTAAGGGCCGTCGTTCTAAGACCCAGCACAAGAGTCCGGGTTTGACATAAAAGGTTCCCCTCTTTCGAACACGTCAGGGATGCCAGTTCTTAACCCTCACAGACCGGGCTCGCCTTCTATAGGATAGCCCCGAAACCCGGGGGATCTGGCCGAAAAACGTCATAATATGCTTGCCCTATCCTTATTTTAACTGCTAGAGAATTCACACACATCTCAAAATGTAGCCCTGTTTTGTATCTGTAGACTGGCGTTGAGTAGAGCTCTCTAGGTCAACTGGTTCAGTTGTGATGACGATTTCTGTGGAGAGAGTTTTGAGGCGATGTTAGCAATAATCGAACAATAACAAGACTAATTCTTGTTCTCCAAAACAACAAAAGTGCGACTTCTTCTTCTTGTTTTTGACAGTGCGCATCGCTCCGACCGGCTGTGTTTACATGCGTCGGACGCACAGCTTTCAAAACACACTTAATAGGCTTTCAAGCTTATGGAGCTCACGAGCCCATCTGCTCTCCACGGCGCGAGTTTGTTTTGGGCTCCTCAGAGCCCAACCGGGTACCGGGGGTTAAGGGTGAAGGGGCTTGACGTCCCACAACACCCTGTTAACAAAACCAAAGAACAAGTCGGGCCAACAACCAAGTGTCAGTCGCGGTACCCCCAAAGGAAGGGGTAGTACAAAGGAAGGAGTACAAAGGAAATCAAGCAACAACAGATCTAGTGACCCTTCTAGGTTGCTTGTCCTCCAAAACACTGAGGATCAAGTGTCCAAACAGTGGTTTAGAGTGGGTAAGGGAACATTGGAAAGGGAATTACTGCCCTGGAACTAATGTCCGTAGGGGACAGATGGGTTAGTAACTGAGGGGGGGATAAAATAAAGTTATTCATTTACAAACGCAGTCAGTCGCGGGTTTGAAGCGAGATATTTGTCTAGGCGGAGTTTAACCCTCCAGCCCCGGCTATGTATTATATATATATTCCTCGAAACCCGGGTGTTTTGGCCGAAAAACGTCTAGGCTAGGCTACCGTATATTCGTTAATCAGACTGCTTCCCGCATTCCCGCGCATCCCCAAGCGTAGCTGTGTTATTTACCTGTAGAATGGCATTAAGTAGAGCTCTCTAAGTCAACTGGTTGAGCTGTGATGATGATTTCATTGGAGATAACTTTATGGCCAAAACAGCCACTTTACACCACTTTTCGATACTTAACAACAACATACAGGCACACACGAACAAGCGACGCTCTCCTTCTTGTGGCCGGAGATGCGGGGCGACGGTCCAGCCGGCTGTTGTTTACATGCGTCGGACCGACGCCTCGCACACGAAGCTCACAGGCTTTCAACCACTGGGCGTTCAAGAGACCATCCGGGTACCTGTTATATGCTTTTTTATGGGCGTTCAAGAGCCCTTCCGTGGTGAGAGGGTTAAATGAATCAACAGTGATGCAGTCTATAACGTTTCGGGGAAGCCCATTCCACAAGTTGACAACTCGATTGAAGAAGAAATTCTTAGATTCGTGTGAGTTAAAAGATTTACCAATAATTTTGCAACCGTTTCCCCGCGTGTAATTAGATTGGTCGATAGTGAAGTACTTACTACAGTTCATATTGTCGATGCCTTTGATGATTTTGAACACTTGAATTAAGTCACCTCTTAATCTGCGCTGGGTTAAAGGAAATAGATTTAATTCTCTAAGACGCTCTTCGTATGGTTTGTTCTTTAGGCTAGGTATCATTTTGGTAACTCTACGTTGAACTCGTTCTAGCTTGTTTAGATCTTTTTGGTAATAAGGGCACCAGGATTGAACGCAGTATTCCAGAAGAGGGCGGACTAAGGAATTGTAAAGGGTTAGGATAACTTCTTTGGATTTATGCTCAAATGACCTGCCTATAAAGCCAATTATTTTGTTTGCCTTCTTAACAACTTCTGAACATTGTTGACTCGGTTTTAGGTTACTCGATATTGTTACTCCCAGATCGGTTTCTCTGTTTACATTCTTAAGCTGAGTGCCATTCATCGAATAGTTTGCTTTCTCATTTAGGTATCCGATATGTAGTACTTTACATTTATCCGCATTGAAACTCATTTGCCAAATTTGGGTCCAACATGACAATTTATCTAGATTGTGTTGCATATCGTCAACTTGTTCTTTTGAGAGTACGCTATTTGCAATTTTTTTTGTAGAGAGAGGAAGAAGGGAAAAACGAAAAGCAAACAGGGAGAAACAAAAGCGCACGGCAAAATTGGTTGGAGGTGACAGGGGGAGCGGTCAAATTACTTTGGCCGACCCACCTGCCAGCCCGGAAGCCCCCATACGACGACAACGGACCATGCGTTATGGAGGGATATCCAGTGGAATAGAAATAGTACCTGTGCATTGATTCAGTCTTGATTCAGCCTGTCCGGTGACACCATCACTCGGAGTGATGAGGAGGGATTGCATTGCCTTCGACTGGGCTTCACTCGACATTACCACCAATCGCGAGGTGTCCGACGCTGTGTGGACAGTCACGTCCCCCACCCAGTCTTGAAGATTTGTATAGAGTTTGACATTATCGAGAGGATCACGCGCTACAGTGTAAAAGCGTGGCCATCGTGCCGGAGCAAACATGTCCTGTAGAGTACTGGCCGACGGTTTAGAATATGTCGGACGATGGCGAGACTTGGGTGTGCGGGAGGAAGATGCCGGTGTGAGTATGGTTGAGTGACTAGGAGCTGGTAAAGTCACAGAAGTAATAGGAATGTCATCAGGGGTTTGTGATGCCAGTGACTTATTAGCCTCAGTAATGAGAGGTGCATACGGTTCTAACGTAATTAGATCTGCAGAAAGGGACTTCTTATCTACCAGAGTTGAGGCAGATGTAGAATGTCCGTCATCAGGGAGAGAGTCCGAGGGAAGTCCAGGGTGAGCGCCAGTGTCATCAACCCATTCATTCGGCGGGCCAGAGATACAGCCATGAGCTTGGTCCTCATGTGGGAGGCTGCCTGCCACATGAGGACTGAGGAGAGAAGTGTCAGCCATTAGAACACTAGAGATAGTACAATAAGATGTCACCATATGAATAAGAGAAAATGGCCCAATTTAGCAACATGGACAAGATAGCAGGGCTAGACTCGCATGCCCAACAGTAACCATGACATTGAGTGTATGGTGAGTGGGCCCATATAGGTAGTTGGCTTTACTCGCGATATCACTGCACATATTAACCCTACACTCAAAGTGCACACGTGTGAGTCAGTGATCAACCGCAATAGCACCACCGACCGGAATATCATAGCACTGCCCAGATGCGAAGCTGGGTAGGGGTTATGTTTACTCCCCAACAAAAAAACCCATCAAAAGGGGTAAAAGGAACCACCTAACCACCAAACCACCAGTCAAATCAACCATGAACGCCAGTAGTCGCGTTCGCATGTACTGACAAAGGATCGGCAGTTCTTCCTTGTTGACCATAGGACAGCGGTCCTTCCTGGGCGATCAGTCGATCTCCCGCACTGTCACTACGGTCTCCCATAATATGGCCTCTAACGACCCGGAGGTTACTAACGTGGAGTTCATGGGTTCCTATCAGGTGCAGAAGTGCTAAAAGTTTAGCAAGTATTTATCCTAGAGGAAAGAACCAGACCCCCACTAGTGTAAAAGAAAAGATTAAAAACAAAAATAGTTTAAGGAAGAAAGAACCTAGCAAAATTAGTTGGAGTTGGCAAGTCGAGCGCAACATATAACCCCGAGCGCTCCACCAACCAACTCAGAGGCCCCCCACACGACGGCGACGAGCCAAGCATCATGGGGGGGGGGGGGCCCAGGGAGGGAGAAATTACAGTATTTGTGTGATATCGTGTGCTAGGTGTTGTTTTGATATTCCTTGGTGTCTGTGGGTGTGCTACCATGTAGTGTAGTGGATGGTCTTGGTTTGTGGAGGCTGTAGCCAGGAATTGAGTGCCTCTCATGTCCAGGTGGTCTTTGACTTAGAGGACTTTGGTTTCTTGATGTAGGTGATCTGTAGGTGATCTGTAGGTGTAGTAGCTGTGTAGAGAGTGGTGATTTTTAGGGCTTGGGCTTTGTTTTGAAGGTCCTGTGATGTGTTTCAGCTAGGTTAGAAGCCCAGACAGGGCTTGCATATTCCATCACTGATCTTATGTATTGTGTGTATACTGTGGCGGTAGTTTCTTTGTTGTGTCCAAATGTTGTGTGGGCAAGTGATATGAGGGCATTAAGTTTGGGTGTCAGTTTATTTTTTTTATGTTTGTGGTATGTTTGAATGTCATTAGAATTTCATATGTTACTCCTAGGATTTTGGGTGCATGTGTGTGTGTTTAACTGTGTTAGGGGGGGGTGTTGTTTATGGTGAGGTGGAGGGTGTATTTGTATTCGGCTGTCCAGCTTGTGAGGAGGGTTGCAGTGGATTTGGCTTGGGCTAATTTAAGTCTGTTTGTAGTGAACCAGTCATGTAGTGTGTTGATATAGGGTTGATGGAGAAGTGTTGCTCTGTCTGGGTCTTGGTGTGTGCATGCGAGTGTTATGCCGTCTGTGTAGGAAGCTATGTTTATTTGGGGTGAGTGGGGTGTGGGTATATCACGCATATATAGATTGAAGAGTGTGGGCGACAGGACGGATCCTTGCGGGACTCAGTTTGTTAAGTTTCTGATGTTAGACGACTGACCGGCAAATGATACGTGTGCACATCTGCCTGCTAGGTAGTTGGCCAGCACATTGATATTGTTTGCTAGGTTGTGGCGGGGAATGGCATCGAAGGCTTTACTACTGTAGAGTGTGGCAAATAGTGATCTGTGTGGTGGTCTGGCTGAGTTGATGCCGTCAAAAGCTCTTTATGTAAGGTCTGTAAGAAGAGTGTTTGTGAAGTGCAGTGGCCTGAAGCCATGTTATGTTGGACCTAGGGGTAGAGCGTGTGTGGTCAGTTGTATTACGAGGCATTCTAAGACTTTAGAAGGGGTGCAAAGGAGTGTGAGGAGGGCAGTGTGGGGTCTTTGTTGGGTTTGGGGAATGTAATGATGACACCATGCTTCCAGATGTCTGGTATTGTATTGTGTGAACAACTGTAGTTTGATATGTTGGCGAGTGCTTGTATGCCCTGTGATCCTTTTTTTTTTTTTTTTTTTTTATGTGAATGAGGGAGACAAAGGGCATAACTGCCTGCAGCGAGTGCCTCTCCTAGATTTAAAAGTGACAGGGCCGAAATCAAGGGACGTTCGAGCTAAAATGCCTGGACACACAGAGTTTGAAGTAATTTAAGTCATAGGAAGAGGGAAAAACTGATGCTGGGAAAGTTCCAGAGCTCAGCAGTTGAATAAAAGAAAGTCTGAGAAAAGCATTTCACTCTTGGGTTGGAGAGTTGCACAGAGTAGGGGTGGGATTGTGTTGCAAGGCGGGTGCTACGTACCCTACGTAGAGTAGGTGGTATACACTGCGAAAGCTCCGAGGAACACTGATTATTGTAGTAGCGATAGAATAGTGAGAGAGATGCAACATTGCGGCAAAGAGAGAGAGATTGCAGAGAATTGGTGAGTGGACGGGAGTTAATGATACAAAAAGCTTTCCTTCCTACTTTATCTAGGAGTGCGGTGGGAGAGGATCCTCCCCACACATGAGAACAATACTCCATACAAGGACGCACTGTGCCCCTGTACAGAGCAAGTAGCTGCGCAGGGGTAAAGAACCCCTTGAGGCGGTTGAGCACACCCAGCTTCTGGGAGGCTGCCTTAGCGAGACTGGTAATATGGTCTTTCCAAGTGAGAGCAGAAGAAAAAGAGACACCGAGAACATTGAGGGAAGATGAAGGGTTGATTTTTGTATTGTTGAAGAATAAGGGATAGTCCTCAGGAGGTTCCTGACGGGTTTACAGTAAGATGGATAAATTGAGTTTTGGAAGAATTAAATGTAACAAGGTTTTCTCTACCCCAATTGGAAATAATAGCTAGATCAGAAGATAAGCATTTTATGGCTTCATTACGTTTACTTTTGAAGGACTGCTGGCTGGGGCGTTCTGGAAAACTAATTGAGTGGTGTAAGGTAGAGTCGTCTGCATATGAATGGATGGGACTAGATGTACAGTTAAGAAGATCATTTATTAAAATTAGAAAGAGAATAGGAGATAGGACAGAACCCTGAGGAACACCGGAGTTGATAGGATGAGGAATTGAGCGATGGCCGTCCACAACCGCAGCTATGGAACGGTCGGAAAGGAAATTAGAGACAAAGGCACAGATGGAGGGGCAGAAACCGAAGGAGGGCTGTTTGGAAATTAAAGATTTGTGCCAGACTCTATCGAAGGCCTTCGATATGTCTAGTGCAACAGAAAAAGTCTTACCGAAGTCCCGAAAGTTGGATGACCAAGAGTTAGTAAGATATGAAAGAAGATCACCAGTAGAGCGACCCTTAACCCGGCAAGTGCGGGAAGACTCTTAAGATCCTGGGCCTAAAAAAATCCATTTAAAACACCCCCAAATTTTTTTTTTTTTTTTTTTTTTTTTTTTTTTTTTTTTGCCCCTGGGCCATGCCAAATATCACTCCTCCACATCCCCTCCTTCAGTTATCACCTATTTTCCCTGTTATTCCCTTATTCTGTGGTCTATTTTCGTGCTAACATTAGCGAGTTGGTAGCAGGGCGTTGGCATCACTGTTACCAAGCGTGGGAAAGAGCGAGAGAGAGACTATTGCGTAACAGTGTCTCTCCAGACAAGGGGAGGAGGGGAGGGAGGTTGCCTCAGCCATACATTATGTAACTCCCGGCCTGTATCGCCGATTTTGACCATCCAAACGCTGCTTCCACTTGTTTTATTGCTGTAACAGGTTATTACCTTTATAATCAACCTAAAATAGGCGCATATGGATAAGTATTAATGTTATTTATGGTAACATTAACGATGTTAGTGATGAGAACAGCTCAAATACATGCACACAGGCGTGCGGTGTCTCATACCCCCCATGCGCACGTCTTAGGTTAAGGAAGCCATACTGGCGATCTGAGAGCAGATTATGAGAAGAGAAATGCTTAAGAAATTTGGAATCAAGAATAGTTTCAAAAACTTTAGAGATACAAGAGATGAGAGCAATTGGACGATAGTTGGAGGGTTGAGAGCAGTCTCCCTTCTTTGGGACAGGTTGAA
This sequence comes from Paralithodes platypus, assembly GCA_032716605.1. Classification (NCBI taxonomy): domain Eukaryota; kingdom Metazoa; phylum Arthropoda; class Malacostraca; order Decapoda; family Lithodidae; genus Paralithodes; species Paralithodes platypus. Next base: position 35,456,228 of record CM064484.1, read on the forward strand.
TGAGAGCAAACTTCCAGAAAGAAGGAAAGACGTTAGAGGAGAGACAGAGACGAAAGAGTTTGCCTAGGCAGGGGGTCAGCACGGAAGCACAGTTTTTAAGTACAACAGGAGGAAAACCGTCCGGACCGTAGACCTTCTTAGTATTAAGCCCAGAGAGGGTAGAAAGTACATCTTTAGAGGAGATTAGGTGTATGTTGCTTATGTTGTGTAGACCACAGGCGGGTGAGTGCTTGAGATTGTTACACAGACAAAAAGTCATGAAAAGTGCCCACTCAGGGTGTATGGGAAATTCTACAAAGCCCCACCGGGGGCACGGGGGTTTAATCCCCAAGAGGGGGAGGCCACGAATTAATCACCTTCATATGCTTCGATATGCCGAGGTAACTAATTCGATTATTTAGCTTATTCCAGTACCAGACTAAAATACATCTGCCTATGATAATACTCCCTGCAGACAGACAACAACTCCACTCTGCTTCATAATAATACAGTAAATCTTCCCTGAAGTTTCATACAGATGAATATGCAAAAAATCTCTTTATTGTTTCATTTAGTAGTTACATTATATACAGTGAAATATTAATGCAACACATCCGATGTCAAAATTACGACTCGTATGACTATCCTACAATAAAAAAAATAAATGCAGCCCATTCTTTAGCCAAATTATCACTTGAATGTCTCACACACCACATGTATTAATACAAAATAGTAAATACAATTTAACAGTAATGTAGGAATGATTCAAAAGTACCGCACTCTGAAAACACGATATAAATCAAACAAATTTGGTACTGTACTTAAATTTACAAGGACTATAGCTTAGCCTTAACTGATGGATTTAAGAAATAACCAAAGTAAAAGTAAACCTCCGAACTTAACAACACAGTAGCACAAAGAGAAATCACCAATCGTCTCATGATCCTATGATGAGAACAAGTGCAGATTAGATACAACCAGTGAATTTCTGAAAAGACAAAATGCATACAACAAATAGCACAAAAAAAAAAAATGACAATTGCAGCTGATTTAAGAACCATAACAACTTAACTTTATAGCACACACATTCAACAGTCACTCATACCAGTAGTTTTAATATTACAGGGAACTCAGGGGCTCGTGATGTTAAAACTTTTCCAATCAGAATTATTTTGGGCTTTCCAAAACAACGCAACTGTAAACATCAGGAAGAGGCTAACTCTTTCCTGATTATATTTATATTTAGTCTGTGGGCCGGTGAAAATCAGTACTGTACCACATATGAGTCTTAATAAGTATAATTATAAGCTAGAAGACACTGTGTGTATCATTGTGGATGTGATATTTCAAACTGATAACCATTGGCAATGAGTGTCTACAGTAATATAGTTTCCATTTTCCGTTTATTGTAGTTTACGTTCAAACTGATAAATATTGGCAAGGAGTGAATGTAATATAGTTTCCGTTTTCCGTTTATTGGAGTTTATGTTGAAAAAGCTATCTCCTTCGATGGTACCAATTTGTGAAATTTCAGGGTCTGGCCCATGGACGAATTGACCACTTGCAAGTTTCGGGATACAGTATAAGCAGTTGAAGCTGTAGACATAACTATTTAACAGAAATACAAGTAATATGAGTTTGTGATGGATAGAAAGATGTTGAATTTGGTTTAATATATTTATGTGTCTTCTACCAAATATTTTAGCTTGTATTTCTGCAAAACATTGGTGTCTACAACTTTACTTTCCTTATAGCCTGAAACTTACAAATGTTCACTTATGGGATAGGAAGAGTAAACCCCTTCCCAAGTTTATTAGGATGTATCACTGTCTCAGATTTATTGGTTCACTCACACAAGTCAGCAGTGGACAGAACTGACAAACTGTGAAGTAAGGCCGACAGTATAGCAAGAAAAAAATAAAAAAAAAGTCACTAGGACCGTCTATGATGCAGGTAGGGTTCTGAGATAGCTAAATGGACATTTTAACTATTCTGGACACTTTTGATAGACCCCTCTGGATTTATGTTTTTTTGTTTTTTTTTTTTTTTTTTTTAATAGACTATAGTGTTATTGAACAAAATTTCACCATAAAACTTTTAGCTGTAATAGGTCAAGCGTCCGAAGAGACTGCAATGTCGTCCAATATCATAATAGTATAATTACCAAAGGCAAAAAGCCAATGGGGTTTTATCGAGTCCAATAAAGATCCCTCCTCACATTAACCTAACCAGTATTAACAAAACTAATCTTCCTGACTATATCGGCCAAAGGCGCCGTACCTGCACCTTCTAGCAACAGTGACAAGTGGTTAAGGATACCAGCTAACTCGAGGACTTGAACATGTGCAGTTAGTGAAATGCTTACTCCCCATCTAGCGCCCTAAATCTAGTATCACACAAGCAGAGGCGGATTGTACCAGTCACAGAAGTAGAGACAAACAAATATGGTGTACTAGACTCTAATATCTAATAATTTTGTATTTAACCTGATGGAGTATTAAATCTTGTAGTTGATAATAAAAAACTCTGTTTATAACAAGGAACAAATAACCCAAATCCTTCAAAATTATAATGTAAAACTTGCAAAATAAATCAGTTTATAACAAGAATAAAAATAACCTAAATCCTTCAAAACTGACTGATACAAATATTCCGGTAAAACTGTCCGTGTGATTATAGTTCAACACACTCTATGCCCAACATTAACTGATGCCCTTGAGCTCAACAACAAACATTAAGGTGGACTGTGGAGGAATGGCTGGTGGCGCTCCTCTTTTCCCGTATCTGCAAAAATAAAGAAGCATATTGTAAGAACATAAAAAATACAATGGGCCATATTTTTATTTTCATATTACAGTATAGCCAGTTCTAACCTGGGCAAGGTGGCTAACTGTAACATACAGAAACAGTAAGGATTTTGTTTGATACTCAATGGCCCCTGTTCCTAATTTTTACCTGTTAATCATACATTTCAGACAAAATGTCTTGGTATAAAGGGCCCAATACAGTGATTGATCCCTTTCACACGTAGCCAATCCCATTCGTGGGATTATCATATCTAAGCTTTAAATTCAGTACTAAATTTCTGTAGATAATGCCCTTCGGCCAGATGTTTTCCCTTACTTCTGCCTCCCTCAAGCACTTCATAGCTACAACACTCCAAATTCTCTGGCCAAATATGGGACTATCTCTCTCAATTATAATGTAAAACTTGCAAAATAAACAAACCAAAATGTATACATCAATTGTTTGGTTATAATATCTCATGCTCATCCTCGTACTGGCCGAAAGGTAATTCAGTCAGTGAAGGAAGCCACCGTAGCGTCACAAACCAACTTTGCACCCGCATGGCAGCAAATATATAACAGCTGACTTTTCTAGTCAGTTAAGGATGATAGAATGGGGATGAACACCCATTACAACAAAGGCATATCCCCCACTAACAGGTATCCCTCCCCCCCCCTCCCTTTGTTGTTGCCATTTAGACACACAGCTCAACTACCCACACTAGCCAAAGTTACCACGCCCACCCTCACACACATAAAGAACTATCTACGACAACTTCAACAATGTCAGGACCTCACCAAAGATGAGACCTCTATTAAAAACCTTATAAATATAGGCAACAAAGTGTTAGTTGCAAATTTGCTCCTTAGAATAAATTTCAACTTAAATTTATGGGCCCATCTACAATCTTCAAGGTCCCTAAATGTTATCAAGTGAGCGTGGATTATCATGGCAATCTTATAATATATTGTAATAGGCATGTTCGTCGAGTCTCTTCCCACAATAATAAGGACAACGAAAAAAAACACCCGCGCCATTGCAAAACCCATTTTTAAGGCCAACCCTGCCCCCTAACTTCATCCATTTCTCTTCCCCACCCTGACCCACCCCAAAATACCCCAAAAATACAAATATGGAATGAAAAGGGGAAAAGTAATAAAAGGAAGAGAAAGAAAGGTAAAAGATAAGATATTAAGATAACCTAAAAACTAAATTCTATGTGAGTGAGGGAGACAAAAGGCAGAACTGCCCGCAGCGAGTGCCTACCCCAAAGTTGAAAAAGTGACAGGGCCAAAATCAAGGGACATTCGAGCCAAAATGCCACTCACACAGAGTTTGAAGCAATTTAAGTTTCAGAGCTCAGCTGTTGAATAGAAGTTAAGTCTGAGAGTAACGTTTCACTCTTGGGTTGGAGAGTTGAACAGAGTAGGGGTGGGATTGTGTTGCAAGACGGGTACCACGTACCCTACGTAGAGGTGGTATACACTGGGAGAGCTCTGAGGAGCAATGATTATTGTAATAGAGATAACATAGCGAGAGAGATGCAACACTGTAGCGAAGAGAGAGTTTGCAGAGAGTTGGTGAGTGGGCGGGAATTAATGATACAAAAGGCCTTCCTTTCTACTTTGTCTAGGAGTGCGGTGTGAGAGGATCCTCCCCACACATGTGAACAATACTCAATACAAGGATGCACTGTGCCCCTGTACAGAGCAAGGAGCTGTGCAGGGGTAAAGAATCACTTGAGGCGGTTGAGCACACCCAGCTTCTGGGAGGCTGCTTTAGCAAGACTGGTAATATGGTCCTTCCAAGTGAGAGCAGAAGAAAAAGAGACACCAAGAATATTAAGAGAAGATGAAGGACTGATTTTTGTATTGTTAAACAATAAGGGATAGAGATATTTGAACAATATTACTACTCACGCCATGTTTGGTGGGCAAATAATTCTTCTCTTGCCTCCGACCTTCATGCCGGCCACTCCAATGTCCCACCCGTTAATGACCTCCCCCTGACCCAGCCGGAACTTGAAGCCCTTGCCGCTGTCAGTCTTGTCGAACATCTTCTTGTTGCTCATCAGCCGACCCTCGTAGTACACAGATACCTGGAGAGTCGAGGAAAATTATTCTCTATTAATTTTAACCGGAAAAGAGATTTCCATCCATAGAAGATTTCCTGACACACAAATATTGCATTTATGTTTCTAGTAATGGTTTTCTATATAAATCACATAAAACAGTATAAAGCAGGTATCAGACGAGAGCTTTTATAGTTAACATTTTTTCTGACAACATTTCTGGAATATTTTGCACTGGTATAGGTGACTTAGATTGATGGTAGATGAATTTAGGTAATAGAAATATTATAAATTTTGACCTCATAAGCAGCCAGACCAGTGTCGAGGATAAATATTGAGGGAAAAAGCGCTTGTGTGATACCGGCTTAACCCTCCAGCCCCGGCTATGTATTCCATATATATTCCCCGAAACCCGGGGGTTTTGGCCGAAAAACGTCTACGCCTAGGCTACCGCATCTTTGTTATTTTGCTTGCTTCCGCATTCCCGCGCATCCCCAAGCGTAGATGTGTTTCGTACCTGTAGAATGGCGTTAAGTAGACCTCTAAGTCATCTGGTTCAGTTGTGATGACGATTTCATTGGAGATAACTTTATGGCAAAAACAGCCACTTTACACTACTTTTCGATACTTAACAATAACATACAGGCACACACGAACAAGCGACGCTCTCCTTCTTGTGGTCGGAGATGCGCGGCGTCGGTCCAGCCGGCTGTTGTTTACATACGTCGGACGGACGCCTCTCACACCAAGCTTACAGGCTTTAAGCTCATGGGTTTCTCAGAGCCCTACCGGGTAGCTCGGGGGGTGTTTGTTATGGGTGCCTCAGAGCCCTACCGGTTCTGGAGGGTTAAGAGAGCCTAACAAACATCCACTGCATGATATATACAGTACAGTACACAGGTTAGTCCACAAAATAACATTGTGTAAAGTTAAAATCAATTGTTCAGCAAAAATGATAATTTGTGAAAAATATCTAAAGAGAGGGACATTTACCTAGACACTTCTACATCACTTAGGAAGAAGTTGTTCATATACTATTGGATTTGACTATAAAGATTATAAAACGATGGCTATCTATCTATCTATCTATCTATCCATCTATTGCCTGACGCCGTGATTCCCGAAGGGGTGGCCATGAACGAAACGCCCCCATGCTGTCCCAAGTCAGTCGACGCCCCTCCTCCCAACCAGCACCGCCTTCATCCATATACTACCTCACTCCTCTCCTTCGGTTGACCTCTCCCTCTCTGTCCTTCCACCTCGCTCTCGTACACCCTCCTAGTCATTCTCTCGCTTCACATACGTTCTATATAGCCGAACCATCTCAAGGTGTTCCTTTTCACACTTTCAAGCACATCTACCTCCACACCACACCTCCTTCTTACTTCCTCATTCGTCTGTATCCTGCCATGTAACTCCGCACGCACTTCTCAAGCAACTCATTTCCACCCCTCTCACTCTTGATCGGAGTCTCTCCACCAACGTCCATGCTTCGCTTCCGTAATTCAGTGTCGGGATAACCACACTGTCATGCAAGGACTTCTTCACTTCCATACTGACCACCCTATTTCTTGTTACTGCTTTCAGCATTCCTACAACCCTCTTCCCCTGTTGCACCCTCTCCCGCACTTCTTCATCCAACTTCATCCATTGTCTCATCTTTACTCAACACACTGCCCAGATACTTAAATGAGCTGACAATCTCCATAGCCTGACCGTTCAAGTTCACTTCACACTTTGTGGCTTCACCCCTTTCGAAGACCATAACCTTACTCTTCCCCGCATTTACCTTCAGATTCCGTTTTTCGCCCACTATTCCAAACATATTTAACAGACCCTGCAACTCCCATTCATTATCGCTCATCAGAACTGTATCATCAGCAAACAGCAGTACAGGTAGCTTCCACTCATTTCCCTCCTTTATCAGCGATATACCAACATCCACTGCTCTTCCTTGTATTTCTTTCATGACTCCATCCATATATACAGTAAACAACTACGGGGACATCACACACCCCTGTTTCAACCCAACATTCTTACAGTTTCTTACAGTGGTGATGGGCTGGTCTATCAGAGTGAGAACTGAGCGATCTCTGCCATACCCATAGCTTACTCTGACTGTTCCTTTTACTTATATATTTTCTAGATCTCAAGTGACGGCGTCTCTTCCGTGGATTGACCTCCCAATCTACCAAGATTGGAAGCCAAAGCGTCACATTTTCCCTTTGCCCCTCAACTTTCTCTTCATAATTGCTGAGGGACACAGGGCGCTGGGTGTGGCTTTGGTTTCCCGGGCATTTCCGCACCCTCCTCAGCTCCCCGCCATGGAGTGGCTTCGGTCACCTAGGCTTTATTGTGGTCAGCAGGGAAGGTTCTGTGGGGGCGCTCTGTTATGGCCTTGGCCTTGCTCGGGGCCTTGGGGCTGTTCGGCCAGGCAGCTTGGGGAACAACAACAACAGTTTCTTACAGTAGATCCTCTGGAAAAAGGCAAACTAGGCCTGTGTAGTGTGTACAGTATCCAGCTCAGTGCCAGTACTTGCATTGCTGCGGTCGTTCACGGTGTTGGCGGCGGCGGTAGCAGACGCAAAATTTTTACTATTCTGTATTTTTGCTTTATAATCAAACTTCAAATCTTGTCTTCCCCGTGCTTTATCAAGATTACTTTCAAAGTTTCTTATTGATTCGGAATCGACTACATACTGAGGCAGTGTGTTCCACTCATTTACCACTCTATCACAAAATGAGTTCTTTGCCTTTTCAAGCCTATTTCTTTCTTTGTAAATTTTCTTAGAGTGTCCTCTCGTTCTTGTTCCCTCCCGCATCAAGAAGATACCTTCACACACATCCTCATCATACATTCCTGACACTATCTTAAAAGTTTCTATCATATCCCCTCTCTTTCTACTATATGCCAGTGTCGGAAGCCCCAGTGTCCTCAACCTCTGCTCATAGCCCGCGTTCTTCAACGTTGGTACTAGCTTGCTAGCTCTCCTCTGCACTTTCTCCACTGCTTCTATATCCTTTACCATATATGGAGCCCACACCTGGTTCGCATATTCCAGGTGCGGCCTAACCAGCGCGGTATAGAGATTCCTGAATATTTCTTCGTCAAGTAACACAAATGTCCTCCTTATCAGCCCTTCAATTCTATTGGCTTTGTTTATCTTTTCCGCTAAATGTTCTAAGAAATTTAACTTATTGTCTATCAATACTCCTATATCCTTTTCTGCATTAACTTCCTCCATCGCTTCATACATACTGTATCCTACCTTGTCTATCTTGCTTGTCCCAATCCGCATGTACTTGCATTTTTTTGGGTGAAAAGGCATTAACCAATGTTCAGACCATCCCTTCATGCCCTCCACATCTCCTTGAAGCAAACCCACATCTTCCTTACACCTCACTCTTCTATTCATAGTGTGCACGGGGTTAGTTCCGATTTCTCCACCAGACGGCGTGGGGCATCATTGGCCCGCTACTCCCAAGTAAATAAACAAGTTGAACTCTATGCGATTGAATCGGTTTCTATTTTATATGCTCGTAATGCTGTGTCTAACGTGAACACTATGGAAATTGAGTTATCGCCATACATTCTTAGTGTTCTGAAGGGGGAGGGTCCCTAGGGTAAAATAGAGGGAAATTACGACAAGGAAGACTTATTACTGCCTTGTGATAAAAGCAGGGTGTATGAAGAGTGAACAACACCGACTATATCTCCTTATATACTGGGCTAACTTAAATACTGTATTATCATTATTTACATGTCGATTTTATAATTTTACACCATACAGTAGTATGTTGATATTTATCCGTTTTCCGTATATTTTTTTAATGATTACTATGCGTGCGAAGGCGAAGCAGAAAACAAAAGTTTGTTATAAGACACCAACATTCCATTACTCACTTCCTTTCTGTAATATATGTTTTTTATTGTTTATATATATATATATATATATATATATATATATATATATATATATAGAGAGAGAGAGAGATAAAATAATGTCTACGTTTTGGAAATTAGAGATACTATTAAGATTATAAGCCTTGTTACAACAGCAGAACTGCGCATGAATACCATACAGAAATCTTTGAGAACAGAATATTAACCCCTTCTTTACCGGTAACGTCTTTTTGTATTTGATTTCAGCTACATTTAGACGATTTTGTCTTAGCTTGGGAAGGATATATGATATCTAAAAGGATTAATTGAGATAGGCTTTAGCCTTGTAATGAGTAGACGTCCTTCTTAAGCTGTACAAAATTGTCTAATAGTGGCCAAAATATAATGATAAGTACATCGCCGGTACAGAAGGGGTTAAAGGCACGTAACGCAATCTACCGGTACATAGGCTAGGCCTACTTATAATTTCAGTGATGCATAATACAGGTTTAGTTAATTAATATGGTCAAATCTCCGATGTATTTAGCTTATTGTAATACCCTCTACCCACAAAAATCCCGCAACCATAGAAATACCCGAGTTGACAAAATATAACCGATCGAGTTTGGATTTGAATCAACATTTGATGTCAAACAAGTTCAAAAGTTAAAACCTACACCAAATATCACCTTATATATTATGGGCTAGACTTAAAAATACTAACTGTAAATTGATGAATTTTACACCAGAATTTTAGACCAATTCACATGGATCATAATGTAGGTAAGGTATGTCCATAAACGGTACCGGTACCAGGTACAGTATATAGTTTTGCTTCAACCGACAACCTTAATGATAAATCGTATATTCTCCTATTATGGAAGGTAACATATATTTATACAACGGACTTTGCTTAAACCTCCTCAAATAAACCGTTAGTTAAGTTAATTCTTAGGTAGGTTTGGTGGGTTTGATATTGTTGCACACCAATGGTTGGCAAAAGAGCCAAGTTCAGATTTATATAATTTTGCTGCATTAATTAAAATGGTAAAACTATGATGGATTTTGCTTATATTGCCAACGAGACTACTTAATTTAGTCTAAATTTCCCTGCATATATAGACGCAATTTATCCGACACGTAAGCATATAATATAAATGACCTATTCACAAAATTGCCATATGTTGGGGTGAAATTAATAAAATATAGATTATTAAATACCTGTATGTATATTTTCAGTTGATAGATACCGGTAATGTTGGGCATAGCCTAATCAACTCTTTTCATATGTTTCGTTTTATTACCGGTACTTACTTTACATCTAGCAGCTTTGCCATTGTACCAAGATCAATGCCTTACATTGTGCTTTGTTCCTTATGTTATTTATCATGGAATGTGTCTGTTGAAGAGAACGATATACTTGTACCGTATATGTACCTTAACCTACATTTTAATCTATATGAAGAGGTCTAAAGACACAATTATTCCTTGTCTCTTCATTTAGTATATAATATATAAGTTTGTTATATATCTGCCGGTAGGCTACACTTCGTGATGAATCGTATTGTCTCTCATTATGGAAGGTAAAATAGATTGATATAAACATATCTTGTGTAAGAATGGAATGGTCAAAAACACATGAAAAATCTCCCCTACCCTCACCCATCCACCATAACAGACATTTCATATACAGTACATCATTAATGTGGTAAATAGATTGTTGGTGTCCTATTAATCTTTTGTTTTCAGTTGGCTTTGCATAGGATACGGTTGTTGTTGTTGTTGCTGTTCCTCAGGCTGTCTGGCCGAGCAGCCCCAAGGTCCCGAGCAAGGCCAAGGCCATAACCAATCGCCCCCACAGAACCCTCCCAGCTTACCACTAATAATGCCCAGGTGACCGAAGCCACTCAAAGGCGGGGAGCTGAGGAGGATGCGGAAACGCCCGGGAAACAAAAGCCCCACCCAAGGCCCTGTGCCCCTCAGCAATTATAAAGGGAAAGTTGAGGGGCAAAGGAAAAATGTGACGCTTTGGCTCCCAATCTGCCAGGGTTGGCAGTAGGGAGGTCAATCCACGGAAAAGACACCGTCACTTGAGATCTAGAAAATATATGAGTAAAAGGAACAGTCAGAGTAAGCTATGGGTATGGCAGAGAATGCTCAACTCTCATTCTGATAGACCAGCCCATCACCAGTAGGATACGGTAATCTAGTGTAGGCTAATGGTATACGCTTTGCCGTGAATTGCGGTTACCTCCCTAATACATCGATAAACATAAATGTGTATACAAATATATTGTGTAAAATGAGACAATAAATATCAGTACAGATAATTGTTAAGCCTAGTCCTTATACAAGAAGATATTAGACAGTTTCCAGACGGTGATGGATGATAAAGAGCTTTGCGCTTTTTATACAAAATAACAAAAAACATTTACTCTTATTGACCATTGCCGTCTGATAGGTACTGTATGCATCTGTAGTTTTATGAATGAAATAAGGCCTATATATATTTGGGTAAAATTACTTAAGATATGTTCATAATAATCCAAACATCCACACATATTAAAGGAGAGAGCTCAATATTCAGTCTTATCATCTATTCATCATATTGTTTTATGTTACTGCTTTGAAGCTTGTTATTGTTTCCTTAATATATTTTCCTTACATCTTTGATTGTTTGAAATCAATACAAAAGCACATTGTCTTGTCCGTGTGTGCTAAAACAACCTGGTACAACACAAACTTGACCAGTCTCTTTGTGTACAAGCGCGCGGAAGCCCCGTACCATAGGGCCAGGTACTGGTTTGTTTATTATTGTCACGTGACCTGACGTCACGGCCACACTATGAATACAGCTTAGTGTCATCCGCATACAGGTATATCTCACTTCCATTAGTTATAACTTCAGGTAAGTCGTTGATAAATATAACGAACAGTAGTGGTCCCAACACAGATCCCTGAGGTATCCCACTTGTAATTTCCCTCCACATTCAGATCAAAGAACTCGCTCTGCTCATTCTCCACACGTACTGCTTCCTTTGCACCCTCATACATGCTCTTCACTGCTTTCAGCAACTTGCCATCTACTCCGTATATTCTAAATCCTTTCCATATACTGTACCTTCTCTATCCACTCTGTCATAGGCCTTCTCCAAGTCCATAAAGGCAACATTATAGGTTTGATTCCCGAAGGGAAGTAAAGAAAACCTAATATTTAGTAGGGCCCCGTAATCATTGACAACTTCGCCTATTAACATTAATAGTCTCCATTCAACATCCTGCGCCAGCAATTTGAATAACCCGCGCGGAAGATCATGGAGTACTCATCACAAGTGCACGCCTAATTCCCTTATGGGATCGTCATTTGGATTGGGTACCCTACAGAAAAAAACTCAATAAAAAATAAAAAGATAAATTCTATCTATCTATCTATTGTCAGATGCCTTACTCCCCTTAATGAGGGTGGCCATACACAGAATGCCCCCAAGAGGACTTATTCCCTGTAAGAGGGACAACCCGAGCCAGTTTACTGAAGGACTTACAGGATTGACCACTTAATTTAGGATCCGTCCGACTCCGAGGCCCTCTGTGTATCTTGTTAGCACTATTTTTCTACAGTGGTGTTCGGCTAGTCCATCCACTAACCTGCCTTACCCTTCGGTAAGCAGTACGGATTTGGATCAGGTTATCATCCCCTAGACAGGTTGCCGACCAACGCTGACGAGTCCCATCCACCCGGATTTTTATAAGGTTGTCTCCCCTAGCTAGGTTGCCGACCAAGGCTAACGAATCCCATCCACCCAGTAAAGGTAAATTAATATCTGTTATTATATGACTTGCCATATACGTGGATTTCTCATATTTTACTTCCCCGATACCCAGGCCCCCTAGCGGCCATCCTCGTTCTTCACTAATATACCAAGAAAAAACTATGGAAATCAACGAATGGGAAGTGGGATGGTTGGGAGGGCCCGAGTCGTCAATGATTACGGGGCCCTACTAAATATTAGGTTTTCTTTACTTCCCTTCGGGAATCAAACCTATAATTTAATAGGGCCCCTTCATCATTGACGACTTCACCTGAATATCAAGACTGGAGGCGGGACATTCGTAAAATATCCTAACCTTAGGGAAGAAAATCCGAATAAAATTTTCTTAAGATTTTTATTGTATACTGTACAATACAAAATATAAAAAAGGTATAAAAGATTTGCTAGCAGTGCGTGGCATTAAGAAATTGCTTGCTCATGGTAAGGCCGTTGCAGGCGACCTTATGCATGAAAGTACCTCCGTGTCCTACCGAGCGAGACCCAGCAGTAGGTACTCGCTCTGATCTTAAAACTAATTGTACAGTAATCTCACTGTACACTGTGAAAACTCTCTTAAAATTAACACGACTAAATACAGGACTGAGAACTCGTCCTATCACAGCTCGTGATATATCACAATCTCCAAGGGTACAGAGGGGATATGATCTTATTCCGCACAGCCCCCCACCCCCCCGGTAATCTCACTGTGCACTGTGAAAAATCTCTTAAAATTAACACGAATAAATACAGGACTGAGAACTCGTCCTATCACAGCTCGTGATATATCACAATCTCCAAGGGTACAGAGGGGATATGGTCTTATTCCGCACAGCCCCCCCCCCCCCCCCCTTTTTTTTTAATAATTAATTAATAAGAACATACTACTGTACTTACTGTACCCGTTGCCGTAAAGCTACACAAGTACGCTTTGGTTTATCTAGAGCGACCGACAGGTAGCGTGTCAGGAATGTATGCTTGGAAGCCCAAAGCTGGGTCTTAGCAATATCATCAATTGAAAATTTTTGTAAAAATCTGAGAGACACCGCCCACTTCCTAATGTCGTGAGCCCGACCTAACACGCCGGGGTTGCTTTCCTTAATAATGTCTACTATTAACCCTCTCACATCCTGACGCGATTTTTGAGCCTATTAGGGATACTTTAAAGCCTTTGTTACCATCAGGGGTATCTATAAACCTTTAGTTTGTTTACTTCAACCTCTGCAGTTGTCTTTGAGTTAGCTGTGGGCAGAAAACTAATTTTGGAGAGGTAATTATAACAGTGAGAGTAATCTATTTCTTATTGCTAATCTGGCAACCTCTGCGTCCTATGGTCGTGAGAGGGTTAAAGAAGCTAACTTCCGTTTCGTAGCACGCGTACCTGTTCGGTTCACCCATAAAGCACCTGGTTGGCGAGGTTGCGCAGCCCTCATAAACTTTGTGAGCGCTTGCACAGGACATAACATGTGATGAATGAGGCCCTTCTTGAGGGCCGGGACTGAAAATTCAGAGAAGACATGGTCTGAATGTTAATTTTTTGCAATAAATGAGGGAGACGGCGCGATTTGTACATGGTCGTGTAGCCTCCCAAACCTGAGACAGTTTGGTTCGTTGCTCATCGCCGCCAGCTCTGATACCCGGTGTCCAGTGGCAAGTGCCAGGAGGAAAACCGCTTCTTAAAAAGTGAGTCAAAGTCTGGCGCATGATTATACTTGCGGCATTGTAGCAATTCCAAAGCTTTATCAAGGGACCAGGTGGGCATGAGTTGGCGAGGAGGAGGACGAAGTTTGAAACATGCCCTCATAAAACCTTTCTCCTCCGCCTGCGGTATGGAAAGGCCGGTGAGATCAAGGAAGGGGGTCCTAATGGCCGACAGATGATTCTTTAACGTTATAACCGAAAAAAAAATTTGCTCAAACAGATAATCTAAGTACAGTACTTGAATACTAGGGCTGACGAAGCAGTTGTCTGCCTCGATTCCACAATCCAGGTTGTAAAAGTTTTCGAATGTGATTGATATTGTCTCCTGGTAGACGGGGTGTACTGATTCAAGAGCTTTTTCTTACAGTTTCTTACAGTTTCTTACAGTAGATCCTCTGGAAAAAGGCAAACTATGCCTGTGTATCCAGCTCAGTACCAGTACTTGCACTGCTGCGGTCGTTCACGGTGTTGAGTAACACTAGGCCCAAATTTATTTAGCCATTTGGCTGAGAAAATATCCATAAGGCAAAACTGAGAGAAGTCCGAAGGTTGCCAATCGCTTCCAAGTGGAAGGCGGAGACCGGGAGGGACACCGGGGTCCGGCACCACTGTTGCAATTGGTGGTACCATACCTGAGCCGGCCAGAGCGGCGCGATCAGCGCTACTCGGCCCCGGTAATCCCTTAGTTTGTGAATGACCTTGCACATTAACACAGAATCTGGTGGCGGAAACAGATAGATCGAGGTCCACTTGTTCCAGTCCACCAGCAGTGCATCGGGTCCCCCCGCCGGGGTTACCTCGTGACGGGTCAGAAAGAGTGGCAGTCTGTGGTTCTGCGTTGACGCAAACAAGTCTACTTGTGGACGGGCCGGCTTTGCAATTATCTTGTTGAAGATCGCCTGTTTGATTGTCCATTCTACTAAAGTACAGTACTCCGCCGGCGAGAGAGAGCATCTGCCCAGACGTTCGCCACGCCGGGGAGGTATGTGGCATGCAGATGAATCCCTAGCGAGTCTGCTAGGGTAAAAATTTGTTCTGAAACTCTCAACAACTCTCGTGACCTCACTGAGCCTTGCTTCTGAATGCAAAAAACTGCAGTTTGATTGTCCATTCTGAATGCTATTGATTTGTTCTCCAACGTCGTGCCGTGAGTTTGGAGAAAAAACAGGGGAACTAAAAGCTCCTGCTTGTTGATATGTGACTGACTGTTTGCCCCCCAAATGCCTTGTCCCTGGTGGCCTAGACTTGACTGATATCCCCACCCCAGGGACCCCAAGGCGTCCGTGTCTATCCAAACCGTAGGTGGAGGAAAACCCATGACATGACTGAGTAGAGGACTTCGTGCTTGGTCCAGGCCGAGAGCAAGTTGTGGATTAATGGAGGAATTGGCCATAATTCCTTCTCCGGCAAGAGAGGGAACACTTTGTTGCCTTCCAGGATTAATCGCTTGGTTTTCAGTCGGCCTAGTTTGACAGTTAATTGTATCCAGTTGAGAGAACCGATCAGGGAATCCCACGTTTTCCTGGTCGTATCCAGACTGTGGAGGAACCGGAACAGTTTCCTTCGAAACCTGTTGCGGTTGTCCGCACTCTGTGTAAGAGTCAGAGCGGTGGTATCCCAGATCAGCCCTATCCACTGAATCGTCCTTGAGAGGACAAGGCGTGACTTTGCCAAGTTCACCTTGAACCCTAGGGCTTGTACATGAGCTAACACTTGGTTGACATGATCCTGACATAATTCTAACGAGTTTGCCACTACTAGCCAATCGTCCAGATACCAAAACACCTGTATGCCTTGAACTAATAGGGGTAAAAGGGCTTGCCTGACAAGCTTGGTAAAAACTCTTGGTGCTAGGTTCAGCCCGAATGGCATCCTTTGACAGACGTAAGTCTTTTGCCGGATTCTCAAGGCGAGAAACTTTTGGAACCTCTTATTTATAGGGACATGCCAATAGGCATCTTTGAGATCGATCGAACACATCCAACCTTGCGGTGGGAGTGCGAGTCTGAGTTGCTGTATAGTCAGCATCCTGAAGGGTGAATTCTCTGTAAATGTGTTCAGTTGCGAGAGAAATAGAACTGGTCGCATTTGCACACTGTTCCTTTTTGGCACTAAAAAGAGGTGTGACGTGAAAACTAGTTGGGAAGCATTGACTGGAATCAGAACTCGTTTGGCAATCATTTCTTGTACTACGGCCTCCTTCTCCTGAGACACTGGGGTATACTCCTGCGGCTGACACAGTCGAGGCCGCCGGAGCCATCGCCAGGTAATTCCTTTGCTCACTACTTTTCTGGCCCAGGTAAACTTGGGCTAAGCTGATCGGCATGAACGGAACGACCCCAGGTGCAACCAGGGATCGCCCGTTACGGCAACTTCCCAATCCCGGGTCTTTGAGCTCGACTCCAGGATGTGGGGAGGATGGGTGGCTAGTTTTTTGGAGGGGGAGGTGCGTTGGCCTCGGACGCTTGACTAGTTTTGGCTTGTGAAGTGTTCGGATTACCTTTATACCCATGAGGCTTACCTTGTTTGGCTTTGTACTGAGGACCTCCCTGCTGAGGGGGTAGTCTAGGATCTCGAGATGACTGTTTCGGATGTGGTTGGTACTGCTTGTGACCGCCCTTTGATTTATGAAAGGGTTTCTTGGGGGGGTCCTTCCTCACTTGGGAGGTAACCTGTTTCCAACCACTTATCAAATTAAAGACTAAGCTCCAAGTTTCAGAGTTAAGAAGGTTAGCCGTAAGCACCGGGGATAGAGTTACCCGTAGACCTATGTCCGCCGGCAACTTCTTTACCAGATGCACTCTCAAATCTTGGCGAGCTTGTACCGCCTCCAAAATCACGATTCTAATGTCGCCTAGGGACTGAATGGCATTTTGAAGTGACAGTCTACGAGACAGCTCAATGGTTCTCCGAATTTGGGGGTCAGTGACGGCCGAGATTGTACGTGCTAGAGAGGCGGCTACTTGATGGCTCACCAAGTATTGAGAGAACATCCGGTAAGCCTTATTTCGTAACCTAAAATCTCGCTCCAAGTGAGCAGGCGGTGGTGGAGAAAAGGGGTCATATAAGGCATGCAAAGATACTTTGGGGGCCGCCAGAAAAGTTAGTAAGGCTGGTGGTACCCCTTCTGCTTTGGACACTGGTAGAGAAAAATAAGTGTGATTCTCTTGAGGAATTTGGTGTGACACTTTGGATGTAATAGTAGTGGCAAATACCTGGGCCTCAAGTTCCCAATCCAACCACGGGCCAGCGCCCACCTGCCGCATCTGCAGGACCGGATTCTGAGCTTGGTCCAGAGCCGGAGTTGTAGCCAACTCCGGCGTAATAGCATTTAATGCCCTGACATCATTGATGCCAGTCAGCCTTCGATCAGTCAGCGAAAAGTCGTGCAGAAGCAGCGGAAGGGACTGCCGGAGCAGGTGAATACACAAAATATGCTGGATTAAGGGGACTAGGTACACCTTTAATTAGAATATCTAGCACCCTCCCTGTCTCGTCTTTAGCCCTAAATTTATGGTTCTTATTAATCTCTATGGACCATTCCATGGGGACTGGAGGGTCTCCTGACACAGATGGTTGAGCTATAAGAGGATTCTCTGGTACTACAGGTACCCACGAGCAATCAGCATCATAGAGGAGAGGCATAGGGCCTTTTCTCACCGGTAACTTGTCTAAGGGGGGCGGTTGAACGTCAGTGATCACCCTCAGGTTGGACATAGCTAACGCCGCCGGTCCTACAGGACCTGGGTTCGTTGCCTCCACTGGGGTCGGTGACGACGTCAAAATTGACGGAAGATCTAAAGGTCTCACTACAGAAGTACTAGCGGGAGCAGTTGAGGTGATAACCGGCTGATCTGACGAGGCAGAGAGTTGGTACTGCTGAAATACCTTATGTAATAAGTCATTTACCTGGTCCAAAGTCATCCATTGTCTTGAGGTCATCCTTGGTGAATTTGAACTAGCTTCAGAATAATAACTTGGAAGCGACCAAGGAGCCGGGGAGAACATAGGATCCGCCGGCTCCTCACTCTGCTCCAAGAGTTCTTGTGATAATAACTCTTGCGAATCCTCGTGATCCCTCGGGGGCCAAGACAAATCAGGCACCGAAGATGGCAACACGTTGGTGTTGCTATCCTCAGTCTGTTCTAGAGAAGGTTCTAGATGGCGCCAGTAACCTCCCGCCGCCAAGGGCTGGGGGTCCTGGTCCATCAGAGATATAACTTGTGCCCCCGCCGGACAACCTCTAAATTGATCGGCCAGTACCCTACTATGGCCTGTTGATTTCACACCCCGGGGAACTAGAGATAATTTTGGTATTGCAAACGTTACATCCGAAGTTACATGCCTAGAATGTTCCTCACTAGTAGTGGGAGTCTGAGAGTCAGAGGGCGGTAACAGTTGTGGGGTCTCCCACCGGCTGCTTGAGGAGGTATACTCTTCTCGTCGGCGTTTATGGGACCTCGAAGAGTCCGAGGTAGAGTGGTGAACGCGGTGTCGTGGAGACTTTGACCTGGACTTCGACCTCCGCCGCGTGGCCCGGGTCGAGGAGGGGACCTCTGTGACGTCGCTCTCACTACTACTACTGTATTGACATATTCTTTGCTTATGGCTTTAGTTTTGACCTTAGGTCTGACCGCTTTAGAGTGACCGGGTTTTACTAAAGGTGACTTTATAATAAGCTTCTCCCATAGGACCTCGTCATCACACTGGAGGGCTTTATGGGCAACATCTTTAGCATATGTATTGAATGTCGCTTTAACTTCATGTAAAGCCGCCAAACAATGAAAGGTCTGTTTTAGCTAACAATGCGGACTTTAACCCTTCCTACCCGGGCTGCCTTAGGTAAGGACAGCGCGGCTGATGAGCCGGAACCCGGTATACCTTATGTAAGGCATTTGCTTTAAAGCGTGCTTCAAATTTCGCGCGGGCAAATTTTACTTCGCGGGGGCGATCGTAGCGCCACCAAGCTTCAACTACCATGCTTATCAGTTCCTACGTTGCCGCCATTGAGAGCTACAGCAAAAAAATGAATTCCGACGCGTCCGATACTGTGCAATCTCCCGCGCGTCCCAGTGCTACCCCGCTTGCAACATCTACGCCTCTGCCAACCGAGAAGAAAAAGAAAGTAAGGAAAGTGAAACGTTTGCTAAGTGATAGTGCAATACAACGTGAACTTTTCAACCCGGATTTGAGCAGTGGTGAAAGCTCTGTGGACAAAAACCTCTATATTCAGAGTAGAAGTGGGAGCGAAATTGACGATTTTGTGGGATTTGGTGCTGATGACAATGTTGATTTATTTGAGGGGGGTGATAGTAGTGATGATCCGGATGTGGAAGTGGTGGAGGAAGGTGCTATTGAAGTACCAAGTGTGCTAGAGCCAACCCCTTCGCCTAGTTTCGTAGCTCAAGGTAGGCCTAGGCCTAGCCCTAGCCCTACGCCTGGACCTTCCCCTTTGCCTGCCCGCACGCCCTTGAAAGTGGGTAAATACTTCTATAAACAGTCATTAGTGAAAAGTGCAGCCAAGAAAGCACGCAGGGAGGCAGAAAAAGTGAGGGAAGGCGTAGATAGTGAGAGTGACGCCGACCCAGGCCTAGCAACCACCCGTATTCCTTTGTCCCGACGCCTTGACCCGGGACGGCCACCCACAGCCCTCAGCTTCATCTGTCCCTCAGGATGACCAAAGGGCCTCTACAAGTGCGCCATTGGCCTCCCACAGTGTGACCACAGGCCCCGCATCGTAGGTCCTTATTTCCTGCGGAAAAGTCCACGGCTAGCCGCAAAAGGAGCCCAACTCCCGAGGCCGAGGCTCCCATTGCTCAACCTCCCGCAGCCCCACGCCGCCGACGCCCAGTCTATTCTTCACCAGAGTTGTCTCCTGAAGAGGATGCTGACGACCCCAACATTGCCCCAGATGACCTGAAGTCGCCTGAGGAAGAGGAAGAGGAAGACGAAGAGGGAGTCCCGACAAGAAGAGTCAAAGGGCGAGGTCGTGGACGTGGTCAGCCTGCCGACGCCGCTGGGCCTGGGCGTGGGCGTGCAGGGCGTCCGCCTGGGCATCCGCGTGGCCAAGGGCGTGTGCCTGCTGCAACTCCACGTCCTCGTCCTCGAGCTGCTGAAATGTTTGTGTGGTCAGATGGGGCGGATTTTGTGCCAGATTTTCCTGCCTTTGACGAGGTACAACAGGGTTCTGGGGTGTCAGCAGCATATCCCTGTGGCCCAAATGCCACCCCCAGTGAACTTTTCTGTGGCTTCTACGACAATGTTAAAGAGACAAATAACCACCAGGCTATCTGTTCAAACTTTCTTGGCAGGAAGACCAGTGCCAAGATGGTGGCATGGAGAGCTCTCACTGTGGCAGAATTATATGTGTTCTTGGCACTCACATTGCTGATGAAACACATAAAGAAGCACGTTCTGGCCGACTACTGGATAACTGGCGACCTCACAACGACTCCAGCATTTGGCAAATTCATGTCAAGGGATAGGTACTTCGACATCCTCTCATATTTCCACCTGACAAATAACATGCATGTCCACGAACCCGACACACTCTGGAAGATCAGGCAACTGTATGACATGATACGTCATCGGTTTTCCACCTACCTGATTCCATTTCATAAGCTGTGCATCGACGAGTTTCTGGTCCTGTTCCGTGGTAGGCTGCACTTCCGACAGTATATCCCGTCAAAGAGACACCGCTTCGGCATCAAGCTCTTCGTCCTCTGCGACTGCAAGACGGGATATGTGCTCGACTTTATAGTCTACAGCGGCAAGGGTGGTGAAGTCCAGATTGACCCCCTCATTGGTTTTGGCGGCGCTGTGGTAAAGACGATGATGGAGAGGTACTTCCATGACAACCACGTCCTCTATACCGACAATTATTACACGTCGCCTATCCTCGCCAAGTACCTCCATGACCGCAAGACCGGAACTGTCGGCAAAGTGAAGGGGAAGAGGAAGGGTATGCCAGCCTACCCAACCAAAACTAAGAAGATGGACATCTTCCATAAGAAGAGTGGCCCCATCCTCTCCATCCACTGGCATGACCAGCGCAAGGTCAACCTCCTCACCACATGCCACAAACCAGAGATGGTCCCCACAGGGAAGGTGGACCGAAAAACGAAGAACCCTGTCACAAAACCAGCTGCTGTTCTGGACTATAACCTGAACATGCGCCTCGTCGACAAGTCCGACATGCAGATGGGCTTCATAGACTGCCTGCGAACATCTTGCAGGTGATACAAGAAGTTTGTCCTGCATACAGTAGATATGTCTGTCCTCAACGCGTACAACATCTACCGTTTGAGGAGTCCAGTCATCAAGTATAAGAGCCTGTGGATCTTCCAAAAACAGCTGATACATGAGCTCCTGGTAAAACATGCGGGTACACCAGGGAGGCCACTACAAGGACCAGGCATGATGGACAGAATAGGGTGTGCCGACTTCTTGAGAAAGCACCAGCTCGTCGCCCTTCCTTTCCAGGGTCCTAACAGTAGAATAAGAATGCAGAAGAGGTGCTATGTGTGCACCCGCACAACTCGACGACCAAGAAAACCCACAAAAACCACTTGGCAATGCCTCGAGTGTGAGGTGGGACTGTGTGCTGGCACCTGCTTCAATGATTTCCACACTATGGCAAACTATTGAAGTGTAAGTGACAGTGATAGTGACACTCAATAATAATAATATAACTAAGTATAAGTGAAAGAGACACATAAGTAATAAGTGCCTTCAGAACAATATGAACAAGTGAAAGTGACACTAAAATATATATTCCTAACAATAAAGAAGTGAAAAAGACACTATCAATTACCATAGTCCAGTATATATAATGATAACTACTATAATAAAGACTATAAAACTAAGTCTAAGTGAAAGAGACACACATAAATAATAATAAGTGCCTTCAGAACAATATGAACAAGTGAAAGTGACACTAAAATAGATATTCCTAACAATAAAGAAGTGAAAAAGACACTATCAATTACCATAGTCTAGTATAAATAATCATAACTACTCTAATAATAACAATAAAACTAAGTATAAGTGACAGAGACACAAATTACTTCAGAAAAATAACTTTATTGAGTGAAAATATCATAACAATAATATATGGCATAATAAACAATAAAACATTAAAAAATCGCTTCCCGCCATAATTCAAGGTAGAGCGACGAGTCAAAACGTTCGTCGTAGCCTGGGCCGCGGTTGAGTGTTCGGACGCGGCGAGGTAAATACGCGGAAAAAGTTACCTCCACTTCCATCACCATAACTCCGGAACTACTTGAGCTAGAAAGCTCTACTCAACGCCATTCTATGCGGCAAGGTAAAGTGCCCATTTTGACATATGTTTACTTAATGTAGGTAGTATATTAAGCGAGATTAGCCGTAGTTTACTTTTCTTGTGTTTTCAGCCAGATCGCCCGGATACAGCCTCCGTCATTAAGAAAGGCTGCCCGGGTAGGAAGGGTTAATTCTGAGCAAATGTCGCACTTTTTTTACAACCACACGCCGCGTGAGCGATCGAGGCACTTGACACATTTCGTGCAGAAAGTATGAGCAAACACTGGTAAGAGGGAACAAGTGGGGGTAGCACAAAGATCAAATCTGGGCATAGTGCCGTTCAAAGAGAGGGTCCCCTCCTCCGTCGGGATCCGATGGCCAACTCCGCCGGAAGGGAAGTCTGGGGGCCTGGAAAGAAAATTTCCAGGAATCAATGCTCATAAGGATAATCTGCGAGGTATTATACATCCTATCTCAAATCCGCCGGAAACTTAGTGAAAAGTGCACACTTATTCTAACCTTCTTCCGCCGGATCTGTCTAGCTGAATTTCTCACAATTTTACCTGTGACAAGCGTCACAGGTCCCTGACCTTATTAAGTTGTGACTGTATCTAACCAGTTTGCAAAACTAATATATCACGTAGTGAACACTTGACTGATGTTGCCGCGGGCGATGAAGTCGTTACGTGTCACTAGGCCAGACAGGGTGAGTTCCCTCGGCGAGCCGAGATGGTGGCCCTGGTAGGAATGCAATTCCGCCGGGAGAGTGGTTCAGCCAAACCACGCCGGGATCTTCTGAATGTTCCTATCCGCCAGAGGCGGACACTTGGCCCACCGCACGGGCCGCCGGAACAAACAAAAACTGCCGGAAAACAGGGATGGCACAGCCCTTTTCCTGCAGTCCCACACACATATAATAAAATGCATCATGACATATAGGGACGTCTCCCAAGCCCCAAAGGATCGAGCTAGCAAGCTAGAACCAACACAGGGGGAAACAAACGTAATCAATAACAACAGAAAAATTTAGACACCTAAATTACCTGTAGCCTAAGACGGAGACCCCTAATTATGACGACCACATAAACCGAAGACATCCCAGCCGAAGACGCTCGAGAACCGGCAGCCGCACCAAGTAGAGGAAGGCCTTCATCAAGGGGCCTAAGCAAAACACGAACCCTGGAAGGTGGAGCACCACGTGCAGACATCCTTAAACCAGAGCATTTGCTGATAATTGTAGACAGTGGCATGTACTATCCTCAATAATGACAGTCTGTATCATGCCTTGTAGCGTGGTCGCCTTCTAGCTAAGTAAACACAACAGCTAAGGCGTCATACACAAATAAAACAACACACGCGGTCCACCCATCCGGGACTCCTGGACGCCTGTGACAATGGTACCCTATTTTAACACACTCTTCCTGCGGACCGACCAATCTGGCAGCCGTGCTAGCTAATCTAAACCTTGTTACTGCAACACAGATATATACAAATGAGTAAGGACTAGAAGCTCTGCGAACGTCGAATGAAGCGGACACGG
The DNA here is from genome assembly GCA_032716605.1 of Paralithodes platypus. Lineage (NCBI taxonomy): Eukaryota > Metazoa > Arthropoda > Malacostraca > Decapoda > Lithodidae > Paralithodes > Paralithodes platypus. Next base: position 35,480,278 of record CM064484.1, read on the forward strand.
CGCAAGCCTTGTGATCGGGAGGGATGCGGAAGGAAGAACGAGGATGGCCGCTAGGGGGCCTGGTATCGGGGAAGCAAAACATGAGAAATCCACATACAGTATATGGCAAGTCATATAATAACAGATATTAATTTATCTTTTTCTTTTTTATTTTTTACAGAGTTTTTTCTGTAGGGTACCCAATCAAAATTACGATCCCATAAGGGAATTAGGCGTGCACTTGTGATGAGTACTCCATGATCTTCCGCGCGGGTTATTCAAATTGCTGGCGCAGGATGTTGAATGGAGACTATTAATGTTAATAGGCGAAGTCGTCAATGATGAAGGGGCCCTATTAAATACAGCTTTTGTTGCTTCTCCAGATATTTCTCCACAAACCATTTCAGGGTAAAAATCTGATCTACACATCCTCTTCCCTTCCTAAAACCACCCTGCTCGTCACCTATCCATTTCTCCGTTCTCGCTCTTACTCTCTCAATCACTACAAGTCATACGAGACAGACTCGTAAATCACTTAGAGGAAAATACCATACTTAACACTAGATTAGCGTGCTAGCGGTTTATTTATATGTACCGCCCAGCGGGGTGTTTTTAACCAAAATAGGGCTGTTTACGTGATCATTTTCATGCCTAAATAAGACCCAGAGCGTAAAACAAGTATCTATCCCTGAAAGGGCATAAACAGAGCTTTCCAATGACACCAAAACGATCCTTTTATGACGGCTAGTTTTCTTGCAACAACCGTGCAACGCGAGTGCAAAAAGCATGTAATTCGGTACTTTCCCCATTAAATTCAGTATGTAGCGAGTGAGAGAGGGAGGGAGGAGGTGGGATTTGTGTCAGTAGGTTCGCCGCGGTGGTCTGGAGAAGTCATACGCTCGCTACTCTCCTGCCACCACTTGTCTCTCTCTCTCAGCAATTGCTGAAATTGCCACACGACCTATGTCGCGCGCCGCCAGATAGTCCAGATTTATTATACTCGACTTATGTTGTGCGCCGACACTTAGGGGTTAAAGATACTCAACACGGCTTTCGTAAAAAACGTTCCTGTTTAACAAACCTCTTAGACTTCTTCCACGATATCCTCAACCTCTACGATGAGAGTAAAGCTGTAAATATTATATACCTTGATTTTCAAAAGGCCTTTGACAAAGTTCCCCACAAACGTTTACTGCTAAAACTAAAAGCGCATGGAATACAAGACGGTGTGTTGAAATGGATAGAAAATTGGCTCAGCGACAGAAAGCAAAGGGTAGTCATAAACGGTAAGGCATCTAAATGGACCAATGTAAGTAGCGGGGTACCCCAGGGATCGGTACTAGGACCAATTCTCTTTCTAATTTACATCAACGACATAGATGAGGTCTCACCTGTACAATCTCAAAATTTGCTGACGATACCAAAAATTGCAAATAGCGTACTCTCAAAAGAACAAGTTGACGATATGCAACACAATCTAGATAAATTGTCATGTTGGGCCCAAATTTGGCAAATGAGTTTTAATGCGGATAAATGTAAAGTACTACATATCGGATACCTAAATGAGAAAGCAAACTATTCGATGAATGGCACTCAGCTTAAGAATGTAAACAGAGAAACCGATCTGGGAGTAATAATATCGAGTAACCTAAAACCGAGTCAACAATGTTCAGAAGTTGTTGTTGTTGCTGTTCCCTAAGCTGCCTGGCCGAACAGCCCCAAGGCCCCGAGCAAGGCCAAGGCCACAACCGAGCGCCCCCCACACAACCCTCCCCGCCGACCACAATAAACCTGGGTGACCGAAGCCACTCCATGGCGGGGAGCCGAGGAAGGTGAGGAAACACCCGGAAAGCCAAAGCCCCACCCAGGGCCCTGTGCCCCTCAGCAATTATGAAGAGAAAGTTGAGGGGCAAAGGAAAAATGTGACGCTTTGGCTTCCGATCTTGGTAGATTGGGAGGTCAATCCACGGAAGAGACGCCGTCACTTGAGATCTAGAAAATATACAAGTAAAAGGCACAGTCAGAGTAAGCTATGGGTATGGCAGAGATCGCTCAGTTCTCATTCTGATAGACCAGCCCATCACCACTGTTCAGAAGTTGTTAAGAAGGCAAACAAAATAATTGGCTATATTGGCAGGTCATTTGAGCATAAATCCAAAGAAGTTATCCTAACCCTTTACAATTCCTTAGTCCGCCCTCTTCTGGAATACTGCGTTCAATCCTGGTGCCCTTATTACCAAAAAGATATAAACAAGCTAGAACGAGTTCAACGTAGAGTTACCAAAATGATACCTAGCCTAAAGAACAAACCATACGAAGAGCATCTTAGAGAATTAAATCTATTTCCTTTAACCCAGCGCAGATTAACCCTTCCTACCCGGCCAGTCTTACCTAAGGACGGTCGCCCGTACCCGGGCGAAATGGCTGAAAAACGTCTAGGCCTAGGCTACCGTATTTATGTTTATTTTCACTGCTAGAACTTTCCCACTCATCTATAATCGTAGTGCGGTTTTCAATCTGTATTTTGGCGTTGAGTAGAGCTCTGTAAGTCAACTGGTTCAGTTGTGATGACGATTTCAGTGGAGCAAATATTGCAGAGATGTTGCCAATATGGGGGCTTTTCAGACACTAATTTCATCTGACGTCAGAACAATAACATTGAAGAGTCTTCTCCTTCTTGTTTTCGGAGGTGCGGTGACGCAACGCTTGGGTTTGTTGACATACGTCGTACGCACGGCGTTCAGACCAAGCTTAATTAGGCTATTAAGCTGCCGTCTTAGGTAAGGACGGCCGGGTAGCAGCCCTTCTGCCGAGCTGTCATTAGGTAAGGCAGACCGGGTAGGAAGGATTAAGAGGTGACTTAATTCAAGTGTTCAAAATCATCAAAGGCATCGACAATATGAACTGTAGTAAGTACTTCACTATCGACCAATCTAATTACACGCGGGGAAACGGTTGCAAAATTATTGGTAAATCTTTTAACTCACACGAATCTAAGAATTTCTTCTTCAATCGAGTTGTCAACTTGTGGAATGGGCTTCCCCGAAACGTTATAGACTGCATCACCGTTGATTCATTTAAACTCCGCCTAGACAAATATCTCGCATCAAACCCGCGACTGACTGCGTTTGTAAATTAATAACTTTATTTTATCCCCCCCTCAGTTACTAACCCATCTGTCCCCTACTAACTTCCTAATCCTGCCACGGATATTAGTTCCAGGGCAGTAATTCCCTTTCCAATGTTCCCTTACCCACTCTAAACCACTGTTTGGACACTTGATCCTCAGTGTTTTGGAGGACAAGCAACCTAGAAGGGTCACTAGACTGTTGTTGCTTGATTTCCTTTGTACTCCTTTGTACACCTTCCCTACTATGCTTAGAAGACACATTCCTCGGTGGTTACCACACACTACAAATAAGAAATTTAGCACAACTCCTCATTTATAGTACAGTAATTTCAATTAAAGCCGTGTTTTTCACGAATATAACTACTATGCAACAGTAAGAGAAAAATGTCTGTAGTGTACTGACCATCTTGCCGCGCTTTGCCTCTGGTCCGTTGCCAGTGACCAGGTCCTCACAGGTCACTCCCCCCTGCTTCACCACCTTCGGAGATTTGGTTTGTAACTGTGGGGTGCCCTGGGGAGATTTGTCTGGTGGAGGAAAAGTGGTTTACTTTAGTATTTGCTGTAGAGTGTCAAACAGAAGCAAACTGATTATTAGACAGAAATTAACATGAGGAGGAATACATGACCATTTACATGAAATAATGTTGTTTTGGCCATTGTATCACTTTCAAAGACATAAGAACAACTGTATAATTAAAATTAAAATTACAGTACAGTACTTGGTATGGTATTATCTATTTATTATTTATATATTTATTTTATTTTGATATCTAATAGTAATAACTAAATGGAAAGGACTGTCTTAGGATTGGTAATTAATAGTCTCCGTTTTGATTTGGTGGCACATGGAGTGAGATGGGAAGTCTTAAACCTAACAGAGATGAATGAAAATGTTTGTGAGGATTTTTATCCAGCAGTACACTAATTCTGATTCATGGTGATAGGTTGTTGTTGTTGTCGTTCCCTAGAGTGCCTGGCCGAACAGCCCCGGCCACGATCGGGCTTTCCCACAGAGCTCTCATGGGGTGAAAATTATGTTGTTGGCATAAGTGATTGTGTGGAATGCAGTCTTCTATGATGAGTTTAATAGTATGGGGTGCTGTTATATCCTGGAAAGGTGTCGATGACGGAGATGGGTTGATTCAAAGAGTGTATGGATTGAGTTTCCCCTACCTTCCATAGATTGTTTTATCTCTCGTATGGAGCATGTGGCTGGAAATCCTTACCTCTAACACTACTCTTCGACATATACACAGAAGCATGAGGTGCTAGGGGGATGGGTAGGGGATGATTTAGCCCCTTGATATTATATGTATATACTCAGGCATATATCCCATTGCTGGGGGTGTCAGACTCGAGACAGAGCCCGAATAGAAACAACATTCAAGGGTTCTAATTCTCAGGGTCCGGGACCACTTTCACGCTCCCTCGCCCCTTTCTGTCTTGATGAGTAGGAGAATTTTACAAGGGGAGGAGGATTCCTAGCCCCCTGCCCCCAGAAGGAAAAATAGGACACTGAAAGACGGACAAACGGCTACAGTTGGGTAGAGGATGCCAAACCTCACTCTGGATAGGACCAACCCTCACCCTTGATATTCTACTTGTACTTAAATCCATCATACCTGCTATTTTAACTGGTGTATCCTTATGTGGAGTATTCTGCAAATAAAACAAAGTACCGGCATCAAATGTGTGTACACTAAAAAACATTATAGATCATATAAAAGTAGTACTCAACTAATTTTAATATATTTTATCTTCAGAATATTTTATTCAGAGTACAAAGGTCAATTAAGATAGATAAAATCTATTGATTCCATTGGTTCCCTTCATTGACAGAATATAATTATCAGACTATAACAAGAATCATTCTTTTGTTAAGGTTAGGACAGGTGTTGTTGCTTTTTTATACTAAATGCTGCTTCATGTCTGGGCAAGATAGCACACTGATTAAAAATAGACAAGAAAAATAATAGGTTAAAATTGGGTAATTACACCACAACAGCAATAATACCAAGCCAGAGGCCCATAGCTCCAAAACTATTTCATGGATTTGGCTGCTGTTGGGCTTACTGTAGGTTTTAGATGAATTCATATTAGTTTACCAACCCACCAATTAATTTACAAATAAACCTAACTAATGAAATCAATTAAAGTAATGAATACATGTGGTACTCCAAGGACTCTAACCTAGGATACTCACACCGAAATTCCGCACACTAAGCATGCCAACCAAACAAGGTCATATGAGAGTTGTTTACCAAATTATGTTAAAAGAAACGGTAGCCCGATACAAACGGCGAGTAAGCGGCATGTAATGTTTAAAGTTAGTCACCACATCCTCCTGGGCAAACCACTAGATGTAGAGACTTCTGGTTTTCACCATTCTCAAGATTAAAATGTAAAACTTGCAAACTAAACAAACCAAAACTGGGACAAAGACAATATAAGGTCAAATTAACTTACCAAAATCGCTGTGAAAACAACGCTCACTAAAACAAAATCTATGAAATAAACAAACACAATCCACCACATAGGGTGTACATTACTACATGAGCAAGTTAATCTGGGTCCCAAGCAAACTAATCGCACACATAACAACGCACTATCGTCACGTTCAAGGAATTAGTCAATTTGAGAAGTCCGGGACGTTCTGGTACATTTTACTAAACTCTGCATGAATAACGAAAATACATGTCAAATGTCAAAATGTTCATTTAAAATCAAATTTGCAACATGACAAGACATTAACAATAGTACAAAATACAAATATTGATAAGATATCTATAATATTATTATTTTTTTTTTTTAACAGCACTCACTAACGGTAGTGCTATCCGGTAGGTACCTGTAAGCATAGCATGCCTCAAGTGACCCCTATCAATAGCTACCCTACAAATAACCTACATTTATTGTACAAACTAAGGAAATCGCAAAAGCAAGCAATTGATACTATCGACAATGAATAAATATAATATAAAGACAAATAATTGCAAAATATGAAGAAGCAACAACAGATTTAAACAACGAGTACTCTTTTAACAAGAACAATTATTTGTTTTTAAATCATCAATAATAATAATAGAAAAAGAGAAAAACAATAAATACAAACAGACACAAAGTAAGCAGAGGTTATACAAGAAACTTCAAGTTAAAAATGATTGATTCAAATTGTCAAATTTTAGAATACAGTCACAATAATTGACCCTAAAAAGATTAAATTTATGGAACAATTTACTTGCCTCAAAACCTCTGTCTACTAAGAGTTTATAATTATAGTACCCTAGCTCTAGCCCAAAAGTCATCTACTTTAGTGCAAATTTTACAAAATCTTATTAACTGGGAATAAAACAATTATGTTATTTTACTATCGATATTACTACTAAGGAAAGGAAAGTTTATTACGTTAAAATAAAAATAATCAACTTTGTGATATACTTTAAGTATGCACTGTTCATTAACAATCTCTATATTTATATTAAGAAAATTTTCAACTTCATCATTTACGTTACATTGTGTGAGGGGAATAGAATTAGGATAAATAAGTTTCGCAACTTGATTAAAATTTAACAAATTGCAAATGGGAATATCATCAATATATCTACTATTATTCCTTAATAATTTAGCAAGTGCTCATTTTTCTGGGATTTTATTTTTCTTGCTACTGTCAACCAAGTCTTTTATAAATTTAAATTCTAAAGCAAGCAAGAATAAATCTGCAATTAAAGGGCTAGCATCTCCACCCATAGGAATTCCTAATATTTGTTTGAAAATGTAAGGCCCGAATCTAACATAAGTATTGAAAAGGAGTAATTTAAGGGCATCTTTAAGTTTAGTTCTATCAAAATATACTGAACTAGTGGGAGTAGAGCTAAGTGATGCATTATTAAAATATGTATAAACATTTATGAAATAATTACTATTCTTAACGAATCTGTCAAAGTACAAATCTATAATAAAGCAAAGCTCTGAATATACTAAATCTAAAGGCAAATTGGTATACAAAGCTGAAAAGTCGAAGCTATGTACCGAGGTAACTTTCGGCATGGTATTTATTTTATCAATAACTTCTAACGAATTGTCAACACTCCAATAATAGTTAATGCCAGTTCTTCTCTTGATGGTATCACAATATCTTTTATGAGTACCTTTAATGTATTTTAAGCAATTTACGACTTGTTCTGACAGAGTTTTAGTGGTAGCAAATTTTGCTCCGGCAATAAAGCGATATTTATAAGGTCTTTTATGAAATTTAGGTAACATGTATAATTTTGCAATGCACTTGTTCTTATCAGAAAGTTTAATATCAAATGCTACATTTTTCTTGGTATGTTCATCGATTAAGTTATCAATATTCAAATTATTTTGAGTTTCATAAACAGAATTACCACAAATATTTTTATGTAATAAGTTACCTTTACTGCCTAATTCTTTTTTCATGTTTTCAAGATAACATTTCTTACATGTGAAGCTATAATTATTGCTGGCTTTATCTACTGTAGTGATTACAAAATGTATATGTAAATTTATTAAATCAGCTTTAAGCTTATTGTAATTATAGTCTACAAAATCTGAAAGATTAAATTAATTTTTAAGTGAGAACATTTTATTTCTAATTAACTTAATTAATAATTTAGAGGAAGATTAGAGCTTGATATATTTAGTGGATTTCTATTTCGGAGAACGATGGAGTGAAAATGATCGCTGCGAAATTACCCCATCGCGAGCTACATATTGTATGTATATACTCAGGCACATGCCCCATAGCTGGGGGTGGCCGACTCGAGACAGAGCCCGAACAGGGACAACACAACACAACATATAAAAAAACACGAAACAAAATACAAATTTGCACATAGAAGACCCAGAGACCCAGGCCCATTTGCAGTCCCCAGCAAAAGATTCCCAGGTCCCAGACCTCCCGAAAAGGTTCCGGTCTCAGCAGGCAAACACGCAGCGAAGCTTTACCACCACAAGCCTGCCCACCTCGCATCCAGGCTATGTATGTTTAAATAAATCTGTGGCGTGGCCCAAAATGTTTGACAAAACTTATTATAGTTATCCTTAGCAGAAGACCTGAATGTATAGATAAAGCAAAAATAATTTTAGTCTTCTATATGTGGCGTTTTTTATTGAGCAAAAACCACCGTTTGTGGCGAATTAACCCCGTTTTATCCAAAGATTTTTTTTTAAATACATACAAAAAGGACAATCAAACACTTCCAAACACATTCACGCTATCATCAATCTGACGCCCCGCTTCCAGGAAATGCCTCAAAAGGGATGGCCATGGCAGAAACTGCCTCCAGGCTCCAAGACATGCCTCCACTGACCCACTCCACAGTGCCAATTCCACTAAGTGGATTATGACCCTTAACCCACAGAGTGCCAGACAATTATTGACCCTATGCATCTGCCAGTGCCAGAGGATTTTTAATTTTTATTTTTATGGCTAAATCTATCAAGTTGGGGGAGAAAGGAAGGATAATGGTAAAAAAAAACACTCCCCTTGTCCATTTTCGCCAGAAATCAGGTCCCCGATAGTCCCGAATGTAGCTGAAATTTTCAGAGTAAATCATCGACTTTTATGGTATCGGAACGTATAGGTAGGAGGGTGGTGGGAGGGTGGTTTGGGGGATGGTGGTGGGAGGGTGGTTTGGGGGATGGTGGGGGGAAGGTAGAAGCGTAATTGACTCGTTACAAATATGAAGCCGATTGGTGAGGTAGTTTCGCCACCACGGATTTTCCTTTTTTTTCCTTTTCTTCGTACGGATACGCTGGAAGTGGGTGGTGGGAGGCGGTTGGGGGTGTGGTGGGGGGAAGGCAGAAGGGTAAGGGACTTGTCACACAAATATGGAACCGATTGGTGTAGTCGTTTCTCCGCCACAGATTTTCCTTTTTTCCCTTGTGAGGCGACCGATAGTCAGCGAGTGGGTGGGGGGAGGGGGTTGTGTTGGTGGTGGCAAGAAGCCAGAAGGGTAAGGTACATGTGGTAGAAATATGAAAGCCATAGGTGCAGTCGTTTCGCTGCTACAATTTTTTTTCGGCGAGTCCGTATATATACGGACCTGGCACTGGACGTGACAAGACCCTAGTCCGTATATATACGGACCTGGCACTCTGCGGGTTAACACTAGAGCAGTCCCTCACCCGGATGGCAGTTCCAACACTGTTTTGCTACTTTATTTACCCCAGTGGGGTATATATAAAAAACAAAAACAAAATAACCGAGATCAGGACCCAGTTACAGTTTTACCCTACCCCTTTTCGAGCAACTTAAATATAGTACATAAAAATAAACATCTCAGGAAACATGCTGCAATATGCAGTTGAAAAAGTTAGCTAGAATCTAATTATCAGAGTTCCATTCTTCAATCATTCACACCAACAAGGTCAAGGTGTTCAGAAGTATCAAAGTACTGTACCAGAATATACCTACTTCATGTTATTTCTATAAGGGAAATGGGCCACTGCTTATGGCTAAGATTGGCCCCATGACACACAAACAATTAAAGCAGTAAATTTTCTCACAGACTGAGTAAATAATTTGCTTTTGTACTAGCTAATGATTAGCGGTTTACTTTGTTTAGGTCCTAACATCTCGCTTTATATTTCCATTTTCAAGGCTTATTCTTCCAACTCCATTTTAGAGGCTAGGTTAGGATACTGACATGCTAGATTTATCTTTAAAATTACTGTAGTACAGTCATCACGATCCATACCTCTCCCTCTTCTGTCTGTGCATAGGAAGTCCGTTAAGAAGGCAACATGAGTGAGCTATTGTCTCAAATGTTTTGTGAAGAGTAAAACATGATGCAAGTTGTATTAGATTTGTTAGCGTGCTAATAGAATCTTGCGTTATGAGAATAGTTTGATGCGTTTTTTACCACCATGTACTCCCTGCTCAAGAACTGGGCTAGGGTGGATGCCCTGATGATCAGAGACTTCAGTGAACAGTTGCCAAAAATTGCTAGACCGCGCCATCCACCAACAGCACTGGCGTCTGCCAAAAACATACAATGGCTGGCCCGAGACTCGAACCATCAACCTCACAGTTTGCAGGAGAGTGCTCTACCAACTGCGCTACGGCCTGTGGTTTCTAAGTAATAAACTTTCCTTTCCCTAGTAGCAGTAGATATAATTTTGTAAAATTTGCAGTAAATTAGACGAATTTTAGGTTAGAGCTAGGTCACTATACAGTATACAGGCTCTTAGTAGACAGAGGCTACTAAGTAAGGTTATGGTCTTTGAAAGGGGTGCAGTCACAGTATGAGGTAATGTTGAATGGTCAGGCTATGGAGAATGTCAGCTCATTTAAGTATTGGGCAGTGTCTTGAGTTAAAATGAGAGTACGGATGAAAAAGTGCAGGAGAGGGTGAAACAGGGGAAGAGGGTTATAGGAATGCTGAAAGCAGTAACAAATAGGGTGGTCAGCATGGAAGTAAAGAAGTCCTTGCATGATAGTGTGGTAATCCAGACATTGACGTACGGGAGTGAAGCATGGACGTTATTGGAGAGACAAACCAAGAGTGAGAGGGGTGGAAATGAGTTACTTGAGAAGTGTGTGCGGAGTTACAGGGAGAAATAGAAAGACGAATGGGGAAGTACGAGAGCGGTGTGGTGTGGATATGTAGATGTGCTGGAAAGTGTGAAAAGGAACACCTCGAGATGGTTCGGCCATGTGGAACGTATGGGAAGTGAGAGAATGACCAAGAGAGTGTACGAGAGTGAAGTGGAAGGACAAAGGGGGGAGAGGTGGAAGGATGGAGTTAAGAAGTATATGCGTGAAAGTGGTGCAGGATGGGAGGAGGGGCATCAACTGACTGGGGATAAGGTGCATGGGGGCGATTTGTTCGTAGTCATCCCTTCGGGGATCACGCCTTCCGGCAATAAATCGAGATTCGGACTATTCTTAAATTTGACATCAATAATTTGAATTTAGCATTTTCAACTATTATGTTCTCATACGGTATATAATCTACTTACCGGTACTGGTTGTCCGTATATTTTGTTTTGCTTTTCCATTTTAAGTAAAGTTGACTCTACATCCATTGCAGTACTGCTTCTTTATATTTGGCTATTGTTCTACTGTAATTGATTATTACTTTTCACTTGGGATAGTATAAATTGCTTGCCTTTATAAATTCTTTGCTTTATAAACTATAAATGTAGGTTATTTAAAGGGTAGCGGTTGGTAGGCAGTAGCTCGATTGGTAGAGCGTTCGCCTGCTAACCGTGAGGTTGACGGTTCGAGCCTCGGGCCAGCCAGTGTGTTATTGGCAGACGTCAATGCTGTTGGTGAACGGTGCGGTCTAGCAATCTGTGAGTAACTATTCACTAAGTCCCTGATTCATCAGGGCACCAACCCTAGCCTTGCTATTCAGCAGGGAGTGTATGGTGGTAAAAACTGTATCATCATCATCATGTGTCAATGCTATGCTCACAGGTACCTATCGAATAGTGCTACCTTTGGTGAATATGTATATTGTGTGAAATTTATTATATTAATTAAATTATTATATATATTGTGTGTACTTTTATTCTGCTATTGTCAAATTGCAAATGTTTGTATATTTTATGAAATGATATAGTTTAATGTGCAGTTTGAAGCATTACTTTATCCTGTCACTATTTAACTAACTTTAATATAATACTTTCATTTGAATTATAGTGTATTTATACAGATTTTACGTAATCTACCCATTTGATCAATTCCTTAAATACGTACGAGTTAATATATTTGCAGCTGGTTTGCTTGAGAAACAAACTCACTTGCTCATATATTGGCATACCTTTTATGTGATGCTTTTTTTATTTGACATTGTTTTGCTATATCTCCAGTTAGTTTATTTAAAAAATCAGTTTTAGACTAAACAGTGTGCTTGTCAAATTAATAATTATAAAAGAAAACAATTGACCTACTCGCCTGTGAAGCATGAGTAATTTACTTTTCATATGTTTTGAGTAATTTCCATACATATAGTGATATTACTGGTTTCATAAACAAATTGTGCTTGACGTTTGCCATGATTGACTAAGGAGATATAAAGTAGTCAAGAGATGACCCCATATAATCTTATCCAAGAAACACGATAAGCCTCACGGATGGGTCACTATAGTGAACGCGATAGGCCTCACAGAAGTAAGACATTTAAGAAAACCTTCCAAAACACCCTAGGGGCTCTCAAAATGAGGGAATAATTGATTCAGTGTGATAATTCCTTTCTAGTACCTCCTAAAGGCATGTCCAGACGAGCGGGCCTGATCGGCGGGCATGCCCGTCATCGGGCACATTTGATGGGCAAACCATTGAAATGCCCAAACCCCGGTAAAGCAAAATCACCGGGGGGTACCCGGTGGCTTGAGGAGCTACGACGCTGCCAGACGTAAAATAAAATTTGAGGTTTATAGAAGTGTTGATTTTCGATGTGAGCATCCTAGGTTCGAATCCCCGGACTGCCACATGTGTTTGTTAATTTTGTTAATCGAGTTTAGGAGTAAAGTTGGTTGGTGGAGAGAACATAATACTTCATACTTCGTTGTAACACGGTTCACATCAGAAACTTGCGATATCTAGCCAGGAGTCCTACAGTGAGCCACCTAGTATTTGCTGGTCTAAACCAATTACAAATAAGTTGATTTAACTTCATCGTCAACATCCATGCTTATGGAACGTTAAACTTGAGTGTTATAAACAGATAAACGAAAGCAGCACTGAAGGCCATTGCTGCGGAGATAAGGGAACATGGTGCTTCCATTACGACGTTTGACATTAACAAGAAAATAGACACGCTACGAAACCAGCACAGGCGTGAAACCAAGAAAATTAAGCTTTCAAAGAAGTCGGGAGCAGGAAGTGAGGATGTTTATATCCATAAATTATGGTGTTTTCAGGATCTGTCATTCCTCACTGATAGTGACACGATAAAACCTTTAGTGTCAAATATGGACAGCCGCCACAATACCGAGCATATGTCTACGGACATGGCTTCTGATACCGAGGTACAATACGTAGGCAAGCTTTCTCTGTATAAAATTAATATCAAACTTATGAGTTAAGGGGAGATGGTTCACTTTTTGGTAAATTTTTATATATTTTAGTAAGCGTTGTTTCCACATAGCAATTTTGATAATTTAATTTGACTTTATATTGTCCTTGTCCCAATTTTGGTTTGTTTAGTTTGCAAGTTTTACATTTTAATTTATTATGTTTCTAGTTTCCTCCCTAGACTCTATCAAGATTAAAAATACGTATGGCTGCCATAACCATCTCTTCTATTTAGCCATTCTTTGCACCATATTCATTTTTTTCTTTAAACACATATCAATAATTATACTACACAATATTTTCTTCTTCTCAGTACTGGCCACCATGCTTATCGTACCGCACTCTACAACCTACTGACGTCGTCGGGCACGTCCGCCCATTCATCGACTCTGCCGTGTGGACAACCTTCACGGACACGCCTGGTGGAATTTGTCTGCTGACCGTGCTGCCTGCCGGGCACGCCCGCTCGTCTGGACATGCCTTAACACTCATTCACATGTCCTTCCCCCCCCCCCCCCCCCCCCCTCATCAATTATAAACTATTTTCCTTCTATTTCCATAATTTATAGTTTATTTTTGGCAAGAATAATTCTCACGCGGTCTGGGGAAGACAGGCGAGTAATTTAGAGACCCTATAAAAGTGTGAGATCTCTCCCGGAGAGATCTGTTGTAAGCCAGATGTTGGAGAGGGAGCATGTTGGTCTCTCAGTTCCCCAGTCAAGAATATGACCGGTCGGCGAAAATATTCGATTTTCACCATCTAATTGCTATTCTCACTTCTTATATCGTTCTTCAAGGTTGATATGTTCATGATATAAGTAAAATAATTGCACATGAAGAATAAATAATGCTATACAGTGGGCCCCACAAGGGTGCGGTTACCTAAGTCCGAGACATGCGCGCACCCTTGTAAAACGCACCCTTGGAGCTTAAGAACCTATGGGAAATTCACTATGTAGTCCGGGGACTCTTCAAACTTACCCTTTTTTCGCCCAATAACCCCTGAAAAACATGAACTAAGGGAAGAATACCTGCACAGTATAGAAATGTGATTAGATATTAGATAGAATAGGGGTATTACACTCACTTTGGATGGTTTATGTATGCGTGGAGGTTGGGATGTTGGTCTTACTGAGGAGCCTCGGACCCTCAGTAAGACCAACATCCCAACCTCCACGCATACATAAACCATCCAAAGTGAGTGTAATACCCATATTCTATCTAATATCTAATCACATTTCTATACTGTACAGTAGTCCCTCGTTATCGACGGCTTTTTTATGGACGGATTTGATTATAGACGGATTGCTTTATCATAGACGGATTCGACTATCGACTGACTTTAGACTGATTCGAGTATCGACTGATATATCGACGGATTAATTGTTTATTTATATTACTCTAATATACCAACCAAAAGTGGATTAAATGATGAACAATAAGACATACAATAATAAGAAAATACACCGAAAACGAGAGCAAAAATAATTAGCCTAAAGACTTTAGGTTTTGAGTGAATCCGGATTCACCGACGATCGGAGCGTCACTTTCGACCTCCATTTTTAATGTTGTCAAAACAAGGCAGAAGCTCTAAGTCAACCCGCCTTTTACTTGCTTATTTGTGCCTGAACCTTGTATCTCTTGCGTTTATTATGGCCTCTAATGTATTCAGTGATAGATATTTGCAATATACTCTAATATGTAAGGTTATGTGTAAAGGAAACACTTAAAAGTACATAGGATAGAGACCACGGATACTGTACGTGTATGTACGGTACCGTAATGTACGGTAATGCGGTATCGACGGTTTTTGCTATCGACGGCAGTCTTAAGAACGTAACCCCCGTCGATAATGAGGGACTACTAACAGGTATTCTTTCCTTAGTTCATGTTTTTCAGGGGTTATTGGGCGAGAAAAAAACCCCACGCTTTGCTTTTTTCGCGCTTTTTTCGCACCCTTGGATTATACGCACCACACGGACATCTGCCGCACGGTTGGCGAATCGCACCCTTTTAGTGCGCACCCTTGCGGGGCCGACTGTATATCGTAAATATAACTAATTAGGTCTGTTTTGAAGGCTAGAAATTCACAAATAACTAGCCTAGCCCCTAGGGCAATTGCGAGTTCATCATTGTTTTATAATCACCTCAGACTGGTGCTCTTTGAAGGCCATGCTATGGAAATTAACAATGCGAGGAATGCATTTGAGACTGAGATAGTGCTAAATTGACAAGCTGAAAATTGATCATTAACTGCACATACGTATATCTACTTCTTTGGGAGGGGGCTTACTTGAGTTCTCTTATCAAGATTGTAGGAATATTATTGAATTAGGCTGTACATATAGCCAACCATTGGGTTATATTATGAGAGGCTACATTAACTCATTTGAAATAGAAAGTGGATACAGTAAAGATTTTATTTTGGAAGCGTTTCTACTGAATTGTTAAATTTCTGTACAGTACAAAGTGCCTGAGTATATACAAAGATGAGCAAACTTGTAGTCTTGTACAGCATCAGGTTAAAGACTACCAGTGCTATATTTAGTTCTAAGAACATTTATTGTATTTACCAAATTACATAGCACAAGGAAAAGCAAAATTGTAAAGCATTAGAGAAAAACATGCAATCACTAACAACCTTTTTTGCCAAGCAAGCAACCAAACTCTGAAAGCATTACAGAAAATATAGAAATGTTATTCCATTGATATACAGAAAAAGAGGTTACCATAATATTACAAAACTAGAACAAAAATAAATTGAGAAAGAAATTAAGCAAATCATTAATTCTTTATTAACCGAATATAAAATATTAATAGGCATCTCAAAAGAATAAATCTACATCCATGCATTTCCGTCTTAACTCACTCCATTCACAGCCTTCTCCTGTTTGGGCGTCTTGTTTCCCTTCTTGCCCGACTTGCCTTCCTTCGGGGTCTGGCCTTCACTTTTGGGGGTCTGGAGTTCTGTCTTGGGGGTCTTCAAAGCCTTGTTCTCAGACTTGGGGGATTTCTGTTTTTGTTTCTTTTCGGACTTGGGGGTTTGAAGGTTAGATTTGTTTTCAGCCTTGGGGGTTTGGCCCTTTGATTTGTCCTTCTGTGCATTCTGTTGTTGTGCGTTCTTCTGCTCGGATTTTGGTGTGATCTGGTTCTTCTTCATCTTATTCGAGACTGGGGTGGAGTCCGTAGCATTCTGTTTTTTAGATTTTTTATCTGAAAACAAAAATAAATACTGGTAATACTAATTTTATAATAATAATAATAATAATAATAATGTATGTATTGTATGTACATGCTCAGGCACAAACCCCATCTGGGGGTGGCCTTGAAGTTCCAATTTTTAGGGTCCGGGACAATTTTTCCGTTCCCTCGCCCCTAACTCTGTCTCGTCTAGTAGGTGAATTATATAAGGGTAGGAGGATTCCTAGCCCCCTACCCCCAGGAAGAATGGTAGGACAGTAAAAGAGACGGACAGAAAAGGCTAAGGTTGGGTAGATATAATAATAATAAAACAACAACAATTTGGAAGCTTTAGATCTGTAAATATGAAAAAATATAATAAAATTTAACTTCTTCTATAAATAATTATATAACAGAGATAGGGGCGAGGGAACGCGTTCGTGGTCCCGGACCCTAAGAATAGGAGCTTTAAATGTGCAAGGATGTAGTACGAATGAGAAGCGAGAGGACATTGGAAGGTTATTTGAAAGAAGGAAGTATGATGTGCTTGCACTGAATGAAACAAAGATGAAAGGAGAGGGAGAAGTGGATTTTGGAAACGTGATAGGTAGAAAGTCTGGAGTAGATGAGGGAGTCAGGGGGAAAGAAGGAGTGGCTATTATTGTGAAGGAGGAGTTGAGAGAGTTTATAAAAGAGTGGAAAGAGGTGTCATCAAGGCTAATGTGGGTGCGAATGCGGTTTAAGGGTGAAAGGTGGGTTTTTGTAAGTCCGTATGGACCAGGAAGTGAAAGAGAGTTAGACGAGGTAGAGGGTTTCTGGGAGGATTTGAGAGATTGTCTACAAGGGTTTGATGAAAATTAAAATGTTATAGTTTTAGGGGACCTAAATGCTAGGGGTAGGAAATGAGCCTGTTGAGGGAGTCATCGGTAGTTTTGGTGTGGATGGTGCAAACGAGAGTGGAGAAAGACTGAAAAATGTATGTGAGGAGTGCAGATTGAGTGTAGGTAATACGTTCTTCAAAAAAAGGCATATACACAAGTACACCTGGCATAGACTTGTGAGGGGAGAGATTGTAGAGAGGGCATTGATGGATTATGTGCTGGTGACAAGGGAAAGATTGTGTAGACTACACACATACACATACATAACATTTTAAGACTGAATGTTCCACACATAAGTGCAGTTTCAGTCTCTTGTCCTAATGGCGGCGTTCCAGGCAACCCTGTTAAGGGCTGCTTCACTTGTCAAGTTCTTGGATTTGAGATCGGCACGTATAGTTCGATCCCAGGTCTTCCTCGGTCCACCCCTTGGTGCAGCTCCCTCCACAATCACAGACCTGCATTTTTTACCCAATTTTATTCATCCATTCTCTTCACATGTCCATACCATCCCAGTCTACTTGTACGCATCACCTCGCTAATACTCTTTATACCTAAACGTCTCCTCAGCTTAACATTTGTTATTTTATCCTGTAGCTTGGCCCCACACATCCATCTCACCATTCTCATCTCATTACGCTCCATTCTGTTGACATCCTCTACTTTAACGGCCTATGTTTCTGAGGCATACATCATTGCACTTCTAACACATGAGGCATACATCTTTCCCTTCAGGGGGAGAGGCATTCTTTTCATGGTCAGGATTGGCATCAGTTCTCTGAACTTCCCCCAGCCACACCTAATTCTAGCAACAGTGGCAGCCTCGGCCCCACCACCGGCAGAGATGGTATCTCCTAGGTAACAAAACTTGTTCACCAGCTCCAATGACTCATTTCCAAAATTCACAGCCACAGGATCATCACCTAACACAAGCTCGCCTTTGCACACTACGCACTCAAATTTCTCTATTTCTGATTTATCCTTCGGCAGGGGTCCCTTTATTCTACTACAGTTCTTACTCCCATGGTGTACCCAACATCGACAGATGCTACATTGAATTGAGTTAGCGCCCACTCCCTTTCCACACACTGCACATGGGTATGCACCGCTCTTTTCCACATTGCCTAGTCTCAATCTACAATGCATAACCTTGGTTTTGTTAATATTGACTCTTAACCCTTGTCTAGCGGGGTGTTTTGGGCTCATTTGGGCATATTCAGGCCCTCCTGCATGATAAATCAAGCATCTGCATGAAAAAAAAATATTTAGCAAAAAACTAGGCACTAAAAGCTTCAAAATGAGACCAGAACGAGATACGTAGCACTCGTGGTTCTCTTGCAGTGATGCCACGAACATGGGAGTTTAGCATATATCGGTATATTTTTCCCAGCTATGCTCACTACTGGCTACACTGCCGGCCTCTCGAGAACACAGGGAACATGAGTTAATGGGCGGCGGTAAGCCCTGGGAGTCGGCTGTCTGGTCCGCTGTGCTCCAGGCCATTTGCACTCTATTTTAACCCTTTAAAAGCCTTAATAATGCTCCTAACTTGCTGCAAATTGGTGCACGACTTAAGTCGAGCGCCGCCAATAAGGGGTTAAACCCTTGCTCTCCACTCTCTGAATTTGGCCTCAGCATCTTGCACACTGTCAGCTATTAGGACTAAATCGTCTGCATCAAACAGTTCCAACGGAAGTCCGCCTCTAAAAACTCTAGACAGTGCCTCCAAGACCATAATAAAGAGGAGGGGGCTTAACACTGAACCATGATGGACTCCAACACAGACTGCGAACTCATCACTCAGTACACCCTTCACCCTCACCGCACTTCGTGAATCCTCATACATCTTCATTATCACACGCACCAGCCACTCTTCCACACCAAGTTTCCTCATAGCCCACTGCACAACATCTCTAGGCACCCTATCAAAGGCTTTCTCCAGGTCTACAAACACAAAGTAAAGATCCTTGCCTTTTAGCAAGTATCTTTCCTGTATCTGCCTGACTATGAAGATAGCATCGGTTGTACCCCATCCTGGCATAAAACCAAACTGCATATCATCAATAGAGATGCTTTGCCTGATCAAACCCTCAAGGACTCTCTCAGACCTTCATGGTTTGGTCAAGCATTTTCAGGCCCCTATAATTTCCTCTATCTATCGCATCCCCTTTTCCTTTGTATATATTTACTATTACACTTTTGAGCCAATCCTCTGGGATTTTCTCATCTTTAATAATGGTGTTTATCAACTCAGTGACTAAGTTTACACCAGTCTCCCCTAAGGCTTTTATCATCTCAGCGACAATGTCAGAGCAACCTGGAGCTTTACCGTCCTTCATTTTATTGATTGCGTCGCTCACTACAACTGGTGCTATCAAAGGAGGATGTGAATGTGATGAGAGGTGAGGCGGACGGTATGTCGGATCATTACCTGGTGGAGGGAAAGCTAAGAGTTGAGAGTTACAGGAGAATAAGAGACAAGCGTGAAGTAAGAGAGGTAATAAAAGTTAGTGAGTTAGAGAAGAGTGCAAAGGAGAGGGAGTACAAGGAAAGACTAAATGAAAAGTAGATGGAAGAGAGAGAAGTAGAGGTTGAATGGCAACAGTTTAAGGAAGGAGTGAGAGCAAGCGCAGAGGTAGTATGCGGAAAAAGGAAAGTAGGAGGCAGAGGTATCAGGAAGGGAAGCGAGTGGTGGAATGATACGGTGAGAAAGGCAGTTGAGGAGAAGAGACAGTGTTTTGGGAGGGTTTTGCAGGATGGTAGTGTTGAGGTATGGGAGAGGTACAAGGAGAAAAGGAGAGAGACAAAACGGAAAATTAGAGAAGCGAAAAAAGATGCAAACGAAAGGTGGGGTCAAAGGTTGAGTGAGAATTTTGAAGAACGAAAGAAGATGTTCTGGAAGGAGGTAAATATAGTAAGAAAAGGAGGACAAAAGAGGGAAGAGTCAGTGAAAGATACAAATGGAGAATTACTAGTGGAACCAGTTGAAGTGAGGAAAAGATATGCCGAGTATTTTGAAACTTTGCTAAATGCAAGAGATGGAAGAGAAGCAGTGATTGAAGCAGTGGTTGATGGAGATAGGTTACCCAGGCCACCCAGGTGGCAGGGAATGATTGAAAGGATTGAGGAAAATAATGTGAAAGAAGCAGTGAAACAAATGAAAGCGGGAAAAGCAGAAGGTTTGGATGGTATTGCTGTGGAGTTTATAAAGAAGGATGGAGATGTGATAATAGATTGGTTGGTGAGACTTTTCAATGTGTGCTTTGTGATGTCAAGGGTACCAATAGACTGGAAGAGTGCATGTATTGTGCCGTTGTACAAGGGGAAGGGAGATCGGCAGGAGTGTTCAAGTTATAGAGGTATTAGTTTATTATCAGTGGTTGGAAAGCTGTATGGCAGGGTGTTGATAGAGAGGATAATAAAATGTACGGAACTTGCAATAGGAGAAGAACAGTGCGGTTTTAGGAGGGGAAGAGGGTGCGTGGATCAGATGTTTGCAGTAAGACAGTTATGCGAGAAGTATTTAGAGAAGCATAAGGAGATATTTTGGGCTTTTATGGATTTGGAAAAAGCGTATGATCGTGTGGATCGTGAAGCAATGTGGAAGGTGTTGAGGATTTATGAAATTGGAGGAAATTTGTTGGAAGTAGTTAAGAGTTTTTATGAAGGGAGCAGAGCATGTGTTAGAGTAGGAAATGGTAAGTTGAGTGAATGGTTTGAGGTAAAGGTAGGTTTGCGACAGGGTTGTGTATTGTCACCATGGCTGTTTAATATGTTTATGGATGGTGTGGTGAGGTAGGTGAAAATGAGAACTATGGGAAGAGGATTGGGTTTAGTTGTTGTTGTTGTTGTTCCCCAAGCTGCCTGGCCGAACAGCCCCAAGGCCCCGAGCAAGGCTAAGGCCATAACCGAGTGCCCCCACAGAACCCTCCCTGCCAACCACAATAAAGCCTGGGTGACCGAAGCCACTCCATGGCGGGGAGCTGAGGAGGGTGCGGAAACGCCCGGGATTGGGTTTAGTAGGAAAGAATGGTAGAGATTGGGAGTTGAATCAGTTGCTGTTCGCTGATGACACAGCGTTGGTGGCGGATTCTGAGGAGAAATTGCAGCATTTTTTCACCCAATTTGTTCATCCATTCTCTCCACATGTCCATACCATCCCAGTCTACTTGTACGCATCACCTCGCTAATACTCATTATACCTAAACGTCTCCTCAGCTCAACATTTGTTATTCCATCCTGTAGCCTGGCCCCACACATCCATCTCACCATTCTCATCTCATTACGCTCCATTATGTTGACATCCTCTACTTTAACGGCCCATGTTTCTGAGGCATACGTCATTGCACTTCTAACACATGAGGCATACACCTTTCCCTTCAGGGGGAGAGGCATTCTTTTCATGGTCATGATTGGCATCAGTTCTCTGAACTTCCCCCAGCCACACCTAATTCTAGCAACAGTGGCAGCCTCGGCCCCACCACCAGCGGAGATGGTATCTCCTAGGTAACAAATCTTGTTCACCAGCTCCAAAGACTCATTTCCAAAATTCACAGCCACAGGATCATCACTTAACACAAGCTGGCCTTTGCACACTACGCACTCAAATTTCTCTATTTCTGACTTATCCTTCGGCAGGGGTCCCTTTATTCTACTACAGCGCTTACTCCCATGGTGTACCCAACATCGACAGATGCTACATTCAATTGAGTTAACGGCTTAACGCCCACTCCCTTTTCCACACACTGCACATGGTTATGCACCGCTCTTTTCCACATTGCCTTGTCTCAATCTACAATGCATAACCTTGGTTTTGTTAATATTGACTCTTAAACCCTTGCTCGCCATGCCCTCTCTCCACTCTCTGAATTTGGCCTCAGCATCTTGCACACTGTCAGCTATTAGGACTAAATCGTCTGCATAAAACAGTTCCAACGAAGTCCGCCTCTAAAAACTCTAGACAGTGCCTCCAAGACCATAATAAAGAGGAGGGGGCTTAACACTGAACCCTGATGGACTCCAACACGGACTGCGAACTCATCACTCAGTACACCCTTCACCCTCACCGCGAATCCTCATACATCTTCATTATCACACGCACCAGCCACTCTTCCACACCAAGTTTCCTCATAGCCCACTGCACAACATCTCTAGGCACCCTATCAAAGGCCTTCTCCAGGTCTACAAACACAAAGTAAAGATCCTTGCCTTTTAGTAAGTATCTTTCCTGTATCTGCCTGACTATGAAGATAGCATCGGTTGTACCCCGTCCTGGCATAAAACCAAACTGCATATCATCAATAGAGATGCTTTGCCTGATCAAACCCTCAAGGACTCTCTCACAGACCTTCATGATTTGGTCAAGCATTTTCAGGCCCCTATAATTTCCTCTATCTAGCACATCCCCTTTTCCTTTGTACTGTATATATATTCACTATCACACTTTTGAGCCAATCCTCTGGGATTTTCTCATCTTTAATAATGGTGTTTATCAACTCAGTAACTAAGTTTACACCAGTCTCCCCTGAGGATTTTATCATCTCAGCGACAATGTCAGAGCAACCTGGAGCTTTACCGTCCTTCATTTTACTGATTGCGTTGCTCACTACAGCTGGTGCTATCAAAGGAGGGGGCCCAGATATTGGTTTTTCGATACTAAGCTGTTCCTTATCCCATTCAAACTCTACATTTAGCAATCGTTCATAGTGTGCCTTCCATGCTTCTCTGATTTCATTTTCTGCATGCACAATCTTCCCATTATCGTTTCTAACACACTGTTCACCTATAATATCCCTACTGTAATTTTTAACTCGCCTAGCTAGGTTGAAGATCCCATTGGGATTGTCAGTGTTACACACTTGTTTGAGGACCAGGTCCTTAATGCGATTTTTAGCATTGTAAATAACTCTTTTGGCAGTTCGTTTAGCTGCCTGGTATTCCTCCATGCTGCCTCCTTTCTTCCATGCTTTGAAGCATCTCCTTTTCTCTTTCACAGCATGTTCTACCTCATCGTTCCACCACCAGGAGGTCTTATTCCTGGGGTGACCCTTTGTTTTCCCACAGACTTTGTCAGTGGCAGCGATAAGGCTATGCTTAAGAAAGTTCCATTGACTATTTACATTGTTAGGCCTAGCTTCCTTATTTCTATTAATTTCCTCCAGTTCACTATGAAACCTATCCCTAACTTCCTTGTTCTTCAGCAGCCACACTTTCCTTTTGGGTATGTATACCTTCTTGCGCTTAGGATCTCTGTATAAGCTCATGTCGCACACAAGTAGCTTATGCTGGGGGATACATTCTTCGCTCGGGATGACCTTTACATCTCGAACTAGTTTCCAGTCTTTCCTGTTAACCAAGATGTAATCTATTTGGCTACTGGAGACCCCAGAGTTATATGTGATCAGGTGGCTCTGTCTTTTCTTGAACTTTGTCCCACGTGACCATTGAGGTCCCCCCCACGATTGTTATTTCATTCTCCGAGAGGCCTGAAATGACACTGACTGTGTCATTCCAGAAGTCCTCTTTTATCTCTTTCTGTAAACCAGCCAGTGGGGCATATGCAGATATCACATTCAGAATTGTTTCACCAACTTTCAACTTCAAAACAATCAGCCTTTCACTAACTCTCGTAATCTGAAGCACACTTTCCGCCAGCTCTTCAGCCATCAGAACACCTACTCCTCCTTTCGCTTTATCAGTCTCCACACCCATCCAGTATATCCAATATCTTTTCCTCCTTCTGACAATCCACTGTACCCCATGCCATGTGCGTGAATTTTGTGTTTTGTCTGTGTTTGTTCGCTGTTTTGTCTTGTGTTTTGTATTTTCCTGTTCTTGCTCTGTCTTGAGTTGGCCAACCCCAAGAAAAAAACAAAAAAATATTATAATAAAATGGAGGAAAATTAAATATAAAATAGGAAAAGTGGGGATTGGGCCTGAGCATATAGATAGATAGATAGATATAATGGTTTTCATCAAATATGCGATATAATTTGCAATTGTGATCTTCCCTTGCTATGCACACACAATACCAATGCTAGCATTATACTTTACCGATGACTGAATTTGGCACCTATATTAAATTCAAATTATAGTTGTTGTTGTTGTTTTTCCCCAAGCTGCCTGGCCGAACAGCCCCAAGGCCCCGAGCAAGGCCAAGGCTATAACCGAGCGCCCCCACAGAACCCTCCCTGCCGACCACAATAAAGCCTGGGTGACCGAAGCCACTCCATGGCGGGGAGCTGAGGAGGGCGCGGAAACGCCCGGGAAACCAAAGCCCCACCCAGGGCCCTGTGCCCCTCAGCAATTATGAAGAGAAAGTTGAAGGGCAAAGGAAAGATGTGACGCTTTGGCTTCCAATCTTGGTAGATTAGGAGGTCAATCCACGCAAGAGATGCCGTCACTTGAGATCTAGAAAATATATAAGTAAAAGGAACAGTCAGAGTAAGCTATGGGTATGGCAGAGATCGCTCAGTTCTCACTCTGATAGACCAGCCCATCACCACATGACTAGACCCCAATCCTCTCAGCATCAGCTAGGAAAGGCCCTAGAAAGCTGCCTTTGGCGGGGGGATAGCTCCCCTATTTCAACCCTTTTCGGGGTTGGGCACCCGCCCTCAAATTATAGTAAATGACGTTTGTGTCCTAGGATCATAAGTTGTTCATCAGCAAACAGATTATAATATAAAACTTGCAAAATAAACAAACCAAAACTTAGACGAACACAGTAAAGACAAAACAACTACAGTAGGGCCGCGTGGACAGCGTAATTAAGCATAGCGATTTCGCGGATAGCGACAGGATAAAAACGATCTCATAGCGACCTGGAACAACGGGTAGCGAAAAACCGCATAGCCGAGAATAGCGGGCAGCAGCTGCTAGCCGGAGCAGAGTTGCCAGCGTCGGGACCTTGGCAACTCAGATTTGAGTGCGCAAAGCCAACGTCGGCATATGGACGATTCGCCCCAGTATAGGCTGGAATTTTCGTCCCTCTTGGTGTAGACTATTCGCCCATACTGCAAGACTTTTCCCCTAATAATTGTAAATGCCAATGAAATAATGGTTTTGTTTACTTATCCTATTAAAAAGTATATTCATAGGCCTAGTCATATGTCACCCTTAACACTTACACATTGACACTGACCAATCTTCATTACTTACCTTGCCACACTGACCCTGGCACCTGGTATGACCTATCCTAGTCTACCAATGGCGAAGACTGAGCTTATTACATCTTTTGTCTTTTTACTGTGTTTGTATAGGTTTTGGTTTGTTTATTTTGCAAGTTTTACATTATAATTTATTACATAGCTTGCCATCTAGACAAAAGGAAGGTAGGGAAAGCAGGAAAATAATCAGGATGGAATTGAGAGAGCTAGGAGACAAACGCCCTGCATTAGCATCACAAACAAATAATAGGCCTAACCTTACGAGAATAACCTCAGTTAAGCTTGTGTTGTCATTGTATAAGGTTATCAGACAGGTTGTTAGGTATCATTGGAATGACATATATATTTATGTAAAAGCTTCCAATAATCTTGTATCCAGCCAGTAGGGCGAATTGAACCTTGGGCAAATTGTCCTGGTGGCGAATCGTCTAGAATTCCGACCGTCAATTGTGGCAGCCTCACAGGACGCCACTACTGTACCTTCTATTATTACTTTTTTGTGGCCTCGACTTCTGGTACAGGTCCCAGCGGTGGGGAAGATGGTGGTGGGGGTGGAGAGAAACGGCCAGGAAAAGTAGGAGGTGTGAAACGAGTGAAACAGGCAAGAGAATATATGCGGGAAAGGCTTAGAAGTGGTAGGTCGATCGGCAGCGTACCGGTACATACGCATCCAATTTCAATAACCAACACTAAAAATTAATATAAAGTTAGTTTTAATATCCACCTTGCATGCCTAATACAAGATAATTTTATTGATGCTGCAATTTTACTAGGTAAAGGTGGTTTAGAGACGAAAAAAGCGGGACTTTTGAAAAAGTCTTAGACTAATTTTTTTTTTTTTTTTTTTTTTTCTATGTGATTGAGGGAGGCAAAAGGCATAACTGCCTATAGCGAGTGCCTCCCCCATAGTTGAAAGAGTGACAGGGCCAAAATCAAGGGACGTTCGAGCCAAAATGCCTGGACACACGGAGTTTGAAGCAATTTAAGTCATAGGAAGAGGGAAAGACTGATTCTGGGAGAGAGTTCCAGAGCTCAGCTGTTGAGTAGAAGAAAGTTTGAGAGTAACGTTTCACTCTTGGGTTGGAGAGTTGCACAGAGTACGGGTGGGATTGAGTTGCAAGACGGGTACCACGTGCCCTACGTAAAGGAGGTGGTATGCACTGGGATAGCTCTGAGGAACACTGATTATTATAGTAGCGATAGAATAGCGAGAGAGATGCAACATTGCGGCGGAGAGAGAGAGATTGCAGAGAGTTGGTGAGTGGACGGGAGTTAATGATACGAAAGGCCTTCCTTTCAACTTTGTCTAGGAGAGCGGTGTGAGAGGAACCTCCCCACACATGTGAACAATACTCAATACAATTAGATTTATTTAGGTAAAAAGTTTGCCCAGCGGATAGCGATTTCGCGGATAGCGGTCATTTCGCCAGTCTAATACATTTGGTACCCGCGCGGCCACACTGTAATCAAAATCGCTATGTGGAAACAACGCTTAAACTTAAGCTGATATAAGGGGCTAGTGGCTGTTTATTTTTTGGTCTTAATTAATTGATTCAATTATATTTTTAGTTTCCTCGCTAGACCTCCCTCAAACTTAGAAAAACACCCCCCTCAAGAAAAATTTGTACATTTTTCGGTAGAAAAGTCCGGTTCCACTTTTAAATTAAAGGCTTGCTATTGCTCGCCAAGAAAAAATAGACACCTAAATGGCACAATAGGTCTTAAAACTGACAACAAAATGGAGCTAAAGGTGTTAAAATAGCCAAACTAATGGGCCGAACGCCTTAAGGGGACCGGCCGCTTTTTAGGCTTAAACTACTGAGTGCCAGGGACGTATATATACGTCCAAGGATGTTGTCACGCCCAGTGCCAGGGACGTATATACTGTATACGTCCACGCTGAAAAAAAATTGTAGCAGCGAAACGACTGCACCTATGGCTTTCATATTTCTACCACATGTACCTTACCCTTCTGGCTTCTTGCCACCACCAACACAATCCCCTCCCCCCACCCACTCGCTGACTATCGGTCGCCTCACAAGGAAAAAAAAGACAAATCTGTGGCGGCGAAACGACTGCACCAATCGATTCCATATTTGTGTGACGAGTCCCTTACCCTTCTGCCTTCCCCCCACCACACACCCAACCGCCTCCCACCACCCACTTCCAGCGTATCCGTACGAAGAAAAGGAAAAAAAGGAAAATCCGTGGTGGCGAAACTACCTCACCAATCGGCTTCATATTTGTAACACAGTCAATTACGCTTCTACCTTCCCCCCACCATCCCCCAAACCACCCTCCTACCTATAGGATACCATAAAAGTCAATGATTTACTCTGAAAATGTCAGCTACATTCGGGACCATCGGGGACCTGATTTCTGGCGAAAATGGACAAGGGGAGTGTTTTTTTTACCATTATCCTTCCTTTCTCACCCAACTTGATAGATTTAGCCAAAAAAAAAAAAAAAAACAATCCTCTGGCACTGGCAGATGCATAGGGTCAATAATTGTCTGGCACTCTGCGGGTTAACTTTTAAATTAAAGGCTTGCTATTGCTCGCCAAGAAAAAATAGACACCTAAATGGCACAATAGGTCTTAAAACTGACAACAAAATGGAGCTAAAGGTGTTAAAATAGCCGAACGCCGTAAGGGGACCGGCCGATTTTTAGGCTTAACCCTTGTCTAGCGGGGGGGGGGGGGGGGGGGGTTGGGCTTATTTGGGCCCTCCTGAATGATAAATCAAGTATCTGCATGAAAAGAAATCTATTCAGCAAAAAACTAGGCGCTGAAAGCTTCAAAATGAGACCAGAACGAGCTATGTAGCACTCGTGGTTCTCTTGCAGTGATGATGCCACGAACATGGGCGTTTAGCATATATCGGCATATTTTTCCCAGCTATGCTCACTACTGGCTACACTGCCGGCCTCTCGAGAACACAGGGAACATGATTTAATGGGCAGCGGTAAGCCCTGGGAGTCGGCTGTCTGGCCCGCTGCGCTCCCGGCCATTTGCACTCGATTTTAACCCTTTAAAAGCCTTAATAATGCTCCTAACTTGCTGCAAATTGGAGGCAGACTTAAGTCCGCCCCCGATCTTTAAGGGTTAAAAAGCTCGAAATTCTGAAAATACCATTAGGTGTTAAAATGTGTTTATTCAACATCCCTTCATAAGCCAGTGAAATGTTATTAGTGAAAACCAATTGGAATTTTTTTTTTTTTTTTTTTTTTTTTTTTTTTTTTTTTTCCCCCTAAGCTGCCTGGCCGAACAGCCCCGAGTCCCTGAGAAAGGCCATGGCCACGATCGGGCTTTCCCACAGAGCTCTCATTGAGTGTAGATTGTGTTGTTGGCGTAAGTGGTTGTGTGAAATGCAGTCTTCTATGATGTGTTTAATGGTATGGGGTGCTGTGTTACATCCCAGGCAGGCGTCGACAACGGAGTCATCCAGTCTCTTCTGATAGCTCAGGAGAGCTGGATGGTGTCCGCATCTCAGCCTGGCCAGGTGGACTCTGTCCTCGCGAGGAAGGGAGGATTCGGAAGGATGGATTTCGGGAGGTCGAGCATGCAGCTGCGTGTTGTCTGTGAGTGAGTGGATGGATCGGTGAGAGATATGAGTATGGATGTGCTTCTGGAAGGTGGTTTGGGGTGGGCAGGGAGGGAGAGAGGACAATAATTGTGTGTGATACCGTGTGCTGGGTGTTGTTTTGATATTTCTTGGTGTCTGTGGGTGTGTTGCCATGTAGTTTAGTGGGTGGTCTTGGTTCGTGGAGGCTGCTGCCAGGAATTGAGTGCCTCTCATGTCCAGATGGTCTTTGACTTTGAGGATTTTGGTTTCTTGATGTAGGTGATCTGTGGGTGCAGTAGCTGTGCAGCCTGTAATGATCTTCAGGGCTTTGTTTTGAATAGTCTGTAAGGTCTTATGATGTGTTTCAGCTAGGTTAGAAGCCCAGGCTGGGCTTGCGTATTCCATCACTGATCTTATGTATTGTTTATATACTGTGGTGGTAGTTTCTTTGTTGTGTCCAAATTTTGTGTGAGCAAGTGACCTGAGGGCGTTAAGTCTGGGTGTCAGTTTCTTTTTAATGTTTGTGGTGTGCTGTTTTTTTTGGTTTTTCTGTATTTCTAAAAGAGTTATATAGCGAACTTTGAAATTGACAGGCTCAGTAACTACAGGTCGTACGAGGATCGTACATATATAAATGGACAGTGCGTACAATACTCTACAACCTCCCAAAAGCTGTATCTTATACTCTGCCGTGTTCCTGCGTAAAATATTGTAAGCCAAAAAGAAATGTTAAAATTTTTCACCCAATTACCTTAGACTTTCACATGTTTTTCTCAACACCTGCTTTGTCACACTTTGGGATCTTATAATAAATGTATTATTGGCCCTCTAAGAATGTTTTATATACCATTGGAAAGCGCGTGAAATGCTCTATAAAGCTCTGGACGCCTTTTTTTTTATTTGAGACCCAGCCCCTTGGCATATGTAGCTAACCACCGAGTACAAAATCATTACCTAATTTCCGAGTCACCTAATTCCGCAATTAGATAAAAAAAGAAAAAAGTGGATCAAGGGACTTGTAAAACCACCTGTCCTGAGTTGTCTGATCCCTCTGAAAATATTATACAGGGCTTGGGTTTCGAATTATACGACTTCCGAATTTGTGTTCAATTTTCGAGCTAATTTCCACCCCAATTCAGGAACTAATTGACCTAGAA
Source organism: Paralithodes platypus (assembly GCA_032716605.1). Taxonomy (NCBI): domain Eukaryota; kingdom Metazoa; phylum Arthropoda; class Malacostraca; order Decapoda; family Lithodidae; genus Paralithodes; species Paralithodes platypus. Next base: position 35,510,382 of record CM064484.1, read on the forward strand.
TAAAAAACAATTAACAAAAAATCCTTGTTACATCATCCTCTATAAGTGTGCGAAATCTCATTGAAATTGGACGAAGCTCAGTGACACCCCCTATTAAAAAGCGGAAGGTCCCCTTAAAATGTCAAAACTAATGGAGCTAAACAGAAGGGAGAAAGGGGTCCAGAAAAACTATCCATCTCCCCTTAACACTATGTCTGCATTAAGTTCTCAACCCTTTCAGTAATACCACCTTGTAAACTCATACTCTCTACATTTCTGCAGGCCATTTAATTTATCCGGAGTGAATTAACATTGCAAAAATCATTTATTTGCTTTCCTTTTGATTGCTTTCAAGAAAAATAAAAGGACAAGGTTATCATCTGTCACTAATTCAGGTACACTCGGCCCAAAAACAATCTTTACACTAACGCTCTAAACATTCTGGAAGTGGGTAGAAATCTTATGTTATCTCATACGTTTGTTTCACACGATTCATTCCGTTTACACTAGATTTACAGCTCACCAGTGTAAAGATTGTTTTTTGGTCGAGTGTACCTCGATAGTTATGTTATATATACCATCTTAACCCACTGAGCCCCAGCTAGTTATAAATAAATGTACCACCAGGGACCAGCAGGTTTTGAAAAAAAAAAAAAAAAAATATCCAGAAACAATAGCGAATGGGTTAGGAATGAAGGACCGCCCAAAAAAAAAAAAGATCAAAAAGGTCAAAAAAAGGGTCCTACGGAGTCGATTTTACAGGAGTAAAAAATTGAAGGCAAAAACACCCAAAAACCATATTTTTGCGCGCTCACGCGCACCCGGTTGGACTTTGCGAGTTTTTAACCAGTGGCATGATTGCGTGGGATACTTACAGTTTTTGTTTAGGTCTGGTTAATCTGCTCTATATAACTAACTAACTTACAGTTCCCATACAAATCTGAGCCCTCTAGGTGCCATAGGACCGGAGTAATTAAACCCCGTCAACACTTGTGCGTCATGGTACTGTGGGGAACATACATTACCGACGACACGTTGTCGTCGCTGGTACTCAGAGGGTTAATGACCCATATATCATTCCTATGTCATTACCATCGGGATTTTTTTTTTTTTATTTGACTTAGTGGGTTAAATAAGAGTGGAACCAAGAGAGGTGGCCATCTTGAATCAGTGAAGTTTAATTAGTTTCATTTTTCCACCGTATTTTTAGTATTTTCTCAACCTCTACATCAATGTTTATACCAGCAGGGGTCTGGGGGCGGTAGCCCCAAGTTAGGGTAGGTTTATGAAAAAATATGTTTTTTGGGTAGCATACATTAACATTGTTGGATAATGGGTAAATATTTATTTCTGATGGTGATGCATCATACAAATTTTATATATGACATTATTATAGAGGTACCTGAATTGACGACAGTCTGACATGACAACCTTGACCAAATAAAATTGGTGGTACAGTAATTAAAATATTGTTCAGTACATTTAACCCTTTCCTCGGGTTTCTCTCCAATTTGTCCAAAAGTTAATCTTCTTAAGAGCTTAGTCTTACATCTCAAAAAAGTGAGGCAAAGTCCAAACCCGTTACCTTGTCCAAAAATCATTGGGATTATGGATCTCTGGGTTCAGAAAGATAGGGATTTTACTTTTAGATTATATAAACAAAATAAAATAAAATAAAATAAACTGATTGAAAGGATGAAGCTAGAAAAATCCAGTACTGTACTTACGTTTGGGCGACTCCATCTTAACAACCTCCATGGTCGTATCTGCGTCTTCATCCTTATCATCCTCATCATCTGACTCTTCTTCCTCCTCCTCCTCCTCCTCCACCTCCCCTTCTTCTTCCTCTCCTTCTTCACCAATTTCTTCGTCCGACATGCTGTCCCAGTCATTTGCGTCTTCTTCTACGTCTAGTTCTTCTTCATAGTCGTCATCATCCTCATCGCTTTCTAGATCTATCTCATTAGTCAGGTTTATCAGAGTTTGCTTCCCGCCTGGTTTACCCTTCTCATCGCCTTTACCTGTTGAAGAGATGTTTTTGTTTATCAAGTTATTAATAAAGAGCTTCCAAATGTTGAAAACTTTATAATGCAATTTGAATATTACATTGACTAGGAACATTGGCATGTACTGTCGTGGTCTGGAATTCAAAATAACTTTTCGTTGATAATTAAGACACTGAGAAAGTTTTTTGAGATTATTTGATAGGCCTTATCGAGTCAATGTCCTTTATCAATTGATGCTAACTGCCCCATGTGCATAATTCAGTACCTAGAATACCCGACCGCAACTGTACCATACATATATCTAACCACTCTGACTGCATTGAGTGTTTGACAGAAAAACTGGCAATATCACTCCTTTTTTATTCCCTTATGTCTCAACATTGGGACTGTAGGCTGTTAGTAGCCTGTGATACATGCAAGGCCCTAAGATATCTAATAAAGCTTCAAGATGTTGGGTGCTTCATATGTGTCGCAATATATAGCGACAGTGGAGCTTCAAGGTGGTGGTTGCTTCCTTTCTGCCGCACTAGATGACATCACCTTACTTATACATGTCACATGATTTGGAGAGAGCATCTAGACCGTCGTTCACAGCATCTTCGAATAAGGTAGGGCATCATCTAAGTGCATAGTACTGTATGACGATGATTAAATATTTATATACTAGCCTAAGGAGCTGGGTGTACTATAAATCTGTAATTAACCTGTCCACAGCTTAAGTACCTACACCTACCCAGAGCTTTAAGTACTGGAGTGATATAAAAGACTGCTTGATTAATAGGTGTCTCTGGACTTCACAAGCTTTCTCATCATGGTTGTCACCAACTTTAGAAACCAAGAGTAATATACTGTAGACAAACTTACCTGAACTTTTAATTACGGGAGCATTGTCGATCTTGGTGAGCTTAATGACTTTACTCTTTTTGGCAGCACGTGGACTGCCTGCCTCACTCTTCCTCTTCAATGATGACGGATCTACTAACTTGGGAATATCTGAAAGTAATGTAACTATGTAAGTACCGTATACAGTACAGGTATATAGATTATCTGATCTTATGCCATTTCACATACATTTGGCAGTACAGTAGTTGAAATAACTTAACGTTGTCAGTGGCCAATACGTGAACGCTTATGATTATAAACCCATTTGAATCTTTTACCCTTTCTTTAAAGCCACGTTCTGAAACTACTTTGATATATTTAAGCATTGTACGATCTTGCCTACCCCCTGGGGGTAAGAGGGTCCTCCATATTTAGTAGAAGAAAAGAATGTGCCCCACATATCCAACTGTGAGTTGTTGTTGTTGCTGCTGTTCCCCAGGCTGCCTGGCCCAACAGCCCCAAGGTCCCGAGCAAGGCCAAGGCCATAACCGAGCGCCCCCACAGAACCCTCCCTGCCTACCACAATAAAGCCTGGGTGACCGAAGCCACTCCAAGGCGGGGAGCTGAGGAGGGTGCGGAAACGCCCGGGAAACCAAAGCCCCACCCAGGGCCCTGTGCCCCTCAGCAATTATGAAGAGAAAGTTGAAGGGCAAAGGAAAAATGTGACGCTTTGACTTCTAATCTGCCAACTTCTAGGTTGGCAATCCATGGAAGAGACGCCGTCACTTGAGATCTAGAAAATATATAAGTAAAAGGAACAATCAGAGTAAGCTATGGGTATGGCAGAGATAGCTCAGTTCTCACTCTGATAGACCAGCCCATCACCAACCTACTGTGTGTCATACAAGGTGACTAAAAGGGGGGATATCTCGCCACAGAGATCCACTTGCGATGGTGGCGCTGATGGGAGGGCTGCGAATGAAGGAACCATCGGCCTGGAGCTACAGGCCCGTGGACCGACAACCTCCTCCCCCACTACCCTCTCACAAATGGATCTCCCCACACCCTACCTCCCCTCGGGAAGGTGCAGCCCCAGGAACTACAGTACCTGGATGCTGCAGATTCCCATAAAGGGCATCTTGGGACTACAACAACAATATGAGAGGAAAACATTGAAAGAAGGTAATGTGAGAAAGAAGTACAATCCATCCTCGTACAACACTGTTTTATGGGCGACACTACACGCCATGTTGTAAGAACCATAGAAACCTATGTTAAAATGTACTTATGGTGGACAACTCATATTTTCTCTTTCTTTGTTTACGCATTCAAGCACTTACAGCGTATTTACCATCTCCTTCCGCACACCTCGGTTGGGCTACCCCCAAAGGGTAGCCAAGTCGCACCCCACCTGCCCGTGGTATCCTCGCAGACACCCAGTAGTTTTTGTTTCCTTTTTTCATCTCACTTTTTTGCATTGTGGGTGACACAGACGGGGGCGGCGCTACCTGAGGCCTGTCTCAGGTAGTTTTCAAAAAATTTGTTTTTTAAGAGAAGTTTATTATTTCATTTTAACCGAAACCAGCGATGGAGAGAAGAAGAGAGAGCCTGGTGGGAGACGAGGAGGATTTTGAGTTTGAGGGCTTTTCCAACGATGATAATGAGGAGCAGTTGGTCTTTATTAAAAAGCAGTTGATGGGTCTGGTGAGGTGGAGGGGAGTGGTGGAGAATTGGAGAAGGGAGTTGGGGGAGGCTTTGACCGAGATTTGTGGCGCTAGTGGCGGAGTGGATAGGCCAGTGAGTGACAGCCTAGAGGCCGTGATGGCGAAGGTGGATGAGTTAGTGGCGGAGAACGCGGCACTCAAGGCGCAGCTTAGGGCATATGAGGGCCACCTGGGTGAGGAAGTCAGGGTAATTAACCCGGGAACTGCGGGGAGACTCTTAAGAGTTCCCCCGGCGGACTGTGGGAAGACTCTTAAGAGTAAGGGAAAAAAAAAATCCATTTAAAACACAATTTTTTTTTTATTTGGCCATGCCAAATATCACTCCTCCACCTCCCCTCCTTCCCCACTTTCCTCCCCTCCTTCAGTTATCATCTATTTTCCCTGTTATTCCCTTATTCTTTGGTCTATTTTCGTGCTAACATTAGCGAGTTGGTAGCAGGGCATTGTCATCACTGTTACCAAGCGTGGGAAAGAGCGAGAGAGAGACTATTGCGTAACAGTGTCTCTCCAGACAAGGGGAGGGGAGGAGGGCAGGGAGGTTGCCTCAGCCATACATTATGTAACTCCCGGCCTGTATCGCCGATTTTGACCATCCCAACACTGTTTCCACTTGTTTTATTGTTGTAACAGGTCAATACCTTAATAATCAACCTATAATAGGCGCATATGGATAAGTATTAATGCTATTTATGGTAAAATAACGATGTTAGTGATGGGAACAGCTCAAATACGTGCACACAGGAGTGTGGTGTCTCATACCCCCCATGCACACGTCTTAGGTTAATGAGGTAAAAAATGAGTGGACGAGGGTGGAGAGTGCAAAGGTGGTAGACCTTGAAGAAATTGTGAAGGTGCAGAAGGAAGAGAGAGAAAAGGAAAAGAACGATTTTGAAAAAAATGTAGTGCAAGTTTTAAAGAAGAGAAGGTAGTGAGAGAGACAATAGATAGAAGTCGGCTATTAGAGTTGGTTACGGAAAATGTACTTGCACAACATGTGAAGGAAAATACAAGAATGAGGGGTAATAATGAACCTTCTAAACTCGATCTGATTTTTACAAAAGATCCTCACGAAATTAGTGATATAAACTATCTATGTCCTGTAGGTAAAAGTGATCACCTATTACTAAAATGGAAGTTGACCTCGAGTAATGCCAATAGATTAGACAATAGCTACATAAATGACAGATTAAATTATAGTAAAGCTGATTATGTATCCTTGAAAAGATATTTAGAGGGAGTAGATTGGGATCTTATTTTGAAGGAACAGGACGTACAAAGTAAATATAGTAGATTCCTCGAAATTTATAGAGTAGGAACCAATCTGTTTGTCCCAAGATATAAAACTGGAAATTTTACTAAGCAGAAAGATTGGTTTAATTTGAAATGCAAAAGAGCTTTGGGTAGGCGTGATGCAGCTTGGGCTAGATTAAGAATAAGGAACACTGAGAGTAATCGGAATAAATATAAACAGGGGAGGAATAGATATGTTAACATAATTAGGCAAGTTAAAATGAACTATGAGAAGAACATAGTAAATAAATATGAAAGTGACCCTAGATTATTTTATAAATATATAAACAGTAAGTTGAAGGTAAAGAAACAAATTACTAAATTAAGAGTTGCTGCTAGGACGTATGAAAATGTATCGGACATGTGCGAGGTAATGAATAACAAATTGGGGTCAGTTTTTACTAGAGAGGAAGGTTTTGACGAACCACAGGCGGGAGTACTGGAGAGTGGTCTTAGTAAGATTGAAATAACTAGAGATGAGCTGTTATCTGCGATGAGAGGACTTGAAGTAAGGAAAGCTATGGGACCGGATGAAGTGTCTGCCTGGGTTTTAAAGGAGTGTGCAGAGCAATTAGTGGAGCCAGTGAGGAACATAATTCAAGCTTCCTTAGATAAAGGACAGGTTCCTGTTGAATGGAAAAGAGCTAATATCATTCCGATATACAAGAATGGAAACCCTGAGGACCCTCTAAACTATAGACCAGTTTCACTTACTAGTATTGTATGCAAGATTTGTGAAAAGCTAATTAGGAAGAGATGGATGAAAATGTTGGAGAGAAAGAAGATAATAACCCCAAAGCAATTTGGATTCAGAGAAGGGACATCTTGTGTTACCAGTTTGCTATGTTATTACAGTAGGCTGATAGATGTACTCCAAGAAAGAGGCGGATGGGTGGACTGCGTCTACTTAGACCTTTCCAAAGCATTCGATAAGGTACCACATAAGAGATTGTTATCTAAGCTTGAGACGCTAGGATGTGTCAGGGGGAGTTTGCTGAAATGGATGGAGAGCTATTTAACAGATAGGGAAATTAGGACCAACATTAGAGGAACTTACTCATCGTGGCGGAAAGTTCAGAGTGATGTGCCGCAGGGATCTGTGTTGGCACCTCTCATGTTCCTTATGTACGTGAATGACCTGCCGATAGGCATAAACTCCTACATGTCAATGTTTGCAGATGACGTAAAAATTATGAGACAAATAACAAATAAAAATAGTTGTGAGGAGCTGCAAGGGGATTTAGATAAAATATACGAATGGAGCACCAAGTGGAAAATGAAATTTAATATAAGTAAATGCCATGTGTTAAATATGGGAAGAAGTGTGAATAGACCAAATTGGGAGTACAGGATGGGAGATAATATAATTAGCAAGGCCGAAAAAGAAAAGGATTTAGGGTTGATTATACAAGATAATTTGTCGCCAGAGAAACATATTAACAAGCTCATTAGCGGCATGTATGCAATGGCCGGGAATATGAAAGTTGCTCTGAACTACTTGGATGAGACCATGGTAGCGAAAATTATGAAGAGTATGATTAGACCAAGATTGGAGTATGCAGCAGTGGTGTGGTCCCCACATCTAAAGAAGCATATTCACAAGTTAGAAAGAATCCAGAGAGCAGTTACTAGATTGGTTCCAAGTCTCAGAGAACTGCCATATGAAGGGAGGCTAGACAAATTAAATCTACCGAGTCTAAAAGAGAGGAGAGAGAGGGGAGACATGATAATGATGTACAAATGCACCCGGGGGCTGGAGAGGCTGGATAGGGAGGGTATATTAATTATGGATACAGGAATAACTAGAGGCCACATCTACAAAGTAAAAAGACCTACCTGCAAGAACGATATCAGGAAGTTTAGCTTCCCCTATAGATGTATTGACAAATGGAATGGGCTGGAGGAGGAGGTGGTAGGGGCAAGGAATATCCATATTTTCAAGAAAAAATTGGATAAAAAGTAGATTGAGACGGGAAAACACGAGCTTAGCTCAACTCCTGTAAACTACAATTAGGTAAATACAATTAGGTAAATTAGGTTAGGTGAAGGGTGTACTGAGTGATGAGTTCGCAGTCCGTGTTGGAGTCCATCAGGGTTCAGTGTTAAGCCCCCTCCTCTTTATTATGGTCTTGGAGGCGCTGTCTAGAGTTTTTAGAGGCGGACTCCCATTGGAACTGTTTTATGCAGACGATTTAGTCCTAATAGCTGACAGTATGCAGGATGCTGAGGCCAAATTCAGAGAGTGGAGAGAGGGCATGGCGAGCAAGAGTTTAAGAGTCAATATTAACAAAACCAAGGTTATCCATTGTAGATTGAGACGAGGCAATGTGGAAAAGAGCGGTGCATACCCATGTGCAGTGTGTGGAAAGGGAGTGGGCGTTAACTCAATTCAATGTAGCATCTGTCGATGTTGGGTACACCATGGGAGTAAGCGCTGTAGTAGAATAAAGGGGCCCCTGCCGAAGGATAAGTCAGAAATAGAGAAATTTGAGTGCGTAGTGTGCAAAGGCGAGCTTGTGTTAAGTGATGATCCTGTGGCTGTGAATTTTGGAAATAAGTCTTTGGAGCTGGTGAACAAGTTTTGTTACCTAGGAGATACCATCTCTGCCGGTGGTGGGGCCGAGGCTGCCACTGTTGCTAGAATTAGGTGGGGCTGGGGGAAGTTCAGAGAATTGATGCCAATCCTGACCATGAAAAGAATGCCTCTCCCCCTGAAGGGAAAGATGTATGCCTCATGTGTTAGAAGTGCAATGACGTATGCCTCAGAAACATGGGCCGTTAAAGTAGAGGATGTCAACAGAATGGAGCGTAATGAGATGAGAATGGTGAGATGGATGTGTGGGGCCAGGCTACAGGATAGAATAACAAATGTTGAGCTGAGGAGACGTTTAGGTATAAAGAGTATTAGCGAGGTGATGCGTACAAGTTGTTGTTGTTGTTGTTGTTGTTGTTCCCCAAGCTGCCTGGCCGAACAGCCCCAAGGCCCCGAGCAAGGCCAAGGCCATAACAGAGCGCCCCCACAGAACCCTCCCCGCCGACCACAATAAAGCCTGGGTGACCGAAGCCACTCCATGGCGGGGAGCTTGAGGAGGGTGCGGAAACGCCCAGGAAACCAAAGCCCCACCCAGGGCCCTGTGCCCCTCAGCAATTATGAAGAGAAAGTTGAGGGGCAAGGGAAAAATGTGACGCTTTGGCTTCCAATCTTGGTAGATTGGGAGGTCAATCCACGTTAGAGACGCCGTCACTTGAGATCTAGAAAATATATAAGTAAAAGGAACAGTCAGAGTAAGCTATGGGTATGGCAGAGATTGCTCAGTTCTCACTCTGATAGACCAGCCCATCACGTACAAGTAGAAGTACAGTACAAGTAGACTGGGATGGTATGGACATGTGGAGAGAATGGATGAACAAAATTGGGTGAAAAAATGCAGGTCTGTGATTGTGGAGGGAGCTGCACCAAGGGGTGGACCGAGGAAGACCTGGGATCGGACTATACGCGCCGATCTCAAATCCAAGAACTTGACAAGTGAAGCAGCCCTTAACAGGGTTGCCTGGAATGCCGCCAATAGGACAAGAGACTGAAACTGCACTGATGTGTGGAACGCTCAGTCTTAACATTTTATGTATGTATGTATGTATGTATGTAAATACAGTAAACCCTCGCTCTTTCGGACTAATTGGGGGAGACCCCTGTCCGAAAGAGTCAAAAGTCCGAAAGGGCCGAGTCCGAACGCACACTTCAGCCATTCGGACTTGTCCGAATGTCTGAAATAATGCATCTATCTCCCTTATACTGTACATATATATAACTATGTCTTATTTGGTCTTTTTTTAATCTATGAATCAATTCTAATACGATGGAATTGAAAACAATATTACCCTTCTAATACACAAATAATAAAATGAAAAAGAGAGTAAATAAAAATGTCTCCTTTGTCTTTCAGAAACATAAGTCCGTCTCGTATATGTTAGTATTTTATCGCTCGCTCGCCCCTAGCCACTCTCTCTCTCTATCTATTTATCTCTAATGCATCTAACTAACTCCCTTATACATTAACATAACTACTGTATGTCTTATTTGGACTTTTTGTAATCTATAAATAATTTCTAATGCGATGGAATTGAAAACAATATTATCCTTCTAGCACACAAATAATAACATGAAAAAGAGTCAATATAAAAGTCTCCTTTGTCTTTTCAGAACCAATTAAGTCCGTCTCATAATAGTTCGTGTTTATCGCTCACTTCCCCTTCTGCAACTCTCTTTCTATCTATCTTGTCTTTTCAAAACCAATTAAGTCCGTCTCATAATAGTTCGTGTTTATCGCTCACTTCCACTTCTGCAACTCTCTTTCTATCTATCTTGTCTTTTCAGAACCAATAAGTCCGTCTCATAATAGTTTGTGTTTATCGCTCACTCCTCCTCTGTAACTCTCTCTTTCTATCTATCTATCTCTCTAATGCATCTACGTAACTCCCTTATACATTAACATAACTATGTCTTATTTGGACTTTTTGTCATTTTTGAATCATTTCTAATGCAATGGAATTGAAAACAATATTATCCTTCTAGCACACAAATAATAACATGAAAAAGAGTCAATATAAAAGTCTCCTTTGTCTTTTCAGGACCAATTAAGTCCGTCTCATAATAGTTCGTGTTTATCGCTCACTCCCCCTCTGTAACTCTCTCTTTCTATTCTCTTTGAATCATTTCTAATGTAATGGAATTGAAAATATAATATATAATAAATATAAGGCCGAAACTCGGCTCTTCGGTCCGAATGCGAAATAATTTTTCTCAGCCTTTCAGACAAATCCGAAAGGCTGAAATAATGTCCGAAGTTTATAAGTCCGAATACACATTCACCTAACCAGACAAGTCCGAAACTCGGCTCTTTGGTCCGAATGCGATTTAATTTTTCTCAGCCTTTCGGACAAATCCGAAAGGCTGAAGCATGAGTCCGAAGTTAAATGTAGTCCGAAAGTGTAGTCCGAAAAGGACGGAGGTATTTTCTCAGCCTTTCGGACAAATCCGAAAGGCTGAACCATGAGTTCGAATTGAAATGCTTGTCCGAAAGCCTTGGAATTCCGAAAGAGTGAAGTACGAAAGAGCGAGGGTTTACTGTAAATGTTTAATAATTTTTGGAGATGTAGAAGAGCACCTGGCAGATATGAAGGCAAGAAAGGAAAGTGATGAAAAGAAAGTTGAGGGGATACTGGAGTGCTTAGATGATGGTTATGGTGCTGTACGAGGATGGACTGTATTGGTAATTGGTAAGTATGGAAAATACAAAAGAATGGCTGGGTTTGTAGTGAATATAAGAAATAGAATATAAATTGCATGGAAATAATGTTAACCAAAGTAAAATTAAAGTTAATTATCTGAAGTTATAAATACATGTTTACCTTCCTCAGAGCTGACTACATCCTCCATGCCCTCTTCTCCATCAATCTCCTCCTCATCAAAGATCACATAGCCTGAGAGATGAACGGGCACGCTCGCCCCAGCCGTGTAGAAGGACACCTCCGACCCTACCTCAAACTGGAGGTCTAGAGGGCACTGTAGGATACCCAGCTTCAGGCTCAGGTTGGCAATCAGCGTCTCCACCTCGTCAACCTCCACCATAACCTAGAATTCCGTATTAGTTTAGTATATTTAGGAACTCTCTTCACAAAGTACAATCAGGGTCTATTTGTATCCACTTCCACCATCACCTAGGTTTCCGTTCAAGTTTTAGTTTCTACATAATCTAAACTAGAACTGGTTCCTATCATCAACACCATCACCTTGGTTCAGTCTTAGTTTTCAAATTCAGGAGTCTTTTATCTATATTCTATCTACAGTATTGCGATGTGCCTCTATCCCTGAGATGTGGTAGCCGCGAATTAATTTCCTTCATATGCGTCCATATACCGAGGCAACTCATTCGATTATCTAGCTTGTTTCTGTTCATGGGGGAGGGTCACTTAAAGGTCAACTACATAGCAGCATAGGCCTACCTAGTAAGATGTCTACTTTGTATGCATCAATACATACTAAGGATAGTCGTATTCTTAAACAATTCTTTCCCTTCGAAAATGAAAGGAAGGGATTTTCTTTCGATTTCGTATTCTTAAAAAAATCTTTCCCTTAAACAGGGGAAAATACTGGAATTTGAAGGACTCCCACAAGGCTGCTCTTCGACTTTCCCTTCGTCATTTTGTTCAATACATACTTATATTATTAGAGTCAGTGTGACTAAATATTGGATTTGACAATTATATAATTTTATTAGCTGATATAATTCACGATATTGAAAATAAAGTAATGTTATTAAACTTTTAGAAGAGTCCACTGATCTTGGCGTGAATTCGCGTGTGGACGATTCGGGCAATTTCGGGCTGGTTTCTGGCGCATTCCTCATCTTCCCCGAGATGTTATAGACTGCAGAACCGTTGATTCATTTAAACTTTGCCTAGACAAGTATCTCGCATCAAACCCGCGACTGACTGCATTTGTAAATGAATAACTTTATTTTATCCTCCCCTCAGTTACTAACCCCTCTGTCCCCTACTAACTTCCTAATCCTGCCACAGACATTAGTTCCAGGGCAGTAGTTCCCTTACCCACTCTAAACCACTGTTTGGACACTTGATCCTCAGTGTTTTGGAGGACAAGCAGCCTAGAAGGGTCACTAGACCTGTTGTTGCTTGATTTCCTTTATACTCTTTATAAATATTTTTATTATTATTAACTTTCATTGGTTTTCTGATGTAGCCCTTTCAAAGCATTAATTATGTGCACGGTGTGACTATATTTTGGCACATGTTAATGCAATAAGTGTCAACATTGCCCGGTTTTGAGGCTTGCCAGAGATGGCTAGGCCTATCAACAATTCCCAGTAATACCATACTTTACATAACTAAAAATAGCTAGGCATATACTGTAATATTAATATAAATTTGTGGGCTAATAGTAAGTGGTCAATTATCTTATATGGCTAATCTATCTTTCTTATGAATTTCATGACCCATACAGGATTGTAAGTTTTTTTTTTTTCTTACATCCCCACTGAATAAACTAACCTAGGCTAGTCTCTGTCCCTCTAGCCCATCATAATGTTCAAGCCAACATTTGTTAGATTTTGTCTGAATTGGCTCACCTCAGATAGGCTAACCGGATTTTAAAATTTTGTGAATTTATTATGGGAAGGATGTAGTATTTGCACGTACTATATGGCGCCTGCCTTGGTTTACACTACGCGGAATGGCGGCAGCAGTGAACGCTCGCGATCATGTTCCCGTCTATTTTGACTGGCGCGGGATTATCCGGGATACAATAATGGGTTGAGGGGGAAGATCCCCTCACCCCCTTCATTACATGTTGTCATCATCATCATATTATATTGCCAGCAGGGGGCAAATAACAGAAAAAATAACCGTTAAAATAACCACGAGCGCACTACCTATGTAAAAATGACTACCGTATACCCGGATACTACATCCTTCACGAAGGATGTAATATCCGGGTGTACGGTCGTCATGTTTACGTAGGTAGTGCGCTTGCGGTTACATTTTCGACTATTTTGACTACTTTTTTTAAAGTAATTTGCCCCCTGCTGGCAATAGGCCTATATATGATGATGACAATAAGTCATGGGGTGAAGGGGACCCTCAACCTAATGTATCCCAAGGCAGTCAAAATAGACAGGAACGTGATCGCGAGCATGCGAGTAGTGTAAACAAGGCAGGTGATACGCTCGAAATTCCTCGAATACTACATCCTTACCTTTATTACTTTATGTAATAGAAAGTCCGAGTTACCTTTTTGCAGAAGAAAGGGAGAAAATGAGGGAAGTAGCTAGGCAGGTGAGAGAGGAGAATGAAAAAAGGTCAGAAGCAGACAACAAATTTGTTTACTATCGAAATATAGATGGGAGAGTGAAGAAATGGTATTTGAAGAGAAGAGAGAGGCGAGTGGTAGGGGAGAGGGTGGAAGAGAAAAGGGAGGGGTGAATGGCAAAAATGAAAGATTAAGTTGAGGAATAAGATTCCCCGTGTCAAGAAGTTGATGACAGCCGTGAAGGGTTCGCTGAAAGCGGGTTTGCTAAATATACGATCTATGCGAAACAAGATGATTAATATTGTTGAAGTTTTGAATGAGTTCTGCTTTGATATTCTTTGTCTGACAGAGACCTGGTTGCTTGAGTCTGATTTTGGTATTGTTAAAGCGGCTCTTCCTAAGACACATTCTATGCTTCACATTCCAAGATCATCACCCACACATACTGTGGGTGGTGGTGTGGCAGTTGTGTATTCCCTTTCCTTGTCAAATATCAAATGTGTTCCTCCTGATCAGCCGGCTTCATCATTCGAATGCATGGAAGTTACCATCAATACCCACGGCCAGATAATTAGGTTAGCGATTATCTATCGTCCAGGTCATCCAGGCACAGCTAGACTCTTTATGGAAAAATTTAGCACATTCTTGGAATATTTCTCCGCAAAGAGTGGAAAACTTTTGATTTGTGGTAATTTTAACTATTGGGTTGACACACCTGCAATGAAACCTTATTCCTCTGAGTTCCTGGAACTTGTTGACATGTATAGTTTTTCAAACCTCGTGGGTGACTCTACACATGCTTCAGGGCATACCCTTGACCTGGTCCTCTCCCAGAGTGAATCCAACCTTGTAAATAATATTGAAGTTTTTCCTATCGGCCGTAGCGTGTCTGACCATGACATCAAATGCACCAAAACCCTTATCTTATACCAAGAAAATAACCTTTCGTAAATATTGTAATTTGGATCAAGAAAATATAAGTCGTGATATTGAACTTTCACTTAACACGGTCGATATTACATCATCAACAGCTAATCAGTTAGTTCACACTTATAACACCTTCTTCCATTATATTCAAGACCGTGATTGCCCTGAGATTGACAAGGAGATAAGGATAAAGGATGACGCTCCATGGTATGATTCAAGTGTAGTGGCTTTGCGCAAGAGGAGGAGACGGGCAGAGCGTCTGTGGCACCGGCACAGAACTGAATCCTCCCGGTTAGATTATGTCGCTGCTTGTAGAGCTATCACCATCAAAATTACACAAAGCAAGATCGAGTATTGCTTAGGTATTTTTCCCGGGTGGGGGTCGCAAGCCCACCGACTCAACCTCTTTAGTCGCCTCTTACGACACGCAGAAGGCACGTGGGGCATATTCTATTCCCTTACCCCCAGGGATTGCGGCGTCAGGCAATAGATAGAAGATCGAGTATTATACTGGTCGAATCGATTCCTGCAGAGGTGACCAGAAACAACTTTTTTCAATTCTTAACAACTTAACAAGCCAGCGTTCTTCTCAGGTTCTCCCCTCATCTGTCTCAGCTTCTGATCTTGCATCAAAATTTTCAGCTTTCTTTGCAGACAAAATTGCTCAAATCAGAAATGAGTTTAACAATACCCCTGCTCTTGGAGAATACTCTGTGGTCCCTTCTCGGCCGTTGGCCGTAGACTCTGCCTTCACACATTTTCAGCCGATTAACTCCCTAAATGCCTTGACATACCTAAAAGAACTCAATAAAACATTCTGTTCATTGGACCCGATAAATGTATCAAATATAACTACTGTACAGCTTATGAGACTGCATCACCTTTCATTGCTTCAATTGTCAATCATATCTTTGAGGAAAATTGTTTTCCAAATTCTGAAAAACATGCCTTAATTCGGCCTTTACTGAAGAGGGCAGGCCTAGATTGTGATAATTTGGTAAACTATCGCCCTGTGTCTAACCTGTCATTTCTGTCTAAGATTGTCGAGCGTGCAATACTGGACCAGTTGCTGCCTTTTCTGGAGCGGAACAGTGCCATTCCCCAGTCTCAGTCTGCTTATAGGAAGCTCCACTCAACGGAGACAGGCCTGAGCAGGATTTATAATGATTTAGTCTCGAATACATGTTCTGGACGGGGTTCTCTTTTGGTTTTGTTGGATCTCTCTGCAGCGTTTGATACAGTTGCTCCTGAGAGACCTTTCTGGTTTTGGTGTGCAGGGAGATGCACTCCTGCTTCTTCAGTCATATATTACCGATCGCAGTCAATGTGTTGTCATTGGTGGCTCTATGTCAGAACCATCATCGCTTAAGTTCGGGGTGCCTCAGGGATCAGTTCTTGGCCCTGTGTTGTTTATTATCTATGCCTCTAGTCTTTCGTCCCTACTGGATGCACATGGTGTTAAGTATAATTTCTATGCAGATGATTTACAGTTGTATATTGAAATTAATAATATCGATGAGATAAAGAATAAATTTTCATCACTCTTGTCAGACTTGAAGATCTGGATGACTAGAAGGAAGCTCAAATTGAATGACAACAAGACGGAGATTATAGTCATAAATGGTAATTTGAGAAATAGTGTCCATAAAGATTTTGGATGTCTAGAATTCGGTGAATCACAGCTCCAACCTTTGGAATCAGTGAAAAACTTGGGCGTTGTATTCGACAAAAATCTGAACTTTAAGAATCATATAAATAGTGTCGTGAAGAGTTGTCACCTTTACATTCGTAACCTTTATGCTATAAGGAAGTTCTTGAGCAAGGAATCTCTTTTGACCCTCATTCATTCATTGTTATATCTAGAATTGATTACAGTACTGTAATTCATTGTTCATTGGTCTACCAAATGTTACTTTGAAGAAACTCCAGTCTGTTCTTAATAGGTGTGCTAGACTAATATTTTCACTTCCACCCAGAACACCCACCACATATTATCTAATAGATCTACACTGGCTTCCCATCAAGGCCAGAATAGTGTTTAAAGTGTGCCTACTGACATTTAAGGTGCTGAGGTTTGGTGAGCCTAAGTATTTGTTGGATCTTCTATTTCCAACACATAATGAGTCAAATGTGAATTTGCGTAGTGGTGATGACCCATATCGCCTTTATGAGCCTAGAGCCATTGGGGAACAAACTTTTGCTGCTAGATCCTTTTCTTATGTTGCCCCACGTCTATTCAATCGACTTCCTGTGTCACTTAAGCAGTTGACGCTTTTAAGAAACAACTGGAGTCGCACATATTTCTGAGGGCTTATGATATTGGGGAGCATAGAGTTACTGATGACTATAAGCTCTATTTATTTATTTATTTATTTTTAAATGGAAAAATTTAAGTTCATGCGAGCGCTCGTGAATCCATTTGGAGAATTGGCGCTCTAACAAATAAAATACCAGCATATTATTATTATTATTATTATTATAATATTTTCCCTGATTTTCATAGCCTTGTACATTATCAGGGAGCGTGTTTTTAGATTATTCGGTAGCTACCGGGTATCTTAACTACAGTTCAAGGAGACGACAGCAGCAGGTTGCATGCTCTCTGCGTTTACTTCTAATTTGACAGTGTTTGGTGTTCAAACCTCCTCACCCCCCAGGACATAATTGTCATCATCATATTCATATATAATGCCAGCAGGAGGCAAATAACCACTGGCCGAGGGATAATTTCAGAAAAAAGTAGTTAAATCTGACGCATAGAGCATGCTAATATTGCCGCAGTGTCTGTTTGAATATTGTCATCATATTAGCCTAATCAAAACAAAACCCCTTGAAAAACATATTTGTAAAAACTATTCAATACTGATTGGTTGAGTAAATTATAGGCTACCCTAATTTTTCATTACAGTATATTATAGCCTAATCCCTCTACTTTCTTTAAATATCCAAACAAAATAACTTAACCTGAGAACTCAAGATAGGCCTAGGCTAAGCTAACATATAGCGTTTGATTATGCCGAGTGTATAGGCTAACTTACTAACATTGGTAGTAGCTAAAAGGCTGGTAGGCTAAAAAAATATTTATAAGATTAGAGCACAAAATTGCTAATACAAAAATGTGCCTACTTATTTTGGGCTGTACACAGAATAGTATGAGTTTTGTTGAAAACTTGGGATTGTTCTTGATCCCTGGCAAGCCTCAAAACCTGAATTTTCAAACTTATTACATTAACATGTGTCAAAATGTAGTCACACTGTGCACAATATTAACCCCTTTAGACTAATATGATGCAGAGGTTGCCAGATTAGCAATAAGAAATGGAGTTCTCTCACTCTCATAATTACCTCTCCAAAATTAGTTTTCTGCCCACAGCTAACTCAAAGACAACTGCAGAGGTTGAAGTAACTAAACTAAAGGTTTCTAAATATCCCTGATGGTAACAAAGGCTTTAATATCCCTAATCGGCTCAAAATCGCGTCATATGTCGGAGAGGGTTAATGCATTGAAAGGACTGAATCAGCACAGCAATAATAGTCAAATATACTCAATGTTTGTAAGGAAAACCCCACTAGTCACCATAGTCCCCCACACACTGTTTCAAATAAATTTTGTGGATTTGCAGTCTGAATTTACTTTACATCCTTAGTATTCTCTAGTCTTGAAGGTGAGGAATAATTATGGTATTATGACACAGTTGATAGAATATAATTAGATCTACCGTCAAAGGGGGCAATTGAAGACAGGTAAATACAGTATAACCTTAATTATTCAGGATTTCTGTCTTTAGTAACAAAATTAGCTTAATTGTGTTGTGTATGATAAAATTGATAAGACCCCTATACAGTATATTAAATAATAAGGGTTTTATGGACTCCTCTTAATTGCCTCAGGTGTCCACAATTACCCCCCTTTTACGATATGTATTTCTATCCACCAGTGATGGGGTACGGTATCTCAAACGTTTTTCCTACCATTTTTATCGGCAACTCTAAGTATGCCTGATTATGAGGTACGGTAACCTTTTATAATCATTCTTTCTCAAAATATATATACCGGTACCATTAACCCTTCCTACCCGGGCTGTCTTACCCAGTGACGGTCGCCCCTACCCGGGCGAAATGGCTGAAAAACGTCTAGGCCTAGGCTACCGTATTTATGTTTATTTTCACTGCTAGAACTTTCCCACTCATCTACTGTATAATCGTAGTGCGGTTTTCAATCTGTATTTTGGCGTTGAGTAGAGCTCTGTAAGTCAACTGGTTCAGTTGTGATGACGATTTCAGTGGAGCCAATATTGCAGAGATGTTGCCAATATGGGGGCTTTTCAGACACTAATTTCATCTGACGTCAGAACAATAACATTGAGGAGTCTTCTCCTTCTTGTTTTCGGAGGTGCGGTGACGCAACGCTTGGGTTTGTTGACATACGTCGTACGCACGGCGTTCAGACCAAGCTTAATTAGGCTATTAAGCTGCTGCCTTAGGTAAGGCATACCGGGTAGCGGCCCTTCTTTCGAGCTGTCCTTACCTAAGGCAGACCGGGTAGGAAGGGTTAAAACATTTATGAAATATAAAGAAGTGTTGGGCCTATTTAGGTACAAATATAGTGCTTGTCATAAGGTATGCTGCATAGGACCCCACGGCACATCTCTATGACCAAACCAATACCTCCTTCCCTCCTTATGAAGCGAGGAGAAAAAGGCATAACTTTATGCCAACCCACAAGCTCAAAAATGATTCCCTCATGCTCCTTTGAGGCCATGTACTTACACTAGTTGTTGTACTTACACTAGTTGTATTTGCGGGAGTGAGCATGCTCGTTAATTCCCGCCTCCTAAGATATGTTTGTCATACCGTGCTTTGAAACTATGCACTGATGGTGCAGACACTACTTCGGCTGGCAATTTGTTCCACCCACTAATCGAGTTGGTAGGAAATCTTTTACTTTTCAGATCAGATTTACTATTTAGCACTTTTAGTTTGTAGCTGTGACCTCTTGTCCTCTCACCTCCATCCCTCTCTATGAAGTTTTCTTGGTCGATTTTGTCAATACCTCCAACACATTTATATATCTGAATTTGCTGTCCTCGTTTCCTTCTCTGTTCCAGTGTAGGTAGATTCAATCTCTCAAGCCTCTCTTGGTACTCCAAATTTTCCAAACCTGGGATCATCCTCGTAGCTGCTCTCTGTACCCTCTCAATTTTGTGGATATGTTTCTTCAAGTGAGGGGACCACACTACAGATGCATATTCCATCCTGGGTCTTATTATTGCCGTTATTATTTGTTTCACGGTGTTTTCATTAAGATAATTGAAAGACATCCTGATATTTGCCAATAGTGCTAGTGATTCTCTCACTATCTTATTTACGTGGCTTTCTGGAGACATGTTATCCTTAATTAAATTCTATCCCCAAGTCTTTTTCTTTTTCTGCTTTGGGAATCACTTAGTTTCCTAGTTTATAATCTTTTCTAGGTCTGTACTTACTTTTACCCATTTCTAGAGTCTTACATTTCCCTGCATTGAACTCCATATTCCATTTGATGCTCCATTCATGGATCTTTTACAAATCTGCTTGGAGCTCAAGGCAATCCTCCTGGGTTCTGATAGTTTTAAGCAGCTTAGCATCGTCCGCAAACATGCTCATGTAGTTTGTTAGTCCCTCAGGTAAGTCATTTACAAATATTAGAAACATGATTGGGGCTAGAACAGATCCTTGTGGTACCCCACTCGTAATTTGAGTCCAGTTTGACGATTTCCCCCTTACTGTTGTTCTCATCTGTCTTCCGCTAAGGTAGCTCTCCATCCATTTCAGCAGTTTGTCTCCTACTTTTCCCTCATGTTTTAATTTCCACAGCAATCTCTTGTGTGGAACTTTGTCAAATGCCTTTTTAAAGTCTAGGTAGGCACAGTCTACCCATCCTTCCCTTTTGTCCACTGTGTCTATTACTCTAGAGTAAAAACTCAACAAGTTGCTTACACATGATCTGCCACCTCTGAATCCAAATTGTCGGTCAGTAATTAATCTTTTGGATTCCAGGTAGTTCACCCATTTGTCCCTTATTAATCCTTCATGAGGATGCTCAATAGTGATACAGGTCTATAGTTCAGTGGTTTATCTCTGCTTCCTCCCTTAAATATAGGAATAATGTTTGCTCTTTTCCATTCTGTAGGTACTATCCCTGTGTCCAATGATTTGGTCATTATGTCATATAACGGTATACTCAGTTCCATAGCATTTTCTTTAATAATCCAGCCTGATACTCCGTCCGGTCCAGCGGCTTTGTTTGGATCCACCTTACTCATTTTGTCTATGAGCTCTGGTCGTTAAATGTTACTTCCGCCATTTCCTCTGTACCTATCTCATTGGTTTCTGGTGCAATGAATTCTCCTTCTTTTGTAAATACTGATGCAAAATTTCTATTTAGTTCTTCCGCAATCTCTGTATCCTCTTCTATGATTCTGTTTCCACTTTTAATCTTAACGATCGTGGCTTTTATCTTCCTTTTGCCGTTTACAAACTTGAAAAACATTTTTGGATTCTTTTCATAGTTCTCCACTATCCCTTTCTCATGGTTTGCCTCTGACCTCCTCCTCATTTCTGTGTATTTGTTTCTCTCCTCTTTATACTTTTGCCTGTTATCTTCCGAATCCCAGTTTCTCATCTTTTTCCAGGCTTTGTTTTTTGCTTCCTGTGCTTGCCTACATTCGCGGTTAAACCATACTTTGCGATTACTTTTTTTCCTTTTATTAATGAACTTAGGGACAAAAGTTTTTATACCAGTATCATAGATCTCCATGAATGCCTTGAGTTTTTTGTCTACCTCACTTTCAGATAACACCTGATCCCAATTTTGTGACTTGAAAAAATCCCGTAGTCCTACGAAATCGGTTCTGGAATACATCCAGTGATTTTCCTTGTGCTTTTCCCTTCCCTTGGGTAGATTATACTTCAATAGTAAGTCTATGTCTAGAACTGCATGGTCGCTTTTTCCTAGTGGGCATAGGTACTGAATACTTTGAACCTCCTCCTCCCTTCTTGTGAATAGAAGGTCCAATCTAGCTGGTTGATCACTTCCCCTTACTCTTGTTGACTCTTTTACATGCTGGTATATAGAATTTTCCATGGCCATACTTAAAAATTCATAGCTCCAACTTTCCTCCCCTGCTCCGGCTTCAAGATCTTCCCAATTCACTTCCTTAAAGTTAAAGTCCCCACACATGACTATTTCATCCTTTGAAGCCAAGATATTTCCTAGCACACTAATTGTTTCCTTACGCATTAGGCTATGCTCCTCCTTACCCCATGTCTTCGTCTTGGGAGGTACATACGCTACTATCACCACTATTTTTTCGTTTCCACCAATCTCTATTGCTAAAACTTCTGCTGTTGAAGTTACTAGTTTTATCTCAGACACAATCAAATCTTTCCTAGTAAGGATGCACACTCCACCTCCATGTCGAAATTTTCTGTCCCTCCTCCAAATCCTGTATTCAGACCATCCTAGCAAATTTATATCGAGGTCTTCTCTTAGTTTTGTCTCAGTGAGACATACTATTTCTGGTTTCTTAGTATTGAGTAAGTCTGTTAGTTCTAGTTTCTTAGAGATTAGCCCATCGACATTGCTATATAGAATCCTTATACTTTCTAGTCCCCCATTACCTGCTCCAAGCCCCTTATCTGCGGCGGTCTGTTCCCTACCCTCTTTTACTTTTAGTTTCTTTTTACCGAAGGTTTCATAATCTTCCCCTTTCTTACTCCGTAAAAAAACTTATTCTTTTCTTGTTCTGTCCTCATGCTATTTTCCTCCTTGGCGGTTTTCCTTAGTTCAGCCTCCTTCTTTCTCTCTTCT
The DNA here is from genome assembly GCA_032716605.1 of Paralithodes platypus. Classification (NCBI taxonomy): domain Eukaryota; kingdom Metazoa; phylum Arthropoda; class Malacostraca; order Decapoda; family Lithodidae; genus Paralithodes; species Paralithodes platypus. Next base: position 35,532,807 of record CM064484.1, read on the forward strand.
TCTGGTAAGTCTCGCCTGATGTAGATTTTGTCCTTACCCTCTAACCCTTTTAGCCTAGCCGCTACTGCCATGATTTCATCACATGTCCTTCTTGACTTAAATTCGATTTTTACCAGTCTATTGTATTCCTTTGTATATTTTCCCAGCCTAAACATGAATGATATTTCCTCCTTCCAGGTGTCCTCCTCATCTTTAATAGATTCCAGAATCTTGTTGATGCGACCTTCATCCTGTTCTTTTCGTTTTGTCCAGTCTAGTTCCTCCTTTTCTTCCACCCCTGATATTATGAGGCAGTTAGCCCTACGACTTTCTTCCTGGATGGCCTGAGAGTTTTCGTGGATGCCTTGCTTAACCATACTTTTTACCTGGTCCTTTATCCTAACATCTTGCTGTTTCTGTTCATCCAATATCTTCCTGAATTTGTCACTGTGTGTTGGAACATCAGTGCTGCCAGTAACTGGGGTGGGTGTATCAGTCAGTATCAGTCATTATTCTGATCAGTATGGCAGTGGTGGACAAGTGCCAGTCAGTTTTTAGTGTGTACGGGTCAGCGAAAGAACATGACACCGGATCTAATTGCACATTATATTGGGCTGCACAAGGAAGGCCAGTTAGTGAAACAAATAGTGCAAGCCACTGGTGTATGTGAGTAATCGGTAAGAAATTGGGCGAGGCCTTACAAAGATATTTGCCTAACTACATGGTAACCTAGCCTTTGCCAAACTATATGATAGCCTAGCCTTTGAGGGGAGAGTAAAAAACATAAGAATATCCTTCAATCTTCAAAACTATGCTAATGAATAGCTAATATGATGGAATAACCTACTCATTGATGCCTAAATCATAACTATTGGGGATTCATCTTTTATTCAGATTACCCACGAACAAAAATAAATTTAAAAATTGGAAGAATCTTATATAAAGGTTCAGTATTATCCAAGCAACCTTCCTCGGCGATTCGCATGCTCTGGGCCATGACCGTAAGTTCACTTCTATTACTGTATGTCCGCTTCTTAGGTTGAGGGGGGCCTCACCTTCCCAGGAATTATTGTCATCAATATACAGGATATATTGTTTGCAGAAGGGCAAATAACAAATAATGGTAAGGGTTGTGTTAGCAGGCGTACCGTCGACTTTGTTTACACAGTCGCACGCTCGCAGTTACATTCGCGTCTAATTTCATTGCTGTTATTTGCCCCTGCTGGTAATATGTATGATAATGATAACAAGTCATGGGGATGATGGGGGGTGAGCCCCCCTCAAACCATTATTGTATCCCACGGCAAAACAATTTACCCAACACCTGGCCGTGGGATACAATAATGGTTTGAGGGGTGCTTTGTCCCCCTCACCCCCATGACATTGTCATCATCATATACAGTATATTACCAGCAGGGGCAAATAATAGCAGTCAAATTAGACGTGAATGTAACTGCGAGCGTGCGAATATGGAAACAAAGCAGACAGTACGCCTGCTAACACAACCCTTAACCAAATAATGTATAAAAATTAAAAAACGGTTAAATTAGATAATTAATAAAGTAGACATGCTGTTTTGCCCAAAATCAAAACGGCATACCCAACTCTGCGATGGGTTACCATCATCACTACTAATACCATCATCAATCACAAGCAACATAATCACTACTACTGCCATCATCACTACAACTGCCATCATCACTACTACTGCCATCATCACTACAACTGCCATCATCACTACAACTGCCATCATCACTACAACTGCCATCATCACTACAACTGCCACAATCATCACAAGTACTGTCATCATCACCATTACTATGATCATCATCACTACTACAATTATAATTATCACTACTACTCTCACCATCATCACTGTCCATTGTCACTAGCATCTTAATCACTTACTATAATCATTGATACTACAACTATCAACCATCATTACTAATATCATCACCACCATCTTACAATCATCATTACTACTGTTAACATCATCACTACTACTATAACCATCATCATTACTACTGTCACAAATATTACCATAATTTATTCTACTGTCACCATCATCACTACTACTGCCATCATCACCATTACTATGAACTTCATCACCACAACTATTGTCATCACTACAAATTTCACCATCCTCACTACTACTCACCATCATAACTAATACACCATCGTCACTACCATCATCACTACTGTCATTATTATCACTACAACTATCATCATTATACTTGTCACCATCATCACTACTATTATGACCATCATTACTACTACTGTCATCATCATCAATACAACTACAACCATCATCACTACAATTATCACCATTATCACTACTATCACCATAAATCCAAATATTACTACCATCACTTCTAATGCCAACTAAACTAACTTAACCTAGCAAATGCATAGCGAGATGTTTTCGCTCCCAGAACGAATGCGTTCTTAGTACGGGGCTCACACACTAAGAACACCATCATTGCTGGGAGGGAAGGGGGGGGGGGAAAACCATATTTTGGACCTAAAATCATAACTATTGCATAAATTCAAAAAATCTTTTTTGACTGACGTTGGCATTCACGCAACAAATGTTTGTGTGAAAATTGGTGAAAATCCGTCCAACGGTCTAGGAGGAGTTCCGAGACAGATAGACGGACGACGACGACAGAATTTTTTTTTGTGTGGTACCCACTATACGGGGGGGCGATTCCAAACTCTGCTTACGCAGAGTTGATAAATAAATACCGGTAGCCTAAATAAATATAAACCTTGAAAAAAAACTAGTTTCAATAGAATAGTAAATCTAGTATGTGCCATGAATGGCAATTTTTACCAAATTGGGCCAAATCAAATATAGCCTAGCTTTTATTTTTTGTTTGCTGAATAGAAAACAAATCTATAGGCTAGGCCTATATAATATATAAATACAAAGTTCAAGTTAGTATTTGAACTCAGCACATCAGAATATGTCAGGCTATAATGTGTATTGAACTTTGAAGGTAAATACTTCTCAATAGTAGGTTATTGTAAGATTCCTATAGCCTAGTTGTTACGTTTTAGTCAGAAATGGAAGACTTGACCTTGTTATTGAAAAGTCCCCATGCTTGATATACGGTACACTAATTCGCACTACATTCGGCTAATCTAATTTATCTCCATCCCTGTTTCTTATCATATCAGTTTATATGCACTAATATTATAATTATAGGCACTAATAAGGCTTACGGTCCGGACGGTGTTCCTCCTGTTGTTCTCAAAAACTGTGCTTCCGTGCTGACTCCCTGCCTAGGCAAACTCTTCCGTCTCTGTCTATCCTCTAACTCTTCCCTTCATGCTGGAAGTTTGCTCACATTCAACCTGTTCCAAAGAAGGGTGACCGCTCTCAACCCTCCAACTATTGTCCAATTGCTCTCATCTCTTGTCTTTCTAAAGTTTTTGAAACTATTCTTGCTTCCAAATTTCTTAAGCATTTCTCTTCTCATAATCTGCTCTCAGATCGCCAGTACGGCTTCCTTAAGGGTCGTTCTACTGGTGATCTTCTTTCATATCTTACTAACTCTTGGTCATCCTCCTTTCGGGACTTCGGTGAGACTTTTACTATTGCACTAGACATATCGAAAGCCTTCGATAGAGTCTGGCATAAATCTTTAATTTCTAAACTACCCTCCTTCGGTTTCTATCCCTCCATCTGTGCCTTTGTCTCTAATTTCCTTTCCGGCCGTTCCATAGCCGCAGTTGTGGACGGCCATTGTTTACTTCCTCACCCTATAAACTCCGGTGTTCCTCAGGGCTCTGTCCTATCTCCTATTCTCTTTCTAATTTTTATAAATGATCTCCTTAACTGTACCTTAATTCCCATCCATTCATACGCAGATGACTCAACCTTACACTACTCCATTAATTTTTCAGAACGCCCCAGCCAGCAATCCCTCAACGACAAACGTAATGAAGCCATAGAACTCTTAAATTCTGATCTAAATACTATTTCCAATTGGGGCAGAGAAAACCTTGTTAACTTTAATGCTTCCAAAACCCAATTTCTCCATCTATCTACCCGTCAGGATCTCCCAGCGGACTATCCCTTATTCTTCAACAATACAAAAATCAACCCTTTATCTTCTCTCAATATTCTTGGTGTCTCTTTTTCTTCTGCTCTCATTTGGAAGGACCTATTACCAGTCTTGCTAAGGCAGCCTGCCAGAAGCTGGGTGTGCTCAACCGCCTTAGGGGGCTCTTTTCCCCTGCACAGCTTCTTGCTCTTGTACAGGTGCATAGTGCGCCCTTGTATTGAGTATTGTTCACATGTGTGGGGAGGTTCCTCTCACACCGCTCTCCTAGACAAAGTTGAAAGGAAGGCCTTTCGTATCATTAACTCCCGTCCACTCACCAACTCTCTGCAAGCTCTCTCTCTCCGCCGCAATGTTGCATCTCTCTCGCTATTCTATCGCTACTATAATAATCAGTGTTCCTCAGAGCTATCCCAGTGCATACCACCTCCTTTACGTAGGGCACGTGGTACCCGTCTTGCAACTCAATCCCACCCCTACTCTGTGCAACTCTCCAACCCAAGAGTGAAACATTACTCTCAAACTTTCTTCTACTCAACAGCTGAGCTCTGGAACTCTCTCCCAGAATCAGTCTTTCCCTCTTCCTATGACTTAAATTGCTTCAAACTCTGTGTGTCCAGGCATTTTGGCTCGAACGTCCCTTGATTTTGGCCCTGTCACTCTTTCAACTATGGGGAAGGCACTCGCTATAGGCAGTTATGCCTTTTGCCTCCCTCAATCACATAGAAAAAAAAAAAAAAAATGTAATTATATTCTTGGATAATAGCCTATAGACCTAAATACTACAACAAAATATGGCTTGTTGGTGTACATGCGCGATTTAGAGCTAGAAACCTGTATTTATTAATATCATGTTGATAATTAATTCTTGTGTTTGTGCAAGTCAACATAATTTGCTTTGAAGACAATATTTGTGGTCTAAATCATGTTTTGGGCAACAATAATGCAAATCAACCCATGGAAACGTTTGTTTGGCAATGATTGTTTACTACTTCAGGCATACTAACTGGTGCGCGCCTAGCTTCGCCTGTGGAACAGAGTTACCAACACTTCCAAAAAAAAATCCTTCCAAGGAATTCTTTAAGAATACCGAAGGGAAAGAAAATTCCCTGGAAGGGAAAGGAAAGTTAAAATTAAGGGAAGGTATGGGTTTTTAAGAATACGACTCACAGGTTTGTGTATGATAAAAGTAAATTTACGCCAGTAAAGAAAACAAATATTCAAATTTTTTTATATCTGGCGGCGTCTGATAGTTTGACATACAAATTTCGCGCCATCCAGTATCGTGAAATACCGAGCAAATACGAGTGTTTTGGTTGTGACATAATAGGTGAAATAGTTGTCAGGCTACAGAAATTTACTTTTAACTTAACCCAATTTATTTTATATGTTTGGGGCAAATTTAAGGATATTCCTGATAATGGTGTATTACTAGAGCATTTAACGTTCTGCTAAATAACTTATCTCACTTTTTTATCATCTTTGTATAATTCACCTTTAATACCCTCCAGCCCCGGCTACGCATTACATAAATATTCTCCGAAACCCGGGTGTTTTGGCCGAAAAACGTCTAGGCTAGGCTACCGTATATTTGTTATTCTGACTACTTCCCGCATTCCCACGCATCCCCAAGCGTAGCTGTGTTATTTACCTGTAGAATGGCGTTAAGTAGAGCTCTCTAAGTCAACTGGTTGAGTTGTGATGATAATTTCATTGGAGATAACTTTATGGCAAAAACAGCCACTTTACACTACTTTTCGATACTTAACAACAACATACAGGCACACACGAACAAGCGACGCTCTCCTTCTTGTGGCCGGAGATGCGGGGCGTCGGTCCAGCCGGCTGTTGTTTACATGCGTCGGACCGACGCCTCGCACACCAAGCTCACAAGCTTTGACCTCATGGGTGTTTAAGAGCCCTTCCGGGCAGCTCGTGTATGCTTTTTTATGGGCGTTCAAGAGCCCTTCCGGGAACAGAGGGTTAAGCCTGACCGCTCAAAACTTTTTTTGACTGCTGGAACTCTGTTTCACAAAACAATCGGTAACTCGTTTCCCTGTGCTTCGAAATAAATTTGTATTTTTGCGGCAGTTTTCCTTTAAAGAAAATAAATCGCCCTATGCACTCCGAAAAAATCAGCTACGGTATGTTGATATGATGGCATCGCACTTCCTCCCAATACCAATACATGTTTTGCAAAGCTATTATTAGACATGTGAGCACTTTTTACTGTACTCATTACAAAAAATTCAGGGTTTAGCAACATACCAGAGGAGGAAGACAGCCTAACATAAAGTAATGGAAGATGTATAATTATACAGTACTGACCCGGACGATATCTTGATCATTGGAGGATGTGTCGAGGACAGCTGCAGAGATGTGGAAGGGATTGTCCACCACCTTTGTGTACCGCTTCCCCGCCTCCAGAATCAACCCTAAATAAAATAAAATTTTTAAGAATACTTCAGGCTTACGATCTACAACTTATATTGACATTTACAAAATTGAAGTAATCCATGCTATAACATAAATAACATGGGAATGTGGGTATGTGAAAAGAGAAAGTTAAAGGTCAATGTAGGGAAATGTAAGGTAATGGTGTTTGAGAGAAGAATGCATGAAACCATAGATTTCAAGGAAAAATATAGAATCAAGAAAGAACATGTGAAAAGTTGTAAAATAAAAATGAAAAATGAAGTAGCCTACTGGAAGAGGTTGAAAGTTTCAAGTATTTGGGAGCTGTACTATGCAAATATGGTAAAATGGAGAGTGAGATAAAAGAGAGAAAAATGCAAGGGAGAAAGGTGATTGGAGAACTTGATGGTATTCTCAAAGGAAGAATGGTTAGTCAGGAAGTAAAAAAGTCACTGAGACAGTGTGCTGCTCCCAACACTCTCGTATAATAGAAGAAGTCCGGCTCGTGGGAGACTCGATGATACGTGGTCAGCTCACAGAGTTTTGCGCCAGGGCACCTAAGACCAGGAAGCGTTTTTGTATCCCTGGTGGTGGTGTGGACGACGTAGTTGCAGCAGTTGACGAAGTATCAAAGCTGGCCCCTGCTAATACAATGTACGTCATCCACGTTGGATCCAACGATGTACAGCGAACCCGGTCGGAAGATTTGCTTTTAAAGTACCAGCAGCTGATCAAGTTGTTTAAGGAGAAGTCATCAAGGATCATCGTCTCAGGAATCGTTCCCCGGCTCGGTGTAGAGAGCCGATTTTACAACATAGCCACCAGCACAAATCGTTGTCTAGCAAACCTCTGCAGGAAGGAGAACGTGGGATTCGTCGACACCTGGGACAATTTCTACTACGATGACTATTTGTTTTCGGACGATGGAGTTCATCTGAACCAGGTGGGAGCAGCACGTTTTGGGCGTCTTCTCAACGATGCGGTGACGGATTTTCGGAGAAGAAATCGACTCAGCACAGGACAACCAGGAAGGAGGACCGAAGACAGCGAGGACGGCAACCTACAAAGGAATTAAATACTAATCCGTCAAGAACCGCGAATTTGGATAAAGCTCCACAAACACGACCCAAATTCAAAACCGCCAGGGATAACGACCGAGAACCGAGGACAGCCATGAATGTAAATGTAGATCCGACCAGAACAAAAATTCGATGAAAGAACGTTCTGAGAGTTCTAAAACCGCAAGTTTAAAGGTTTTCTATGCAAACGCTCGTAGCATACGCAATAAATTTTCAGATTTAGAGGAACTAGTGTTTACAGAAAATTATGATGTGATTGGCATAACAGAATCTTGGCTCAATACAGAAGATAGAGACTTTTTAGTAGAGTATTCACTTCCCGGTTATGTAATGTTTGAGAACAGCCGAATAAATAAAAATGGAGGTGGCGTTTTTTTATATCAAAGAAAGTCTTAACCCGACCCTCGTGTCAAAACCTCAAATTGTGAACGTCGACACATCTTTTGTGCTAATAAAGAATAATAAAGGTACAAAAATAATACTTGCGTTAATATACAGACCTCCAGCTCAATCAGTGCAAACTGACCGAGAAATTTACGAACAAATTGCAGATGTAAGTAACTCACAAGATACCGTAATTTTTGGCGACTCTAATTTACCTGTGACCAAGTGGGGCGATACTCTTACTTCACTTCACACTCCGGACATGACTTGTATACGAACTTGCAAGAGAGTTCGCTTTATCAATTTGTTCGAACGCCGACCCGTGGTAATAACGTTCTTGACATTGTACTTGCAACAAAAGAAGAATTGATAGAGAATTTGAATGTTGGTGATGAATTCAGTAACAGCGACCATCATACGATAACTTTCACTTTAAAGTTTACTAGTAACGAACCAAATAGTAGCATCGAAAAAGTCCCTAATTTCAAGAAACCAAACTTCCATAAACTTAGAGCTATGTTTAAAGAAACTGACTGGAGCTTTTTAATTACCAATAACGACATAAATACATCTTGGAAGTTATTCGAAACCACTTACCTAAAAGCAGCGCAAGACTGCATACCATCGAAAATACGGCGTCCAGGCCATAATAATAAGCCCAAATGGTGGAATAAAGATATTTCAAACTGCCTGCTTGCTAAAAAATTTGCTAACGATAGATTAAAACCCTCACAAAATGACGAAGAACGGGTGAAATTTGTAGAGCTACGACGCAAAGCCAAAAAGTTAATTAAGCAGAGTAAAAAGACCTTAGAGTTACATATTGCTAATCAAAGTAAAACAAACCCGAAAGAATTCTATAGTTATATCAGAAAGAAAAAAGTAGTTACTTCAACTGTTGGACCGTTAGTCGATGAAAATGGAGAATACACCAAAGACGAAGTACAAATGAGTAATGCCCTCAATACCTTCTTTGCATCAGTTTTTACAACAGAAGACCTCAGTGATATCCCTACACCATCGCCGATTCAGATTGATAATTCAGATGTTCTAAGCAATATCACCGTTACAGAGAGAGAAGTATTGAATTGTTTAGATAAACTCAAGGTAAATAAAACGCCAGGACCTGATACAATCTCGCCTAGAGTTCTAAAGGAAGCTAAGGATTATCTCTCCAAACCACTGACATTACTAATCAATAAATCCTTGCAGTCTGGAACTATGCCTGATCAGTGAAGCTAGCCAACGTAACACCGATTTTCAAAAAAGGCAGCAAATCCCTACCCAGTAACTATCGTCCAATTAGATTAACCTCAGTTGTTTGTAAAATGCTAGAAACGGTCATACGAGACAGACTCGTAAATCACTTAGAGGAAAATAACATACTTAACCCCTCCAACCCGGATGGGCTCTTGAACGCCCATAACAACCTCGGCCCGCGCAACCCGGAAGGGCTCTTGAACGCCCATTGCTTGCATGCGTGCTTTCGAATGCCGCGCGTACATTTTCGGTATCGTGGGACGGTAGGTGGCGCCACCAGGCGTAAACTCCGCCACAGCAACAGTATCTACCCCGACGCCATCATGGACAGTACGCCAAATAGTGATTCCGCTGTGTCCGATACCGTGCTTCCTACGACGCCCTTGCTTGTTCGTCGCGCCTTACCCCGACGCCATCGCCTAAATGTGTTATCTCCCGGAGGTATTGAGACGACATTGAGACTTTATGAGCGAGCTGATGCCAAGCATAATGTTGATGATGAAGTCAGTGACGACTCCAGTAATTATAAGTCGAGTGATTATGGCCATGAGAGTGATAAAGAAGAGCAATTCCTGGGATTTGCGAGAGAACATGACAGTGATGAGAGTGATGAAGGTGATGTACCAGTTGTTGAGGAAGCTGGTTTACCTAAAGACAGTGAACTTGAGAGAGTGAGCGAGTGGGAGAGTTCAAGGTCACTCACCAAATTTCGCTTAAGTGACACGACGCCAAGCCCTTCCCCAGGTAAATCGCCTTTCAAGCTACATTTGTATAAGCAGAAAATACTTGAGAAGGCGGCCGCGGCAGCTAGGGAACAAGCAAAACTACTTGGTGAGGATGAGGCTGTGAGTGAGGGTCAGCGTGGTGACCCTTCTCGTCCGCCATTGTCTCCCTTATCTACCCACGCCACCCAAGATGACCCGGATGCCCCGCATTCTTCCCCACCACCCCCACCATTGCCAAGGGTTGAGGACCCCACACTTTCGGCCTATTTGCCTCCTAGGTCCCCCGACAGGAGACATACTGCTGCCGAAAAGGGGAAAGGTAGGAAATATACCAAGAAAATTAAGAAAAGTAAGAGAGTTTTGTTCGAGGCTCCCGCGGCGTCCACCCCGGCCGGCCCCAGCCATACGTCCCCGCAACTTTCCCCACGGTCCTCCCCACCTCTCCCGCCTTCAACATGTCTTCCTGAAGAAGTCTTTGAGCTCGCATCACCAATACCTGGCCCTAGTGACAGTGAAACATTGCTTTCTGTCACTCGTCGCAGGCCAAGGAGCCCGGGACCTCGGGGGGACACAGCCTCACCTGCCACTCCTTCCCCACCTCGCCCACCCGCACGCCGCCCACGCATCACTGGTTCCCCGCCAGATTATGTGGGGGCCACTGATGATGAAGGGCACCTCTCTCAAGACTCTGGCCATGATTACATAGGTCCACCGTCAGGGCAAGATGACCACTCTGACGATGACTATATGGACATCGACGACCCTCGACCCATCCGCTTGGCCCGGCGTCGTGCTGCCCGTCGTGCTGCCCACCGCCCTGGCCGCCGCCCTCGCCGCCCTAGGGCGCGCGCCTCCCGAGTTGGCCGTGGGCGTGCTGGGCCACCAGCTGGAGCTCCTCGTCAGCGTAGACAAGACCCATTCTACGTTTTTCAGTGGCAAGACGTAGTTGATGAGGATGCATACAACCCTGATGTGCCAGCTTTTGATGAGGTACTGGAGGGTTCAGGCGTTACCCCCAATTTTCCTGCAGGCCCCAATGCTCCACCACACGAACTGTTTGAGGCCTTCTTTGATGAAGAGGTGGTAGGCTATGTTGTCAAAGAGACAAATAAGCAGCACCAATTCCAGGTCCACTTTTTGGGAAAGGTGACCAAGGGCCACATGAGGCAGTGGACCCCAGTGACTCATAAAGAGTTCATGGTGTTCCTGGCACTCACCATGCTAATGCCTCATGTCAAGAAGCATAGGTTGCCTGACTATTGGATCACCAATGATCTGATATCCACCCCTGCCTTCGGGAAATATATGTCTCGCGACCGGTACCTTGATATCCTCGCAGCGCTCCATCTTGTCACCAACCTTGACGTCCACCTCCCAGACAAGCTGTGGAAGATTAGGACGTTGTATGAGATGATGCGAGAACGCTTCACCTCCTACTTCAAGCCCTTCCGCAAGGTCGTCATTGACGAGTCTCTTGTGCTGTTCCGGGGAAAACTCAGCTTCCGGCAGTACATCCCCTCAAAAAGACATCGCTTTGGCATAAAATTCTTTGTGCTGTGCGACTGCCAAACTGGCTATGTCCTGGACTTCCTGGTCTACAGCGGGAAGGAAGGGGACTTGCTTGTGGACCCCCTCATTGGCTTTGGCGGAGCAGTGGTGCAAGCCATGATGGACCGCTACTTTCATAAGAATCACGTCCTCTACACGGACAATTATTACACGTCCCCCACTCTCTCACAGTACCTGCATGAGCGCAAGACGGGGACTGTAGGCACAGTACGAGGGAAAAGGAAGGGCATGCCACCTTTCCCTCCAAAGACCAAAAAAGGTGATGTGTTCAAGAAGAAGTCGGGGCCCATTCTGGCTATCCACTGGCACGACCAGCGGAAGGTCAACCTCCTGACCACCATCCACAAGGGGGAAATGGTGGAGACTGGCAAGGTGGATCGCCGCACCCAGGCCAGGGTGACCAAGCCCGATGCTGTCCTGGACTACAACATCAACATGAGGCTGGTGGACAAGTCCGACATGCAGATAGGCTTCATTGACTGCCTGCGTACCTCGTGCAGATGGTACAAAAAGTTCTTTCTGCATATGGTGGACATGTCAGTTCTGAATGCCTACAACATATACAAGCTTCGGAATGTGAACACACCCATGAAGTTCAATAGCCTGCGGAGGTTCCAAAAGCAGGTGTTGACGGAGCTCCTGGAGAAGTATGCTATGCCACAGAGGGCAGTGGCACATCCTGGGCCCGCCGTTATTGACCGCTTGCAGTCTGCTCAATACTTGACTAGGCACAGGCTTGGTTACCTGCCTCAGAATGAATCCGGAAGAACACAGCAGAAGCGGTGCCATGTCTGCTACAACAGCAGGGTGAAGCCGAGGTCAGGTAAAAAGTCAACCCTGGAGTGTGTGGAGTGCAAGGTGGCACTCTGTGCTGTAGATTGCTTCTTTGATTACCACTCCAAGCTGGAGTTCTAATAATCATACTGAAATTGCCAAATAAAATGACAATATGTACACTATAATTATATATAGGCAAAAAGTGGAAGAAAACCAATGTATTGTAATACAAAAGTCATGTATTATGAGAACATTGATACAAATACAATTACACCATAATAATATGTGAAAGTGACACATATGTATATACCAAGTGACATTCATATGATTAGAACCTATAGAAATATATAAATCAGTGGAAAAAGACACAATAAATTGTATATAAAACGTTTACAAATCATATAACTAAGTGAAAGTGACACAAGACCTAATATTTGATGGCCAAAGTATAATAAACACCTGTGATAACGAATAATCAGTGCCTAATACAACAATAAGCTACCTCAATTACTAATAAAATGTACGGTATCGAGTGAAAATTAGCAATATCAGTGACAGTGATACCCTAATAAACATATTTTATATAATTGGCCTCAAAATAACTAGAAAATATCAAATAAACATCACATTCTCAATATCAAACACTAAAATCGTCTAAGGGAGATAAATACTTTGGCGCGGCGAGCGGCTAGGTGCGTCGTAGCCATGGCCGAGGCGACGCGTCCGAACGCGGGAAGAATTTGCCGCCGAAAAGCACTCGTCTTCCCACGCTCACCATTATGCAACCAGAGGGGCTAGAGACCTCTACTCAACGCCATTCGACAGAGGAAGGTTTGTGGAATATTATTCTTTTTTATTCACAACATTACATGACATATTCATTGACTTACAGAGTAGTTAACATAGGCCAAAGATCGTCAAAACACCCGGTACCGGAGCACAGTCGTAAGCTATAGCCCCCGGGGCTGGAGGGTTAAAGATACTCAACACGGCTTTCGTAAAAAACGTTCCTGTTTAACAAACCTCTTAGACTTCTTCCACGATATCCTCAACCTCTACGATGAGAGTAAAGCTGTAGATATTATATACCTTGATTTTCAAAAGGCCTTTGACAAAGTTCCCCACAAACGTTTACTGCTAAAACTAAAAGCGCATGGAATACAAGACGGTGTGTTGAAATGGATAGAAAATTGGCTCAGCGACAGAAAGCAAAGGGTAGTCATAAACGGTAAGGCATCTAAATGGACCAATGTAAGTAGCGGGGTACCCCAGGGATCGGTACTAGGACCAATTCTCTTTCTAGTTTACATCAACGACATAGATGAGGGTCTCACCTGTACAATCTCAAAATTTGCTGACGATACCAAAAATTGCAAATAGCGTACTCTCAAAAGAACAAGTTGACGATATGCAACACAATCTAGATAAATTGTCATGTTGGGCCCAAATTTGGTAAATGAGTTTCAATGCGGCTAAATGTAAAGTACTACATGTCGGATACCTAAATGAGAAAGCAAACTATTCGATGAATGGCACTCAGCTTAAGAATGTAAACAGAGAAACCGATCTGGGAGTAACAATATCGAGTAACCTAAAACCGAGTCAACAATGTTCAGAAGTTGTTAAGAAGGCAAACAAAATAATTGGCTTTATAGGCAGGTCATTTGAGCATAAATCCAAAGAAGTTATCCTAACCCTTTACAATTCCTTAGTCCGCCCTCTTCTGGAATACTGCGTTCAATCCTGGTGCCCTTATTACCAAAAAGATATAAACAAGCTAGAACGAGTTCAACGCAGAGTTACCAAAATGATACCTAGCCTAAAGAACAAACCATACGAAGAGCGTCTTAGAGAATTAAATCTATTTCCTTTAACCCAGCGCAGATTAAGAGGTGACTTAATTCAAGTGTTCAAAATCATCAAAGGCATCGACAATATGAACTGTAGTAAGTACTTCACTATCGACCAATCTAATTACACGCGGGGAAACGGTTGCAAAATTATTGGTAAATCTTTTAACTCGCACGAATCTAAGAATTTCTTCTTCAATCGAGTTGTCAACTTGTGGAATGGGTTTCCTCGAAACGTTATAGACTGCATCACTGTTGATTCATTTAAACTCCGCCTAGACAAATATCTCTCATTAAACCCGCGACTGACTGCGTTTGTAAATGAATAACTTTATTTTATCCCCCCCTCAGTTACTAACCTATCTGTCCTCTACTAACTCCCTAATCCTGCCACGGACATTAGTTCCAGGGCAGTAATTCCCTTTCCAATGTTCCCTTACCCACTCTAAACCACTGTTTGGACACTTGATCCTCAGTGTTTTGGAGGACAAGCAACCTAGAAGGGTCACTAGACCTGTTGTTGCTTGATTTCCTTTGTACTCCTTTGTATGGAAGTGAGATATGGACAGCAAGTGACGAGGACCTCTCCAGACTGAGAGCTGTGGAGATGAGCTTTTTCAGAATGGCATCTGGCATGATTAGGCTAGATGGGCCAAGTAATAGGTAAGTGTACGAGTCCTTTGGAATGGAAGAGCAGGCTTTGGGCATTGATTGTGGTGTGGTTGAATGGATAAAGAGAAGTACTTTGAGGTGGTATGGTCATGTTCAGAGAATGGATGAAGACAGAATGCCAAGAAAGATATATGGGAGTCAGGTGAGTGGAACTGCTAGTAGTGGAAGACCACCTATGGTATGCGAAAAGAAAGTAGAAAAATATATTGAAGAAAAACTTCCACGTAGTGGAAGGGGCATTGTGGCACGGGCAAAGGAGGCATGTCTTGACAAAGTAGCCTGGAGACGTTTCTGTCATGGCCATCCTCTAGCGGGCGTTTCCCAGGGGGAAACAAGGCGTCGGAGATGATAATGATGAATGATGAACATGGGAAAGATTTAGATACTACGGCAAAGGCCGGGGTATGCATGGGGATGACGATAGGCGATTATAATATTTGTTCAGTGAAGAATTGCCATCCTGTTTTCAAGTGGTGTGCTAGGGAGACCAATAATGCTCACCATTAACCCCTTCTGTACCGCTACGTCATTTTAACTTTATGCTGGCTACTATTAAGCGTTTTTATTCAGTTTCAAAAGGGCCTCGAACAATTCACGGGCTTCAAACTATCTCCCTTAACCCTTTTTACTACCACAGATCCTTCTTAACCCTTCCAGCCCGGGTGTTCTTTTACAAGGACCGTGGCAGATGGGCCGGTACCCGGGTGTCCTTTTAACAGACAGTAAGCGTGAAAGCCTAATCAGATTGGTCTGAACGCTGCGCGTCCGACGCATGTAAACATAGCCGTTCATTGCGTCACCGCACCTCCGAAAACAAGGCGACGTCGGATCAATGTTGTTGTTGATGATATGACGAAATTAGTGTCTGAAAAGCTCCGATATTGTCAACATTGCGGAAAAATTCGCTTCACGGAAATCGTCATCACAACTGAACCAGTTGACTTAGAGAGCTCTACTCTTAACGCCAGTCTACAGATTGGAAACCGCACTACGTTTAGGGATGCGTGGGAAATTTCTAGCAGTTAAAATAACAAAGATACGGTAGCCTAGGCCTAGACGTTTTTCGGCCAGATCACCCGGATACGACCTCCGTCCTTTTGTAAGGCAGCCCGGGTAGGAAGGGTTAAACTGCACAAAATTGTCTAAATATTGCAAAGGTGAAATTAAAAAGATGTCGCCGGTAAAGAAGTGGTTAACATTGTTACTTTTGATGGATATATAAACGTATACCTGTTTAAGGTACCAGTTCAATTTTAGAATTTTATCTTAACCCTCCGGATCCGGGGGCTCTTATATGAGGCGATCGTCGTGTCCGGGGGTATTCCTGAAAAATGGCTAATTTCACAATTCGATATCTACTGATTGAGACCACCTAGAGCAGTCAACTAAATTGCATAGTGTAGAACCAACCTTTGTCTGTAGAATGGCGTTGAGTTGACATCGCTACGACAAGTGGTTGCCGAGATATGATGATGGGAATGGAGGTAATTTCCCGCGTATTTTCGCCTGTGTCCGAACGCTTCGCCGCGGCCCTGGCTAGCACGCACTAAGTCACTCGTCGCTCCCGTCGCTTTTGTACCGGTACACGATATTAGGTTTTTATGGGAGATAATGTGGTATTATTGTGTCATTTATTACTTGTTCAACCATTATTTGAGTTATATGAAACTTTATATAACATATTTTCGGCGCTTTCACTGTTACTGTAATATTATTGTGTCACTTTCATTGTTATTATAATAGTATTGTGTCACTTTCACTTTTATTACTCTTCTTGTTATGAATTATTGTCACTCTCACTGTTATTATTGAGTTATTATTATTTATTATACATTTTGTGTCACTTTCACTTACTAGGTTTAGCGGCTAGGCTACGCAAGCGTACAGTACCATACGGTATCGTATTTGACACTTGTAATTATTACATTTGGTTGTTTCTTTCACTTAGACATATTGTTATATTGTTTTTAGTGTCACTTTCACTTTTTACAGGTTTCACTTATAAATACTTACTGAATAGTTACTCTAATATATAGTTGTTGTGTCTCTTTCACTTGCACATATAGTTATATTGTTTTTAGTGTCACTTTCACTTATAATAATTATAGAATAGTGTCTCTTTCACTTGCAAAGTGTTTTATTGTTTTAGTGTCACTTTCACTAGTGTTCTCAGGGTCAGTGCCACTTAGAAGTTTACCAGGATGTGGAAATCATCGTGGCAAGGCGTGATGCACAGTGCTACCTGACATTCCTGGCACTGATACGAGGTTTTGGTGGTTGTCTGGGGTCTTCGGGTGGTGTGGCTGCAGACATGGCACCGTTTCTGGGTCTTGCAACCAGCAGCTACTGGAAGGGCGACGATCCTGTGCTTCCTGTGGTGTTCGGAAGCATATGTGCGGTCCATGGTGCCAGCTCCTGGCATATGTTGAGCTCGTGGGGCATCATCAGGCACGGCATATTCCCCAATGAGATCCAGAATGAGCTGTTTCTGGAATCTCCGAAGGTTGGTGTACTTCCTGGGCATTGTGGGGTTCATCAGCTTGTACAGGTTGTACGAGTTGAGCACAGACACATCCATCATGTGCAGGAAAAACTTCTTATACCACCTGCAGGCAGTCGATGAAGCCGACCTGCATGTCTGACTTGTCAACCAGACGCATGTTTATGTTGTAGTCCATAACTGCGTCTGGCTTCATGATGGGCTCCCTGGTCCTGTGGTTGACTTTGCTAGAGTCAACCAGGTTGCCCTTGTGGGTGGTGCTGATCATGTTGACCTTCCTTTGGTCGTGCCAATGGATTGCCAGCATCGGACCATGTTGCTTGAGGAAGATGTCCTTCTTCTTGGTCTTTTGGGGGAATTCCGGCATGTTCCTCCTCGTCCCCCGTACTGTGCCCACAGTCTGGGTTTGCTGCCTGTTCAGGTACTTGGTGAGGATGGGGGACGTGTAATAGTTGTCCGTGTAGAGTATGTGGTTCTTGTTGAAGTGCGATCCATCATCGCCTTCACCACTGCTCCACCGAACCCTATTTCTTGATCTGCAAGAACCTCACCCTCCTTCCCACTGTAGACAATGAAGTCCAGCACATATCCCGTCTTACAGTCACAGTGGCCGAAGAGTTTGATGCCGAATCGATGTCTCTTGGATGGTATGAGCTGCCGGAAGTGAAGGTTCCCCCGGAACAGCACAAGAGACTCGTCGATCACGACCTTTTGAAAAGGCTTCAAGAATGTGGAAAACTTGGCCTTCATCATGTCATAGAATCCCCTTATCTTCCACAGGCGGTCTGTTTGGTGTACATTGGTGTTGGTAACGAAGTGCAGGCTACCAAGTATGGCGAAGTAACGGTCCCGGGACATGAGTTTGCCAAAAGCAGGTGTGGCAATTATGTCGCCTGTGATCCAGTAGTCTGCCAGCCGATGCTTCTTCACATGTGCCATGAGCATGGTCAGTGCTATGAACAGTAACACATACATTTGGGCAATGGTGACCTTCATGTGGCCTTCATGTGGAAACTACGGGTCTTGCCGCTGAGGTGGTCACTGAGGGCCTTCTGCTTATTGGTCTCATCGACAACATATGACATGACCTCATTGTCGAAAAAGGCTTTGAAAAGGTCGGCAGGTGTTGAGTTGGGTCCCCCAGGGAAAGATGGATCAATCCCTGCGGAATTTTGGGCGTCATCGAATGTGGCATCTTGTGGCTGACAGGTGGCCCCCTCCTTCCACGTCCAGACGTCAGCATGCCTGGCACGGGGACGGGGACGGGCAGCAGGGGCGGCCTGGCCACGGCCGCGCCCACGCTGACCAGCAGGGCCCCTGGCACGTCCAAGGGCAAGGCCACCCCGAGCACGGGGACGTCCAGGGCCACGGCGGGGTGCTGGGTCGTCCACCCACTCAGCTTCGTCCACAACAGGGTCGTCTGGCAGGTCATGATTATCATCACCAGAATCTGCACTGTGGTCGTCCATATATCTTGAAGGGCGGCCATATTCGTGGGTATCTTCTGGGTCATAGGTGGGATCCTGGTCGTCAGTTGGTGGTGATACATCAGGTGGCGACTGTTGCCGTGGGCGGCTAGTGGGTGGTGAAGGTGAGCTAGTTGGCTCTGAAGTGTTGAGGCGACGACGAAAGCGTTTTAGGGGCAGCTTAGGGCCTGAGGTGCTGCTTTGTGCCCCCCCCCCCCCCCCTGTGGCCATGAGCAAGGCCCTTCTGGAGGTGCGTTGACCACTTGCACCACTTGTTGATGGCTGTGGGTCATGCTGGGACAAGACCGCACCACTTGTTGATGGCTGTGGGTCATGTGGGGCCAATTCCGCACCACTTGCACCACTTGTTGAGGGCTGTGGGTCATGAGGGGTCAATGACGCACCAGCCGCAGGTGACGAGGGCCCGGGAGACAAAGGAATAGGCCTACCCACGCTCAACTCTTCACTCTCATCCTCACTATCAGCATCTTCACCTCTTTCCCTTTCGGCCGCCTCCCGTGCCTGCTTTCTTGCACTATCTAGCACAGCTCTCCTATAAAAGTAACTGGCTATTTTTGCCGGGGAAGGAGTCCCCACGGACGACGCCGGGGTCGCAAGCGTGCGCGCCGGGTCACGTTCACGTGCTGCGGGTAGGACACTTCCCATTTCACCCACACTTTCATCACCTTGATGATGTTCACCGCATCCAACATTGTCATCAATATCATCATCACTATCGTCATCATCAGTGCTATGAAAGCCCTGGAATTCTTCGCCATCTTCCACTTCATCAACATCTTCACTAACCACATGCTCCTCGTCAAAATCACTCTCAATCTCACTAAGGTCATGATCACTTAACTCTTGTAACACAGGGGCAACACCACCGGGACTTAGCAACATTTTCTTGGTCGTTTTAGCTTTGCCTTTCGTAGGCTTACGGGTCGCGGCGGCGGGCGGCGATTTTCTTTGGGTTAACTTCAGCCATCTTGGGTGCGAGATAAGAACTGATGCTGCTTGGTAGTTTGTGCTTGGTGGCGCTGCGGTCGCCCACGCACAAACAAAAATCCGCCCGCGCAATTTGAACGCTTTGATTTTTATTTTGCCTCATATGAGGCCTCCCGGACTCCGAACCATAATACGTTTTGCCTCATATGAGGCCTCCCGGATCCCAAGGGTTAAGGGGAGGCAGACCGTTTTTCTGGACCCCCTTCTCCCTAATGTTTAGCCTCACTAGTTTTGAGATTATAAGACGTTCGGCCCATTAGTTTGGCGATTTTAAGACCTTTCGCCCCATTTCATTGACAATTTTAAGATCTGTCATGCTATTTAGGTGTCTATTTTTTCCTGGCGAGCGATAGTGAGCCTGCAATTTTAAGAGGAACCGGCCTTTGGCCGGTAAATTTTTCTACCGAAAAATGTACAAATTTATCTTGAAGGGGGGTCTAGGGGGTATTTTTCTAAGCTTGATGGAGGTCCAGGGAGGAAACTAAACAAATATATGAATAAATAACTTAATAGACTAAACAAACGGTCCGTCTCCCCTTAACTTTACTTTAACAATATGTATTTTATGCTTATTGTGACATTACTGAATGTGCTTATTGCATGGTAGTTGTTTTTAAACTAATTTATATTTTTAGCCGCAATTACATTTTCTGCTGCTGAGTTTGGAAAGTACACTATAACTTTCATTTCAGCTGACGATAAATGAATCCCTTAGCAGCTAATTTGTTTATACTTAACCCTTCCTCCCCGGTTGTCATTTTAAAATGACACCGCGTCAGATGGCCAGGAGCCCGGGTGTCATTTTAAAATCCGTAAGCTTGAAATGCTATTAAGCTTGGTTTGAAAGCCGTGCGTCGAACCGTATGTAAACAAAGCCTGTCGGAGCGACGCGCACCTTCGAAATCAAGAAGGAGAAGTCCGACTTTTGTTGTTATGGTTTTGGAGAACAAAATTAGTTGTTATTATTGCGAGATATTGCTAAAATCGCGGAAAAATGTGCTCCACGGAAATCGTCATCACAACTGGGCCAGTTGGCCTAGAGAGCTCTACTTAACGCCAGTCTACAGATACGAAACACGGCTACGTTTTGAGATGTGTGTGAATTATCTAGCAGTTAAAATAACAAAGGTAGGGCTAGCCTATTACAAAGTTTTTCGGCCAGATCGCCCGGATCTCAATAATGTCCTTAGGATGGCGAGCCCGGGCAAGAAGGGTTAATGGAAAAATATGAAACCACTATGTCTCTGCATCATATTAAGACCAAGTTTATATAATTAATCTATCTATCTATATACTGCCTGATGCCGTGATCCCCGAAGGGGTGGCCACGAATGAACCGCCCCCATGCACCTCTGTCCCCAGTCAGTCGACGCCTCTCCTCCCAACCAGCACCGCCTTCTTTCATATACTTCCTCACTCCATCCTTCCACCTCTCCTTCGGTGCAACTCTCCCTCTCTGTCCTTCCACCTCACTCTCGTACACCCTCTTAGTTAATCTCTCACTTTCCATACGTTCCATATGGTCGAACCATCTCAAGTTGTTCCTTTTCACACTTACCAGCACATCTACCTCCACACCACACCTCCTTCTTACTTCCTCATTCGTCTGTCTATCCCTCCATGTAACTCCGCATGCACTTCTCAAGTAACTCATTTCCACCGCTCTCACTCTTGGTCTGAGTCTCTTCCCGAACGTCCATGCTTCGCTTCCGTAAGTTAGTGTCGGGATTACCACACTGTCATGCAAGGACTTCTTCACTTCCATACTGACCACCCTATTTCCTGTTACTGCTTTCAACGTTCCTACAACCCTCTTCCCCTGTTGCACCCTCTCCCGCACCTCCTCATCCACAGTCCCATCTTTACTCAACACACTGCCCAGATACTTAAAAGAACTGACGATATCCATAGCCTGACCGTTCAACTTCACCTCACACTCTGTGACTTCACCCCTTTCGAAGACCATAACCTTGCTCTTCCCCGCATTTACCTTCAAATTCCGTTTTTCGCACACTGTTCCAAACTCATTTACCAAACCCTGCAGCTCCCATTCATTATCGCTCATCAGAAAACAGCAGTATAGGCAGCTTCCACTCATTTCCCTCCCTTTTCAGCAATACACCAACATCCACTGCTCTTCCAAGTATTTCTTTCATATAATTAATACCATATATATTTCACTACAAAATCACTGGGAAATTTTGATGGGAACTTTGCATTTTACTGTCAGTTGAAAAGAAAAATACAGTATACGTGTAGTACAGTACAGTATGTGGATACTAGGAATATACTGTATTTACGTTCCAGGGGCAGGTGTGTCCGTCTGTGTGGGACTGGCGGGGAGGTGCTTCCACAACCTCTCCATTACCCCTGACAAGAAGGTAAAGCTAAAGGTTTCTGCATCTCTGGCTATCGGGGAGTTCGTGTACGGAATGATTGGCCCTGTGGAGGCTTCTATCCAAGAGTTGGACCGGTTACACTCCCCAAAGATACGGTACTAAGCAACTCAGCAGTTGAGCTTGTGGAGGTTATACACCTGAAGATTTGCACTGATGGTGGCTCTATTGTGACTACAGACTTGTGCAGTCTTAAAGCTGCTGTAACGGGTAGTTGATGAACTTGACTGACGAGTGACGTGTGCTATCAAGTGAGAAGGTACAGTGCTCTTTCCCCCTCCTTTAGTGTTATAATTACCACCTATTCTCCCAGTGCTATATACTCATAGACTCCTTTAAAGAAGGACTGGAACGCACGACCTCGGGGTTTTTAACTTGAGTCTGAGAGGCTCCAATTTTAAAAATTAAAAAAACATTAGAATCTACATTTTTTATCGGATATGATGATCTTGTATGAAACCTGTGCACCTACTGCACCTACTTGTTGATTTCTATCATCGTTATCTAATGTATGTTTAGTTTGTTTCTCTTTCAGAAACTGTCAAGCTGGTGATCTCACAGAATCTTTGTTTTGGTTCCTGCTTTTGTGACAATATGCCACGTCGTTGCAACTGCTTTGGTTGTAAAGGAAACTATGATGGGACGCCTTATGTAAAGGTCATATCCTTCCCAAAAGATCCTGAGGAGAGGGAGAGATGGATATTGGCAATGCCGAATGAGAAAGAAAGCTTGAGGTGCTTGAAGGAGATATATATTTGTGAGACACATTTCAATTGTGAATGTGTGTCAGTTAACTCCTCAGACCCGGAAGGGCTCTGAGGCACCCTAAAAAATACACCCCGAGCTACCCGGCAGGGCTCTGAGGCACTCATGAGCTCAAAGCCTGTAAGCATATAGGGGAGGTGTGGTGGAGTGGTCTTGCCACTGGCCTGGTAATCCAAAGGTCCCGGGTTCAAATCCCGATGTATCAATGGGAAGATATTATTGGGATGGAATTTGTACTGTACCTAGTATCAGTGCATTACCACAAGCCCACCGAAACGTCAATAAAATACCCTCATTGTTCCCTGATTAAATAGCACTGTATGAATATTCCCATATTCAAAATATGCTATAGGGGTGCAATGCCTGGGGAGTTATCTGCTCAACAGGTGGCGTTGTGTGTGTGTAAGTGTGAGAGTCCGAGTGTAGGTGGTGAAGCAGTGAAGCACGGGAACGAGGTGGCTTCAGAGATGGGTTCGTTTCGGGCCATGAGTGAGCACCGTGCCTCATGTGAAGGCAAGATGGCAGGTGCTCGTTGTACTCTACGTGCTTCACATGTCTCACTCTCTAGACTGGAACAAGACCTCACGGGCTTCACTGTTCATTGTAAAGCGGTGAATGTTAAGGCTCTCAGCCTATGCCCGAGAGGAAGTAAGTTGGAATATAGAAAAAAAAAAAAAAAAAACCCTATATCAACAATATTTTGCATATTTCGAGGCGTCCGTCCGACGCATGTAAACAACAGCCGGCTGGACCGACGCCCCGCATCTCCGACCACAAGAAGGAGTGCGTCGCTTATTCGTGTGTGCCTGTATGTTGTTGTTAAGTATCGAAAAGTAGTGTAAAGTGGCTGTTTTGGCCATAAAGTTATCTCCAATGAAATCATCATCACAGCTGAACCAGTTGACTTAGAGAGCTCTACTTAACGCCATTCTACAGGTATGAAACACAGCTACGCTTCGGGATGTGCGGGAATGCGGAAGCAAGCAAAATAACAAACATGCGGTAGCCTAGGCGTAGACGTTTTTCGGCCAAAACCCCCGGGTTTTGGGGAATATAATTACTGTATATGGAATACATAGCCGGGGCTGGAGGGTTAAGGGTGGCAAGCGACTCAAAGAACCCCCATCAATATTTCCTGGAGTACCGAAATCAGCTTTGAAGCAGGTCACCTCAGCCCCATGCCCAACATCATCTTCTACATCAGAATCAAGAGCTAAGAAGGTGCAGGCAGCTGATGAGGCTGCAGACAAGATCCAAGATTTCGACCACTTCTGCGCCAAAATCAGCTCCTATTTTCCTGGCTTTAACGTCATAAAAGACCAGAAAAACCTGTATTGTACCTATCAAGAACTGACGCTACTGGACAAACTGTCAAGCAGTATTTTCATTTCCATCAAGTCAGCTCACCTTCTGGATTCCTATTCTTGAATAGAGTTGAGAAAGATGGCATTGAGGTGCCCAAACAACTTTTTCCTTTGCAGAAGAATAGCTTGCTCTCAAAATGGTCCCAGATTAGATCCATAACTGACCAGGTAAACACCCATGAGTACACAAGCCAGGAAATTCTTCAGCACGTAATAAGCCAGCTCTGCAAGATGACTGAGGCACACGAGCTTGCTCATTTCACCTTCCTTCTGTCGCAGCTGCGTCTTATGTTCAAACCTCCTGATGGTCGCCGATTTGATACCGATACTATGATTTTCACAATGCAGCTTCACAACATATCACCCAGTGCATACAAAATGATTCGTCGATCCGGCTTAATTATTCTACCATCAACAAAAAAGGTAAAACAGATGCTTTCTAGTACTGTAGTATGCAGGACTCCAACCTCAAAACGTTGTTCGACTAGCTTAAGCCGCAGCAGCGTTTGGTCAATTTAATGTTTGACGAGGTTAAGCTGGTCGAGACATTGCGATTTTCTGGAGGGCATGTTCTAGGATACGCTCAAAATGCTGCAGCGGGTGGTGACCATGAAATGCTTGCTTCACATGCTATGGTTGTTGAAGTTGCCTGCCATTTTGGTGGTCTATCACATTCTTAACCCTTGGGATCCGGGAGGCCTCATATGAGGCAAAATGGTCAAATAAAAATCGCCGCTATAATCATCAGAACTCGGCAACCACGCATTGTAGCGACGTCATCTCTACGGCATTCTACAGACAACAAAAAGTTCTACAATTTGCAAAAACATTGACTGCTCTAGGTGGTCTCAATCAGTAGCTACTGAATTATGAAGTTGATTTTACCCCCTGGGGGTTAGGGAATAGAATATGCCCCACGTGCCTTCTGCGTGTCGTAAGAGGCGACTAAAGAGGTTGGGTCGGTGGGCTTGCGACCCCCACCCGGAAAAAATATCTAAGCAAAGAAA
The DNA here is from genome assembly GCA_032716605.1 of Paralithodes platypus. Classification (NCBI taxonomy): domain Eukaryota; kingdom Metazoa; phylum Arthropoda; class Malacostraca; order Decapoda; family Lithodidae; genus Paralithodes; species Paralithodes platypus. Next base: position 35,558,090 of record CM064484.1, read on the forward strand.
AACGAACGAACAGCCTCGGATGCGGACGGAACCAACGTTGACGAACCACGACCGACTAAGGACATGCCTTCGGACATTCTGAGAATGGCTACGTGGAATGTTAGTGGCATGAATGATGGAACAAAAGAGAGAGAGGTTCTGGAAGTGTTAGTGAATGCCAGGCTGGATGTATGTGGAATGACAGAGACCAAATGGAAAGGTTCAGATGTGAGAGAATGGGAATGTGGAATGGGTGTGTGTGCTGGAGTGAGTGAAGGAACAGCGAGAGAAGGTGCATGTTTGTTTGTAAGTAGCAAATGGAAGGAATGTGTAAGAGAGTATAGGTCTGTGGGTTCAAGGATTGTGTGGGTGAGAATGAAAGTAGGAATACAAACGTGGGTGATTGTATGCGTGTATGCCCCGACAGAGGATATACTTGAAAGAAAGAAAGAGGAGTTCTGGATGAATGTGGAGGCGTGCCTGGAGAAGTTTGACAAGAACGAAAGAATATTTCTGATTGGGGATATGAATGGTAAGGTGGGTGATAGGAAAGTTGAGGGAGTGGTGGGAGGGTGGGGGGTACCATCAGAGGTGAATGGGAATGGTAGTGCACTTGTGGACGTATGTGTGGGAAGGAGGCTGTGGATAGCCAACACCTTCTTCCGACACAGAATGATCCACAGGTACACGTGGAAACGGATGTTGACGATGAAAGATAAGACAGTGGTGGAACGAAAGTCATTGATTGATTATGTATGTGTGGATGAACGAATGAAGAAATCTGTGATGGATGCTAGGGTGTATAGGGGTATTGGAGGGGGTCTGTCTGATCATTATGTAGTGGTAGCTAAGGTTAGGATACAAAAGAAGTGGGTGAGGAGAGCGGGAGGGAGGCAAGAGGAGGGTGGAATGGTGAGGAGGGTGGAGAGGTTGCAGGAGGAGGAAGTCAGGGAGGAGTACAGGAGAGCAGTGGAAAGACGACTAGGTGGGTTCGACCTGGAAGTTATGGAGGAAGTGGAGGAGATGAGCAAGGTGTTTAAGGATGAGATCTGTGCAGCATGTGAGGAGGTGTGTGGAGTGAGGAGAAGAGGGAGGGGAGTGAAAGGTACAGCATGGTGGACAGAAGAGGTAAGAATAGCTGTGGAAGAAAAGAAGAAAGCATATAGAGTGTGGTTGGGTAGTAGAGGGAATGAAGATTCCGAGAGACAGAAACGAGCGAGGTACGTGGAGAGTAAGAGGGTGGTGAAGAGAGTAGTGAAGGAAAGTAAGAGAAGAGTAGATGAGGAATTTGGAAGGAATCTGAGTGTAAAATGGAGGGAGAGTAAGAAACTGTTCTGGAAAGAAGTCAAGAAAGTTAGGGAAGGTAGCAAGGGAAACAGTAAGGGTGTGAAAGATAAGAATGGGAGAATGCTAGCCGAGAAGCAAGAGAGAGTCGAAAGATGGAGGGAGTACTTCAGTGAGTTGCTAAATGAAAGGAATGAAGAGCCAGCAAACATAGCTGGATATGGTATGGGAGGGAGAAGAAGAGAAGTAGTGGAGGAGGAGGTGGGGATCAGGAGGTCAGAAGTGTGGGAAGCCATGAAAAGAGTGAAGTTGGGGAAAGCACCAGGAACAGATGGAGTGTGTGGGGAAATGTTGAGGTATGGTGGTGAGATAGTGATAGAATGGGTATGGAAAATGTGCAAACTAGCATGGGAGAAGGGGAGTGCACCCGATGACTGGAAGACTGGCATAATAGTCCCCCTATATAAGGGCAAAGGGGAAAGAGGAGTGTGTGGTAACCACCGAGGAATATGTCTTCTAAGCGTAGTAGGGAAGGTATACAGTAGGGTAGTGATTGAGAGAGTGAGTGAGAGTGAGAACGGAGAAATGGATAGGCGACGAGCAGGGAGGTTTTAGGAAGGGAAGAGGATGTGTAGATCAGATTTTTACCCTGAATTGTGTTGTGGAGAAGTATCTGGAGAAGAAACAAAAGGTGTATGTTGCCTTTATGGACTTGGAGAAGGCCTATGACAGAGTGGATAGAGAAGGTTTGTGGAAAGTACTTAGAATATACGGAGTAGAGGGCAAGTTGCTGAAAGCAGTGAAGAGCATGTATGAGGGTGCAAAGGCGGCAGTACGTGTGGAGAGTGAGCAGAGCGAGTTCTTTGACCTGAATGTTGGTTTGAAACAGGGGTGTGTGATGTCCCCGTGGTTGTTTACTGTATATATGGATGGAGTCATGAAAGAAATACTATCAAGAGCAGTGAATGTTGGTGTATCGCTGAAAAGGGAGGGAATTGAGTGGAAGCTACCTATACTGCTGTTTGCGGATGATACAGTTCTGATGAGTTATAATGAATGGGAGTTGCAGGGTCTGGTAAATGAGTTTGGAACAGTGTGCGAAAAACGGAATTTGAAGGTAAATATGGGGAAGAGCAAGGTTATGGTCTTCGAAAGGGGTGAAGTCACAGAGTGTGAGGTGAAGCTGAACGGTCAGGCTATGGAGATCGTCAACTCTTTTAAGTATCTGGGCAGTGTGTTGAGTAAAGATGGGACTATGGATGAAGAGGTGCGGGAGAGGGTACAACAGGGGAAGAGGGTTGTAGGAACGCTAAAAGCAGTAACAAGAAATAGGGTGGTCAGTATGGAAGTGAAGAAGTCCTTGCATGACAGTGTGGTAATCCCGACACTGACTTACGGAAGCGAAGCATGGACGTTGGTTGAGAGACTCAGACCAAGAGTGAGAGCAGTGGAAATGAATTACTTAAGGAGTGCGTGCGGAGTTACATGGAGGGATAGACAGACTAATGAGGAAGTAAGAAGGAGGTGTGGTGTGGAGGTAGATGTGCTGGAAAGTGTGAAAAGGAACAACTTGAGATGGTTCGGCCATATGGAACGTATGGAAAGCGAGAGAATGACTAAGAGGGTGTACGAGAGCGAGGTGGAGGGACAGAGGGGGAGAGGTAGACCGAATATGAGGTGGAAGGATGGAGTGAGGAACTACATGAACGAAGGCGGTGCTGGTTGGGGGGAGGGGCGTCGACTGACTGGGGACAGAGGTGCATGGGGGCGGTTCGTTCGTGGCCACCCCTTCGGGGATCACGGCGTCAGGCAATAGATAGATAGATAGATTTTACCAAAATTCATACGAGGCCCCCCGGATCCCATGGGTTAAGGGGCCCTACTGTATCCTTTACCTTAGATTTATACAATTGATAAAATGCTTTAGGGTTGTTTTTGGATTCATTTGATACCTTGATTTCGTAGTTTTTTTGTCCTTCCTAATTTCCTTCTTTACCTGCCTTGACAAGTTATGGTGGTATCCTATTAGGTGGATTTTGCCTTTCTGTATTTTTCTGTACACACCTCTTTTTCTACCTTAAGATCTAATAATTTATTTGTCATCCATTTTGGTTGGTTTGTATGTGATCTAAAAAAAAAAATCAGTATATATTTATCTTGTTCGCTCAGTAAGGCAGAGATGAACTGATTATAAACACTATTTAGATCTTCAGTTGGCTGTCTACCTATCTCAGCTGAGTGACCCACCTGGCCCAGACATTTCTGGTCTGCTGGAACTAATTGGCTTACCTGACCTAAATTTCCTGCATCACCTTTAATCTTAAGTGACCGTTTTAATCCCCTAAAATTCGCCTTTCTAAAGTCAGGGATAAGAACCTTATTTTCCTTTGGTTTAAAATTTAATTGTATTAAGTACAGTAAACTCTCGCTATCCCGGACTAATTGGGGGGAGACCACTTCCGAGAAGCCAGATTTTCCGAGATGTCCGACTTAAGAGAGGGAACAGTCCGAATTACAAGAGGAAAGTCCGCGTCACCAGAGAAAATTTAGATATATATATTTTTTATTTTTTTTACATGTGAAATTCATCATATTACTGTAATGACAAATACTACCCTTATTATGTTTTCAGGGACAGTACAGTACATAGTAATTAATATTAACTACTACCCTTATTAGTGGTGATGGGCTGGTCTATCAGAATGAGAGTTGAGCGTTCTCTGCCATACCCATAGCTTACTCTGACTGTTCTTTTACTTATATATTTTCTAGATCTCAAGTGACGGCGTCTTTTCCATGGATTGACCTCCCTACTGCCAACCCTGGCAGATTGGGAGCCAAAGCGTCACATTTTTCCTTTGCCCCTCAACTTTCCCTTTATAATTGCTGAGGGGCACAGGGCCTTAGGTGGGGCTTCTGTTTCCCGGGCGTTTCCGCACCCTCCTCAGCTCCCCGCCTTTGAGTGGCTTCGGTCACCTGGGCATTATTAGTGGTAAGCTGGGAGGGTTCTGTGGGGGCGCTCGGTTATGGCCTTGGCCTTGCTCGGGACCTTGGGGCTGCTCGGCCAGACAGCCTGAGGAACAGCAACAACAACAACAACTACCCTTATTATGTTTTCAGGGACAGTACAGTACATAGTAATTAATATTAACACAATAATTAAAAGGCACAGGCTTCAATTCATCCTAAAATCACTTAAAACCGAGTGAGAGAACATTGTAAACCGGACACAAATCCCGTCTAACTCGAAAATTTCCGAGACATACAGGGACATTTCCGTGAGGCCGATGCCATTCCGAGAAGTGCGGGTTTCCGAGTAAAAAGAGTCCGAAATATCGGGGGTTTACTGCATATTGATATATGGTCACTGTTCCCTAGCTGGTTGCCTAGCTTGTAGCTTCACCTACAAGACGTCAGTACATTTTTATTGGTACAGTGCTCCCCCACTAAATGCGCCTTCAGTAAATGAGGATTCCCTATATGCGGTGGCTAATCAGAAATAATATATTTTAAGGACTCTGTAAATGCGGCTCGAAATTCTTTATATGCGGTTTGGCCGTTTTGATTCAAGGGGAAATACGTACTTCCCGCCATATTACCGAGTGTTGCCTACCGAAAATGTGGCCGATATCCGTGCCTCGGATATCCTCCCTCCCTTCCATCAGGCCCAGCAGTCCTCTATTTACCTAATTGTATTTACCTAATTGTAGTTTACAGGAGTTGAGCTAAGCTCGTGTTGTCCCGTCTCTCAGTCTACTTTTTATCCAATTTTTTCTTGAAAATATGGATGTTCCTTGCCCCCACCACCTCCTCCTCCAACCCATTCCATTTGTCAATACATCTATAGGGGAAGCTAAACTTCCTGATATCGTTCTTGCAGGTAGGTCTTTTTACTTTGTAGCTGTGGCCTCTAGTTATTCCTGTATCCATAATTAATATATCCTCCCTATCCAGCCTCTCCAGCCCCCGGGTACATTTGTACATCATTATCATGTCTCCCCTCTCTCTCCTCTCTTTTAGACTCGGTAGATTTAATTTGTCTAGCCTCCCTTCATATGGCAGTTCTCTGAGACTTGGAACCAATCTAGTGACTGCTCTCTGGATTCTTTCTAACTTGTGAATATGCTTCTTTAGATGCGGGGACCACACCACTGCTGCATACTCCAATCTTGGTCTAATCATACTCTTCATAATTTTCGCTACCATGGTCTCATCCAAATAGTTCAGAGCAACTTTCATATTCCCGGCCATTGCATACATTCCGCTAAAGAGCTTGTTAATATGTTTCTCCGGCGACAAAGTATCTTGTATAATCAACCCTAAATCTTTTTCTTTTTCGGCCTTGCTAATTTTATTATCTCCCATCCTGTACTCCCAATTTGGTCTATTCACACTTCTTCCCATATTTAACACATGACATTTACTTATATTAAATTTCATTTTCCACTTGGTGCTCCATTCGTATATTTTATCTAAATCCCCTTGCAGCTCCTCACAACTACTTTTATTTGTTATTTGTCTCATAATTTTTACGTCATCTGCAAACATTGACATGTAAGAGTTTATGCCTATCGGCAGGTCATTCACGTACATAAGGAACATGAGAGGTGCCAACACAGATCCCTGCGGCACACCACTCTCAACTTTCCGCCACGATGAGTAAGTTCCTCTAATGTTGGTCCTCATTTCCCTATCTGTTAAATAGCTCTCCATCCATTTCAGCAAACTCCCCCTGACACATCCTAGCGTCTCAAGCTTAGATAACAATCTCTTATGTGGTACCTTATCGAATGCTTTGGAAAGGTCTAAGTAGACGCAGTCCACCCATCCGCCTCTTTCTTTATGAATCCAAATTGCTTTGGGGTTATTATTTTCTTTCTCTCCAACATTTTCATCCATCTCTTCCTAATTAGCTTTTCACAAATCTTGCATACAATACTAGTAAGTGAAACTGGTCTATAGTTTAGAGGGTCCTCAGGGTTTCCATTCTTGTATATCGGAATGATATTAGCTCTTTTCCATTCAACAGGAACCTGTCCTTTATCTAAGGAAGCTTGAATTATGTCCCTCACTGGCTCCACTCCCATAGCTTTCCTTACTTCAAGTCCTCTCATCGCAGATAACAGCTCATCTCTAGTTATTTCAATCTTACTAAGACCACTCTCCAGTACTCCCGCCTGTGGTTCGTCAAAACCTTCCTCTCTAGTAAAAACTGACCCCAATTTGTTATTCATTACCTCACACATGTCCGATACATTTTCATACGTCCTAGCATCAACTCTTAATTTAGTAATTTGTTTCTTTACCTTCAACTTACTGTTTATATATTTATAAAATAATCTAGGGTCACTTTCACATTTATTTACTATGTTCTTCTCATAGTTCATTTTAACTTGCCTAATTATGTTAACATATCTATTCCTCTCCTGTTTATATTTATTCCGATTACTCTCAGTGTTCCTTCTTCTTAATCTAGCCCAAGCTGCATCACGCCTACCCAAAGCTCTTTTGCATTTCAAATTAAACCAATCTTTCTGCTTAGTAAAATTTCCAGTTTTATATCTTGGGACAAACATATTGGTTCCTACTCTATAAATTTCGAGGAATCTACTATATTTACCTTGTACGTCCCGTTCCTTCAAAATAAGATCCCAATCTACTCCCTCTAAATATCTTTTCAAGGATACATAATCAGCTTTACTATAATTTAATCTGTCATTTATGTAGCTATTGTCTAATCTATTGGCATTACTCGAGGTCAACTTCCATTTTAGTAATAGGTGATCACTATCTAAGGTAAATGGTGTTATATTTGATATTTCTAATGTAAAGTGTATCATTCTTTCAGAAAAGGTTATTGGGTGGGTTATCGGGTGTATGGTAGGTTAAAAAGGGGTTAGTTCGGAGGGGCTGTCTGACCATAAGCATTTATTCCCATTGATTATTAACGCCACCATATGCGTATTCCGTAAATGCGGCGCACTTTGCAGCCCATATAGGCGCATTTAATGGGGGTGCACTGTACTTTCCTGTTATCGACAGTCAAAGCTGAAGATTGCAGAGTAAACACCGTAGACTTCATCGACTTTTCATTCGGCGCCTGTCAATATTTTATTGTTTTATTAACCCGAAAATGGCGAGGGGGGGTATTGAACTAGCTCCCCATGGGCGAGCATATTGGCTCCATTCAGGCCTATAATCGTCAGTTTACGATAAATATCGTTATTACTTATTCATATGAGCCTATTTTACCTTCACTATGAAGATAGTAACCTGTAACAACAATAAAACAAGTGAAAATATAATTTTTCTGGTCAAAATCGCGAATATAGATGGACCAGCCCATTCATGAATTATGGAGAAAATTGAGGCAACCCCTCCCTCCACGAGGCCTCAAGCCACACTGAGCCTACTCATACACACACTCGGTTATGTAATACACCCGCTAGGCACGTAAGCACATCCCCCACACAGTTTGCTAATGTTAGCACACAAATATACCAACGAATTAGGGAATAACAGGGAAAATAGGTGATAATTGAAGGGGGAGGGGAAAGGGAGGAAGGAGGGGATGTGGAGGAGTGATATGAGGTATAGGGGGAAAAAAAAAAAGAAAAAAAAAAAAAAAAAAAGTTTAGTGCTACTGGGGCTGTTTAAATGTTTTTTTTAGGCCTCCCTCTTAAGAGCTTTGCCGCCGTCGCCCAGTAAAACCTCTTATGAGCTTTGCCGCCGTCTACGGGTTAATAACAACGAATGGTTTCAAGGCAAAAATTGGAAAATTGTTCAGGCATATGGGGGGGCAATACAAGAGCCAGCGAAGGCTTCCTGCCCCAGTCCTAAACCATCCGCCTGTGGTGTAACTCATCGCCAGGCGGGGATGGTAAGTCTATGGTATGTTAACCCTTTCACGCATTTATGACGCGGAGGTTGCCAGATTAGCAATAAGAAATCGAGTTCTCTCACTCTTATAATTACCTCTCCAAAATTAGTTTTATGCCCACAGCTAACTCAAAGACAACTGCAGAGGTTGAAGTAACTAAACAAAAGGTACTGTATCTAAATACCCCTGATGGTAACAAACGCTTTAAAGTATCCCCAATAGGCTCAAAATCGCGCCATATGTCGGAGAGGGTTAAGTCTAATACCCAACTAGCGGGGGTGTGGGGCAACAGCCTCCACCCATAATACTAGGATAGGTAAGGTAAGGTTGTTAGGTTAGGCTAATGTCTTTTCGGAAAATATTTACTGTATTTTAATACTGTACCCCAAATTATCTGAGTGTTTTGTATACAGTATTGGTTTTTGTTCATTTGCATCAATAAGAACATAAGAAAATGGGAGTCTGCAGAAAGCCGATTGGCCCAAACAAGGCAGATCCCTCTCACACCCAACCTTAATTATTAATTATAAGGCCTTATAAAGACCAGCTCACTAACACCATTAGGACTGACCTCACCGAAGCGGTCAGAGGTCAGAAAACTGGGGTCTACAGAGCGCTGATTGGCCCACACCTGACAGATCCCCCTCACACCCAACCCATCTCGGCCACATGTCTATCTAATTTTATCTTAAAGCTCCCTATCGTTCTTGATCTCACTATAGTGCAGTGTGTGAAAAGGGAGTGGGCGCCAACTCAATTCAATGTAGCATCTGTCGATGTTGGGTACACCATGGGAGTAAGAACTGTAGTAGAATAAAGGGACCCCTGCTGAAGGATAAGTCACAAATAGAGAAATTTGAGTGCGTAGTGTGCAAAGGCGAGCTTGTGTTAGGTGATGATCCTGTGGCTGTGAATTTTGGAAATGAGTCTTTGGAGCTGGTGAACAAGTTTTGTTACCTAGGAGATACCATCTCTGCCGGTGGTGGGGCCGAGGCTGCCACTGTTGCAAGAATTAGGTGTGGCTGGGGGAAGTTCAGAGAACTGATGCCAATCCTAACCATGAAAAGAATGCCTCTCCCCCTGAAGGGAAAGGTGTATGCCTCATGTGTTAGAAGTGCAATGACGTATGCCTCAGAAACATGGGCCGTTAAAGTAGAGGATGTCAACAGAATGGAGCGTAATGACGTGAGAATGGTGAGATGGATGTGTGGGGCCAGGCTACAGGATAGCATAACAAATGTTGAGCTGAGGAGACGTTTAGGTATAAAGAGTATTAGCGAGGTGATGCGTACAAGTAGACTGGGATGGTATGGACATGTGGAGAGAATGGATGAACAAAATTGGGTGAAAAAATGCAGGTCTGTGATTGTGGAGGGAGCTGCACCAAGGGGTGGACCGAGGAAGACCTGGGATCGGACTATACTGTCTCCATATGGAGCAGGTACTTCATGTGACAAACCAGTGAGTAAAATAGAAATAATCAGTCAAGATAGTGCGGATATAGTGATGTGTAATAGTACTATCGATAACACTACACATGTAACTGATAGTAAAGATGAGAATACTGATAGAGTAGAATTTCTGTCTAGAGCTACTGGTAGTAGTTCAACAGGAAATAATAAGTTAGCTAAACACAATAGAAAATTAGTTGCAAATAAAAGTAATAGGTTGAGGGTATATTATACAAATTGTAGGAGTTTATGTAACAAAATGAACGAACTTAGAGCACTCGTTGGCACAGAAAATATAGACATAATAGTGCTAACTGAAACGTGGATTAATACAGAATCTAGGCATTTTTTTAGCAGAATTTGATATTCCAGGATATAGTTTGTTTAAATATGACCGAACAAGTAGGAGGGGCGGGGGTATAGCAGTGTTTGTCAGGAGTAAATTAAAAAGCTGTATTAAATCAGGTATTAGACTAAATAATGATAATGAAAGTGTTTGGGTAGAGGTTAACGAAGGTAGTGAGACCATAGTTGTTGTTGTTGTTGTTCCCTAAGCTGCCTGGCCGAACAGCCCCGAGTCCCTGAGAAAGGCCATGGCCACGATCGGGCTTTCCCACAGAGCTCTCATTGAGTGTAGATTGTGTTGTTGGCGTAAGTGGTTGTGTGAAATGCAGTCTTCTATGATGTGTTTAATGGTATGGGGTGCTGTGTTACATCCCGGGCAGGCGTCGACAACGGAGTCATCCAGTCTCTTCTGATAGCTCAGGAGAGCTGGATGGTGTCCGCATCTCAGCCTGGCCAGGTGGACTCTGTCCTCGCGAGGAAGGGAGGATTCGGAAGGATGGATTTCGGGAGGTCGTGCATGCAGCTGCGTGTTGTCTGTGAGTGAGTGGATGGATCGGTGAGAGATATGAGTATGGATGTGCTTCTGGAAGTTGGTTCGGGGTGGGCAGGGAGGGAGAGAGGACAATAATTGTGTGTGATACCGTGTGCTGGGTGGTGTTTTGATATTTCTTGGTGTCTGTGGGTGTGTTGCCATGTAGTTTAGGGGGGGGTCTTGGTTCGTGGAGGCTGCTGCCAGGAATTGAGTGCCTCTCCTGTCCAGATGGTCTTTGACTTTGAGGATTTTGGTTTCTTGATGTAGGTGATCTGTGGGTGCAGTAGCTGTGCAGCCTGTAATGATCTTCAGGGCTTTGTTTTGAATAGTCTGTAAGGTCTTATGATGTGTTTCAGCTAGGTTAGAAGCCCAGGCTGGGCTTGCGTATTCCATCACTGATCTTATGTATTGTTTATATACTGTGGTGGTAGTTTCTTTGTTGTGTCCAAATTTTGTGTGAGCAAGTGACCTGAGGGCGTTAAGTCTGGGTGTCAGTTTCTTTTTAATGTTTGTGGTGTGCTGTTTGAATGTCATATGAGTATCATATGTTACTCCTAGGATTTTGGGTGTGTGTGTATGTGTTAGGGTTGTGTTGTTTATGGTGAGTTGAGGGATGTATTCGTGTTCTCCTGTCCAACTTGTAAGCAGGGTTGCGGTGGATTTGGCTGGGGCTAGATTAAGTCTGTTTGTAGTTGACCAGCCATGTAGTGTGTTGAGATAGGGTTGAAGGAGATCTGTTGCTCTTTTTGGGTCATGGTGTGTGCATGTGAGTGTTATGTCATCTGCATAGGAGGCTAAGTTTATTTGGGGCGCACCGTATTGGGTGTAGTTATATCGTGCATGTACAGATTGAAGAGTGCGGGCGATAGGACGGATCCTTGTGGGACTCCGTTTGGAAAGTTTCTGATTTTAGATGACGGACCGGCAAAAGATACGTGTGCACATCTGCCTGCTAGGAAGTTGGCCAGCCACCGTTTTGTGTTGTTGTGCATGTTTGTGTTGTAGATTTTGTTTGTTAGGTTGTGGCGGGGGATGGCATCGAAGGCTTTACTAATGTCGAGTGTGGCTAATAGTGATCTGTGTGGTGGTCTAGCTGAGTTGATGCCGTCGAAAGCTCTTTGTGTAAAGTCTGTGAGAAGAGTGTTTGTGGAGTGCAGTGGCCTAAAGCCATGTTGTGTTGGAGCTAGGGGTAGGTCAGGTGTAATTAGTTGTAATACTAGGCGTTCCATGACTTTAGAGGGGGAGCAAAGGAGTGTGATGGGGCGGTGCGAGGAGGGTAGCGTGGGGTCTTTGTTGGGTTTGGGGAATGTGATGATGATACCATGCTTCCAAATGTCTGGTATTGTGTTGTGTGAATAGCTGTAGTTTGATATGTTAGTGAGTGCTTGTATGCCTTGTGGTCCCAGGTGTCTGAGGTGTATGTTGCTTAAGTTGTCTAGGCCACAGGCAGGTGAGTGCTTGAGATTGTTGATGATATGCTTTGTCTGGTGATTGGTGAAGGGTGTATAGTAAGGGTCTGTGGGGAATTGTCTCTTACGTCGGATGACACGTCGGTCGTCTTTGTGAGGTTTTAGGTGGCTGACATGTGAGAAGTGATTGATGAGAGTGTTTGCTTGTTGTTTACATGAAGGAGTAGAGTCTGTTGTTGTGATTGCAGCATGTGATTGTGTTGTGTTGCTGTTGGAAAGTGTGATGCTGTTTAGTGTTTTGTAGAGTTTTTTGGGGTTTGTTTTGTGATCAAGTGTTTGTAGGAAGTTATTCCAATTTAGTTTTTGTTGTTCTTGTATTTTGTTGTTAGTTTGGGTGTCGAGTGCTTGGATTTGTTGTGTGATGTCTTGTGTGTGGGGTGCTGGGGAGTGTTTCAGTATGTCGCGTTGTCTGACGAGGTTTTGAATTTCTGGTGTGAAGTTGGGGTTGTGTCTTTTTCTGTTACCTCTTGGAATGTGTTTCTTGTCAGCGTTTTGGATAGTTTTATTGAGTATGTGTACAGCATTGTTGATGTTAGTGATGGGTGTACTGTTTAGACTTGTGAAGTGTTGTTCTGTCTCATTTGTGAATGCTTCCCAGTTAGCTCTCTTATAATTGGTGTACGTGTGTTTGTGGCTAGCTGGGGTGAGTCTGGTTTTGGTGGTGATAATGATCGGGAGGTGGTCAGAGCCTAAGGTTCTGACCACCCTCCAGGATGTTGTGGAGGCGAGTTCTGGGGAGCAAAAGGTGATGTCTGGAGATGATGGGTTATAGAGGGCTTGGTGAGGAATATGGGTATGTTGATGGATGTCGTTAAGGATGATGAGGTTATCGGTTTGGTTTTGTAGTACCAGCCCTCTGTCTGTGTCGGGGTTGTCGACAAACCAGGCCGACGTCTTGGCGTTGAAGTCACCACCCAGGATGATGTGTGGGGTGTGTGGGGTGTTTGTGATGTGTTGTAAGTGTGGTCTGTATTCATTTGGTACTGTAGGGGATGTTTGGGGACGGATGTATGTGTTTATGATGGTTATGTTGGAGTTGTTGCCAGTGCGTATTTTAATTGACTGTATTTCTGTTGTGTTATCATTTGGGGGGAGGAGGGATTTGGTTTGTACACTGGTTACTATGTATGATATTTCTTTGTGTACCAGGGTGATGAGTCCACCGCCCCCGCCGACAGCCCGGTCTTGTCTGATGGTGGTGAAATTATGAAATGTGGGTGTTTTTTGTGTTGTGCGGAGTTTTGTTTCTTGTAAGATGGCAATGTGTATGTTGTGTTGTTTGATGAAGTGTGAGAGTTTGTGTTTCTTTGTGTTGATGCCATCTATGTTCAGTTGAAGAATGTTAATGTTATGTGTACGATGTATGTTGGGTGCTGCTGCACGAGGATGGGGGGGGGGGGAGGAGGGGGTGGGGGGTGAGGTAGGGGCTGGGGGTTGGGATGGGTGAGGTGGGGGTGGGGATTGGGGAGCAGGAGATGGGGGTTGGAATGGATTAGAATGGGGTGTGGTGTGTTGAGTTGAGGATGTGGATGGTATGGGAAGGTTAGGTGGGTTAGGGAGGAGAGGTGGACGGGTTTTAGGGGGGGAGTGGATGATATGGGAAGGTTAGGTGGGTTGGGGAGGAGAGGTGGACGGGTTTTAGGTGAGGGATTTGACTGGGAGAGGGAGGGGCATGAGGAACAGGTCCAGGTGTTTGTGTAGTGTTTCTTGGAGGCAAGTGTTGTGCAGGTGAAGTGGGTCCAGTTCCCGCATGAATTGCAGAGAACTGAACCCTTAGTATGGCGACTCGAAGTGATGGGTTTTGAGCAAGTTGGACATATGTATGTGTACGTGGGTCCTGGGTTGCTCTCAATGTCTCCGGCTAGAAGAAGTCTTCGAGAAATAACAGCCGGAGAGTCATTTCTCGGTGTAGGAAAAACTGTGTGATGTGTGTGTTTGGTGCGAGAGGTGTGGAAATTCCCGGCGCGACCGAAGCTGCTCCAAGGACCCGTGCCCCCAGGGAGGGGGCAGGGGATGGTTGTGACGGTTTGGCTCCCGAAACTGCTCCCCGCGGCCGGCATCCGGTTTTCCTCCACTGGTCGTTGATTTTGTCTTCGGCCGTGGAGGGTCGGCAGCCTCGGGAGGTGGCCCCACGGCGTAGACGCCGCCACATCAGGACCATAGTTATTGGAGTTATATATAGACCGCCTAATATTAGTAGAAATGGCGGAACATCGTTATGGGAGGAAATTAAAATATCATCAAGGTTTAGCAATGTGTGCATTATGGGGGATTTTAATTTTCCGAACATTGATTGGCAGCACCAAATAGGCGACTCCGATTCAGTAGAGTTTATTGAGGTAGTACAAGATAGTTTTTTATTTCAATTCATAGATACGCCGACTAGAGGTATTAATATTCTTGATTTAGTTTTCAGTAACAATGAACATATGATAAATAATGTAGAGATTGGTGACCACCTAGGAAATAGCGATCATAAATCTATTTATTTTAATAAACGGTACAATGGACAGGGAATGCTAAAGAGAATACGACACTTATCCCAGATTTCAGAAAAGCCGATTATGGTGGGCTAAGAAGAGACTTAAGGGTGGACCCTATTGTTAAACAATTAAGTCAGGATATGCCCGAGTTAAACTTGCCACCTACATATAACCAGTTTATTGCCTCACTCCACAATGCTCAAAATAAATATATCCCTAAAAGAAGATTTAGATCGACGCAGAACCAACCAAAATGGATGACTAATAAGCTAATAGATCTTATAGGAAAAAAGAAAGGAATATATAGAAAAATAAAGAAAAGCGAAAATCATTTACATATACTGTATACTATCAGACTCTATCAAGACAGGTAAAAAAGGAAATCAGGAAAGCAAAAAGAAATTATGAAATAAGGATAGCCAGTGACTCAAAAAATAGCCCTAAAGCTTTTTACCAACTACAGTATATAAATCTAAAGTTAGAGATGTAATAGGCCCCCTAAAAACTTCAATAGGAGAAATAACAGAAAATGATTTAGAAATGTGCAGTACATTAAATAGTCAGTTTCTTTCCGTTTTCACTAATGAAAATTTGGCACAGATTCCAGAAGTCAATATAGTGATAGTATAGAAAATATGTTAAGTACAGTTAGTATAAGTAGAAATGATGCGCTTAAGGAAATTGACAGACTGAAACCTCAAAAATCGCCTGGAGTATTAAAAGAATGCAGAGATGAGTTAAGTAGTCCATTAGCATTTTTATTTAACAAGTTATTAGAAACAGGTTTAGTTCCAGAAGCTTGGAAGCTTGCAAATGTAGTTCCGATCTTCAAAAAAGGTGATAAATCGATAGCATCCAATTACCGTCCCATTAGTCTCGCATCAATCATAGGAAAGTTGCTAGAGTCTATTATTGCTAGGAAAATTAGAAGCCACTTAGTAAAATTTAACTTAATAAATTCTTCTCAGCATGGATTCACTCAGGGACGTTCTTGCCTTACTAATTTGCTTAGCTTTTTGCCTTTTTCTCAGAGGTATATGAAGCAGTAGATAATGACAAGTCATATGATATATATTTAGATTTCAGTAAAGCTTTCAACAGAGTCCCTCATGAGAGATTGATGAGAAAGGTTGAGGCACATGGAATAGGAGGGTCGTTGTTGGGATGGATTAGGTCATGGCTAATTGGTAGGAAACAGAGAGTCAGCATAAATGGTACCAAGTCAGAGTGGGGAGCAGTCAAAAGTGGTGTCCCCCAGGGATCTGTATTAGGTCCCCTGTTGTTTCTTATACTGTATACATAAATTACCTAGATTTAGGTATAACTAGTAGGATAAGTAAATTCGCAGACGATACTAAAATGGGGAGATCAATTGATTCAGATAGCGATATAGAGTGCCTCCAAAGGGATCTAGATACCTTACATGAATGGTCAGTAAATTGGCAGATGAAGTTTAACATTGACAAATGCAAGGTATTAACCTCTGAAATGCGCATGGGGGTAATTGGAAACGTCCCCCTGTGCTGACGTATTTGAGGTGTTTCCGTCACTAAAATATTCATTTTGCCATTAATAGCATTAATACTTATCCATATGAGCCTATTATGGGTTGATTATAAAGGTATTAACCTGAAACAACAATAAAACGAGTGAAAACAGCGTTTGGATGGTCAAAATCGGAGATATAGCCCGCGAGTTGTATAATGTATGGGTGAGGCAATCTGCTTTCCCGCCAATTTCCCCCAAGGCCACTGAGACACAGGCGATCGATACTCTCTCTCTCTCTTGCACTCGCTTGCCATCAGTGATGACAACACCCTGCTTGCAACTCGCTAATGTTAGCACGAAAATATACCTCAGAATAAGGGAATAACAGGGAAAATAGGTGATAACTGAAGGAGAGGAAGAGGACTGAGATTTTGCATGGCCCAGGGGCCAAAAAATAAAAAATAAAATAAAATAAAAATTTTTTTTTTTTTTTTCGATGTCAAAAGTTGATTTTTTTTTTCACTCACTCATAAGAGTCTCCCCGCAGTCCGCCGGGGGAACTCTTAAGAGTCTTCCCGCAGTTCCCGGGTTAAAGATAGGGAAGATGCAAACAAATGTTAAATATAAACTAGCTAATTTAGAATTAGAAAATTCAGACTGCGAGAAAGATCTACTGTAGGTGTGTTTGTTAGCAATGATTTGAAGCCTAGAAAACAGTGTATAAGCGTTCGTAATAAGGCAAACAGGATTCTCGGGTTCATCTCTAGGAGTGTGAGTAACAGAACTGCTGATGTTATCTTAAAACTTTACTTGTCATTTGTGAGACCCCATATGGATTATGCTGTCCAATTTTGGTGTCCTTATTACAGAATAGATATAGATTCATTAGATTTTTTTTTTTTTTTTTTTTTTTTTCTATGTGATTGAGGGAGGCAAAAGGCATAACTGCCTATAGCGAGTGCCTCCCCCATAGTTGAAAGAGTGACAGGGCCAAAATCAAGGGACGTTCGAGCCAAAATGCCTGGACACACGGAGTTTGAAGCAATTTAAGTCATAGGAAGAGGGAAAGACTGATTCTGGGAGAGAGTTCCAGAGCTCAGCTGTTGAGTAGAAGAAAGTTTGAGAGTAACGTTTCACTCTTGGGTTGGAGAGTTGCATAGAGTAGGGGTGGGATTGAGTTGCAAGACGGGTACCACGTGCCCTACGTAAAGGAGGTGGTATGCACTGGGATAGCTCTGAGGAACACTGATTATTATAGTAGCGATAGAATAGCGAGAGAGATGCAACATTGCGGCGGAGAGAGAGAGATTGCAGAGAGTTGGTGAGTGGACGGGAGTTAATGATACGAAAGGCCTTCCTTTCAACTTTGTCTAGGAGAGCAGTGTGAGAGGAACCTCCCCACACATGTGAACAATACTCAATACAAGGGCACACTATGCCCCTGTACAGAGCAAGAAGCTGTGCAGGGGAAAAGAACCCCCTAAGGCGGTTGAGCACACCCAGCTTCTGGGAGGCTGCCTTAGCAAGACTGGTAATATGGTCCTTCCAAATGAGAGCAGAAGAAAAAGAGACACCAAGAATATTGAGAGAAGATGAAGGGTTGATTTTTGTATTGTTGAAGAATAAGGGATAGTCCGCTGGGAGATCCTGACGGGTAGATAGATGGAGAAATTGGGTTTTGGAAGCATTAAAGTTAACAAGGTTTTCTCTGCCCCAATTGGAAATAGTATTTAGATCAGAATTTAAGAGTTCTATGGCTTCATTACGTTTGTCGTTGAGGGATTGCTGGCTGGGGCGTTCTGAAAAACTAATGGAGTAGTGCAAGGTTGAGTCGTCTGCGTATGAATGGATGGGAATTAAGGTTAAGGAGATCATTTATAAAAATTAGAAAGAGAATAGGAGATAGGACAGAGCCCTGAGGAAAACCGGAGTTTATAGGGTGAGGAAGTGAACAATGGCCGTCCACAACCGCGGCTATGGAACGGCCGGAAAGGAAATTAGAGACAAAGGCACAGATGGAGGGATAGAAACCGAAGGAGGGTAGTTTAGAAATTAAAGATTTATGCCAGACTCTATCGAAGGCTTTCGATATGTCTAGTGCAATAGAAAAAGTCTCACCGAAGTCCCGAAAGGAGGATGACCAAGAGTTAGTAAGATATGAAAGAAGATCACCAGTAGAGCGACCCTTAAGGAAGCCATACTGGCGATCTGAGAGCAGATTATGAGAAGAGAAATGCTTAAGAAATTTGGAAGCAAGAATAGTTTCAAAAACTTTAGAAAGACAAGAGATAAGAGCAATTGGACGATAGTTGGAGGGTTGAGAGCGGTCACCCTTCTTTGGGACAGGTTGAATGTGAGCAAACTTCCAGCATGAAGGGAAGACGTAAGAGGATAGACAGAGACGAAAGAGTTTGCCTAGGCAGGGAGTCAGCACGGAAGCACAGTTTTTGAGAACAACAGGAGGAACACCGTCCGGACCGTACGCCTTATTAGTGTTAAGCCCAGAGAGGGTAGAAAGTACATCTTTAGAAGAGATTAGGATATTAGGCATAAGTAAGAGAGAGGAGGGCGGAGAGGGAGGAATAGCACCGGAATCATCCAAGGTGGAGTTTCTAGCAAAAGTTTGAGCGAAGAGTTTAGCTTTGTCAGAGGAAGAAGTGATGGTTGTGCCATCAGAGTGGGAAAGGGGAGGGAAAGACGAGGAAGAGAAATTGTTGGAGAGGTTTTTGGCTAGATGCCAGAAAGCTTGGGAAGAGCTAGAGTTGGATAGTTCAGTGCATTTATTATTGATGAAAGAGTGTTTGGCAAGTCGAAGAACAGATTTGACTTGATTCCGGGCAGAAACATATGAAGAATGAGAGTCTTGAGTTTTAAGACGTCGGTACCGTTTGAATGCTTCCTCCTTATTGCGGACAGCAGTAGAACAGGCGTGAGTAAACCAAGATTTTTTAGCATTAGTCTGAGAGAAAGAGAATGGAATGTATGCTTCCATGCCCGATAGGATTACCTCAGTAATGCGTTCAGCACTCTCCGAGGGTCCTCGGCCATGGAAGCAGAAATCATTCCATGGGAAATCAAAGAAGTACTGCCGAAGAGCCTCCCAGTCGGCAGCGCCAAAGTGCCACAAGCGCCGCCGGCTAGGAGGATCGGGTGGCTGTACTGGAGAGATAGGACAGGTGACAGAGATAAGTTTATGGTCGGAGGAGCCCAAAGGAGAGAAAAGATCGACAGTATAAGAAGAAGGGTTAGAAGTTAGAAACAGGTCAAGAATGTTGGGCCGATCTCCGATGCAATCCGGGATACGGGTGGGTTGCTGAACTAACTGCTCTAGGTCATTTAGGATAGAAAAGACGTAGGCTTGTTCACCAGGTGGATCAGTAGTGTGAGAGGAGAGCCAATGGCGGTGGTGAACGTTGAAATCTCCTAAGATGGAGATTTCTGAGAAAGGAGAAATGGATAGAATGTGTTCCACTGTAGAGTTTAGATAGTCAAAGAATTTGGGAAAGTTGGTGGAGTTAGGGGAAAGATAGACAGCACAGAAATATTTAGTAAGAGAATGACAGGAAAGTTTGAGCCATAAAGTTGAGAATTCAGAGGAGTCGAAAT
Organism: Paralithodes platypus; assembly: GCA_032716605.1. Classification (NCBI taxonomy): domain Eukaryota; kingdom Metazoa; phylum Arthropoda; class Malacostraca; order Decapoda; family Lithodidae; genus Paralithodes; species Paralithodes platypus. Next base: position 35,577,607 of record CM064484.1, read on the forward strand.
CGGGAACACGAGAGCAAGTGAGTTTGTTGTGCACATATGCACAACATCCGCCTTTGGCTTTGAAACTAGGATAGAGAAAGTAGGAGGAAACAGAGAAGGGGTTGCTGGATGTTGCTACAGACACCTGAGTTTCGGTGAGGAAGAGAAGATCAGGTTTGTAGGAGGAGAGATGGTGCTCAACAGAGTGAAAGTTAGAGGAAAGTCCGCGAATGTTGCAGAAATTAATAGAAAGAGTAACAGGCCGAGGTCCAGGTAATTGTGTGGGGTCGTCAGGGGATGGTCGGTCGGGTGAGGGGGCATTTATGGTCCCCCCCCCTGGGGACTCCGAGGCTGGGCTACAATTCATAATTTTTTTTTTTTTAATTTTGGTGTGGAAGAATGAAGTGTGGTGTGCATGTTTAGTGTAGTGAAGTGGATAGGAGGAGGAGGTGTTTGTGAGAGCTAGCTGGATTGCTCTCAGTGTAAATGAGGCACAAAGAAAATCAGTGAGAGGCCAAGCAAGTGAAACAGGAGTTCCAGCGACTCTTTATCACATGCCTATAACCTCACCTGGGTCTAGCCCTGATCGATTGGTGCCTACAATCTCCCCACAATACAGCGTAGAATGACAAAAATGATCCATAATATTAGAAATCTTCCGTATGAAGAAAGGTTGAAGAAATTAGGTTTACATTCGTTAGAGAGACGCAGAGTTAGAGGGGATATGATAGATGTGTTCAAGTGGGTTAGTGGGATTAACAAAGGGGACATGACAAATGTACTAAAGCTCAGTGATAGCGAAAGAACTCGTACCAATGGTTTCAAATTAGATAAATTTTGTTTCAGAAAAGATATAGGCAAATATTGGTTTGGTAACAGTTGTAGATGGGTGGAATGGACTACCAAGTGCTATAGTGGGATTAAAAACGGTAGGGAGCTTTAAGATAAAATTGGATAAGCATATGGACGAGAAGGCTTGGGTGTGAAAGGGGATCAGCCGAGTTGGGGCAATCAGCGCTCTGCAGACCCCCGTAATCCTGCGTTAATCTCTAACCGTTTTGGTAAGATGATCCTCAGGGTATTAGAGTGTTGAGCCTATAATTGGGCTTTGTAATTGGGGTTGTGTGGGACAGGGATCTGCCTTGCTTAGGCCAATCGGCTTTCTGCAGACTCCCATTTTCTTATGTTCTTATGTTATACGTGCCGATCTCAAATCCAAAAACTTGACAAGTGAAGCAGCCCTTAACAGGGTTGCCTGGAACGCCGCCATTAGGACAAGAGACTGAAACTGTACTTATGTGTGGAACACTCAGTCTTAAAATTGTATGTATTTACCTATTTGTAGTTTACAGGAATTGAGCAGCGCTCGTGTTGTCCTGTCTTAGTTACTTTATAATCAATCCATTTTACTTAGACAAGTATCGTAATGGATATTCCCAGTTCCCAGTATTTTTGGACTAACCTATCATAACTTATGTTGCCCTATTTCCATATTTACTTTTATCCAACCTAGATTTGAACATGTCAATGTTCCTCGCTCTCACCACCTCCTCCTCCAAGTTGTTCCAAGTCTCTATACTCCTATATGGGAAGCTGAATTTCTTTGTGTCCTTACGACATCTGCCCTTCCTCAGCTTAAACTCGTGCCCTCTTGTCCTTCCATTATCCCTCACGAATAGATCTTCCCTATCTACTCGTTCCAAACTTTTACTCCCTTGAACATCGTTATTAAGTCGCCTCGTTCCCTTCTCTCTTTCAAGGTAGGCAGTTGTAGTGTCTTAAGTCTTTCCTCATATGTCAACTCCTTCAATCTTGGGATCATCTTCGTTGCTATCCTTTGGACTTTCTCTAATTTATTTATATGTTTTTTCAAATGTGGTGACCATATCACTGCTGCATATTCTAATCTTGGTCTTATCATAGTCATTATCAGTTTTCTTAAAATTTCTTCATCCAAATAGTTAAATGCCACTCTCATATTGGTTATTATTCCATATGCTCCTCCAATGATCATGTTAATATGCTTCTCCGGGGATAGATCATCTTGTATTATCACTCCAAGGTCCTTCTCATGCTGTGTTTTGCCGATTATTTCAATTCCTAATTTGTACTCCCAGCTTGGCCTTATCTCACTTCTTCCCACTTCCAAAACATGACACTTTTCTGCATTGAAACTCATTTTCCAGGTTTGGCTCCATCTGTGCAACTCATCTAGGTCCTTTTGAAGATCCTGACAACTTTCTATACAGGTGACATTCTTCATGATCTTAGCGTCATCCGCAAACATATTAATATGACTATTCAAGTTTTCTGGCATGTCATTTACATAAAGTAGGAACATTATCGGACCCAACACTGATCCCTGTGGTACTCCGCTCGTCACACTCCTCCACTGTGAATATTCATCTCGTATCGTGGTCCTCATTTCTCTTCCTATTAAAAAGTTTTCCATCCATTTTAACATCCTACCATGTACACCTGCAATTTCCACAATAACCTTTTGTGAGGCACCCTGTCAAAGGCCTTTTTCAGGTCCAGGTAAACACAGTCAACCCATCCCTCTCTCTCCTGTGTAACATCTACAACTCTGCTATAAATGCTTAATAAATTAGATACACAAGATCTCCCTTCCCTGAATCCAAACTGTTTCTCGCTAAGCAACCCCTGTCCCTCAATGAAGTGTGTCCACTTTTTCCTTGTAATTTTCACACAAATTTTACAAACAATGCTGGTGAGGGACACCGGTCTGTCGTTAAGCGGATTTTCTCTATCTCCTCCTTTGTAAATTGGTACTATGTTAGCTCTCTTCCATTCCACTGGCAGGTCTCCCTCATTCAGTGAAGACTTGATGATTTCATAGATTGGTTCCACTAACTCTTCCGCACATTCTTTGAGGATCCATCCAGCCACTCCATCTGGTCCCATTGATTTCCTCACGTCATGTATGTATGTACGGTATGTATATATGTATAGCACTTGGTAGCCTATTCCACCTATCTACAACTCTGTTACCAAACCAAAATTTGCCTATATCCTTTCTGAAACTAAATTTATCTAATTTGAAACCATTTGTTTGAGTTCTTTCGCTATCACTGAGCTTTAGTAAATTTTTAATTTCTCCTTTATTAATCCCAGTAACCCACTTGAACACCTCTATCATATCCCCTCTAACTCTGCAACTCTCTAACGAATGTAAGCCTAATTTCTTCGTTTTAACCTTTTTCTTTTCTAACCTTTTTTTATACGGAAGATTTCTAATATTATGGATCATTTTTGTCATTCTACGTTGTACTCTCTCCAATGAATCTATGTCCATTCTGTAATAAGGACACCAAAATTTAACAGCATAATCCATATGGGGTCTCACTAATGACAAGTAAAGTTTTGAGATAACATCAGCAGCTCTGTTACTCACTCCTAGAGATGAACCCGAAAATCCTGTATGCCTTGTTACGAACGCCTATACACTGTTTTCTAGGCTTCAAATCATTGCTAACAAACACACCTAGATCTTTCTCACAATCTGAGTTTTCTAATTCCATATTAGCTAGTTTATATTTAACATTTGTATGCATGGAGGGATAGACAGACTAATGAGGAAGTAAGAAGGAGGTGTGGTGTGGAGGTAGATGTGCTGGAAAGTGTGAAAAGGAATAACTTGAGATGGTTCGGCCATATGGAACGTATGGAAAGCGAGAGAATGACTAAGAGGGTGTACGAGAGCGAGAGGTGGAAGGATGGAGTGAGGAAGTATATGAACGAAGGTGGTGCTGGTTGGGGGGAGGGGCGTCGACTGACTGGGGACAGAGGTGCATGGGGGCGGTTCGTTCGTGGCCACCCCTTCGGGGATCACGGCATCAGGCAATAGATAGATAGATAGATAGATGCATCTTCCCTATCTTTAATACCTTGCATTTGTCAATGTTAAACTTCATCTGCCAATTTACTGACCATTCGTGTAAGGTATCGAAGATGCATCTTCCCTATCTTTAATACCTTGCATTTGTCAATGTTAAACTTCATCTGCCAATTTACTGACCATTCGTGTAAGGTATCTAACCGGTCAACATGGGTTCAGAGCGGGAAGATCATGTCTCTCACAACTTTTGGAACACTGACAAAATTCTTAAAGCGCTAGAAGAAAAGAAAAACGTGGATGTCATTTACACCGATTTTGCTAAGGCATTTGATAAATGTGACCATGGTATAATAGCCCACAAACTGAAAGCAAAAGGTATAACTGGGAAAATCGGACGGTGGATATACAATTTCCTCGTAAACCGAAAACAATCGGTAGCAGTAAACCAAGTCACTTCTGAGCCTTCGGATGTCAAAAGCTCAGTGCCCCAAGGAACAGTGCTAGCGCCCCTTCTGTTCCTCATACTAATTTGCGACATAGATACCAACACCAGACACAGTACGGTGTCGTCTTTTGCTGATGACACAAAATTAAGCAAGATAGTAAACACACAAGAGGACACGGGCCGACTGCAGGAAGACATGAATGTAGTGTTCCAGTGGACCAGGGAAAACAACATGCAATTCAATGAGGAAAAATTCCAATTAATACGGTACGGAGATAATAATGGTGTTAAAGAAACTACAAATTACTTAACAGAATCTAACCACATAATAGAACGGAAAGACAGTGTGAAAGACCTTGGGGTATTAATGTCTGAAAATATGGGTTTCAAAGTACATAACCAGGTCAAAGTGGCGGCTGCGAAACGTCTAACGGGTTGGATTCTGCGTACTTTTAAAACACGCGGTGAATTGCCTATGATAACGCTCTTCAAATCTCTAGTGCTACCGCGGCTTGAATACTGTAGCGTATTAACATCCCCATACAAAGCAGGTGAAATAAATGACGTAGAGAGTGTACTAAGAAATTTCACTTCGCATATAAGTTCGATAAAACATCTACACTATTGGGAGCGTTTAAGAGCACTGAATCTGTACTCACTGGAACGTAGAAGAGAACGTTACCTAATAATATACACGTGGAAAATCGCAGAGGGTTTAGTACCAAACCTACATACTCCGATAGTCATGAAATTCAGTGATAGGAGAGGCTGGGAATGCGAAATCCCCCGGATGAATAACAGGGGTGCTATGGGCTCTCTGCGAGAGGGCTGGTTATCACACAGAGGCCCACGTCTCTTCAACAAACTCCCACGGCGAGTAAGAGACATGAGGGACATCTCGTTAGGCAACTTCAAGAGAGCCCTAGATGTCGAACTGCAAAAAGTGCCAGACGAGCCCATCCTCGCAAGGGAACGAGCTGTCGCTGCAAACAGTCTACTGCACCAAATCACCACCCATAACGAGGGGCGTCGCGCTCCTTGGTGCCGCTAGAAGAGCGGCGAACACATCCAAAGGTATCCAAAGGTAAGGTAAGATCCATTTGGAGGCACTCTATATCTCTATCTGAATCAATTTTTCTCCCCATTTTGGTATCGTCTGCAAATTTACTTATCCTACTAGTTACCGGTATACCTAAATCCAGGTCATTTATGTATATAAACAACAGAGGTCCTAATACAGATCCCTGGTGGACACCACTTTTGACTGCTCCCCATTCTGACTTGGTACCATTTATGCTGACTCTCTGCTTCCTACCAATTAGCCATGACCTAATCTATCCTAACAACGCCCCACCTATTCCAGGCGACTCAACCTTTCTCATCAATCTCTCGAGGGACTCTGTCGAAAGCTTTACTGAAATCTAAATATATTATATCATATGACTTGTCATTATCTACTGCTTCATATGAGTCTGAGAAAAAACTAAGCAAATTAGTAAGGCAAGAACGTCCCTGAGTGAACCCATGTTGAGAAGAATTTATTAAATTAAATGTTTCTAAGGGGTTTCTAATTTTACTAGCAAAAATTTACTCTTAGTAGCTTTCCTATGATTGATGTGAGACTAATGAGGGGTAAGGGGGCCTTCATCTAATGGTGGAGGAAAAAAAGAATATGCCTCACGCATCCTACTGCGTGCCGTACAAGGCGACTAATAGGCGGGATGGCGATAGACTTGTGGACCAACAGCCATTACCAGACAATAAAGTCTTTATCTTAGTACAGTACTGTCTTGGTATGGCACTGCCGAGGCTGGTGGGGTGCGGATAGGTGCCACAGGGGACTGAGTCTTACCTGGGCGCCGTTTGGCACCACACCTGTGTCGGCAACAGTGTTTGCATGTTGGAGCAGTGTTGGGGCAGGACTTTATTGTTCTATAGTCCAATTGCCTAATATACAGTAGAGTCTTGTTATGGTGCTGTCTTTTTGTAACACTGTGAAGGCTGGTGTGGTTGCAGATACTGCAGGTGCAAGTGCTGCAGGGGGACTCTGTTGAGTCTTGCTGAGGCACAGTTAGCACTATACCAACATCAGCCACAGTGATGACTTGGTGGGGCAGTGCTGTGGCAGGACTTTATTGTGCTACAGTACACTCCAACTACTGAAAGGCAACCCCGTCTGAGCCGTTACAATGCATGTAATGGAAAAATGACGTTAAACCAATGTATGTATGTATGTATTGATTTATCACCTTTTTTGAAGATCGGAACTACATTTGCAAGCTTCCAAGCTTCTGGAACTAACCCTGTCTCTAATGACTTGTTAAATAGATATGTTAATGGGTAACTTAACTCATATCTGCATTCTTTTAATACTCTAGCATATACCTCATCAGGACCAGGCAATTTATGAGGTTTCAGTCTGTCAATTTCCTTAAGCACATCATTTCTACTCATAGTAACCATACTTAACCTATTTTCTATACTATCGCTATATACCTTACGGACTTCTGGAAACTGTGCCAAATTTTCATTAGTGAAAACGGAAAGAAATTTACTATTTAACCCTTCCTCCCCGGGTGTCATTTTAATATGACACCACGGCAGATGGGCAGGTACCCGGGTGTCATTTTAATAGACAGTAAGCTTGAAAGCCTATTCAGCTTGGTCTGAACGCTGTGAGTCCGACGCATGTAAACAAAGCCGATCGTTGCGTCACCGCACCTCCAAAAACAATAAACTAAAAAAGCAATGGGGACACTTTAATATAATGATAATATGAGACGAAATATAAAGACAACTCAGTTGCGTTCGTGGAAGTAGCGTCGCTTTGTTTACTTTACGCTCGGAGTGACTTCCCGGTCCCGCCTTGGCGGTCGACTTCAAATGGCTAAGCTTATATAACCAGTTGTTGGGTCCATTTTTTTATAAGACTTGCGTTATAGGCCGTGGGATACAGGACAGGGTTGAGGGGGGGGCTCTGCCCCCACGTGAATTATAATAATCGTCATATCCAAGAGACTCAACACCAAAGGCGAGGGAGGCTGTGCTATGTGAGGACTACGTCGGGATCAACGCATAAAATCAAATCCCTGATCCATCACAGCTTTGCATACAATGGAACCAGACTGTTCAACTGTATACCAGCCCCTCTCAGGAACATGACCGGGGTGTCTCCAGACACCTTCAAGAAACACTTGGACATGTGGCTGGCCAAAATACCGGACCGGCCACCAACACCAGGATACCCCAGCGCCAACTCCAACCGACTTCTGGAATGGAGAGTGGAAGAAAGGGAGCTGCCTGGTCGCAGTGGAACCCCAGCTCAACTGTGTCACTAACGGACGGAATACAACAAAGTGTAACAAAGTGTATATATGTGGCCAGCAGGGGGCAAGTAAAACAGCTGGCCGTAGTAACCTCGAGTGTCCTGGGTAAACAAACCGCGACGATCCGAAGCGACGACGGACTCCCCCCGCCGCCGATTTTCGGCACAAACGCGCCGTTTTATTCTCGTCGAAAACCACATTTAAAAAGTTGGTAAATATTTACGAGTCACACCACAGCTGGAATCTCATTTCTAAGGGTAGTTTTGGGTTCCTATCATTCTATGCTTCATTGCTATATACTTTTTATCCACCGGAAAATATTTTTTTTTCTTGCTTTTTTTTTTTTTTAGGGCCTAGCATTAACCTAACCTAACCTAAATGTATTTGGGGGCTATTAGGTTAGGTTAGGTTAGGTTAGGTTAGGTTAGAGGCGCATTTTTGCGATCTTTTTGGCTTAAGCCTGGCTTCCCCCTTTGGCTTAAGCAAGAGCAGCCGCGCAAAAATGGTTTGGCTCGAATTCGACCACAAGTCACGTGACATAAACACAAACACTGAAAATGGCGGAACAACAAGACGACCTAGTGGTCTGGTCTGGTGCCGTTGTAAAGGTTTTTCCCTCAATTATTCGGGGAGATCACCTTTTCAACGGCCTCCCCATATTTGTTATTGATTAAGCTTTTGATTATTTACTGATATTTCAACTTCTTTTGTCTTTTTGTCCATTTATGTCTATTTCCTGTTTTATTATTCTCTGAATAGTATAAGAACATAAGAAAATGGGAGTCTGCAGAAAGCCGATTGGCCTAAGCAAGGCAGATCCCTGTCCCACACAACCCCAATTATAGGCTCAACACTCTAATACCCTGAGGATCATCTTACCAAAACGGTTAGAGATTAACGCAGGATTACGGGGGTCTGCAGAGCGCTGATTGGCCCAACCCTGCTGATCCCCCTTCACACCCAACCCTTCTCGTCCATATGCTTATCCAATTTTATCTTAAAGCTCCCTATCGTTTTTAATCCCACTATAGCACTTGGTAGTCCATTCCACCCATCTACAACTCTGTTACCAAACCAATATTTGCCTATATCTTTTCTGAAACGAAATTTATCTAATTTGAAACCATTGGTACAAGTTCTTTCGCTATCACTGAGCTTTAGTACATTTGTCATGTCCCCTTTGTTAATCCCACTAACCCACTTGAACACCTCTATCATATCCCCTCTAACTCTGCGTCTCTCTAACGAATGTAAGCCTAATTTCTTCAACCTTTCTTTATACGGAAGATTTCTAATATTATGGATCATTTTTGTCATTCTACGTTGTACTCTCTCCAATGAATCTATGTCCATTCTGTAATAAGGACACCAAAATTGAACAGCATAATCCATATGGGGTTTCACTAATGACAAGTAAAGTTTTAAGATAACATCAGCAGTTCTGTTACTCACACTCCTTGAGATGAACCCGAGAATCCTGTTTGCCTTGTTTCGAACGCTTATACACTGTTGTCTAGGCTTCAAATCATTGCTAACAAACACACCTAGATCTTTCTCACAATTAGAGTTTTCTAATTCCACATTAGCTAGTTTATATTTAACATTTGTATGCATTGTAATTCATGGAAATAAATTACTTAAGGAGTGCGTGCGGAGTTACATGGAGGGATAGACAGACTAATGAGGAAGTAAGAAGGAGGTGTGGTGTGGAGGTAGATGTGCTGGAAAGTGTGAAAAGGAACAACTTGAGATGGTTCGGCCATATGGAACGTATGGAAAGCGAGAGAATGACTAAGAGGGTGTACGAGAGCGAGGTGGAGGGACAGAGGGGGAGAGGTAGACCGAATATGAGGTGGAAGGATGGAGTGAGGAACTACATGAACGAAGGCGGTGCTGGTTGGGGGGAGGGGCGTCGACTGACTGGGGACTGGGGACAGAGGTGCATGGGGGCGGTTCGTTCGTGGCCACCCCTTCGGGGATCACGGCGTCAGGCAATAGATAGATAGATAGATGCATCTTCCCTATCTTTAATACCTTGCATTTGTCAATGTTAAACTTCATCTGCCAATTTACTGACCATTCGTGTAAGGTATCTAGATCCCTTTGGAGGCACTCTATATCTCTATCTGAATCAATTGTTCTCCCCATTTTGGTATCGTCTGCAAATTTACTTATCCTACTAGTTATACCTAAATCAAGGTCATTTATGTATATAACAAACAACAGAGGACCTAATACAGATCCCTATTAAAGATAGGGAAGATGCATACAAATGTTAAATATAAACTAGCTAATGTGGAATTAGAAAACTTGAATTGTGAGAAAGATCTAGGTGTGTTTGTTAGCAATGATTTGAAGCCTAGACAACAGTGTATAAGCGTTCGAAACAAGGCAAACAGGATTCTCGGGTTCATCTCAAGGAGTGTGAGTAACAGAACTGCTGATGTTATCTTAAAACTTTACTTGTCATTAGTGAGACCCCATATGGATTATGCTGTTCAATTTTGGTGTCCTTATTACAGAATGGACATAGATTCATTGGAGAGAGTACAACGTAGAATGACAAAAATGATCCATAATTTAAAATGTAAAACTTGCAAACTAAACAAACCAAAATTGGGACAAGGACAATATAAAGTCAAATTAAATTATCAAAATCGCTATGTGGAAACAACGTTTACTAAAATGAAAATTATTAAATAAAAGAACACAATCCACCACATAGGGTGTACATTACTACATGAGCAAGTTAATCTGTTTCCCAAGCAAACTAATCGCACATATAACAACGCACTATCGTCACGTTAAAGGAAGTAGTCAAGTTTGGGAAGTCCGGGACGTTCTGGCAAATTTTACTAAACTCTGCATGAATAAAGAAACTACATGTTAAATGTCAAAATATTATTTAAAATCAAATTTGCAACATGACAAGACATTAACAATAGTACAAATACAAATATTGATAAGATATCTATACTATTACAAAATAATATATAAAATACAGTACAGCACTCACTAACGATAGTGCTATCGGGTAGGTACCTGTAAGCATAGCATGCCTCAAGTGACCCCTATCAATAACTACCCTACAAATAACCTACATTTATAGCACAAATAAACTAAGGAAATCGCAAAAGTAAGCAATTGATACTATCGACAATGAATACATATAATATAAGACAAATAATTGCAAAATATGAAGTAACAACAGATTTAAACAAAGAGTACTCTTTTAACAAGAACAATAAATTTAAAAAATCATCAATATTAATATTAATAATAATAGAAAAAGATAAACAATAAATACAGACAAAAAGTAAGCAGAGGTTATACAAGAAACTTCAAGTTAAAAATGCTTGATTAAAATTATTGATGTCAAATTTTAGAATACAGTCACAATAATTGACCCTAAAAAGATTAAATTTATGGAACAATTTACTTGCCTCAAAATCTTCCGTATAAAGAAAGGTTGAAGAAATTAGGCTTACATTCGTTAGAGAGACGCAGAGTTAGAGGGGATATGATAGAGGTGTTCAAGTGGGTTAGTGGGATTAACAAAGGGGACATGACAAATGTACTAAAGCTCAGTGATAGCGAAAGAACTCGTACCAATGGTTTCAAATTAGATAAATTTCGTTTCAGAAAAGATATAGGCAAACATTGGTTTGGTAACAGAGTTGTAGATGGGTGGAATGGACTACCAAGTGCTATAGTGGGATTAAAAACGATAGGGAGCTTTAAGATAAAATTGGATAAGCATATGGACGAGAAGGGTTGGGTGTGAAGGGGGATCAGCAGGGTTGGGCCAATCAGCGCTCTGCAGACCCCCGTAATCCTGCGTTAATCTCTAACCGGTTTGGTAAGATGATCCTCAGGGTATTAGAGTGTTGAGCCTATAATTGGGCTTTGTAATTGGGGTTGTGTGGGACAGGGATCTGCCTTGCTTAGGCCAATCGGCTTTCTGCAGACTCCCATTTTCTTATGTTCTTGGATCCCTGGGGGACACCACTTTTGACTGCTCCCCATTCTGACTTCGTACCATTTATGCTGACTCTCTGCTTCCTACCAATTAGCCATGACCTAATCCATCCCAACAACGCCCCACCTATTCCATGCGCCTCAACCTTTCTCATCAATCTCTCATGGGGGACTCTGTCGAAAGCTTTACTGAAATCTAAATATATTATATCATATGACTTGTCATTATCTGCTGCTTCATATACATCTGAGAAAAAACTAAGCAAATTAGTAAGGCAAGAACGTCCCTGTCGGCTATTTAATTATATTATTTGTGTAAGGCCTATCAAATAGTTTGCTATAGGCCTAGTCCGTACATTATAGGCTACTGTATAGCCTAGGTTGGGCAGAAATCGTAAACCCCAACCTCTCATAACTCAAAAAGGACTACAGTAATCGAGCTAATATTTCTACCAACTAGGCAGACTTGGCTAGGGATTATGTGAATAAATTGACGACTCATTTGCTTAAGCCCTTTTTGAGTTACAGAGGTTAGAGGTTACGATTTCTGCCCAACCTAGAATGAATGGACTATAGTGTTTGTATATCTTGGTAACGTTCACAATATAGTACAAAATTATCCAGTGTTATGACAATACCCCGGCATCAATAACACAATTTGGGAACTAGAAGGATTTCTTTACACACACAGAACGAGTATTTTCCAGATCGGCCTGGATGATTCTGCCAATAGCCTACCGTGTGTCCTGTAATAGTGCATATCAAGCTAACTATAATATAATAGAATATCATTATATAATATAATATAATATAATATAATATAATATAATATAATATAATATATATTACATTACTTATGTATTCATAATATACACTCGATCTAGTCTCTATGGTATTTACCCAATACAAAACAATGAAAAAAGAAAAAAAAAAAATATATTGTTTACAAACAATTCCCGCTTAAAGCCAAGGTCCCAAAGTCAAGCGGCCTTTCAGGGCGGATTGAGAAAAGTCGATCCTGCTTAAGCGCGGCTCGAGTTTGGCTTAAGTTTTGTCCTCGCAAAAACGAATTTTGCTCTTGGCTTAAGTCTGGCTTAAGCCAAAACGCTCGCAAAACCGCGCCTTAGGTTAGGTTAGGTTAGGTTAATGCTTAAAAAAAAAAAAAAAAACCCCAAGAAAAAAAAAAATTCCAGTGGATAAAAAGTATATAGCAATGAAGCATAGAATGATAGGAACCCAAAACTACCGTTAAAAATGAGATCCCAGCTGTGGTGTGACTCGTAAATATTGACCAAAAAGTTATTAGGCTTGCCAAAAATTACAGACCAGTGGTGCTGACGTCACATCTTATTAAAATCATAGAAAGAACAATACGAGCTAAGATGGTCAGCCACCTGGAAGATAACGAGGCATTCAACGAGGGTCAACATGGCTTTAGACAAGGCCGCTCCTGCCTTTCACAACTACTATCACACTACGACAAAATCCTACAGGATATTCAAGACGGAGAAAATGTAGACGTCATATATCTAGATTTCGCCAAAGCTTTTGACAAGGTGGACCATGGGATCCTTCTACATAAACTCAAATCACTGGGAATAGGGGGAGACCTTGGAAGATGGCTCCACAGCTTCATCACCAACAGAAAACAAAGAGTCACGGTTCAAGGAAGCCTATCAGAAGCAGGTGGGGTCATCAGCGGAGTACCACAAGGATCAGTACTGGACCTCTCCTATTCCTCATCATGATAGGAGACATCGACAGGGACCTGGAACACTCAACAGCCTCATCGTTTGCAGACGACACCAGACTCATGAAGAAAATCACCTCACAACATGATGCACAGCTACTACAACAAGACTTGGACAAAATCCTGAAGTGGGCAGAAGAAAACAACATGGCCCTAAACGGAGACAAGTTCGAGCTTCTAAGGTACGGGAACAAGAGAGCACTACAAAACGACACCAACTACAAAAGTGGACAGCAAGAAATTACCGCCAAAGACACAGTGAAGGACTTGGGAGTAAATATGAGCAGTGACGCCACTTTTTCCCAGCATATTACCAAAGCCACAACAACAGCAGGCTGGATCCTGAGAACCTTCCACACAAGAAATGCGAGGTGTATGTTAACACTGTGGAAGTCACTGGTCCTACCACGACTGGAGTACTGCTCTCAGCTCTGGTCTCCCCAAAAAGTAGGAGAAATAACAGAAATCGAAGCCACCCAGAGGACATTAAACATAAGAACATAAGAACATAAGAACATAAGAACATACATTCACCAGTAAAATCCATGGGTTTCAACACTTTAACTACTGGGAGAGACTCAAGGAGCTGCAGCTGTACTCACTTCAAAGACGTAGGGAGAGATACATCATCATCTACGTCTGGAAGATTTTGGAAAAAAAGGTACCAAATCCAAACATCCAAGAGACTCAACACCAAAGGCGAGGGAGGCTGTGCTATGTGAGGACTACGCCGGGATCAACACAAAAAATCAAATCCCTGATCCATCACAGCTTTACATACAATGGAACCAGACTGTTCAACTGTATACCAGCCCCTCTCAGGAACATGACCGGGGTGTCTCCAGACACCTTCAAGAAACACTTGGACATGTGGCTGGCCAAAATACCGGACCGGCCACCAACACCAGGATACCCCAGCACCAACTCCAACCGACTTCTAGAATGGAGAGTGGAAGAAAGGGAGCTGCCTGGTCGCAGTGGAGGCCCAGCTCAACTGTGTCACTAACGGACGGAATACAACAAAGTGTAACAAAGTGTAAGTGTTGCCTATATCGTTTTCAATACTATTACCGGACCAGAAAAAGGTGTAGCTTGGAGTTGGATGCGTGGAAACCGAAAAAAAATATGTATTAAATCCTCGGTGGTACCTGTCAAATAGGTGTCCAGTAACTAAAATCGTACCTATATTAGTTATGTCATGTAGGCTACTTCATTGCCATATATGTCCAAACCGTCAGTAATTCATTATAATATACGCCCTAAATAACCAAAACAAAATATAAGGATGTAGCCTAGTATCCGGGCTACGGTCCAGGATGTCAAACGACGCTGTTTTTTTGAGTGATAACGCAAATTAACTTTGGAAAAACTAAATAAGATGGTCACCAATTTTCCCATGGATTTTTTTATTTTTCCCTGTTAGTTTTCATCAATATATAGTGTTTGGAAATAATTGCAACCCTCGGCGAAACCGTTTTCCCCATTATACAACGATCTTAAGACATGCCGCCCGATAGTGGGGAGGGCTATGAAGTACAGGGAAAATGAGGGGTTAAATGCGTAAAACGGCGATTAGAACTTATTTTAGCAAAACTTGGCTCGGGTTTTAAGGAATTTCTAAGGCCTAAAACCCAATATTTCGAAAACCCGAGCCAAGTTTTGGCCAAAGCTGGCTCGGATTTTGAGAGTTTGTAGCCAACAAAATGACAATAACCTCATTTGGAAATTTGGCTCAGGTTTCCCGAAATTGCAAAGGCATAAAACCCGAATTTTGGAAAACCCGAGCCAAGTTTTGGCAAAACTTGGCTCGGATTTTGCGAATTTTAAGAGTAAACAAATTACAGTAACCTAATTTAGAATTTTGGCTCTTGTTTCCCTAAATTGCAAACCCCAAAAAGCATAATTTTGGAAAACCCGAGCCATTTTGGCAAAACTTGGATCGTATTTTGAGAATCGAAAAAAGACTAACTACATGTCGGAAATCGGCTCATGATTTCCCTAATTACAAAGCCATATAATCAGATTTATCGAAAACGTAGCACTTATTTAATCATAAATATCCAGTAACATAGACCTAGTACATTGGATACAAGCCTAATCCACACCTAACGCCTACAATGTGTCCGTAGTACCTAGTAGGCCTACGTGAGATACAACATGGCGGTTGGGCCGGCGCCCATTTAGTAGCCTACCGGTATTCGGCCGTATCTGTAAATACGAATGCGAGGAAATTCGAGCGAATTCCTGATCGAGCGGATG